>CM074741.1:84724986-85924986 GCA_037367245.1 Phrynocephalus guinanensis | reverse complement strand
AGCCTGTTGATCCTAGACCAAAACTACAGCCAGGCAGCGGCCAAGGGTCTGAACAGCCTCCGTTGCAGAGATAGAAAAGGAGAGGTAGAGCTGTGTGTCATCAGCGTACTGATGGCAGCATGCCCCACCTTTTCAAATGACCTCAGCCAGTAGCCACATATAGATATTAAAAAGCATGGGAGAGACAACTGACCCTTGGGGAACCCCACATGAAAGTGACCAGGGGGACGACAGTTCCCCACCCAGGCTTACATGTTGGGTACATTCCCTGAGGAAGAAACAAGTCCAGCTCAAGGCTAGGGCCCAATCCCCACCTCAGAGAGCCTCCCCAGGAGCATACCATGGTTGACGGTATCAAAGGCTGCTGACAAATCGAGGAGGACCAACATGGTAGTGCAGCCCCTGCCCCCCCCCAAGTAGGTCATCATGCAGTGCAACCAGTGCAGTCTCAGTCCCGTGATGCAACCTGAACCTGGATTGGAAGGGGTCCAGGACACAATCCTCATCCAGGAACAACTGGAGCTGCTCGGTGGCAACCCACTCCAATACCAGGTTTCTTAAGGATGGGCTTGACCACAGTCTCCTTCAGCTGACTGGGAATAATCCCATTCCTGAAGGAGGCAGTGGCAATAGAAGCAGTCCATTCTGGCATGCTCCCTCCAGCAAGCTTGATAAGCCAAGATGGGCAAGGTTTGCATAGAGAATTTGCCAGCCTGCAATGGACCAGTGTCCTGGAGGCCTAAGGTGGTGTCACAGGCCCAAACTCAACAAAATGAGGATACCAAGGGGGCACATCACCAGCCATACTCGAAAAAAGATCAGTGCAACCAGAGTCCAGATCGGCATGGATGGCCTCTATTTTAGACTTTTAAAAGACTGCAAATAACTCACTAGTAAAATCACTAGGAGGAGGTCCAGGTGGACCAGTATTGGTGAGATCCCAAACCCCCTGGAAACAATTCCACCTGGCAATTCAAGGCCAATATAGACAAGATATTTCGTTGTTGTCTGTTTCAGGGCTTCTTCAATGTCACCACAGAATTCTTTGATTTCCTCTTCTGTTGACTCCGCTGTGGGTGCATAAATTGACAGGATGTAATGTTGCAATGTTTCCCAGTGATATGTATTGCCATAATCCAATTGGTAATTGTTAGTAACTTTCAATAACCCTACCAAATCTTTTGTGAAGTATGAAACTTACTCCTCTTCTTCTGATGGTATCATTGCTAGAAAATTATACAATATGGTCATCAGAGTTGAAAAAGCCACTTCTGTCCAATTAACTTCACTGATGCCTAGTATATGGATGTTAAGCTGATTCATTTCCTCTTTAGTGACATTTAACTTTTCTGGATGCTGCATGTCCCAATTTTAAAAACCTTTGTGCAGTGTAGAGATCTCTTTTCTCAAAGGGCCATCTAAGCTGTTGGGGATCCAAACCAGCCTGATGACCCTTGATAATTTAGACATGAGAGAATTAACTAAAATGATACCCTGTTGAAGTTTTCTAGAAAGTGGTGCCCGAACCGGAAGGTCATCCCACATCTCTCTACTGTTAAGGCCAAACATTGCCTTACAGAGCTACATTTGCAAATGCAAATTTTAACAATTCAAAATCCTCAGGATGGACTGCCAGCAGCCAAAATGCTGACTTGACATTGCATTTCACCAACTCTCCTCCAGGTCCCCATGTGTGCACCATATACACCATACGCACTGCAGTATTGAAGGATGTGTATCACATGTTGTATATTTTCTAAGGAATGTCATCATTTACTTACCCACCTTTGGTGTACAACAAATGATGGATCAACTTAAACTCAGTTGGCATTTTCTTGGGTACCACTCTAATAGAGAGATTCTCAAATGGGCATGGGGTGGAATCAAAGGCACCTAACACTTGTGGACCTCATGGACATCCTTGGCTAATTTGGGTCTCATCATGACCTGTATAGCTATCACAGACAGCAGTTTGGAGGCTGCCAACACCACCCAGGACCCTACTAGTAGAATTCAAAACTTGAATGTGAACCCATCCAACAAGTAAGAAGTATCTGAGCCTTTGGGTTACTCCCTTAGCTAGCCAACTTAATTGGACTGAGGCCTTTTTAGAGGATCAAAGGGACCATGGGGCTTCTCTACTGCTACCTTTTCCAGGATGCCATCTGGACAGGTTGTGAAGGAATGTGGCCTTCCAAAGATGGAACAATTGTGTCAAATTATACATTATATTCTGCCAAAGGCACCCTGCAAGCTAAATTCTCAGGAAAGGGGGTAGGTTGAACTCCTTGCCTTGCTAAGGTGTGAGGATTATTCCTGTACTGCTTGTTGCATTGAGTGTCTGCTCTCATATCTTCTGCTCAATGATGGTCTGGCTGGTGTCATGTGCAGAAGCCACGGCTCTGGCTGTTGCTCATCCCAGTGTAGGCTTTGATGGGTAGCTATTCTTGTAGGAAAAGCTTCCTTACAGGTCTGTCATGAAGGGTCTAGGAAGTCTACATAATCCATACCAATAAGATCCATAAACTGGATATATGATAGGGCATATTACAGTTGGGCCTGTACTATAACACCTGCATAGATGAAAAACACCAGGAGCCAGTTGGCCCAAGAACATTTGGATTTGTTACAACTGGCCTGCTCCTTGATGTCCTTATCATCCTCCTTAACCTTGTCCTTCTTACCAGATTTTCTATTGATCAGACTAAATATATCTACAAAGTCAACCAAGCACCAAATGTTTTCTTTAAATGGTGTACCTGTAAATGATTGCTCCCTAAATGAGGAAGCCTGGAAAGGAACTGAATTTTACCCTGTGTCTGATACTGATGGGTATTCTCATACTCCACCACTTAATGTAGTTCTCACACACTGACTGGAGACTGAATACTGTAGATCGGTGGTCCCCAACCCCCCGGCCGCGGACCGGTGCCGGTCCGTGGACCAGTCGGCACCGGGCCGCCTGGGGAGGCCGGGGAGGCTCCTCCCCTTTTCCTCCGCCGCCCTCCTCCTCCTCCTCTTCTCTCCCGCGGGCGGCCGGTGGAGGAGGAAGGCTGGAGGAGCGCAGGAGGAGCCACCGACTTTGCCTTTGCCTTTGCCTTTGCCTCCCTCCTCTGCCCGCTGCCGGCAGTGGCAGCGGCGCAGCCTCCTCCTCCTCCGCCCTCCTCCTCCTCGCCCTCCACCACCAGCAGCAGCAGCAGCAGCCACGGCGGCGGCGGCGCGTCCTCCTCCTCCTCCTCCACCCTCCTCCCCCTCTTCTTCTCTCCCACGGGCAGCCAATGGAAGAAGAATGCTGGAGGGCGCGCGGGGGCCGGCGGGGAGGAGGGGACGCGCGCGGGAGGCACGAGGAACAGGGGAGGGACGAGGGAAGCCCCCGCCAGGCCCCGCTGGAGGAGAGGAGAGGAGAGGCCGGGTGGGGGGCCGGGAGCCGGAACACCGCCGCCGCCACCACCGCTCTGCTGGGAGAGGGAGAAGGAAGGAAGGAGCGGCCGCTCCCGTCCCCCCCCCCACAGAGAGAGAGAGAGAGAGAGAGAGAGGCCGGGCCCCCCAAGCCCCCCCCAACTGGAGTGTGCGTGCACTGGCCGTCTGGCCGGCCAGCGCAGAGACGCCACCCCCACTGGCCTCCCTCCCCTCCCCCCTCCCGCTCGCCTGCCTGAAGGCCGCAGCCAGAGGCAAGGTGATGCGGCGGCGGCTCCGGCCCGAGGGTGCCACCGGGACCGCCGAGCCGCCGCTGGCGGTGCAGAGGCGCCCCACCAAGGCAGGCGGCGGCGGCGGCCGAGCCCGGGCGGCTGCCGTGGCCACCGCGGCCGCCGACAGGAGGAGGAGGCAGGGGCCCACCTGCCCAGGAGCCCCGGGCTCCCCCCACCCCGCCCGTGCACGCGGGGGGGGAGCGGCACGCCCGACGCCCCCAGCCGGCGAGCGCCGCCGCCGCCGCTCCCGTGGCCCCCCGCAAGGCACACATGCCAAGCCCCCCCGCTCCCCCTCCCCCCTCCCCACCCCCACACCCTCCCCTGCCCCCCCGCCCAACCCCCCCGCCCAACCCCCCCGCACCCCCCCCCTCCCCCCCAGCCCCGGGCCATGGAAAAATCATCAAACATTTACCGGTCCGTGGGGACAAAAAGGTTGGGGAGCACTGCTGTAGATAGGGAGCTCTCCAAGGGTGAACACTGTGGATAGGGAGCTGTCCAAGGTGCTTTTCCTACCCTTTCTAACAAGAGCATGGCTCCATGTTTCCAAGGTCCAGAAGGTGGGTGCTGCCATAGCTAGGGAGCTGGTGCCAATAGGCTCCTAGTAGTCCAAGGCCATGAACCAGGTCCTCATTGGTGTCCATTGCAGATGCATATTCAACTGACAGTGCTGGGTCTCATGTCTCCTGGGATGTTGTCTTACTGCCTGACATCTGCAGTAAAGCCTCAATTCCTCCTTACTAACCATTGGGTGCTGAGTGCTGTCTGTGGGGCTCCACCACATCTGGAAGGGGTGTAGGGGCTGCTGGGGCCACCAGTGTCCCTGAACATTCCTTTTCTAAAGTAAAAACATGGCCCATGAAATCATTCTTTAGCTATTGCAGTTCTGAAGCCCTGTGTGACCTAGACCCCTTCCCAGAATGCTGTAGTAGAACCACTGGCCCAACTATTGCACCATCTCTTTCCACAGTGCAAACCTGGGTATTCAACCCTTGCAAGTCTGGCTACTCTGTACTGGTGAAATTCAATAGATGCACCTATTTTGTCATGGTAAACTAGATGCTATGTAGCTATTAAAGACGAAGGATCTCTCATTAAAAACAAACAAGCAAACAAATAAAAACACCAGCAATCAATAACTGAGGAAGCTTTCAAAAAAAGCAAAAAGGTGGCAGCAAAGGTGACCCACAAACACAATCCCACAAATTTCAAGCCACATTTTCAAGAGTTAAGTGTTCAAACCCCTCTGCCTAGATGGATAAATTTAATTCCATTTATTCCTACTTAAATTTTTTAAAAAAAACCTTGATTTCGTTCTAGTAAATGTGTGTGGGTGTGAAACAGCAATTTAAGGAAGGTTATATTAAAAAGAGAATAAAACAGATTTGTCATTTATCCCATTGTTTTCCCAGTGAGTCCTTTCAAAAATGGTTTAAAATACTTTTTTTAAAGACACTACTGCAAAGAGTGAACTTCCCCCACCAAGCGTAGCTACCTCCATCTATTATATTGACAAATGAAATCATAACGTCTTTTCATCTGTTGGTAACAAAATGTATGAGGTTATCCTTTTATAATTATAGCAACACTCAATATTTCCCTCTCAAACAGGGCCATTCTCAGTGTTTAATACAAAATGAAATCAAATCATCCAAATAACTGAAATGGAACAACATAAAGAAAATAGACATCTGAATAGTTTCAAATATGCAATTCTTTAACTCAATCAATTTTTCTTTGGGAGTTAATGGGCTGTGATGCAGTTTATGTATATCAGTGTACAACTGAAAGTTCATCACAACCTTGGGAAATAGCTGTTTCTATGTCTTTACACTTACTATATTACACTGGTTCTTACCTCTGCTCCAAATTATTTTGTTTAAATCAGCAGTTTTCAGTCTTTCTGCCTTTAGGTTTTTTTAGGGACAATTAAATGAGCATGTTCCCTGACAGATCTCTGCATCCCTTGCAAGGAAATTTCATATATTGTAGGAGATGCTAAGCATCGTTGGAAGGCACACCACTCAACTGGCCCCCTTGACAATATATTAGACCTCATCATTTTACTAGGTGAACTGTGATCTGGGAACACATCCAAAAATCATCTCAGACTATACATTATTATGGGGAAGATGCAAAATGAGAAAAAAATGTCCCTTGGGGAAGCTTGGCCGTTAATGCTTATTCATTCACTGAAGGAGTTCTGTAATCAGTTGCCAAAAAAAAAATTCTTAGCATTTCTTGGAACCTTGTTCAAAACAATGAGCTTAAACAAGAGGTTTTCTGTTCTTTCCTTTGATTTCAAGAAGGGGAGAGGGATAGATCAACCACATAGTGATCCCCTAGATGGGGCCAAAGGTTTGCCCTGCCAGTTATCATTTATTCCTGTTTGTAGTGGAAGAGCACATGGTTAATTGGGATTCCCACTGAGGGTGCACTTCGCTTCTCTACAGTCTATTTCCTCCCAAGAAAAAATATGAAATCTTTTAAAAGATAGTGCTGAAAGTCAATTCCCCACCAGAGTACCTGTTCACCTATTTGTTTTTGTTTGAACCCAACTAAAGGTTGATTGAAATGTAATTGAAACAGAGCAAATGCTTCCAACCTAAGTCTCTGAGTGCAAAAATGAGATTCGCCACTTCTCTACAAAAGACAACAACACACATGTTGAAGTCATTTTAAAAGTATGTTAGAAAATTCCACTAGCTCTTCTTCCAGAGACCTGAAACCTTTTGGTTTTGATATAACGTATATACTTGAGTGTAAGTCGACCCGAGTATAAGTCGAGGCCCCTAATTCAACCCCCAAAACTGGGGAAATATATTGACTCGCGTATAAGTCTAGGGTGGAAAATGCAGCAGGGCCTGGCAGCTCCTCCTTTGTGAGCTAAGGGGATTGGTGTGTGATGTTTAAAATGACTTTTAGCCACTGGGGCAAATTCTTGGGTCAGTGGCTAAAAGTCATTTTAAACATTGCACACTGCTCCCCTGTGATGCAGAGGGGGGTCATGAGAAACGGCATGCGATGTTTAAAATGACTTTTAGCCACTGACCCAAGCACTTGCCTCAGTGGCTAAAAGAATTGACCTGAATATAAGCTGAGGGCCCCTTTTTTTCAGCCCAAAATTAGGTCTGAAAAACTAGGCTTATATTCGAGTACATACAGTAATTGGAAGCTTGTGACTATATTCTTCTTCCTCAGGAGAAACTGGAAAAAATAAATGAGCATTTGATTTTTCTGGGGAACATTTTTCTGTAGAAAATCTCAGTTTTCATAATCATATTTCTCCCGACAAACCTAGATGAACCTTATATAATCTACAGTAAGTAATGTGGCAGGGCCTGGAACTTTCAAGGACCAATCAGATACATTGCAGAAATCAGGCACCAAATTTGATACAGTTCTAGCAAACAGTGTGTTTTTGCTCTGTGTCAATTTTGGGGAGGTTTAGAAAAAATATTTCAAGTTATGATTTTTTAAAATGCAAACGTCTTTTATCTCTCCTTAAGAAATAAGCAGCCACAAATGACACCCAATTTAAAAGAGCTCACATCAATTAAAAAGAACAATTTTGTTTATCTTGAGAGGAAAACGTAGGCCTCATCCACTTTTTTTGTTTAAAAATAATTCCAGCTGCAGGGGTGAAAATGCTGATCCTCAAAATAAGAGAAAAATATCAACTTTGTCATAAGACTTACCTTACATGGAATACGTGTGCTAGAAAGAGTTTCAGGGAAACACACACACACACACACACACACACACACACACACACACACACACACACACACACCTATGGGGGGTGAGATATTTGGGAAAAGACAGGTTTTCTTCAAATAGTAAAATAAACAGGTTAGCTTTGAGGGAAGTAGTGGAATGAAAGTCCTACAGAAAGTGGAGGAAATATTTTTCCAGGTACTTTCAGGGACTGGCATAAAATTTTATAAAGCATATTTAAAAGAGAAATCAACTCCATGTCTAAGCCAAACTGGGCTTTTGAACCTGTCAGTCAGGACTCAATCAGCTGACTCTTAGCTAACATTTAAATTCCTTCCATGACAACCAGTCAGGGAATTCTCTGTCTGGTTGTATAAATGGGTACACCACCACCACCACCGCCGCCACCACCACAACAAATACATTGTGGGCCATCAAATTACTTCTGAAGTGTAGTGACTGTGTGAGTTAATGTGTTCCAGAATGCCTTGCCACTAATGGTTCTGCTCAAAATTTGCACACTAACAGCATCTCAACTTATACGAGTATAATTCTCTCTTTCTCCTGCCCTTTCCTTCATATCAATATCATCTTTTCTAGAAAATTTTGCTGAGATCTTGAAAACAAACAGCTATGGATTCCTTTATTGAAGCAAGCGATCACATCATCTCTTCCTCTTTTCCTGTAGCTCCACCCACTTTCCCCAGCAATATTGTCTTTTCCTGGTCAGACCTGTATTCTCATTTTCTGTGCAAGTTAGGATAGATTCAATTTACTTTTTTTAAAAAAAAAATCTCTAGTGAAAGTTCAGACTTGAATTGATTGAACAACCACTTATTTACCTTTCTGGTATTCTGTGAAATCTGTAAAGCTCTCCTCTAACATCATATTTCAATTAAGTTCATAGTTCTTCACAGTCCAACTTTTACATAGTATGGGTGATATTAACCTTTGGTTTCAGTGACCATTTTTGCTAACTCCCAGATACCACCATATTTTTTTAATTTCAAAATGTGAGGAGCTACCTTTTTAAAAATATGTAGACAATATGTTTGTAGAGTAAGGCTGTTACCCCATGTCAACTTTGCATCACATCAAAGTGAAATGTGTATTTTATTTTGTTGTGGTCATGTGGTAGAAAACGTGGTAAATGTGTCACCATGGATGCATTTTAATGTTCTGTACCTTATATGACCCTATGTACTGGGTCCACATCAAAGTTTAATTTTTGTCATCATTTTTAGGGTGCTCTTTTATGTTATTTTTAAAAAAATCTGATTTGTCAGTATACCGATATATCGACTTAAACTATCATATATCGATCGAGAAATACACTTTTCTTTGTTTTTTTTCCTGTGCATAATGGCTCAAGTGTTTGTAAATGGAAATAAGTGCAGTGGGGAACAATTTACTCATGTAGAAATGACTATAAGATACCGCTGCACTGAATGACCATAGAAAGTACTTTTTAAAAAAATCAAGTGAAGACTATTATTTTTAAAAAGGGAGCGAAATGGTTTTGCTGCAGATTTAATTAGTTCCCACGGGCTTGTGTTCCTGTTTAAAATTTGCATCTGAACAGCAACAAGGATTTTACCACTCCGAGGCCAGGTACTTGTAAAATGTGCTGTTGCACTTCAGGGTTTGTGGTCGCACTTTATTTTTTTAAAAGTTCGCAGGACATGGGATAACGATTTTATGCTCTGCATCAGAGGCCACTTTGCAGTGGATTTTAGTGGATGTGGGATAAGGGCCTAAATGTTTTGGAAACTGGAAAGTAGCTTCCTAGTCTGGCATTCTGTGGAGAAGACAAGGAAGTATTAGTCTATCTGAGAGGTTATAGGATGTGTATGTTTCTCCATTCTACGTTTTGCACTTACACTTTTGATTCACCATTTCATTTAAGTCAAGATAGCCCTTCAAAACATTTTGTCAGAGAGGGACTACAACCACATGCCAGCTCTTTTTGGTACTGTCCTTTTGCAGCAACCCCCCGCCATTTCGCGGTTCAGGTACTGCGGTCCCACTACATCGCAGGATTGCAGTACCTGCACCACAGGGGTGGGGTGGGGGTGATCAGGTCATTCTGCGCTGCCCCCCCCTGCACCTCTGAAAAGCCTTGGAGCCATGCAGGGGACGGGGGGGATCGGGTCACTCCACACCGCCCCCGGCACCTCCGAGAAGCCTCGAAGCCAAGCGGGGGGCGGGGGCAATAGCATCGCTCCCCACCACCCACTCCCCCTCCAAGAAGCCTCAGAAGTGCACAGGAGGGTGGCAGGGGGCGATCAGGTCACTCCATGCCGCCCCCTGGGCCCCTTCGAGAAGCCTTGGGGGGTGTAGGAGGGTGGCGGGGGTGATCGGGTCACTCCCTGCTGCCCTCCAGGCCCCTCCGAGAAGTCTCGGGGCCATGCAGGGGGCGGCGGGGGGGGCACAATCTCCATTGACAAGAAGTCTCGGGCAGCGCGGGCGGGCGGGGGTGGGAGGTCATATACCCCTGCCACCGGTGGCGCGTGCCACCCCAAGACTTCTTGGACATGCGCGCAATCGCCCCCCTGCCCCAGGCCCCCCACCGGCTTCCGCATATCACGGATTTTCATGGGGTGGGTCCCTAACCCCTGTGATCGTCGGAGGGTTACTGTATGGGTCATGTTATCTCATCATCCTCTGGGATCCTCCAGCACTGGTTATTTCTACATAAGGAAAGTTGCTGTTCGTATCTCTGTGTGTTTCTACAGTAACCCTCCACCTATAGCGGGAGTTACGGACCCACCCGACCCGCGATGCTTAAAAATCTGTGATATGTAGAAGTGGGTCGGGTGGGGCTCGGGGCGGGGCGTGGGTTGATGCAATCGCTCCCCGATACCCCCCGCGCATACCCAAGGCTTCTCAGAGGGGCGCGGGGGCGGCGTGGAGTGATGCAATCACTCCCCACCCCCACCACAGCTTCAAGGCTTCTCGGAGGGGCCTGGGGGGCAGCACGGGGTGATGTGATTCCCACCCCCCACGGCCCCAAGGCACAGGTACTGCAATCCTGCGATATAGTGGAACCGCAGTACCTGAACCGCAAAATGCCGGGGGGTGACTGTATTTAAACTTGTATTTTTAAAATTCAGGCATTTTTCAACATCCCTATTAATTGCTTTGAGTTTGAGTGGGAAGTGGTTAAGTGATGAAAGTAGGAGACATGTCATGGTATTTTCCCTTGCACGGTGCTGCTTTGTGAATGGAAGTGAAAACAGGAGGGTCTCATGAAAACCGTTTTGAATGCTTCCACTGGTGTCATCAACACTCATACTGCTATTTATTGCTATGTAAAGCTTGGCATCCTTTTTCATGTGGAAGTTCTGGCACATATTGTGCAGCAACATCAAGTCATTTCTTGGCATTTTGAATCATGGATGCAGAGGCAGAGTATCTAATATTCATAAACAATACATTTTGAAGAATTTAATAGATATGGAAGACTAAAGCACAGAAAGCTAGAAGTCCAGTTCAAGATGATAGCGTTGAATAGGTTAAGCATGACAGTTCTTTCACCTTGGGAATGACTTTCAAAAGAGAAGACAGAAGAGCGTTCTCATTATAAGGACATCAATCTTATTTCAGGACTTGGGTGATTTGTTTGGTAAGAACATAGAGTATAAAAATAAATCAACTACAGAACAGGGAATTGTGATTGTGTATAGTTAAAACACCGAGTTTCATAGCCACACAGATCCCTTTTTTGTAACACATTGCAGTATATTACAACTAGCATAAGAGAAAAATAATTTAGGACTATTAGCATCTTTCCAACTCAATTAGAAATGATTTTCTCCTGGGGGACCCCTTTTGGAGTTTAATGATTCAGCCTCCTGAACCCCAAACCTCTCCAAATTTGGGGGTCTTACAGGAAAGAGGCCAAAGAAGCTACCCTGAGGTTTTAGTGCCTCTAAGACACAGGGGAGCCATTAACCAATCATTTCTAGAGATGGGCACGACTTGGCAGAATTCCCGTTTCCGTTTCCGTTTCCGTTCCTCGTTTCCGTTACGGAATGGAAACGGTAATGGGAATTACTCCGCCAGAACTCGAACTCGAACCGACTAAAGAATAATTGGGTCTGATTTGTCGTGGTCGTTCCTGGCATCGCGGCGATCCCGCGATGCCAAGCGTCACAGAAAAAAAGTTTTTAAAAGTTAAAAAAAAAACCCGATTCCCGGCCAAAAAGCAGGCAGAAATATGCCTGACTGAGTGAGGGCTCAGGGCACCTACCAGAGGGGCGGTTGACCCCCCCCTCTCCTGTCCTGGGCTGCTCTGGTGGTGGGGGAAATCCTCGTCGTAGTCGTTCGCAACAAGCACCGGACTCGCCGCCGGCCGCCGCAATTCAAGCGGAAGCGGCACAGAAAAAAAGTTTTAAACTCCCCCCCCCCATTCCCGGGCCAAAAAGCAGGTGAAAATATGCCTGCAGTGCAGAGTGCACCGACCAGAGGGGTGGTTTCTGGGGGGGGTCCCAGCCTCCCCCCCTCTCCTGTCCTGGGCAGCCGGACTCGAGTCACCATGCCATGCGGTGTGGGCGGGGGATCCAAAATGGGGTGGCGACCGCAATTTTTTTTTGAAATCGTGGTCCAAAAACACACAAGCACCACACAGAAACATGCGAAAATTGCTATTTTAAAACTGCCAGAATTTTTACAGTAGCAGTGGGCTTTTCTTGCAACAAAATGTCTCCTCTTTCCTCTCTCCATTGATTTTATTTTATTTTATTTCAGTTTATTTTTTTTACGCCTGCGCAATGATGGGCTGGCCATGGGAGTGACCATGCAAATTTTTGGAGCCATTCCACCAATCGCATGGCCACTTGGCCAGGTTGACCACAGAGACTTCTGGGATGTGCCAACCAGGCATAAAAAGCCCACTAACCGTAGCCCGAACCCGAACCCTAACCCTAACCCTAACCCCTACACCAGTACACTTTCCTTCTAAGTGGGTCAGAGAGGCCCCCAGAGGTGCACCCCAATACTCACCCTAACCTCACCCATAACTAGCCTAACCCTAGCCCTTGCGCTAACCCTGTTGCCTAAGCCAGATCTGTACTTGCATTGCACTACACGCAAGTACAATTCCCTTCTTAGTGAGACACGGCGGGTGCAGAGAGTCTGCCAGTCCGCCACTTGTGGCTCTGGGTGACTCCTGCAGGCTTGGCTCGGCCGGCAGCATGTGTGACATGCAAACCATGCCCCCGAGGCCTGACTGATGCAGGGAAGGCACCCCAAAAAGAGGGGTGCCTCTGCCAGTCTGCTGTGTCTCTGCGTGCAACTTGGTATGCATATCCATATGGCTATGCATGCCCTTTTGCAGCAGGTGAGGAGAGGAGACCCCCATGTATGAGGGGTCTCCAGGAGCCTGCTTTCCCTAGCGGGTGAGGATAGGAGGCACCCACCCCCTCAAAAAAGAGGTGCCTCCAGGAGCCCGCTACCCCCCCAAACCAGTTTAACGACAGATGAAAAAACGAAAAACGAAACAACAAATTTTTGCGAAGTTTCACGAAAAACGGAAACGAGCCGACACAGGCCGCCTCCGACACACGACAACTCGAAAACGTCATTTTCCCTAGTCGTGCCCATCTCTAATCATTTCATTTAGTTTCATTCTGAAAATTCTTTAAAAATGTGTTGGTAACAAAATGAAACAAAACTACTAAAGAAACAAAATGAAACAAAACATTATATTTTTGTTTCATGCCCATGTCTACTCATGAAAGAACAGAGACATTCCACTTTACATTGAGCCTTGTTTTCGGTCCACACACAACATTTTTCCTCAGTTAAATAAGATGCTACCTGGGCTTTTTCATATCACTGAAGAGCTGCTGAGGCAGACAGGGGGGAAAAACCAATGACTATGTGCCTGCTGTTTCCTGAGGGCACTTGACTATTTGATATTATCTCTGTTTAAGGTTGTGAAATGGAACTTCTCAAGTCATGAGGGAATATCTTGGCCAAAGCTTGCCTTTGGGAATGAGAATATGAGAGGTGATGAGAAGGCAAAGGATTTCCACTGGCCACCTGCCTGATAAGAGATTCCTCGAACAACAACAGCAACCCAGAAGCAAAAAAAACATCCACAAAATCCTTGTTCATCTTTGTTGTAAATGAAAGGAAGTTATTTTGGCTTGTTAAATATGAACAGATAGGCAAACACATTTTCAAATATTTGCTTGGTTGTGTTGTAGAAAGGCATTAGATGCCATCTGACTCATTCTAAATTAGTTGTGCCCCTAAAATGTTGAGAACTCTGTTTGTTTGGCTGCAATTTGCAACTCCCATTTTGTTTATTATATCTGCAGACTGCTTGGTGGAGTGGGTTGTTTGTTCTTTGCTCCTTTGTGTTATCCCTGTCCCTGAGATCACTGTCCTATTTGCTTTGATTTATACAATATGCACGTCTGCAGTAGCTGATGACTCAAATTCCCTTTTGGAAAACTTCTCCCTCTTTTACAGCAGATGTGCTTGAATTCAAGGCCTGTCCTATTGTTTGATCATATGACTTTTTCGAATAAATACCTGTGTGATTATAAGAGTACTGCCATATTTCATATCTGCTCTGCTCCACCTCAGAGGTCTACACACTAGGGGAGGAGATGGACTGTGGGTAGGAAAAAGGAGAAACATGAATTTCCCTCCTCCTTCAAATGTCACAGGATGCCTTCAAAATCTACAAAATGCCCCTACATGAGAGCCATGACATACTGGGGGTGTGGGCAGGAGAGAACAGGGTTGGGCCAGTTTTACAGTGAGGGCACACTGGTTGTCATAATGAAGACTTGCACAACTGGTGACATCAAATGAAGCAACATTGTCCAGTTATATACACTGGCAACCAGTCATCTCTTGAGACATTATTGTGTGTCCAGACAAGCACGACAGCATTGAAAATACAGGAACTGGCATGGTTCCAGAAATATCTACAAAGGTAATTTTGTGTAATATAGGAAGCAGTGGGGATGGCTGAGAGCTAATCCAGCCATTGGAGCAATGACATTGCCTCAAGTGGGAAACGCTAGGAGGCAGGATAAAGAGGGAACTGTGTTTCAAGAAACCTACCCATATCTAGTCTACTGTCTTCCATTTCAGTAAAGGACAATCTCTTAGTACTGAAAAAAACATTCACCTGTTAGTTCAGTTGGCTTTGTACATGGAATGAGGATGCAACCCCACCCATTCTCTTATTTTTGGCAGCAAAATGGCTGAAGTCACTCTTGGGATAAGTAGACTAGCTCATCCAAGGTGATATTAGAATCTGGAAAACAATTGCCGGCATATTTATCTAGCTTTCTCTGCTGATTGGATGGATCATTGGTTTGAATATCTAGCTGCAAACCCAGAGGTTGGGAGTTTGATTCACCACTGTGCGTCCTGTGAATACAGCCAACCTGTATGACCTTGGACAAGCTGCACAGATCCAAGTCACCTCTGAAAAAAAGGGATAGTAAAGTGTTTCTGAGCGGTCTACCTATAAAACCCTTAAAAGGATTGCCGGAAATCAGAAATGACATGATGACACATATTTTCCGGCATAGAACATATCCCCCCTCCCTCCAGGGTGCACCACAGGTACTGGGCCACTGTATGCATGGATAACATCTTCAACTAAGCTTCACTGCTTATGCATTTGCACTGTAGAGTATAAGTCCACAGAAATAATATCCTTATTCACAAGTTTCCTTATTTAGATTTTATCCAAGTTCAGGACTTAAAAAGTGTTCCTGGTTGATAGAACAAATAATATGGATTTGGTACAAATACAGATCCCAAGATCCAGGTCAGGTGGTAAATTTGTAAAGCCAATGCACTGGAAAACACTGTAATGTTTCATGTTTTTGTATGAATGTAAAGTGGTGCCTCTTAAGATGAATTTAATTCGTTCTATTGGTCAATTCATTTTACGGAAAAAAAATGCCCTACAAAACATGGTTTAACACGGTTCACATAGGAATGCATTGAATTTGTCTTGCGAGGCATCCCATATGAAAATTTCATCTTACGAGGTTTTCCTATTCCCGGAAATGTAATTCATCTTATGAAGTTTTCATATTAAAGGGCATTCGTCTTACGAGGTACTACTGTACATGATAAACCACCAAGTGTGGTACATATTTGTCATATTTGAGGCAGTTAGATTCAGGGGCTTGTGTGAAACTTTGATTTAAGGAAGCCCTAGCTGGCTAAAACTATTTTGTGCACCATGAAATTCATGTATTAACCTGATACAAATCAAGAAATAAAGTTGCTTTACTTTGTCCTAGAAACAATTATGGCCATTCTACTTCTTTCTGGACATCATATAAAATGGTCTGAATTGGGTCAATTTCATTTAACATTTGTTATTTCATTTGTTATTTATTTGTTGTTACAGCCCCAATCAATAAATATTTAAGAAATGCTCTGCAATTATTTGGGGAAGGTGCAATATTATTCAGAAGTTAATAGCACATGGAATGTAACCACTTTGTCTGATGAAGTCTCCCTTACTTTACTTACCCCATGAAGAATATTGTCTGCTATACAGCTTATTTTGGAATGAATGAGGACTACTTTGTGTAGAATTGCTTTGTAGATATTTTGATGTATCCTTGAGTATAAAATGCACATTCAAATCAATTTTAAGTTTCTTCTGCTTCCCAGGTGATAGCCTTCTCCACCCCAATTCATTGCTGATTGCATACAATTGATCCCTGCTTACATCATGTTTGACCCTGGGTAAAATCTTGCTTAGCCTTCCCTAAAATAATTATGCTGGCCGTGGCTGAGGCTTCTCACAATAGTATTTCTTTATGTCATGCTGCATAGGTTTCCATTGGGTTTTCAAATATTATTGTCTGGACAATCAATACAGAGTAGTGGCTTGCCCCTAGATGGGAGTGTGATAGATAGATAGATAGATAGATAGATAGATAGATAGATAGATAGATAGATAGATAGATAGATAGATAGATAGATAGATAGATATAGACACCAGCATGGTGTTTCTGACTCTCCTAGACTTCCAAACGTCTCTGTATCTGTTGTGGGCCATTGGAATTAATCAATATTGATGGAGAGGAATGTTGTGCTGACTGTTTGGTTTAGCTCTAGGGATAGGCTTCTTGTGTGAATAACAAAGGGGGACGCAGCTTGCTTCTGTTGTTCAGAAGGTCAAACTAGATTATCATAATAGCCTGAAAATCCATGAAAGAGTAAGGACATTATCCAGCAGTCAATGAGCCTTGTGAGTAGCTCAAACCTGTTCTAAAAATCTATCCACACTGCCTGGCACTTAATCAATGCCTGCAGGTGTACTTAAACATCAGTGTTGCCTCTTGGCCTGTGACAGGCAAAGTCTTTCCTGCATAAGAAGCAGAAAGGAGCACTCCTGTTTGTGCAAATGCCAATGGAATTTGAAAGGAAACACCAAGGACAATAGCCAAGGAATTTATGGTCTTACACAGAAATCCAGTGTTTCCTTTTACACTACTCTGTCTGGTCTCAATATTTAAGATTGCAAATAAGAGTTGGAGGTATTCACAGAAAATCTCCAGTAGTGTCCCCAGCAGAAGGTTATTAGAATATGTGATGTCAAGTTCTAACGTATAGTGACTTGGAGCGTATACAAGACATTTAGGAGATATTTTACCAGTATCAATCCCAATCTCTGCACTATTAAATATATTAATATTAAAAATATTAAATAGAGAAATTGGGGGGGGGGGGGCTATTTCACATGTATTACCAGAAGTGAGCACTAGAGGGAGCTAGAGATTACACTATAATGAATCTGCAATTAATTTATTCTTCTTCCCCCATTTACCATAAAAACCAGAACAAAATCTCTTTTACAGCCTTCCATATTAGTGATGATATCTTTCTTCTTGAGATGATATGGGAGGATCTAATTCTACTATTGCTCTACACAAAACTCACGTGGCCCTCCATGAAGTACTATGTAGTCACCTGTGCCTTGTTCATAATGAAACTTCCTAATTTCTTATCTGTCCTGAATGTAAAGTCTGTTATGTGCTCTTATTCTGCTTCAGCACAACTGAAGAAATTTACCGTGTCTGATTAAGCAACTATTTGAGAATTTTTTTCCTGAATCCTAATTTCTTGTAATACATTGCTTAGGTAAACCTGTTTTCTGTCACCAGATGTTGTGTGTATATATATATATATATATATATATATATATATATATATATATATATATATATATATATATATATATATATTTGTTTATCGTATATATATATATATATATATATGTTTTAGGATTTACTTTATATCAGGGGTCCTCAAACTAAGGCCCGGGGACCAGATGCGGCCCCCCAGGGTCCTGAATCCGGCCCCCAGGACCAATTACAGACACCCACCTACCCCCTGCTTAGTGAGCAAGCCAGCCTCCACAACTGCTTCTATTGTTGAGGCAGTTCAAAGTGGTGGACTATGTCGCTTCCCCCACTCCCCCCACCCACCGCCCAGATGATCGGCATGCTGGCCAGTGGGGCAGTTCAGAGTGGGAGGGCAACAACAAGGTCCCCCACTCCCTCCATGGCCCCAAAGCCCTGCCCCTGCTCCTCCTCCACCCTGCCCATCTGCCTTCCTTGTGTGGCTGCCACCTTCTGAGCCGGAGCAGCCAAAGCAGAGGACTGATGGAGGGAGGGACGGCAGGCAACCAAGGGGGAAATTGAGTACTTCCTGCCTACCCAGCCCCCTCTGAGCTGCTGCCTTGCTCCATGGAGCAAGGGAAGGGAGGAAGAAGCCCAGCCATGGCCGGATGCTGAGGGTTAGAGAACAGTGAGGAGGGGGTGGAGAAAGAAGAGAGGGGAAGGGAAGGCCAACAGTGGCCCAGGCCTGGTTCCTGGGAGGTTGGTGGGGCTGCATTTGTCCCCGGCTGGTGTTGGGCGGGCTGGTGAGCCAACTGAGCACTGCAGCCTGGCTTGGCTCAGCCAGTGAGCAGGCTGTGGGTAGCTTTGGGCAGGTCTTCCTGCCTCCCCTCCCTCCTTCCCAGCCCTTGCTTCATCCCTCGCTCACTTGCAGCACACCAAGTCGAGTGGGGCCAAGAGAGGAGGCAGCTTTCTCTCCAGGGCACAGCGAGGGCATGATTGCCAGGGCACAGAGCTGGATCTGTACAGTGGCACCAGCCTTGCCGCCGTTGCCATAGCTGCTGCTCCTCATTCTGAGTGGCCACTTAGAAGGTGATGAGGGGCCTGAGCTTGCCTGGGCTGCCACCTCCTTGCTGAAATGAAGAAATGAATGAATGAAAGAGAGCTGCTCTAGCTGCTACCATGGTAGGAGGAGGAGGAGGAAAAGGCACAGCAGGGGGATCCTAGTAGCGGCACCTCAGAGCAGCGAACCGGAGCAGGAGGGATTCCTGGGGGCCCGGAGATGCACTGATCATGGGCCAATCATGAGGTGCTTCACCCACTTTCCTCTCCGTCCCCCTTTTTTCATTTTTGCCCCCATCTTTTTTTAGACTGTGGTCTGGCCCCCAGTGGTGTCTGGGGGTGGGGGTGGACCGGCCAGCTGTATGAAAACTTTGAGGACCCCTGCTTTATATACTTGGAGGACTAATGCTGTGTTCTGTAATTCTGCATTCTGTCATTAGGTGCAACTTTTCTCTATGTTTGTTTCTTCCCTAGTAGACTGAATGTAGAATTCCCTTACCTTATTTAAAAACATTGTATTGTTAAATTCACAATATGATATAAAACACAGTTTGTGGAGGGATAAGAATTTTTCACAGTTGCATTGTGCTCGTAATTTGTGTTGGATACTGATACTTAAACAGCTCAATAAACTTCATACTTGGCAAAGGTATGGGATGACATTGGAATATTTAGATTAAACTGAAGGACTGTCTAGTTGTCCTCTCTGCTTCAAAACCTGACAAGAATCAAGGAAGCATGATGCCTCTGTAAAATTATAAGCAATATAACACTTGAAATTGACATCGCTCTCCACTGCACAATGACCAATGTTGTAAAACATAATACTTGAACAGCCAATGCCGGTCTGCAGAAAAGTGAATGCACAGAATTATAGGGCCAGAGGAAATAAACAGTGCAATCAACAAAAGGACCAGTGACAGACATAGATTGTCAAGGTGAGTTGTTAGAGTGATTGTATTGCTTTTACAATGCATAGAATATGAAGTTGTCATATAGCCTCACTAAATGCCTTAGTAAATCACAAGTGTCATCTCATGAAAAGTGATGGTGATATTAATTTTTGACAAAAGAAATGAATAATCAGCAACTGAAATGGCATACTACATATATAATCATTAACAGAATTTTTGTACATAAAGATCAGTCTGCAAAAGGGAAGGTGTTCTCAGAGGACTATAAAGACAATTTATTTTAATTTTTATTTGAAATCTTTTTTTATCCTGCCTTTCTCCTTGGGAAAAAAGGACCCAAGGTAGGTTGAAACACTGAAGGACAATATACAAAGGTGGGGATTGTGTGTGTGTGTGTGTGTGTGTGTGTGTATTTTGCTGCAGACATATGTGCCTCCTCATGGTGATGACTGGAGGGAGAGAAAATGGTCTTTACATGGATTCCAGATAAACATGAACATGAATGTATGCACAAACACATGTCCCCCCTCCCCTCACTGCCTTACACACACTCACCCTCCCTAACACAAAAAGAGCTCTGCTTATAGCCCTTGATGTCTGTATGTCTATATTTCTGAAGGCATTAAAGTTCTGCTTATAGGTCACCCCATACCAGTTCAAGTATTCTCTGGGTAGTTTACAGTTTATTTAGAGTAAGATACCATGTAGAATACCACAAGAGTAACTGAAAAGATGTGGCTATTATATTGGCCGAAATCTTGTTGTGTTACACCACTTAAGGCTGATGATGCCAACCAGCACAGAAATAAAACATTTCAAATTTTAACCTGAAGGTCCAAGGGCTCCTGTGTCATCATCAGTAATCCCAGAAGCCATAAGACGAGAGAGGGAAGTCTAAGTACTGAAAAGTGCTGCTACTGCCTCATTTCCTACAGAAGCAGCCTTGGCAGAGAAATCAGAAAAAGGTTCATTTCTGAAAAAATTGCTGCAGTGGATGATGCAATCAGCCATATTTGATAGAGAAGGAGAAGAATCTTTGGGACTATTAGCATGCAGGCATGCAGGCATGTTTGCTTTTCAAAGGCAGGTTTCTAGTCCTTAAACAATGCCTGATAAAGCCACCAAAACCTGTGGGAATGGCAGAGTAAGATTTTTCCACTGAAGTTGCCTGCACAGTTTTTTTTGCCCCTCTCTTTACTAGCAACCCCAAGGTAATTTATGAAAAGTAATAAAAATATAAAATAAAATTATGAATAAATTATATAAATTATGCATTCTAAAAAGAATGAAGGAACTTGATTCAATTTGCATGATTTATACAGGTCATGGAGTTCAATTTCTGTTGCTACAGAAGTAGGAGTACCTTGACAGAGATGTTCTAATTTGGGGTTTAAATTTAAGAAGGGTAGATCGTGAGCTGCGCCTATAGGTCAAAAGTGACACCATTTTGTTCAGGAGGTACACAATGGAGGCAAAGAAAGAATATTAATTTCAAAGCATTCTCATTCTAGAAATGAATATAGTGCAATATAGCATCTTTCCCTTTTTAACTTTCCTTTTTAAAATTAAATAACAGAAAAAAATATAATTCATTTTACTGAAGGCTGCCAATAAAAACTAAATATTAGGAAGAACATCACGATGGTTAGAGCTGTTCAGCAGTGGAATATGCTGCCATGGAGGGTGGTGGAGTGCCGAAGGGAACATGCCTGAGTGGGTTTCCGCTATTGCCACGGCCTCTTTTAGAGAGGGATGCTTCCCTGCCCGTCTAAAGGAGACCGTGGTGAAATTCTCTCTTAAAAAACCTGGCATGGCATCGGACGATTTATCTAGCTATCGTCCGATTGTCATTGTTCCCTTCCTGGGCAAGGTTGTCGAGAGGGTGGCTGCTGTCAGGCTTCAGTCATATCTGGAGGTAAATCGTATCCTGGATCCTTTCCAGTCTGGATTCAGACCTCTTCGCGGAACCGAGACTGTCCTGGTCGCTCTGCAGGATGACCTCCTCAGGGAGGCCGACAGGGGGGTGTTCCTTCCTGTTGGTTCTCCTTGATCTTTCAGCTGCCTTTGATACCATTGACCACGGTAACCTACTGGTTCAGCTTGCGGAGGCGGGAATTGGTGGTCAGGCCCTGGCCTGGCTCCATTCCTTCCTCGGCTGCCGGACCCAGTGGGTTCAGCTGGGTGATTATTTGTCGGCTCCTTGGACTCTCCCTTGTGGGGTGCTCCAGGGGTCGGCAATCTCACCCATGCTGTTCAATGTTTATATGAGGCCGCTGGGGGAGGTCATCAGGAGATTTGGAGTTCGCTGTCTTCAGTATGCTGATGACATGCAGCTCTATCTCTCCTTTTCATTGTCTGCAGTAGAGGCAGTTCGCTCTCTTGATCTGTGTCTGGAGGCCGTTCTGGAATGGACCAGAGATAACCGGCTCAAGCTGAATCCGGAGAAGTCGGAGGTTCTGTTCTTCGGGGTGCTCTCGTCTGGGTACAATGGCCCCCTCCTAAGCTGGAGGGTGTTTCCCTCCAGCCTACGGACAGGGCCAGGAATCTGGGCATGGTCCTGGACTCAGCCCTCTCCCTAGAAGCCCAGGTGATGGCTGTTTCCAGGGCCGCTTTTATCCACCTCCGCAGGATCGCCCAGATCCGCCAGTACCTCAATGAGTCCTCCCTGAGGACAGTAGTGCAGGCCCTGGTGATCTCGAGGATCGACTACTGCAATGCCCTCTACGTGGGGTTGCCCTTGACCCTGGTCTGGAGGTTACAGCTGGTACAAAATGTGGTGGCCAGGCTGGTGGTGGGTGCCCGTAGATACGAGCACATCACCCCGGTCCTGGCTCGCTTGCATTGGCTCGCCGTTGTCCTCCGGATCAGGTTCAAGGTCCTGGTTTTGACTTTCAAAGCCCTCCACGACCTGGGACCAGAGTACCTGGCAGAGCGTATCTCTCAAATGTCAACTAGGTCCAGACCCACGAGACTGGCACAGGCGCACTCACTGAGGGTGGCCACACCCAGAGAGGCACAGAAATCACGTACGCAAGACTGCGCCTTCTCTGTGGTGGGCCCCATGCTTTGGAATCATCTCCCCAGTGAGCTGCACCTGACAGAGTCCCTTCCCGCCTTCAAGAAGGCCTTGAAGACCCACCTCTTCAGGGAGGCGTTTGGTGACCTTTTCAGTTAGTTAGGTTTTTTTCCTCCTTCCCCTGCTTCACTATGCATGGGTCTTGCCGCCATCTTGCCCCCCTGCATTAACTATGCTTGGTCTTGCTTTTCTGTTTGTGTTTTTATTACCTGTTTTTATTGTTGTAAGCCGCCCAGAGTTCCCAGTGGGAAGATGGGCGGGATATAAGATTAATAATAAAATAAATAAATATAAAATATAATGGGGGGGATTTTGCATGGCATGGAGTTGGACTGGATGGCCATTGAGGTCTCTTCCAACTATGATTCTATGATTCTATAAAAAAAAAATGACATAATGCTTGTGAGACAGTTGTTTGTGCATGCCCCCCAAGTCCTTCTTGTGTAAGGGGTACCAAAAGGTTCTACTGGGCTGAACACAAGGACAGAGTCCGTTCACAGTTTCCCATAAAACCTTGCCTAAAAGGTGGTAATAGGTAGCCATATGAATGTATATTACATTCTAGTTGCCGAATACAATTTATCTCACAAATGTCAAGAATGACCAGCAGAGTATGCTAGCTGATATTATGAGCCCTATGTATATTTAAGGGGTTAAGAAGACTTAGCTTATTTGAAGTGCTCTGCTAAGTTTTTAAAGAGGATTTTTTTTGCAAATATTTCTTTCCATTGCCCATAGATACTCTGCAAACCAAAGAGTATCCTGTTCACATTATAACTCACCATAATAAATCATTATTTCTACTATTCCTTTTTTTTCTTCTTTAGAAATTTTAATTACTTTGGGTTAGGGACAGGCACCTAATGAAAAATGACATGATGTTTTGTCATTTCCTAATGTTTTGAAGCATTTTGAACCGAAATGAAACGGCAGACAGCGTGTCGTCCCAAACTGAAACAAAATGATGTTTTCAGTTTGGGGGGAACTGAACTGGGGAGCTGCCACCAAATCTTGCTTCAGCAGCGAGATCTGCCGACTGTTTCCCTGCTTGGTTCTTGCCTGCCACAGCATCCCAGCTGGTTTTGACAGCTCAAGCTGTCAAAAAATCCCAGCTGGGAGGCGGGTGGCAAGGGAGAATGGAGCAGCCAGTGCTCCTTTCTCCCCTGCCACCCCCTCCTCCTGGAGGGTGTTTTGGAAAGGGAGTGCTGTGGGCAGTGGGGGCAACCCCCACTGTTCACAGCCCTCCCTGGCCAGATTTCCCCCCCCCAAGAGGAGGGGGAGTATGGGAAAAAGAAGGAGGCAGTAGTAAATTCAAGTGGAGCTTGAATTTACCACTGCCTCCTTCCTTCTCCCATGTGATCTCTGCATCCCAGAATTTTTTTTAACAGGGAGGGCTGTGGGAAGGGTAGGCGCCTCCTCCCCCACACCCCAACCTGTCAAAAAGACTCAGCTGGGAGGCAGGGGAGGGGCGAAAGGCAGAAAGGGAGTTTTTTAAATTCCTGCCTACTCCTTTCTGCCTTTTGCCCCTCCCTCACCTCCCAGCTGGGGCTTTTTTTATACATTCTTGTCCATAACAAGATAACTGATAATGAAATTTTCATTTATGCTTAATTGATAGACATGCTGTGAAATTTATTCATTGTTAGCTGCAGCGCTAAGATAAAAGTAGAATAACTAATAAATTGATATAATTCCTGCAAAATAAAGGGGATATGGATTATTCTATAGAATTCTGGTTGTGTCTAGTGGGGTTCAGTCCAGTGGAGCACATTATTTTCCCCAACTCACCTTTTCGACTGAGTCAGGCTGGATGGTGTACTACTTACCACTACTAGACATTTATCGGACAAAAATGTTGTTTTGTCATCCATTTGGATCATCCTCATAAATCCTAAGTCTATTTATGTGGGGGGGCAGCAAAGTTATTCTTAAACAGTAGTTTAGATTTTCTTTTACAGATTTCTGAGATTTAACTCAGTTGGCTTCAAAGGTGACATGTGGTCCTCAAATCCAATTTTATTATACAACATTGTGGCTTATTAAGTATTTGTGAGACTCGTTGTGCAAGTGGTAGCCATGTAACAAGGCAGAAGTGCAATCTGTAAAGCACTTCCCCAGGGCACAGTGTACAAGTCAATATATACAACTATAACGCTATGTTACATGGAGATGTACAGGATTCCAGCCTTTATAGAAGAACCATGAACCTAAAAACACCTGTTTTTATACTTTGTTCCAGGCATATGTATTACTAACTCCAGTTATCCATTTATAATTTCAGAATTATTAATACATCTTGCAATTTCAAAACTCCTGTGTACAGTATAAAAGTTAGTAAAAGGCAATAATAATAATTAGAGATGGGCACGACTTAGCGGTATTTCCGTTTCCGTTTCCGTTACTTGGTTCCGTTACTCTACGGAAACTGTAACGGGAAATACTCCCCCAGACTTCGAGCTCAAACCGACGAACGAACAATTTTGGTCTGATTTGTCGTGCTCGTTCCTTGCATCGCGAGATCGCGCGATGCCACACGCGGCACAGAAAAAAAGTTTTTAAAAGTTAAAAAAAGCCGGTTCCCGGCCAAAAAGCAGGCGGGAAAATGCCTGCCGTGCCTCAGGGCACCTACCAGAGGGGTTGTTTCTGGAGGTCCCCGGCCTCCCCCCTCATCCCCCGTCCTGGGCTGCTCTGGTGGGACTCGCCGCAGGCTCGCAGCCAGCAAAAAGCCCAGTCTCGCCGGCCGCCGGCCGCCGCAATTAAAGCGCAAGCAAGCGGCACGGACGGCACAGGAAAAAACTTTTAAACTCTCCCCCCACCCATTCCCGGGCCAAAAAAGCAGGCGGAAAAATGCCTGCTTGACTAAGGGCGCAGGGCACCTACCGGAGGGGTGGTTTCTGGAGGGGGGTCCCGCCTCCCCCCCGTCCTGGGCAGCCGGACTCGCGAGTCGCCATCGCCATGCCATGCGGTGCGGGCGGGGGATCCAAAATGGGGCGGCAAACGCAATATTGTTTTTGAAATCGTGGTCCAAAAACACACAAGCACAACAGAAACACGCGAAAATTTATAAACTGCCAGATTTTTCACAGTAGCAGTGGGTTTTTTCTTGCAACAAAATGTCTCTCCTCTCCTCCTCTGTCCTCTCCATTGATTTTATTTTATTTTATTTTATTTACACCTGCGCAATGATGGGCTGGCCGAGTGGCCAGCCATGTGGGAGTGGACAACCATGCAAATTTTTGGAGCCATCCCACCAGTCGCATGGCCACTTGGCCATGGAGACTTCTGGGATGTGCCAAAAAGCCCCCTAAAACCTGCCCTAGCCCTAACCCTAACCCTTGACTCCGCACCCATACGTCACAGACTGTCTTCTTAGTGGGTCAGAGAGGCACCCAGAGGTGCAACCCACTAGCCCACCGTAACCTTACCCGTCACTAGCCTAACCCTAGCTCTTGCACTAAGCCACCTTAAAGCCAGATCTACTTGCTTGCATTGCACTACACGCAGCAAGTACAATTCCCTTCTGTGTGAGACATGGTGGTGCCAGAGCCTTGTGAAGGGCGGGCATGACGCTATCACTCTCACACTGGTCTCACTGTCTGCACATTATGTTATGCAATATCCATATGGCTATTGCATAGCATTTTGCAGCAGCAGCAGGTGAGGAGGGGAGACCCCCATGTAGAGGGGTCTCTCTTGGAGCCTGCTTCCCCTTCCTAGTGGCAGGAGGCACCCACGGGTGCCTCCAGGAGCCCACTTTCCCTTTATAGCGGGTCAGAGGAGGCACCCACCCCACAGAGGTGCCTCCAGGAGCCCGCTCCCCCCCCAAAAAAAACCAGTACTAATGACAACGAAAACACAAAAAAACAAACCGACTAATTTTTGCGAATTTTCGCGAAAACCGGAAACGACCCGAAATGGGACTGGCCCGACTAACGACAACTCGAAAAAAATTTTTTCAAGTCGTGCCCATCTCTAATAATAATAATAGTAGTGACTATAGTAGAAATAATACAACCTGTATAAAATTCATTTTTCCTACAGTTTGTAGCATTGGCTGCTGAAAGATCCCCCAGAGCTGATAAATTCAATGGAGCAAGATTTGGATGGGCACAAAATTGTGTGTAACAATGTCTGAAGCCAGACAAAGGTCATGCCACTGGGAGGTTACTGCAACATCATAATGAAAATGACCTAGAGGGGAAGGAACAATAAATAGAAGGATGTGCTTAATAAAAAGGGGGTCATTTTCTCCATTAAATTTGCACATGCTAGTGCATACTAATATATGCAAATATTATCAGAAGTAGACATGATTACTATTAGAGATGGGGATGAATTTAAAAATGAATAACATTTTCTGATGAATTTGGCCTATTATCAAAATTTGATTATTCATATAATAAATCAAGTCCTCTAACTACTATGAATGAATTTTAGCCATTTTTATTCATTAATCCATTGGATAAAAAATTTCCCAAGGTACCTAAGGATACCAAAATTGGCGGAAAGCATCCTCTGATTCCCATCTACAATTCCTCCCAGTTTGGTAGAGATTGGATTTTTGAACCTCCAAATAGTTCTTCCCAAGCACCTAGAGAATGCAAATTTGCAGGGAACCTTCCTCTGAATCCCCTCTAGCATCCTTCTAATTTTGACAAAGATTGGATTTCAGACATCTCAGTTATACTCACACAAACTGAGCCCCCCCCCCCTAGAAAAGTGTCCTTCAGTAAATGACTTGGGAGAATACAAATGCAAGACTAGGTGATACCTCCATAAGCCACTAATAAAATAACAAAACATCCCTATACCCTTTTGAGGACAATACCCTCTTTTTCAAAGGATGTACCAAAAATCCAAACATGGCAAAATATTTTGTTTTTCAGCAGATCAATCCCAGATGTAAACTTCTTGGCAAGATGATATTCACCAGGCAGTCTTCTTAGATGAGGCAGGAAGCAGCAGGGCTGTTGTTAAAGCTGCATCTGAAGTCAAGGATTGGGTTTCACACCCCAGCCCTACAAACAAAGGGACATGGGTCATGCCCATCCAGCCACCCCCCCCTCTCTATTTGGCTTTTTGAGTCATACCAGTCCCTGTTGGGCTTGAAAAGCATGAGGGGGGGGAGGGTTGATGCAGAGTTGGGAGACACATCTCTTAATATTTGGTGTCTCTAGATCAATGATCTCCCCACTCAAAATACTCTCATGGAATGTTGCAGGATGGTTTCGCTGTATAACAAACTCATCGGACAACCCCTTCTATCACCAGAAATTTGATATTCTGGCAATTCAAGAGACTTGGACAAGCCACAAAATCACTCTGCAAGGTTACAATAGCTATTGGGTGAAAGATAAAAGGGGAGAGGGCCAAGGAAGGCTGAAAGGGGGGTTAGCACTCTTAATTTCAGATTCCCTAAATGTCAAATGTATAGAGAACCCCCCATGGACTCAAGGGCCATGGCAATAGTCCTGAAAAGCAGGGAAAACAGCCTAATCCTAATAAATGTGTCCCCCCTCCCCCCGTTCACATCAAAATCACAGGTAACTGAATCCTGGAGCTCCCTAGAAACTTATATTGCAAATCTATTAGTTGCCCACCCAAAGGCAATGGTGCTACTTCTAGGGGATTTCAATGCACGCCTGGGCCCTGATGATACCAGTCTTGAACTCAAATACAAGGAATTTCTCAGTGACTTAGATAATTCCCTCACATTTCTTCCCTTTCCTAGGTCTTTTAAAGATTCAACCTCCAATTTTGCAGGATTCCATCTGGCTAAAGTAGTCTCCAGGCTAGGTTTGCACTTTTTAAATGGCAGTTTTCCAGACCACCCGGCGGAGTTCACTTACATGTCTGCCCTGGGAGCTAGTACAATCGACTATATGCTAGCCTGTGCCTCTTTAATTCCATCAATAACTAACTTCAAAGTACTACCTTATCTGGAGAGTGACCATTTCCCCCTATTACAACCCAAGTTATGGCCAATCAGTCTCCACATGAAGGCTCACAAGTATTAAGTTGCAGGGTGAGATGGTCCGTTCAGATACAGTCCAGGCTCAGAAAAGTAATAGAGGCCAAAGATCGACATATGTTCCAACCTGAAGGCCCACACTGCAGTACACAGAATGACCCCATTATGATCTATAACAGCCTAGTTCAGGAACTTAAGTTTAACTGAACCTAAGGACCATCCCCTAATATTTCACAAGAAGTCCAAACCTTGGTTTGATAAAGACTGCCAAGTAGCAAGAAAAGCTCTCACAGCCCTCTATCAATTGTTTAAGAAATCAGACTGTAAACAAAGACAGGAAATCCAACAGAAGCTTGGATTTCAAAAAGTGACCTACAAACATCTAATTGCCCAAAAGAAAAAAGACTATACTCATCAGCTGTGGGCAGAAATAATTCCTGCTGCCAAGCAGAAAAATTCCTCCCAGTTTTGGTGATTGGTTTCTGATAAAAAACAAAACCTCTCCTGCCAAATTGATCCCCCAATTTCTCAATGTAAATGATTCACCTTTTTAAATATACTCTATAAAGACTTTCCCCCTATAACAGTTCCAGCTGGGGAGTTCTGCCAGCCTGGCCTCCAGTCTCACCAGAGGAAATTAAATCCCACATTGCCTGACTGAAAATAGGTAAAGCACCAGGGTCAGATAGTTCCCCCCCCCAAAAAAAAAAAAACTCTTTAAAGAAAATGCTGACTGGTGGGCCCCTTTTCTTGAAGAATTATTTACTTATATTGACTCCACAGGCCTCATTCCCTTAGAATGGAATACAGCAATTGTGGTACCTTTATTCAAAAAAGGACAAAGAGATGGCCCTGCAAACTATCGTCCCATTAGTCTTCTAAACATGTGCAGCAAATTATATGCTAGACATCTCCAGGACAAATTTGAGACTTGGTTGGATGAGGAAAATAGGATTTTGCTAGAGCAAGTGGGCTTTAGAGAGTGTAGATCGACTCTGGACCATTGTCTTATCATCCGACATCTTATAGAGAAATATGCAGCAAAGGGTCCAGCTTCACTATATGCCACATTTGTCAATCTAAAAGGAGCCTTTGACTCTATTTCGAGACAGAAATTATGGGCCAATTTAGAAGCCACCTCAATAGATAAATGGTTACTTCTATTGCTGTGTGTGCTACATAACAATACCAATCTGAAGGTTAGGCTAAATAGGAAAGGCAACTTAACAGACCCGATTGACACCTATAGAGGAGTGAGACAGGGCTGCTTACTGGCCCCCTCATTGTTCAATTTTTACATAAATGACATAGAAGAACACCTCACCTCTTCCAGTCTTCACCCTCCAAAGCTACAGCAAAGACATATTTCTATTCTTCTATATGCAGATGATGCTGTGCTTTTAGCGAGAACACCTGTTGGCCTCAAGAGAGCCCTTAAGAAATTTGCAAGCTTCTGCAAAATGAAGGGACTAGAAATAAACTACCAAAAGACCAAAATCATGGCCTTTGGAAGAAGACCAAAGAAAAGGTCTTGGATCATTAATGGCCAATCCCTGGAACAGGTTTCCTATTTTAAATACCTAGGTATGGCCCTTCAATCTACTGGGTCTAGAAATGCCCATATCCAATATGCAGCTAACCAGGGTGAAAGAACAGCAAATGCCATCTTAAGGTTCTACCACTCCAAAGGGGGTCGTTATATCCCAGCAGCCCTAAAACTCTTTCAGGCAAAGGTGGTCAGCCAGATGCTCTATGGCACCTTCATTGGGCCTGCATTTTGTAGTTTTGACCCTATAGAGCGGGTCCAATCTAAATTCCTTATAGCAATTCTTGAAGTTCCAAAATGTGTAACAAACACATACATTCGTTTAGAGACAGGTATGCTATCAATGATAGCTAAAATTACATTAACTTCCCTACAGTATTGGCTTAAGATAAACTTCCAACCGCAGGGATTAACCCATCTACTTTTAGTGGACAACATCCAATCTAAGTGGTTAAAATCAGTCCTAAATAAATTGCAAACTATAGGTCTTTCTTTCCAAGCAATCTTGAGCATGCAATGGCATGAAGCAAAATCAGCCCTTAAACAGAAAATAATGGATATGGAGAGACAGGCAGATCTCAGTAGTTGCCCCAATTTTAGAGTCCCAGATACACATAAATATCACTCACTCCCCATGGCCTATCTGTCACAGCTGGAGATGTACAAGTTTAGGAAAGCCTTTACTCTAGCCAGGTGTGAGGCTTTGCCTTCTGCAGTACTGGAAGGCAGATTTAAGAACATCCCGAGGGAACAGAGACTCTGCCCTTGTGGCTCTAATGAGATAGAATCCATTGAGCATATGATGCTCAGATGCAGTAGGCATAAAAAGACCCAGGCAAAATACATCACACCACTGTTAAAAGATATGGCAGGCCAATCGGACTCGGACTATTGTAATCAATTGCTAGTTGACCAAAGTTGGACTACTACTGAACTGGTGGCAAAATTCTGGGCGGCATAGAATCATAGAATAATAGAGTTGGAAGAGACCTCAAGGGACATCTAGTCCAACCCCCTGCCATGCAGGAACCCCTTCACAATATTTCCGACAGATGGCCATCCAACCTCTGCTTAAAAACCACCAAAGAAGGAGACTCCACCACCCTCCGTGGCAGCATATTCCACTGCTGAACAGCTCTAACTATCATGAAGTTCTTCCTAATGTTCAAATGGAATCTCTTTTCCTGTAGTTTGAAACCATTGTCCCGAGTCCTAGTCTCTGAAGCCATGGAAAAAAACCTGTTCCCTCTTCAATATGACACCCTTTCAAATATTTAAACATAGCTATCATATCCCCTCTCAAAACTTACCTGGTGTCTTTAGGTATTGGGAGGGGGGCTCTTTCATGAGGTCTGCATATTTGGGGCACCTGGACTCCATGTCACAGCAACAGATAGATAACTGAGTTCTTAAACCTTGTTTTATATTGTTATATCTGTTGTCTTAAAGGCTTTTAAAAATAACTTTTTGTTTTATATATTGATCACTGTAATGTTTGCCAGTTTTTAAACTTTCTAGCTAATGTTTTTTATATTGTATCTTATTCTGCTCTATTCCATTCTATCTTATGTCTGGCTTGATGCCGTAACAATAAACCTTACCTGGTGTCTTTAGGTATTGGGGGGCTCTTTCATGGGGTGTGCATATTTGGGGCACCTGGACTCCAATATTAACCAAATTTTCATGGTGTGTAGAAGCGAGGAAGTGGAAGTATCCTTGAAAATTTGGGGTCTCTAGATGCCAGTATGGGTTTTGTATGGCAGTTTAAAGGGGAGAAGAATCAATTTGTTGGTTCATTGATTCATCACTGGAATTTTTTTATTATTTTTTGTCAGCCCTGTTCAATCAAGAATCATGATGAATCATCTGTTTTATTGTTTGTCCCCAATACAAAATTGTATTGTTCGTTGCTAGTTATGATATGCATGATATCTTTATATGATACCGATGGACAGCAAAGCCAAATTGAGGGGTTTGGATAGGGAAGAGATCCAATTAGTTTGTAAACTTGAGCTTATTGTGCCATGTAGAAGAAAAGAGTGAGAGAAGAAAAGTGTCAGAATGATAACTTAGTGTCCCTTCTTATCTCACCAATTATATAGCACATGGTGGAGGTGGTGGTGGTGGTGTGAATGAACAGAAACTCTTTTGGTAATGAGCTCTCCAGAATCCTCAGTAATAGCCTGTGTTGTGTGTCATCAATCATGCATAGTTAAGAAGTGGTTTCAGCAATCCTACCCCTTCCTGTGCGTTTTTGTGGCCAAGCAGAGTTTCACACCTAGTCTATCCTAAGTCCTACACTATCATTTTATTCATTACATCACACTGGAGTAGTAATAGTACATGTCTTCGCTTTTCCTTTCATTATGAGCTGTCAAGTATGGCTCTAATAGGGTTTTCAAGGTGAATGATGTATTTGTGGAGTGATTTCATGAATTCCAACCACTCCCTTCCATAGGTTTCCATGGCATTGCCAGGGAATCAAACCCAGGGCTCCTGAGTCCTTGTTCGCTACACTGGATACCCAGTAATAGTATAAGGGCTGGACAAAGTCCATCTGTACTATACATAATGCATAAGGAGGCACAGATGTGAACCCTCACAGGATTTGCCACCTGGAAGAGAGCTAATTCCTTCTCCTCTGGCTTGCCATAGCTTCTCACTAGCTGTGCTTTCGCATGGTCTAATCTATGATTTCATTTGTGCCCTTTTCCACAGTCAGGTACCTCAGAAATAGTTCTGGCAGTTCGTCCAACCCTTAACTATTCTATGAGAACTCCAGGCTTCATCCTGTGACATTAGAAAGGTCGTTCCTGTGACAATTCATATGTCCCCCTAATATCTGAGAAAAGGGGATGCTGCTGACCTAAGAAACTAGCAATTACAAGATAAAATTCACATAAGGAACTGATTGGAATTACTTGGAAAATATCATTCTGATACCAGCAGTAAACTGGCTTTACTACAGAGCTAATCCAGCCATAGTCAGCAATGAAATTCACTGGGTCACCATAGGCTAGCCATTTCTCTCTCTCTCTCTCTCTCTCTCTCTCTCTCTCTCTCTCAATTAAGATCAAACAGCTACAGGACTGGCTGTGCAGCTATCCTGATCATGAAGCAGCTTTATATATATTTTTAAGGAATTCAATTTTGATTTAGAATACCTGTCTTTGGCCAATGAGTACTATATATAGTCACCCGCTACAGATAAGTTTAGGGTTTCTCCACTGGGTATTGTCCCCAAAAATATCATGGGTGAGTTTCATTTGATACACCATCTGTCGTATCCCAAAGGTAGATCAGTTAACGACATGATCCCACAAGAGCTAGCCAGCATTAAATGTCGGCCCCACGGCCGGATTCTCCGGCGGGCGGGGGTGTTTTGCCCTCTCGCGCCAATGAGCGAGAGGACCCAACACGAGTTCGCATCTGGAAAGGAGGGGGAGGGGCACCTATATAAGGGGCACTCCTCCTTCCTCCACTGCCTTTTGCTGCAAGCATTCCCCACCTGCCCACCGCTTCAAGTACTAGTGTGAGTTTAACTGGTTGGCTTTGGGGGCCAGATAGGAATTTTTGACCCACACCCAAAGTTGGCCGAAGGGCGCGGGGATTTTTCGCCTATCCCATTCTGGGGCTGGAAAGGGCCTTATTTAAAGTCACTTGTTTAATTGGTCACACTGGCGACAGAAGCGGAAATAAGGCAGCCGGTGAGTCTGGAATCTAACATCTTTCCCTGGGCATCCAACCCCCCAGACACTGCGGACTGAAAGATTACAGTGCCTGGGGGAGGGTGCGCGGAAGCCTCCCCGGGCCGGGACAATCCCATTGTGATTTCGTTCAGCCCGGGGGCTGGTACGCACAGTTGCCAGCCTGGTGGGTGCAGTCAGGTGACTGCACCAACTTGGGGCATTAACTTGCCCAATGCTGCTGGGTTGGAGGGGGTCCCGGGAGACCATGATGCCAGACCCCTCTTCAAGTTGTCAGTTGACATGTTGTATGTTAATAAAGTGTGGTCCAGTATATACCCATAATTATGTCTCCTCTCATCATTTCGCGTGGGAGGGCAATACATATTGTTTGATGTGGCAGTTCACATGATAATAAGGGGAGGTATTGGTGAACTAATTGGCAAATGTGACATTAAGTCAGCCTTTTGCCTACTCCCAGTCCTTTGTTTTTGGTTTTTCTCTATCCCAAAAAGCATTTAAACTCTCTTTTTAATAATCTAGTTACCTCCTAGAATGCTGTGTATCAAAGTGAAGATTAATTGACACACTTGTGTCTTATCTATGCTATTTAGGAGTAAGAGCAGAAAAATAAGGGTGGCAGATTGAAAATGAATTTTCCAACTGCCCAAACATTATGGATACAGAATGGAAAGACCACTTCTAGTCCTAGCAACAAGAGGAACCATATTTTAACTACAGTAATAACTTGGCTTAAGAGTGTTTTGCAGTACAAACACTGGAGAAGGTCACATGATCACAAGTGAGCCCATGGCAGCTCGCTCTCTCCCCCCTGCTGGATTATGGCGGATTATTTGGATTTTGGAACATTCAGTCTCAGGCAGCCTCCAAAGCAGAGGGAGGAGAAAGGAATGGAAGTCTCCCATGAACCAGACAGGAATGCTTTCAAAGGGGAGTGTTGCTTAGGGTTTCATTTTTCTTTATTTATATTTATATTTAATTTGTTTTCAACACTCTTTCTTAATTTTTCAAACAATTTATAGTCATGGGGCAGCTAGTCAAGTGTGTACAGAGCTACAAATTGCACTTTATTATTGTCACATTAAAAAAACAGAGTAAAATCCAGTTGTTAGTCCCAAGCAGAGCAGATTCCGCAGCCAGGTGCCTAAATCATGGTGTGGATGTGGACTTCTAGCCACCTTCTTTTGTGGGCTTTGGCATTTTGTGTGTACATTATGTGGTGTATGGGAACCCAAAACAAATCACTTGTATTTCCATTATTTCTTATGAGGAAAATAGCTTTGAGATAAGAGTGTTTTGGTTTGATACAAACATGTTTGTAAACCAAAGTATTGCTGCATCTCTATATGATCATCCTGCCTCTATCATAGTTATTCAAGACTGCCTCTTCCAGTATGTTCTGCCTTAAAATGTTTCAATCCTGTTTTGACATGTCTTTCATTTCAAAACAAAACAGAAGCAGAAATGCATTTATATTTGCAGACAGTTTTCATTAAACTGTTTATATTTATATTTATACATAAATATTTATTTATATTTACAGTTTCCCCATATGTATGGATTTAGGGCTAAAATTTGCACCACAACTTTTTCTAGAGGTATATAGTCTGAAAGACAGTCTGTATTCCAGGCTAATGTTAGTTGAAGAAGTGTGAATTAGGTTAGTTAACTCAAGGAAATATCACACAGATGTTCTTAAGGCTCAGTACTGGGGACTTCCAGATAATAAATCCCAGATGTTGACATAAAGCAGTGTTGGCAAATCTATGGCATGGGTGCCAAAGGTGGCACATGGAGAACTTTCTGTGGGCAGCCAGCATCACCCCCTCAGAGCCACAGCACTTCCCCCTCTGCTCAGAGCATGCCACTGTGCTCCGTGTGAGAGTCAGGGGAAGGGGAGGCAATGGCTTGTGGGCTCATTCATAGGCCCAGTTTACTCTCCTGCCATGCCGCCCTGGACATCCCAAAAGCAGTGTGGCTGCAAATTAAACTGGGGTTACAAAGAAGCCCACAAATTGCTGCCTCCTCTTCGCTCAGCTCTCTTCACAGAGCCGTTTCTAGACCACCAAAATGCCTCTGTGAAGAGAGACGGGTGAAGGAGAGGCAGCAGTTTGTGGGATCCTTTGAAACCCCGGGTTACTGTCCAGCCATGCTGTTTTTGGGATATTCAGGATGGCAGGAGAGTAAACTGGGATTATGAACAAGGCTACAAGCCGCTGCCACTCCCCCCTGACTTTCCCAATGGTGTAGCACCCCATCCGCCTCTCTTCCCAGGGCAGAGAGGCAAATGGGGTGTTACTCTTCAGGAAAGTGAGGATTGAAGAGCAGTTTTTAAAATTTCCCACAGTCACAGTGAGGGTGCTGTGGCCGTGGGAAATGCAAAAGCCTGCTCTTCGATCCTCGCTTTCCCAAAGGTTACCACCAGAAGCATCTGTAACCTGGTGTACCACTGTATTCAGGTTGGCACTTAGCGAAAAATATTGGCACTTAGCGAAAAATAAGTGGGTTTTGAATCACAGTTTGGGCACTTGGTCTTTAAAAGATTCTCCATCACTCATATAAAGTATGTCATTAATCTATTGCAGAGTTTCCAATTGTTGGTAAAATTCCTTTTTGGTAAGCAATAGACTTGCAGAGGGGAAAAATAGCTAAAAGTTCCTCAGAGTCTACCCTTTTCTCACTGATTGGCACTTAAATTTTCAGTAATTCACTCTGAAAGTTTTGTAGGAGAAAGAATCAAAAACATTCATCTGCGTACAGTTGCTTGAGGTTACAGACTTGTGTATGCTGCTTTCTTTTCTACATCCATATTAACAACCACTAGAATAGATCAACAGCAAGCAAATAATTGTCATCAACAGACTAAAAAGCGGGCACTTAATAAGAACACTTAACTGAGAGGTGGAGTTGTCTTTGAATTCAAAGGTTGGAAGGAATTATTGGTTAGTGCTGGATAAATAGACAACCACCTCAGTCTAGAAAAGTTCTTGTCAGTCACTCAAACTACAGACAACCATGTGAGATTGCAAATAAAAATTTCGAGCATGAATAACATGCCTCATGAATTTAAGCAGTTCAAAACCCAGTTTTAGGAGCTGACATTGGCTAATTGTAAACTTTTTTCTTTCATCTTTTAGATGGTGGAATACAAATGAATAAGTAAAAGAATAAAGACCATGAGAACGAAATGAAAAGAACTGGGGGGGGGAGAGATCCACTTTTCAAAAGCATAGAAATGGGGTAGGGGCTTTCTTTATTTCACCTGCCCCTCCCCTTAGTCCAAACAAACTTGTAATCCCCTAGGGGATTTTCATGATAAAACCTGCTGTCCAAGTGTACTTTAAATGACAGATGATAAGGAAAAAGCCCAACTGCCCCTTTCCATATTGGCAATCCGTCAGTTTTCATACTGTGAGAGTACGGCAGGAAACCTGTGGGCTGTCATGCTCCTGTTTGCCAATGAACATGTCATTCTACCTTTGACATGGCAGTTTAGACAGGACTGGCCCAAGATACTGCAGTGCCTGAGGCAAAGAACATATTGGTGCCTCCTTCCTTGCACAAAAGCTGTCTAGCAGTAATCAACACCAGTGATAGGACAGCATCTCTAACAGTACCTGAAGGCAACTGGTTAGCTTCTGGGTACAGGGAAAGCCTCCCTCATGTCACCCATGGCTTTCTCCTCTGGCATCTTTCTGCCATGTTACAGCACCTGCTTCCTGAGACGACAGACTGCTGCTGCCTTACCAAGATGTTGAAGCTGATGTTTTGTTCTGGATTTGCTTCTCATAAAGATGTAAGTCAGAAAAATTAATCAAAATCTATTAGAAGGGTTATGCTTCCACTTAAAGCTAGGGTGATTTGAAAGCTGTCAGAAAAATTAATCAAAATCTATTAGAAGGGTTATGCTTCCACTTAAAGCTAGGGTGATTTGAAAGCTGGGAGCTTTAAGTGAATGTAAGCTCTGAATTTAAACACATGGATCACTGTCCAGACCTAACCTCTATCACTAATTATTACCTGGAATTTGGGACTACATGGATATAATTATGGCATGCATATTAAGAAAACATGGAGTCCCATCTGTATTCTCTTTGGAAGGTTTCAACTGCTCTTTCCCCTCCTCCCTATAGAGAAGCAGCTCTAAAAAAGTTATCCTAATTAGAGATGGGCACAAAATGAACTTTTGGTTCGTTTTGTTATTTGTTATTCATTTCATTATCTAACAAAACAAATAATAAACTGCCCACTCTAAGAAAAATGAAACAAAACAAAACAAATTTCCATTTTCTTTTGGTTCATTTTTCGTACAGGCAGTGTCACCTACCTGTGGTGGTGGAGTGGTCTGGCCCTCTTCCTGAGCTCCAGAATTAAAAAAAAAAAAAAAGCTGACAGCTGGTAGGCGGGCCACGTGGTCGGCACAAAAAAATAAATAAAATTAAAATTAAAAAAATTAAAAAACACAACCTGGTGTGCAGGTGCCGGTACTGGCCCACGAGCACTGGACCCAACCCACAGGCCATGTAACTGGCCCACGGGCTAGCAAAAGTAAAAAACAACAACAACAAAACGATCTGGCGCGTGGGCCCTAGAACTGGCCTGCGAGCACGTGACCTGCCCGAGGGCTGCAGAACTGGCCCACGGGCCCACAAAAGAAAAAAAAATAATAATAAAAAAGCAAAGACGACTGACCTGCACTACAGCTGGTAGGTGGGCCATGTGGTCAGCACACAAAATATATTAAAAAAATATATAAAAAAGGAGTGCTGACCTGGCCCCAGGGGTTGCCAGGTTGGCACTCTAAAAACCAGATTTAAAAAAAAAAAATAGAAATAAAACAAGTGCCGACCTGGCCCCAGGGGCCGCACAGTCGGCACTTTAAAAATAATAATAAAAAGAAAAAGAGTGTTGACCTGGCCCCAGTGGTGGTTGGGTTGGCACTCTAGAAACAAGAAAAAATGAAAAAAAATAAAATAAAATGAGCACTGACCCGGCTCCAGGGGCCGTGCGGTCGGCGCTTGAAGGAAAAAACACACAAGGCACTGGCCCCAAGCCAGTGCCTCAAAAAACCCCTGCTACTGGGGCCAGGATCGCCCGCCGCCACCACCCAGTAAGTCAGACCCAAACTGGTTTGGACTGGTTTGGGTTTGTATAATTTTTTTTAAAAAAATTGTACAAACCCGAACTAAACCGAACCAAGGGTGGGCCCGAAACAGACGAACCTGAACCATGGGTTTTCTGTTTCATGCCCACCTCTAATCCAAATATTTGATAACCATAAGACATCTGAAGATGGCACTTAAGGTCTGTGGATATCCAAAGTGGGCCTTTAACAAGGCAGTGTCCCATCCCAGAATAATAATGGATCAGTCTGAAACCCAGAGCAGATGGAAGAATCTGGTCATTCCTTACGTAGCTAGTGTGTCTGAAAGGGTTAAAATGATTTTTGTCAGACACCACATACCACTCAATTCAGACCCACCGACACACTAAGGCAGGGACTCATCCATCCAAATGACCTGGCACCGAAACACAAGAGGAGCAATATAGTCTATGAGGTCCAATGTAGTGAGGAGTGTGCAGAGTTCTATAATGGAAAAACTAAATACCCACTAAACAGGAGGATGGCACACCACAGGAATGGCAACAGTTCAGGATCAGAATCAGCAGTGCACCTTCATTTGTAAGACAAAGGACTCTCATTCAAAGATGGATATACTGTATATGTATTAGGCAGAGAAGATAGGTGGTGGGAGAGATTAATCAGGGAAACCATTCATGTGTATATAGAAAATACCTCTCTTAACTGGGGTTGGGAAATTAGGCAAAAATCATTTATCGTGTTGCCTTTTCATTGATCCTCAGACAAGTCAGAAGCACTTTACACATTCACTGCTAGTGACCCATACTTAATGGGTATCGAGAAGGGTTGCATAGGTTGGACTTTCATACACCCCACATCATTGTCCATCTAATGAGCCTATTCAGACCATTGTCCACCTTATGGACCTATTCAGATTAGGGAGGGGTGAAAGCAAGGTGAACTATAAATTGGAAGATTCCCACCACCTTTCTCGGACTGAAGAAGCTACTTGAATCAGTAGTGAAATCTTTTGATCCCACAAGAAAAGTAGTCCAGTTGCCGTGACTCAGCTCTCAGGTAAGCCCAAGAAGAAGAAGAAGAAGAAGAAGAAGAAGAAGAAGAAGAAGAAGAAGAAGAAGAAGAAGAAGAAGAAGAAGAAGAAGAAGAAGAAGAAGAAGAAGAAGAAGAAACACCTTATCTGTGAATGTCCAAAGATTTCAGAAACAGATTATAAAACTAGACAGGATAGAGTGGCAATATTAGTGCACGACCATAATGGAAAAAACAAAACAAACAAACAAAAACAGCTTCCCGGGCTCCAAATAACCATGGGAACATCATATAGAGGAGTCAGAAAATGATACATTCAAGATCTTATGGGATTTTTGGATCCTAACTGATAGACACCTTGAACAATACATACCTGACATATAACTAATAGAACAAATAAATGTCTAGATTATTCACAGTGTAATTCTAGAGGATGCCAAAGATGAAAATAAGGATCTGGAAAAAAATGTTACTTTCCAAAAAACAGTAACAAAATAAAGAGATCTGAAATATCTCATTAATGGATGAAACAAACTTCAGTGGGTCCCATCATCACTCGGAACCCTGTATCAAGAAATGTCACGCAATATTACAAGCAGTTGCAGATCTCAGGGATAACACCACCAGAGCTACAAAAACAGCAGTATTAGAAACAGCAGAGTATGGCAAGATATTTTGGAGATACTTGGGTTTTTATTTAAATCTTGTATCTGTTATATAATACCAGTCAATATTCTTATATTTTGATTGGCTATGCCTAGTAGTAGTAGTAGCAGCAGTAGTAGTAGTAACAACAACAACAACAACAACAACAACAACAACAACAACCAAGAACAAACATGGCTTTAGCTACGAAAAGCAACACTGAAGAAAGAAACTGAAAGACTAATCATGACAGCTCAAGATCAAGCTTTAAGAACAAATTCCATAAAGGCGAAAATTGACAAATGATTGAAAGATAGTAAATGTTGATTGTGCAAAGAAAAGGATGAAACTGTACACATTATCAGCTGTTGCCCCAAAATTGCTCAGACATATTATTTAGTCTGTCATAAGAAAGTAGCGGCAATGCTCCACTGGAACATATACGTAAAAATTTCAACCTACCATCAAGCAAGAATTGCTGGGAACATCAGCCAGAAAAGGTGACCGAAAATGTAGTCATCAAGGTACTCTGGGATTTCAGAATCCAATGCAACAGACATCACATAGTGTACAATCAAGAAAACATTGTTCAAATAATCAATGTTGGAATACCAGGAGACACAAGAGTCAGCGGCAAAGAGTTAGAAAAGATAGCCAAATATCAGGAGTTAGAAATAGAAATCAAAATGCTATGGAATAAGCAAGCAAGAACAAGAACAATGATAATAGGCACCTTGGGTGCAATCCCAAAATGACCTGGATCAACATCTGAAAACTCTCAGCATTGACAAGATCAACATTGGTCAACTACAAATGTCAACATTATTAGGAACAGCATATATTCTACAAAGATATGTCCAGTCATCCCAGGCTCATGGAAAAAGCTCAATCATTGGAGAAGGCCAACTCCAGCTTAACACCTGGCGGATATGCTCAGAAGATTAATAATAATAATAATAATAATAATAATAATAATAATAATAATAATAATAATAATAATAATAATAATAATAATAATAATAATAATAATAATAATAATGATGAGATGGGCACGAAATGAGCGATTTTTCGTTTTCATTTTTGTTTTTTCGTTTTGTTACCTAACGAAACGAAAATGATTTTTTTTGCAAAAAAGTCACGAAAACAAAAACGAAAGGAAACGGACCCCTAAACGACCAAACGACAAGCGAAACACCATTTTTGAGTCGTGCCCATCTCTAATAATAATAATAATAATAATAATAATAATAATAATAATAATAATAATAATAATAATAATAATAATAATAATAATAATAATAATTAGTCCAGTCATGTTCTAGGAAATCTTCATAGTAGAAAAGCTGTGGCTTGAATCCTAAAGCTGGCTGAGCCAATATCTCTTCAACAGAAAACATTTAGGAATATGGTCCATGTTGGCAATGGCCGCGGGTGGCATTATTTCACATGACTAAGAAGAGTATCATTTTTGACAATTCACCACATGCTCACAAGCTCTGCTGAGTTTCATTCTGTTATGTCTTGTGAGGGGCTTTGAGTTTTGACCAAATCAGCAGCAGTCTGGCATACTGAGGCAGATATTAAATGAACAGTACAAATGAGTAATTATTTTTTTTTTTTTTAAAAAAAATTGGCCACTTGGTATCTTTGGAACTGATTATTGTTCTCTTTGTAACTATCCCTTATTTCCTTGAAATATGAATCTTTGCCCTTTGTAAATGTAGGGATCTAAGGCAGCAACAATATGTATATGTAATTAGCAGGTAAGGTGTGGTGCATTAGCCCTAATCAGGCCATTGTCCCAATTGGGGAGGTTCATGCATGGAACCCAAAATGTACATGCATTAGCTTTTTGTTTTGCAATGTGCAAATAACACAAGAATCAGAGAAAGATTTGTGGCCCCATTTGGATTGAATGTATCCGTTTCCCATTTGACTGGAATCTTGATGAAACAATTGTGTGAACAGTGTTTTTCCTTCTCAGTAAATATACTTCAGTTTGTCAGTAAATACATGAACAGACAATGCATATATATATGACCCAATATACAGTGGTTTGCAAAAGTATTCGGCACCCTTGAACTTTTCCACATTTTGTCACATTACAGCCACAAACATGAATCAATTTTATTGGAATTGCACGTGAAAGACCAATACAGAGTGGTGTACACGTGAGAAGTGGAACAAAAATCATACATGATTCCAAACATTTTTTACAAATAAATAACTGCAAAGTGGGGTGTGCATAATTATTCAGCCTCCTTTGGTTTGAGTGCAGTCAGTTGCCCATAGTCATTGCCTGATGAGTGCTAATGACTAGAGTGCACCTGTGTGTAATCTAATCTCAGTACAAATGCAACTGCTCTGTGACAGCCTCAGAGGGTGTCTAAGAGAATACTGTATTGGGAGCAACAACACCATGAAGTGCAAAGAACACACCAAACAAGTCAGAGATAAAGTTATTGAGAAATTTAAAGCAGGCTTAGGCTACAAAAAGATTTCCAAAGATTTCCCACGGAGCACTGTTCAAGCAATCATTCAGAAATGGAAGGAGTATGGCACAACTGCAAACCTACCCAGACAAGGTCATCCACCTAAACTCACAGGCCGAACAAGAAGAGCGCTGATCAGAAATGCAACCAAGAGGCCCGTGGTGACTCTGGACGAGCTGCAGAGATCTGCAGCTCAGGTGGGGGAATCTGTCCATAGAACAACTATTAGTCATCCACTGCACAAAGTTGGCCTTCATGGAAGAGTGGCAAGAAGAAAGCCTTTGTTAACAGACAAGCATAAGAAGTCCCGTTTGCAGTTTGCCACAAGTCATGTGGGGGACACAGCAAACATGTGGAAGAAGATGCTCTGGTCAGATGAGACCAAAATTGAACTTTTTGGCCAAAATGCAAAACGCTATGTGTGGCGGAAAACTAACACTGCACATCACTCTGAACACACCATCCCTACTGTCAAATATGGTGGTGGCAGCATCATGCTCTGGGGGTGCTTCTCTTCAGCAGGGACAGGGAAGCTGGTCAGAGTTGATGGGAAGATGGATGGAGCCAAATACAGGGCAATCTTGGAAGAAAACCTCTTGGAAAGACTTGAGACTGGGGCGGAGGTTCACCTTCCAGCAGGACAACGACCCTAAACAGCCAGGGCAACAGTGGAATGGTTTAAAACAAAACATATCCATGTGTTAGAATGGCCCAGTCAAAGTCCAGATCTAAATCCAATCGAGAATCTGTGGCAAGATCTGAAAACTGCTGTTCACAAATGCTGACCATCTAATCTGACTGAGCTGGAGCTGTTTTGCAAAGAAGAATGGACAAGGATTTCAGTCTCTAGATGTGCAAAGCTGGTAGAGACATACCCTAAAAGACTGGCAGCTGTAATTGCTGCAAAAGGTGGTTCTACAAAGTATTGACTCAGGGGGCTGAATAATTATGCACACCCCACTATGCAGTTATTTATTTGGAAAAATGTTTGGAATCATGTATGATTTTTGTTCCACTTCTCACGTGTACACCACTCTGTATTGGTCTTTCACGTGCAATTCCAATAAAATTGATTCATGTTTGTGGCTGTAATGTGACAAAATGTGGAAAAGTTCAAGCGTGCCGAATACTTTTGCAAACCACTGTATATATTCATTTAGTTTAAACATCTTTATACTACCTTTCCAGGCAAAACATCCCCAAGGACAAGTTTGCAAAAATAAGTAGGGCTGAGAACAATAAGACTTTTAGAGATTATGAATCCACAGGACTCAGAAGTCACAATCATTGGCTTGATGACACAACAACAGACAACAAAACCCCCACCCCCCATCCCCGGAAGCAGCAGAAACAGGATAATCAAATATTCTGTAAAATTTAAAGGATGGTTCATCAGAAAGCTACTTCCTATTTTTGGAATACAGTAACTTTGAAAGGGTTATGCAAAAGTAGAAACAGAGTAGAAAGTCAAAGATAGGAATGGACACAAAGCTACTGAAGCCTCATTAAAGCAGTGGGGAGGGGAATGAACCAAGGGCATTATTCAACATCAGCCAAACTTCACAACTAGACTCTCAAATATATTTTATTCTTATGCTAAGCCTGGCAAAAGAATGGTGAAGCATTACGTGGGATACTCAGATATAGAATATTGGTGATCTTTGACAATTGCTTCCTGTAAGTCCTGTTACTAGTTCTGTTGATAATATTTGCTTCAGATTACATGGTAGATTCCATGGGATCAATGAACAAATGATTCTGAGTAGACATGGACACGGAGCGGCGAAAATCTCGTTTCCGTTTTCGGTTCTCGTTATCATTACGTAACAGGTAACGGTAACGAGAATTACTCCGCTCCAACTCGAACTCGAACCGAAAAAGAAAAATTGGGTCTGATTTCTCGTCGTCATTCATGTGCCAAGCAGCACAGAAAAAAAGTTTTTAAAAAAAAAACCCCGAATCCTGGCCAAAAAAGCAGGCGAAAATATGCCTGCCTCAGTGAGGGCACCTACCAGAGAGGGGTGGTTTCTGGGGGGGTCCCCGGCCTTCCCCCCTCTCCTGTCCTGGGTTGCTGGTACCAGGCTGGGGGGGGCATCCTCGTCGTCTCCATTTGCCATGTGGTGGTGGGGGATCCAAAATGGCAACCGCAATATTTATTTTTAAATCGTGGTCCAAAAACCCACCAAAGCACCACAGAAACATTTGAAAATTAGGTATTTTAAATGCCTGATTTTTTATAGTAGCAGCAGTGGGTTTTTCTTGCAATAAAACGTCTCCATTGATTTTATTTTTATTTTTATTTTTATTTTTATTTTTATTTTTATTTTTTACACCTGCGCAATGATGGGCTGGCCATGGGATGGGACCATGCAAATTTTTGGAGCCATTCCACCAATCGCATGGCCACTTGGCCAGGTTTTGACCGAGACTTCTGGATGTGCCAGAGGGCATAAAAATCCCACCAACCCTAACCCTAACCCTAACCCTACCCTAACCCTAACCCTAACCCTAACCCTAACCCTAACCCATACGCCAGTACACTGTCCTTCTGAGTGGGTCAGAGGCACCCAGAAGTGCAGCCCACTAACCCACCCTAACCTTAACCGTAACCCTAAGCCTAGCCTTTACCCTAACCCCAACCCTAACCCAGATCCGTAAGCAAGTACACTTTCCTTCTTAGTGGGTCACAGGCACCCAGAGAGGTGCCTCCCACAGCCCACTATCCCCTACCCCTATCCCATTCCCTAACCTGTACGTCAGTACGCTAGTACGCTCCCCTTCTTAGTGAGTCAGAGGCACCCAGAGAGAGAGGTGTCTCTGCCACTTACCCCCCACCCTAACGTAATGTATGGTACACGGCGGCTTTGCGTTACGCTTCCCTTCCCTTCCCTTCTTAGTGGGTCAGACGTCAGAGGCACCCAGAGAGGTGCCTCCCAGAGCCCACTTACCCCAACCCTAACCCTAACCCCAACCCAAACGACAAACGACAAACGGAAATGACAAATTTTTGAAAATTTTTCGCGACAAACGGAAACGAGCCGAAACAGACCCGTCCTGACAATCGAAAACTCGACACGTCATTTTTTCTGGTCGTGCCCATCACTAATTCTGAGTGTTTGGATTCCATCAGACTAATTTAGATTGGTGGGTCATCCAAAGTTAATGTAAGTTAGTTACCCAGTAGTAGTACTAATACAATTATTGGGAGGAGGAAATACAAGTATCGCTAAAATATAAGATCTCCATAAATCATATTATGTATAAAGAACTGCATATTGTGGTAGCTTGGAGCAGAGCTTCAAAAATCTGCTGTTCTTTTAAAAGGCTGCATCCTTCAGAATCCTCAGGCCACTGATAAGCTTTTGTAATAACTAGCTACAAGAGACAATGTATATCCAAAAAATTTGAGTGGGCTCATCGAAGAGAGAAAGAGAATGTTTACGAGAAAGGCATACTGTGATCGCTCAAAAATCAACAAGATTGGTCAAAATCTTTTTGCTTAGCACAGTAAATCAGTAGGCCTGTTGGATCAACAGTGATTTACTAAATCCATGTCTCCAGAAATTCCATTGATTCAAATGGGCTACTCTAAAAGTGACATTATACAAAAGTCATGCCTTTAAATCAATCAATGAAACATATGGAAGTACTGAGTCACCAAATCCCAATTAATTCAATGAACCTCCTCTAGTCTGATTTACTAGGCTAAGCAACTGGATCATGGTCATTTATAATTGTGGATGGACGGTCCTGTAACATAACTGTGAAGCATCAACCTCATGATCATTATTATTTTCATCAGCATCAAACACTTATAAAGTGTGTATAATTTTTGATGCATGGCACAGGTGATGACAATGAAGACTGTAATGGCTCACAGACTCACAATCTACAGACACAGCATGAAAGGAAAAGAGAGCCAGAAAGAAAGAGGTGAGCAAGAACTGGAGAAGCAACTCCTCTGGCTGATGGGTCCTGATGTGATCTTCCATGGATGAAGCATGCCAGTCTCCCTTGGGTTCCCGAGAGCACATTAGGCCCAAGTGTGTTGCTGTTCAACTGTTAAATCAGTTCCAAGACAAATGGCAGGAACTATTTCTTCAGAGAGGGAATGGTTCCCTACAACAGTCTCAATACAACCCAATGGATGAAGGAATACTACTAGCTAATGGATATACCATTCACAGTTCCTCAGAAGTGAGGAAATATTTGGTGTTTGAACTGGTAACCTGGAAGGACAAAAATAGCATCTTTAATCATCAAAAAGGTGATTTAAGGTTAACTTTCTGGTGTGCTGATTTTGTTGCAATACATTAAATTTAATTACCGGCTGTATAACACGGTAAGTGAGGCATCAGTCTGTAAACAATTTTGTTGCTTAGAATAGTAATTACAGGAAGGAACATGAAAGTTCATTAACCTGGGAAGGCAGTTGGGCCATCAACTTTTACTGTGGGAGCAAATATGCATTTACAAGAGTAGTTTGCAGTCAGCAAAGGAGGCCATGGGAGCAAACAAGCTACATACACTTAAAAGGTTCATATTCAAAGGATTTATTCATAGTTTCATACTGTTTAGGTCAAAAACCCCAGTGGAGAATACCACATGGATATGTCACAATAATAGGTGTCAGCTAGCCTGGCTTTACACAGATGTCATTTTTAGACTAATTTTATAGCATCCACTAGAAGTTTTCTGGAGGCTGGCCTTAAAGCAGCTGTGTCAATACATTTTAATGACACTATACAGGAATGTAACACTTGCAAAAAGCTTCTTAGGGCACTAAGGTTTTCTCTGTCTGTTGGGAATAACCATTTATATCAACTGTGTTTACAGTACAGAACTCCTACAAAACTTAAAATATAATCAATAAATGAGGAAATATGTATGTACATCTGAACCAATCAAAATTCCACCACATCCTGAGGCACAGTGTTTTACAGACTAACAACACACTGGGTAAAGAAAACTGTTTTTGTCTGTTCTCACTCTCCCAACCCTCAGTTTGAGTGGATGACCCCTAGTTTTAGTATTGCATGAGACGGAAAAGAGCTTTCCTTTGTCCAGTTTATTTATACCTTGCATAATTTTGTATAGAAGGGTCAGAAGGGAGGGGGGGTCGCTATCGTCCACCGGGATTCTTTTCATGTCTGCAGGGCCTCGACATTGGTTAGCCAGGGGCTAGAGTGCCTTCACCTGTTGGTGGGACAGCAGGACAGATTTGGCATTGTGCTGGGTTACCGTGCTCCCCGCAACCCAGCACAATCCCTTCCGGAGCTCTCCGAGTTCATCGCGGCTGCCCTATTGAAGTCCCCGCGCCTTTTGGTTGCGGGTGACTTCAATGTGCATGCCGGCGGTGGACTTTCTGGAGCAGCTCTGGAGTTCATGGAATCCATGGCTTCCATGGGTCTGTCCCAGCATGTTGTATGCCCCACCCACAGGTCAGGCCATACCCTGGATCTGGTATTTTCCTCCATGTCGGGGATTACGAGTCTGGAGGTAGGGGGCATTGTGTCCCTGCCTGTGTCATGGTCAGACCATCACCTGCTTTCTTTTCTCCCTGGAGATCCCGCCCCCCCCTCGCGGGGATCATCGGCCACCAGTTTTGGCCCGGCCCTGAAGGCTTATGGACCCCTCCCGGTTCCGGGAGGCCTTTGGGGCGTTTCCTGGAGAACTGACTGGCGCGCCGGCCGAGGTTGTGGCTAACCATTGGTTCGAAACAGCTGCCCACACCATCGACCGGATCGCCCCCAAGCACCTCCTCCAGTGCCGAGCTCGGCCCTCGCCGTGGTTCACGGCTGAGCTTTGAGCAATGAAGCAGGTGAGGAGAAGGCTAGAGCGCAGCTGGAGAAGAACCCGGATGGTTACTAATAAGGCTGCTTTTGTTCTCCAGACTAGGCGCTATTCGAACGCGATCAGGGAGGCTCAGAGATCCTTTTTCTCCCTGAGAATTGGTGAGGCCTCTAACCTCCAGGCGGAGCTCTTCCAGGTGGTTTGGGACCTCACCAATCCTAGTCTGGCCAGGCCTCCTCCTACTGATTCAGTAGTGAGAATTTTGCAGCCTTTTTTCGATCTAAAGTTGAGGCCATCCGGGCCGGCTTCAACTCCGGTTGTAGTAGCACTGTCCCGGCATCCCCGGTTGCTGGTCCACCTTCGTCGCCTCGGTTGGATGCGCTTGGGCCTGTTTCTGCCTCTAAGGCTATGGCGCATTGCCGGCCGGCGTCCACCCCTTTGGATCCCTGCCCTGCCTGGCTAATCAAAGGTGCCAGCGGGACCATGGCCGAATGGGCTTTGGTCATCGCCACCGCCTCCTTCAGCGAGGGGTTTTTCCCTCCCGTTTGAAGGAGACAGTGGTAAAGCCCATTCTTTAAAAAATGGGCCTTTCCTCGGACGATCTAGCAAACTATCGTCCAATTGCTAATGTCCCGTTCATGGGCAAGGTGATTGAGAGGGTGGCGGCGGTTCGGCTGCAGTCATACCTGGAGGATCGGCAGTGCCTCGATCCTTGCCAGTCCGGGTTCCGGCCCACTGGCTGGGGTCATTAGGAGATTTGGAGTCTGCTGTCACCAGTACGCTGATGACACACAGCTCTATCTCTCCTTTTCCACCTCTGCAGTGGAAGCTGTGAGGATCCTCGATGAGTGCCTGGACGCCATGCTGTCTTGGACCGGGGCGAACAGGCTTAAGCTCAACCCCGGGAAGACGGAGGTAATGTTCTTTGGGAGCTTGCCATCTGGGTACGGTGGCCCTCTTCCCTGTCTTGGGGGGGGTTCCCTCCAGCCAGTGGAGAGAGTGCGGAATCTGGGCGTGGTCCTGGACCCGGTGCTGACCATGGAGGCCCAGGTGGTGTCAGTGACCAGGGCCGCCTACTACCATCTTCACCAGATTGCCCAGATCCGCCCGTACCTGGACGCTGACTCTCTGAGAACAGTGGTCCAAGCACTGGTGATCTCGAGGCTGGACTACTGCAACACCCTCTACATGGGGTTGCCCTTGACTCTTCTCCGGCATCTGCAGCGGGTACAGAATGCGACGGCCAGGCTGGTGGTCGGTGTGCATCGTTATGGCCACATCACCCTAGTCCTGGCCCGCTTGCACTGGTTGCCCGTTGCAGCCCGGATTAGATTCAAGGTCTTAGTTTTAGTTCATAAAACCCTCCATGGCTTGGGACCGGACTACCTGTTCGGCAGTTGCGAGCGCACTCGCTGAGTGCGGAATCTGGGCGTGGTCCTGGACCCGGTGCTGACCATGGAGGCCCAGGTGGTGTCAGTGACCAGGGCCGCCTACTACCATCTTCACCAGATTGCCCAGATCCGCCCGTACCTGGACGCTGACTCTCTGAGAACAGTGGTCCAAGCACTGGTGATCTCGAGGCTGGACTACTGCAACACCCTCTACATGGGGTTGCCCTTGACTCTTCTCCGGCATCTGCAGCGGGTACAGAATGCGACGGCCAGGCTGGTGGTCGGTGTGCATCGTTATGGCCACATCACCCTAGTCCTGGCCCGCTTGCACTGGTTGCCCGTTGCAGCCCGGATTAGATTCAAGGTCTTAGTTTTAGTTCATAAAACCCTCCATGGCTTGGGACCGGACTACCTGTTCGGCAGTTGCGAGCGCACTCGCTGAGGGTTGCCACTCCACGAGAGGCCCGGAAGACAGTTACCCGGAACCGGGCTTTCTCTGTGGCAGCCCCCTCCTTATGGAATTCCACCCCCTGCGAAGTGTGCTCTGCAGAGTCCCTGCAGGCCTTTAGAAAAGCTTTAAAAACCTTCTTATTTCGAGAGGCTTTTGGCGAGCTTTATTTATTTATTTATTTATTTATTTATTTATTTTTCGCCATCTTTATTGATCATTGACCATTGGTTTTTTTTTGACTCCCATCATTAGGATTTACGCCTTCACTGGCGTTTTGGGACTTAAATGATTTTATTCACTGCATGTATTGTTGTATAGTTGTTATTATTTTGATTTTGTTGTATTATAAATTATCTCTGTCTTGTGTCGGCGCTTGGTCGCCTGTTGTACGCCGCTTAGAGTTCTGTTCTGAAGATAAGCGGAATATAAATATAACAATACATAAATAAATAAATAAATATCTCAATCATGTCCCCCCTCAGGTACCTTTTTCCAAACTAAAGAGCACCAATTGTTGTAGCCTTTCCTTATAAGGGAGGTATCACCAGTAATCACTTCAGTCACTTTCTTCTGCACCTTTTCCAGTTCCACTATGTCTTTTTGAGATGCAGCAACCAGAAGTGTACACAATACTCCAGGCGAGGCCTTCCCATTGTTTTGTACAATGACATTATAAGATTGACTGTTTTATTTTAATCCACTTTTTAATACTCCCTAGCATGTAACTGGCCTTCTTCACCACCAACATGCACTGGATTGACACTTTCACCAAGCTGCTGATAAGTCAAGTCTATCTATCTATCTATCTATCTATCTATCTATCTATCTATCTATCTATCTATCTATCTATCTATCTATCTATCTATCTATCTATCTATCTATCTATGCCCCAATTTCCATTACTTTATATTTCCATACATTGAAATGCATTTGCCATCTTGTTGCACATTCTCTGAGTTTGTTAAGAGCCTTCTGGATCTCTTCACAATCCCTTCTGGTCTTCACCACCTGGAAAAGTTTTGTGTCATCTACAACTTGGCAATCTCACTGCTTATCCCAGTCTCAATGTCATTTGTGAACAGGTTGAAAAACAACAGTCCCAGGACAGATCCGTGGGGCACACCACTTTTCATATCTCTCCATTGTAAAAATTGCCCATTGACACCTACTCTCTATTTCCTGGTACTGAGCCAATTCTCAATCTATAAGAGGACCTGCCCTTTTATCCCCTGGCTGTGGAGATTTTTCAGCAGCTTTTGGCGAGGGACTGTGTCAAATGACTTTTGAAAATCCAGACAGACAATAGCAACTGGTTCCCCCACATCCACATACCTGTTGACCTCTTTGAAGAATTCTAAAATATATATGAGGCAAATCTTACCCTTACAGAAGCCATAATGATTTTCCCTCAGCAAGACTTGTTCTCCCATGTGTTTTAACATACAGTGATAGATCGGTTTACAAATGTGTCAGTTAAGGAAAAAGTCACTTGATGACAAGGAATTATTAGAAATGGGGATGTATTGATTTAAGAAAATTTTCAATCAAATGACCCGGTTTAAGGTTTGTTTGTTTGTTTGTTTGTTTGTTTGTTTTTGCATGGCATTCTGGAAAAAGTATATCCAGGATGCATTGTGCCTCTGTAATTTGTGGAGGGGTGGGAGCTGCTGGAGAGTTTCAAGTTTCGGATCCATTCTGGACATTTTTTTTTTTGCATCAGCAGTTTTGGGACTTTGGGACTTTTCAAACTTTGGGGGTACATTTCTCAAGCAATGGAAAGGTAGGGAACTGAGCTCTGTCATTTGCATGCTTTTTCAGTTGCATTGCTTTGGATTATGGAGGGGGCTAAGCTGATCTTTGTTGTTTGAATGCTTTTTTCTGAGTGTTTTTGATTGTATTGCATTGCATTGCAGAGGTGGGGGTCTGGTTTTTATCATTTCCATGCTTTTTTCTGAGTGTTTGAATTACAGTGGAGGGGGAATCCTGCTCTGCATGCCTTTAAAAAGCACTTTAGAATGAATTTTGAAGATGTAAAAGGCTTTTATTTTTTGCCTTTTTTCTAATCTCCAGAATGGATTAATTGGTTTCCAATGCATTCCTATGGGAAATTGTGTTTTGGATTACAAAATTTTCACAATATAAAAAGGCTCAGAGAATGAATTAATTCCATAAACTGAGGTACCAATGTTTTATCTTGGATGAGGCTTTCCGCCAGTTTCCCTGGAACAGTCTGTTTCCCTCCTCCCTCCTCCCTCCCTTTTAAAATAATGGCATGACATCCACTATCCTCTAGTGCTCTGGAACTGTGGCCTTTTTAGGGACAAGTTGCATATTTTAGTTAAGAGATCTGCAACTTCATTCCTCAGTTCCTTAATAACCCTTAGATGGATGGCATCTGCGTCCAGTGATTTACAGATCTTCAGTTTATCAATTAAGTCTAAGAGATCATCAAGCCTGTCTGAAAGGCCGAACGTAAACATCTCTAATATTGAGGTGACGGCCTGAAGTGTCGTAGATCTGAGATCACAAAGGAATATAAGCAAAGGCGGAAGATGCATTCTATCAAAGAAGCAAGTGAAATCTGATTGTCCTAAAAGGACATGTGATTGTTTTTCTCATGCTGTGAACAGAGAGACAGAGGGAGAAGGAGAAGGATTTTTTCTGGAATGGTTTTCTGCACATGGAGTATATGGACTTCTTAATTATGTAGAGAGGCTTCTGCCTCTGAAGCTTGTTTAGACATTATAAAGCAAGGAAGGGAAATCATGTGTTATTATTTTTCAGTAAGCTAATATTCCGGTGAAATTCCATATTTTCAATAAAAGCCTTCACTTAATATTCAAATAAAGGTGCCTATGGTGAGTACTTGCTGAAAAATTATTTTAATAATAAATACAGCAGGGCCGGGTGATCAATAAAGGACCCACTTGGAAGCAATTAAGGGTAATTAACTTCTCGAGATAGCAGTTCTGGGTAGAGGAGGAAAAACCCCTGTTTATGCAAATTCCATACAGACTCCATGACAAGTTGTTCTAAGGCACAGTTCTTTAGCATGTCAATAAACTCGGTCACTCTTGTGAGGATAATTGAAGTCCTCCATGATTAGAATCCTGTCCCTCTTAGGTACTGTTCTCATTTATCTCCTCATTTTAAGGTCTTGCTCATATTTTTGATCTGGAGGACAAAAGAACATAAGAACAGCCTTGCTGGAACAGGCCACAGGACGATTGCAGTCACCACCACCCCACTAAAACATTGCTCCTTGGGCCTGGTAGTTTAACCCACAGTGATTCTATGATGGAGTTGGACCAGCTGTCCACCTTCTCCATTCATTTCACCCCTTCTTTGATATAGATGGCCACCCCACCTCCAATACACCCCTCCCTATGCCTGCAATAGAGTTTATAGCCTGAGAATTTGGTATCTCACTGGTTCGCCACATTCCAACAGGTTTCCATTATGGCCGCTGTATCAATGTTCTACAAGACCTGAAATACACTTGCATAAAATAAACATTTCCTCCCCAAATTCCCAGTAACCTAAGTAACACATAAAATAAGGGATGAATGAAATGTTAAATAAAGTGTCTGGCTTATTGGCAGAAAAGTGAAACTGTGGAGCAACCGAGCATGGCACAGCAGCTCCCTGAGTCAAGGCTCTGAGTGGAAGTGAAATTGGTTGTAGGCAAAATGCTTCATAAAGCCTCTTAAGTGTGAACGCGCGCGCGCGCGCGCGCGCGCGCACACACACACACACACACACACACACACACACACACACACACACACACACACACACACACACACACACACACACCCACCCTTTCAGCAGCTCTATTGGTTGCCTGCTATGCCAGTTCAGAAATCTCTAGGCCCCTTCCAGGATTGCCCAGAGCTTCTGACTGTTTACAGAAGGCTGCAGATAACATACGAGGCCCCAGGAGGGGCTTTAAAAGGACTAATATGACTTATCAACAAACAAAACTGGATTTAAAAAGTCACTTCATATTATCAGGTTTTTCTGTAAATGACGAATATGATGAAGCAAAAATTGTTGATGAATGGTAATATTCATCAAAAATTACAATGTTTTAATTAGTCCCCATCTCTAATCTTAATTTTAAAATGATTTGACCAAACATCACAAAATGCAGTGCTGAGCAACATCAGACTGAATAGTCTTACTATTCCATTTTTAGAATGGCCTTGTGGAACATTGATCTGCTCCACTGCACAATATCACTGCACTCTTATGCAGTGGTAATAGAATGGCTGTCTCCATCCTAAGGAACTTTGGCTTTAAAAATTGACTGTTCCCTCTGTGAAGTAATGTATTGCATTTGTTCTTTTAATTCTCTTCTGGTTCTCTTGGGGAAAATGTATAAAAAGGCAGCAGGACATTTTTAAACAGATAAACTGAATTGATAAATATGGTCACTGTATATTTTGCTTAATTCTTATACAAATAATTAGCTTTTAAGCCTTAAGATTTCTCCACTATAAAAGTGATCTTGTGCCCCATACAAAATAATAGGGAAAGCTCTTTCTCCTTCCTATTACACATTAACATCTGGAGAAAGAAAGACAATTGGATGACTGAACACAGATCATGACCAACAATGCAGAGATGGGTACAAGGGTAGGATGGATGAATCCTGAACTCATGGGAAGCTTCTTTTGTATATACATGGAAATTTTACAAATTACATTGATGCCTTGAACTATGAATGAATTGAACAAAAAAAAATTGAATTATGAAAGGAAATCCAACCATAAAAGGTAATTTTAAATTATTTTTTAAAAGCGGATTTTTTTAAATTCATGAAAGCAAAGCAAAAGCAAAATTCATGAAAATATTCAAGTAATTGTTTTTCAAGGCATTTGTATGGGAAGCTTGTCCTGACACAGAAAAGCAGGGGAAGAGCTTTCCCTGCTTTGCTGGGTTGCCTGGAAACTCCCTCAATGAGCTGTCAAAATCAGTTGTGTGGCAGTGGTCAGCAGCAGCCGGCGGCTTTACTCCTGCCGCCCGGTCTCACTGCAGGTATTTGGCTGAAGCCAGATTGGGGGGGGGGGCAGGAGTGAAGTGCTGCCCCCCTCCCCACTGGCACACAGCTGATCAGGTCAGGTCTTCCTGTTTCCAGCCAAGCAAAAGGTCCAATGGGTGGTGAAGTCACCACACGCCCGGCCCTTGCCTTGCATACAATGGACAGACCTGATCTTGCCTTGACCCACACAGAGCTGGGTGAAGGGGAGGCAGCAGCTTGTGAGCTCATTCATACCCCATTTACAATCCAGGCACACGGTTCTGGGCACCCCAAATGCAGAGTGCCTGGAAAGTAAACGGGCTATGAGCAAGCCCACAAGCTGCTGCCTCCCCTTCGCCCAGCTCTGTGCAGGTCTGGTCGAAGGGGAGGCAGAGGCTTATGGGCTCATTCATAGCCCCAGTTTACTCTTCAGTCATGCCCTCTGGGCATCCCAAAAGTGGTGTATCTGGAGAGTAATTGGGCTACAAACAAGCCCACAATGCACCCCCTTCACCCAGGTCAGCACAGAGACCTGGGCAAAGGAGGGGTGGCACCAGTTTTGATCCTGGCTCAGAATGTGAGAGCTAAGCAGGGTTTTGAATTTCATGCCACAGTAGTGAGCCAGGATGGTGACACCACCTGAACAACCCTTGCCTGGTTCAGAATAGTAAAGCCAGGATCAAAGCCACCACCACCCCTCCTTCACCCAGGTCTCTGTGCCGAGCCATTTAAATCCAGGGACCTGGACGAAGGGGGGTAGTGATGGCTTGTGGGCTCATTTGTAGGCTGCTTGCTCTCCAGGCACACCACTATTGGGATGCCTAGAGTGGTGTGCATGGAGAGTAAATGGGCTATGAATGAGCCCACAAGTTGCTGCATCCCCTTTGCCCAACTCTGTGCAGGTCAAGGCAAGTTCAGGTCTGTTCGTTGTGAGCCAGGCAAGGGTTGAGCAGGTGGTGACTTCACCACCCGCTGGACCCTCGCCTGGATGAGAACGGGAGGACTGGATCTTGTCCAGCTGTCAAAATCAGCTGTGTGGTGGTTGGGAGGGGACAACGCTTCACTCCTGCCCTCCGGTCACGCTTCAGCCAAATAGTTGCAGCGGGATTGGGCAGCAGGAGTAACGCTGCAAGCTGCCACTCACCACTGCCACACTGCTGGTGTTGACAACACATTGAGGGGGTTTCCAGGCAGCCCAGCAAAGCAGAAGAAGCTGTTCCATAGCTTTGCTGTGTTGTGACAGGCTTCCCATAGGAATGCATTGAAAGCCTATTGTAAATCACTCCCTTTGGAAATTATTAATAGGTTTTCAGTGCATTCCTATGGGAAACCACACAAAAATGTTAAATTACAAAAGATCTGTGGAACAGATTAATTTTGTAATTCAAGGCATCACTGTAATTGGGTTAGGTGTACTCCAGCTACCTTCCCCCCTGCAGACACATCAGGAACTTCACTAGTAGTAAGATGTGCACACAGTGATCTTATGCCCATTGGTCCTCTGTTCTCATCAGTAGAGGGAACCAAGCAGTATGTGGAAAACCACAAATAAATGATTTTTCTCTCCTCATTGCAATGAGTGAGAAGCCATTCTGGAGAGTGTTTCTGAGAACATAATTATAGACTGGATTAATGTGCAAACTAGAACTCATGAAGTTCTGGATCATGGTTATGAAACACAATTTATCTCTCTCAGATATTATGGATGGAAAAGTCTGAATTTTGCTTTCTTCTACAATTGTAATTTACTAGGATGTTAAAAGAATGAACTAAAACAAAATTGTTACACATCTAGACATATTTGTTTTTGTACCTCAGGTTTTTCAAACAGTAGCCCAAGTATGATATATTAACATTATTATTTGAAAAATGGATCAGCACAGATGAATATAGATGATGGTGCTATAGGCTCAGAGGCCTGGTTAGTATACTAATTTGGGGATTCATGTAGAATCACTATTGGCATGTGGATTTATTTATTATTTTATTTATTTGCAAAATTTCTGTCCTGCCTTTCTCCCCCAAAGGACCCAAAGTGGCTTACATAATCTAAAACTGTCTTTGAAAGCTGAGAACAATAGGTATACAATATTTTTAAAAAATCAATTAAGAATTATATTAAAATGGCAACTAAGATCAATATGACAGCGCATTTAAAGCAACAAACAGTCAATTTAAAACCCTTCTTAAAACACCAGACATTAAGGAAAAGCCTGCCTGAAAAGAAAGGTCTTTTCCTTCCAGTGGAAGGATAGTAGAGATGGAGACAGCCTTGCTTTTCATGGAAGCAGACTTACAGAGATGTGGCTTCTTTGGTTTAAACCCATGGGGAAGAACAACCTTAGGAAAGCCTCTTCCACCAAACTGCTTTGTTGTTAGATGTGGTGGAAATGTACCCTGAATTCCAAATGAGAGGCAGTGGTTTGGGTGGATTGGAAGGCGCCACAAGGGAAAAGATACTATACTGCAAACAAAACACTTACCTTTCTTCTTTTTTGCCATTGTTCAGCAGAATATGTAGCTTAGCCAGTTTAACATTTTGTGGGGTGAGCAGCAGTGCCAGCAATCCAGGTGGGCCTCCTTTCCTTTCAAATGAGGAAGGCTTTGAGGAAAGATGGAGGGGCTGACATATGACAAGGTTTATTGTTACAGGCATTAAATAGTGCCTTGACAATAACTGTAATTAGAATTGCCACTGCTTTGACCTGATTAAACACAGAACAATTCCGCTGCCACTCTTGGACCACCTTAGGCCGGTGAGCATCTGATGATATATAATATCTTTTGGCAGCTGAGTTAATTATAACATAGCTCAATGCATTCCTTTAGAGGGAGAAATATATAAAGAAATTAAACAGAGAAGGGACCATAATGAAAGCTGTCAGAGTAATTCTAGACATTGCTAACAAGCGTATCTCCAATCTCAGAAATATGTTAACATTTCATGATTTTTCTCAATTAAAATACGTATTATCATCGTTCTGCAGATCCTAGGGGACAGATGCATCCTTTAGTCAAACAGTTGCAAACATCTACACAGCTGCTCTCAGCAGGTCTTGCCTTGATGAATGTGAAAAGGATGCAGAAACTAAAGGCTAAGTTCACCTAAAATGCCTCCATTAGTACTAAATGAATGGGACCAAAATCTACAAATTACTTAGATGGCAGAGAGGAGAAGAACGGTACAATTCCTCATACTTGTCAGAGACGATGAGACAAGTGAGGATTTATATCTTATTACATCTCTCTTTTTGTTATTTTTAATCTCTCCCTGTTGAGATGTTTTTATGTAAATGATAAGAAGTTAAAAAGAAAAGGATATGCATATGAAATATAAGATATTTATGAATATGAAGCAAACTAGGAGAGTCACTTCACATACATACTGTATGCTTGTCATGTATCAACTGTGTAGGCTTGCGTTTGTGAACTGCAGATGAACCATCTCACTCACAATTTTCATGTCAGTGTTCAATATTTCTGTCTTTTTGAGAACTGAATAATGTTTGGTTTTGTTATAAACACACACACACACACACACACACACACACACACACACACACCCAAATGCTCTTTTCTAGGGCTGGGAAAACCTGTTAACTTGTTTTTCTCCTGCACTCAATTAAAACAAAACAAAACAGCAGAACCACCAGCAAAAACGATGACAACAAACACCACAAGAAAACCGGAAACATTGCAAATTGTTGCAAATTCTTTTAATAGATGAACTAAATCAAAATTCTCTATCTAGCCCATCCAAGCTCAAAAGACATAGAATCATTACCAACATGGATGGATATGATGTTGCACTTTACTTCCTGCTATATACAGTAGGTTGGTTGGGCCTGTGGCCGCAAATAAAGATTATATTGTATTGTATATACCGTAGGTATGAAAACAATTTTTAAAAAGGGGCAGGCAAGCCTAATATTATTGCATATTCAGTTTCAGACTTTTAAGCGTTAAGCACTACAATCTACAACAGATCTATGAACTTTCATTAACTAATGATACCTTTAAAAAGAAGCATCAACTTCTTTTGGGTTTCAACAAAAGAAAATGTGAACATTTTGGTAAATTCTTCTAAAAAGGAACTATTCTGCTTTCCAGTTTTGCACATCTGCCCTCTATGACATTAAAGCAATTCAGTGAACCACTGCAGGAGATTTCGTCATTGCATCAAAGCTATCTAGAATATGCATCCCCTCCATCTTTCATCAGCCACATTTAACTGTTTGTATCTGCTAGTTCTTGAGTGGAAGTGACTAACATTATGGTTTGTTTGATTGTTTGTTTTGTTTCATTTTTTAAAGAAATGAAGGTGATTGTTACCCTGAAAAAAATGCTATTTCTTGAATATGATCTTTGTAGAAGTAAGAAACAGGTTTTCTTCATTTTTATTGTGTAATTGTTAATCCATTTCAAAAAAGTATTATGCTAATTATAACAGTTCGTTGCACATTCAGCATCAGAATTGCTCATTTCCAAAGGTTTTTTCTCTCCTCTAAATTGTAATCTGTTAATTACTTGTTTAATGGAGTGTGTAATTACCTACTTTAAGCTAGGAAACTGTTTCCATTTCAAAGTGAGAAACTCATTCTAGAAATGAAAGCATGTAAATGCAGTTCCTTCCAGATATAGTCTAAAACGCTTTGGTTCTATAATGGCTTCAGTCACTTAGAAAATAAATTGGTGCCTACCGTCTCTGTTACACACAGCAGAACTGTTTATTAGAAAATGTGCAAAGACAGGTTTATATTGAGAGAAAACACCTTCTAAACTCAATAACCTTAATGTAGCTTGGAAACCAAATTTGGCAAGTACTTTGTCTTCCTTTCACTAGGAAAGTTCCTAGGGAATGTTTCATCTCAACAAACAGCCGACTATATATTTGGAGGAATTCATTACATTTAATGAAAGCAGAATTTACTTAATTACTCCTAGCTTTCAGCCTGGACAAACCTACTGTCAACAATCTTGCAGCAAACCTAACCAAACTCTTCAAAGCAACACTCCAGGCCTGAAGTCAGCTGTTTGAAATCATTGACTTTACTGGGACCACAAGGTGAAACCTGGATTCCTGCAGGATACAATAAATGAAGGGCACAGCAAGTAAGGGTTTCTTCAAAAGCTCTGACTTTAAGTATGAATCTATGGCTAAAACCCTGTTGTTTGTATAGTAAGCTATGATAATTTGAATGAGTGGAGCAATGGCGACTTTATCTCACCCTGTTGATTCAGTGGGCCAACTGGAACTCACTAAGCTAACCGAATTTCAGCCTGTGTGTCTCATGTATGCAGATACGTAGAAATCATACATAGAAAGAAACTTGATACTAGTCTCCGTTCTGAAGACAGGCTTGCTCAGTTGGGTGGGGTGTCTTTGCCACCCTGGGCGGAAGGATGTGAGAGCCCATGAAGTTCTATTAGGTGAGGAGGGAGGAGCAGGCTATATAAGCCCACCCCTCCCAGGCTGTGGCCTCTTATAATGTGAGGATAACTTGAAGCCACCCGCCCCTTCCTTCACCTGGATCTCTGTGTCTGGCACAGAAAACTAGGTGAAGGAGGGGGCACGGAAGCTTCTGTCTCAGCCAGAGGAGGATTGGGTGGGTGGTGACTTAACCACCCACCCCATATTCCCCTGGCTGACGTCTGCCCACTGAAAGAAAAAGCCCTGTGGCTGCCGAACTGTCAAAATCATGGCTGCCATCCAGGTGATTTTGACAGCTCCACTGCAGTTGACTGAGAGGCTTTCATACCAATGCAGCAAAGGGGGGGATACTCTTCCCCTATTTTTCTGTGTCTGGGCAGGTTTTCCATAGGAATGCATTGGAAGCCTATTGTAAACGGTTCCCATTGGAATTGATTAATCAGTTTTCAATGCATTCCTATTAGAAACCACTTTGTCAACTACGAAAATCTTGAATTACAAAAGTTCTGTTGGAATGGATTAATTTCATAATTCATGGCATCACTGTATTTCCAAAACACATATTATTATTGGATTTTTTTTTAAAAAAAAACTATTGTAGTTTATGTTTCCACATCTGGGGCAGACTCTGACACCTGCATTAACCTCCCAGGATTTAGAAACCTAAAGATACCTTCAACTGATGTGTGTTTTGCATGTGTGGTAGGGAGGTTTTGTGGAAGAACATTCAAATATGTGGGTTCCCACCTTTGCTATGAGATGCCGCAGTTGGGCATGTTAGAAACATGCACTCATGAACAGACAAAATCAAACAAAAGAATGTAATGTTTCTCTTCAAGAGTTCATCTTTCTAGCTCAGAGAGGAGAGGGAAATCTCAGAGAATATGCCCAAAGCAGGGTTGGGGAAGTTGTGGACCAGTTCTGTGGCTGGCATCTTCAGAGGGCAAGGAGCTGAAGGAACAAGGAGATGCCAGCAACAGAGTCTGGTGAGACATTGGGTAGAAAAACTTCCAGAACACGGCCAAATAGCCAAAAAACTCACAACAACTATCAGATCCCAGCTGTGAAAGCTTTCGAGAATACCTGTTGCAAATACTTTATGTAGAGGTTTCATTGTTCCCTTATAAACACATTTTCTGTGGTAATAAAAAAAAAGGGAAGAATTGGTGGACAAATGCTGGAGGGTGACAAGGGAAGATTTAGTGAATGAGGCAGGGTGCTTGTTCATTAAAAGCCCATCCAGCTTTTACCAGTCACACAATAAATGTGCAAAGATCCTCATCATATCACATATCACCTGGAAATAACCAGTAACATATTTGTCTAGAGGTTTGCAGATAGATAGCACTGCTTGTTTAGTCATGGAGTCTTCCACCTATTGAAAAAAATCCCTCTCACACACATTCAAATCTTATTAAGGTCAGAAATGAGTGGGTTTGATGGTGGTCTCATAATTCCAATGGAACATCTGTCCCTGTCACTAAGCCCTTTGTGTGGGTTAGTGTGATTGACAGATCAGTCCAGAAGGGATTCCAGCTTGGATGGCAGGGATGTCACAGCTCAGCCTGAATAAAACGTGTGGGAGCTAGCACAGAGCTGATTTGTATTCTGTCCGGCTTAGTTATAAACCATAATGTATGAGCAGCCAATGTGTCACCTTTATAACTCCAAGGGGCCAATAGGGTTCTGAGAGAGAGAGAAATTAACAAAAACAGGAAAAATGATCTTTTCATGGTGTAATTCAGAAGGGACTAACATCAGAAAACATAACCTTCCTGCCCTTTTTGGTAGAGTTTACAATGTCCTTGGCCTCTTTATTGCACAGAAGTGGGGAAACAAGTTTCATTTGTGCTGCTTATACCACTCAGTAGAGATGGGCACGAATTAAAAAAATTGCATTTTGTTTGTCATTTGTCGTTTGGAGGGTCCGTTTCGGTTCGTTTCCATTTTTCGTGAATTTTTGAAAAAATTGTTTTCATTTTCGTTCCTTTCGTTACCATTTCATTACCATTTATTTCATTTTTTGTGATTTTTTTTAGGATTTCAAGCAATTCACTCATATTGCAGTAATGGTAACGAAACGCACGACAAAATTTCCGGTGTTTCTGTTCGTTTCGTTTCATTTTAGAGATAAATTTCGTTTGTCGTTTTGTTATGTAACGAAATGAAAAAACAAAAACGGAAACAAAAAATTTTTCATTTCGTGTCCATTTCGAACTCAGTTCAGTTTTTCCAAACAGAAAGAGAGGGCCAACACCACAGGAAGGATTCAGTTGGGGGTAGTCTGAGTTATTAATGCCAGAAGCATGAAATCATATGGTGTTTGCTAGCTCTTTCTCTTACAGGTTATCTACACAATATTGTACGGAGAAGAATGAAACACTCACATGCCCAACTTAGGGCTGAAATCCAATGTCCTGCTGAGACAGAGAGTTTTGCAAGAATGGCACAACTGTTGCTGTTATTTTCACTGCCCTGGCTCTTTCTTGCTTTGGCAGTAGAAAGCCTCTGAGGCAGGTTTTTCAAATGCAACCATATTTTCCTTTTAACATTTACTTAGACTTTTGAAAACCTGTTTGGCACTTTGGGATGGGTCTGTGTTTGTTGTGTGGTGACCATACCCCCCCCCAACATTTTAATTGGTGCCCTAGATCCAAATAGATGTATAAATTTTATCATGTCTTAATTGTATTGGACTGTATATTATCCCTCCTTACTGTGAGCCGCCTTGGGTCCTTTTCCAAGGAGAAAGGCGGGGTAAAAACACTCTAAAATAAATAAATAAATAAATAAATAAATAAATAAATAAATAAATATGTTTTGGCAGTATTATCACTGACTTGCCTTGGAAAACCAAACTTACTATAATCTTGTATCCTTTTTGTACTAATATGTATGAAATTTGGAGAAGTTATAAATCCCCCAAAAGCCAGTAAATGTACCCTGTTCCACCTGGGTGGCTTCAGGTATTTGCAGACTGGGAAGTTATAAAGTTTGCTGTCTGCAAGTATAACACTTAAAGTTCTATGGGGATATTTGCTTACTGTTGATGGATGTTGCAAATAGACAAAAATGAGCGATCACGACAACAATAAAATGCTACAATTTGTGCACCCAAGACCTTGGCAATGGCAGCATTTTACTTACTTACTTACTTACTTATATCCTGCCCATCTGGCCAAACAGGCCACTCTGGGTGGCTTACAACATTTGAATAGCACAATATGTGAAAAAATAACGTAATAAAACAAACACAATGAATGTAAAATACATTATGAAACATAATACAAATATGGTCCAAAAAACACCATAAAGCTTTAAAATAAACAAATCTCACATCAACAACAATAATTACATTACAATAAAATTAAGACAGCAGAGTGGAGGTATTTTGGCTGGTTAAGAACTAGGATATAAGTGTCTTGAAAATGTCCTGCCAGCAGAGCCACGTTTTTAATTATCTTTTAAAGGATGCCAGGGGTTTATTTATCTATTTATTCCAGGGATTTATTTATCAATTTATTTATTTATTTATTTATTTATTTATTTATTTATTTATTTATTTATTTATTTTCTTGGGCTCCTTGATCACTGCAGATGGCGACTGCAGCAACGAAATAAAAAGACACCTGCTTCTTGGGAGGAAAGCAATGGCAAACCTAGATAGTAGAGATGGGCAAGACCAGGAAAAATGATTTTTCGAGTTGTCGTTTGTCGGGACGGGTCCGTTTCGGCTCGTTTCCGTTTGTCGAGGAAATTTTCAAAAATTTGTCATTTCCGTTTGTCGTTTGTCGTTTGGGTTGGGGTTGGGGTTGGGGTAAGTGGGCTCTGGGAGGCACCTCTCTGGGTGCCTCTCTGACGTCTGACCCACTAAGAAGAGAAGCAAGGGAAGCGTTTCGCGGAGCCGCCGCGTACCATACATTATTACATTATGTTAGGGTGGGGTGGCAGAGGCACCTCTCTGGGTGCCTCTGACTCAGTAAGAAGGGAAGCATAGTAGCGTACTGCTGTACAGGTTAGGGAATGGGATAGGGGATAGTGGGCTCTGCGAGGTACCTCTCTGGGGGCCTCCCTTTGACTCACTAAGAAGGGGAGCGTACTAGCGTACTGACGTACAGGTTAGGGAATGGGTTAGGGGTAGGGGATAGTGGGCTGTGGGAGGCACCTCTCTGGGTGCCTGGGACCCACTAAGAAGGAAAGTGTACTTGCGTACGGATCTGGGTTAGGGTTGGGCTTAGGGTAAGGGCTAGGCTTAGGGTTACGCTTAAGGTTAGGGTGGGTTAGTGGGCTGCACCTCTGGGTGCTTCTGACCCACTAAGAAGGACAGCGTACTGGCGTATGGGTTAGGGTTAGGGTTAGGGTTAGGGTTTGTGGGCTTTTAATGCCCTCTCTGGCACACCCAGAAGTCTCAGTCAAAACCTGGCCATGCGATTGGTGGAATGGGTCCAAAATTTTGCATGGTCCCATCCCATGGCCAGCCCATCATTGTGCATGCGCAGGTTTAAAAAAATAAAAATAAAATAAAATAAAATAAAATAAAATCAATGGAGATGTTTTATTGCAAGAAAAACCCACTGATGCTACTATCAAAAAATCAGCCAGTTAAAATACCTTATTTTCAAATGTTTCTGTGGTGCTTTGGTGGGTTTTTGGACCACGATTTAAAAATAAATATTGTGGTCGCCATTTTGGATCCCCCCACCACATGGCAAATGGAGACGACGAGGATGCCCCCTCCCAGCCTGGTACCAGCAGCCCAGGACAGGAGAGGGGGGAAGGCCGGGGACCCCCCCCCAGAAACCACCCTTCTCTTGTAGGTGCCCTCACTGAGGCAGGCATATTTTCGCCTGCTTTTATGGCCGGGAATCAGGGTTTTTTTATTTTTAAAACTTTTTTTCTGTGCTGCTTGCTGGCATCACGCGATCGCCACGATGCCATGAACGACAACGAGAAATCAGACCCAATTTATCTTTATCGGTTCAGGTTCGAGCTGGAGCGGAGTAATTGTCGTTACCGTTCCTCATTAGGTAACGGAAATGACGAACGGAAATGGAAACGAGGATTTTGCCGGGTCGTGCCCATGTCTACTAGATAGCATCCTAAAGAGCAGAGACATCACTTTGCCAACTAAGGTCAGGATAGTCAAAGCTATGGTTTTTCCAGTACTGATGTATGGAAGTGAAAGCTGAACTATAAAGAAGGCTGATTGCCGCAGAATTGATGCTTTTGAGCTATGGTGCTAGAGGAGAGTCTTGAGAGTCCCCTGGACTGCAAGGAGATCAAACCTATCCATCCTGAAAGAAATCAACCCTGAATGTTCACTGGAAGGACAGATTTTGAAGCTGAGGCTCCAGTACTTTGGCCACCTCATGAGGAGAGAGGACTCCTTGGAAAAATCCCTGATGCTGGGAAAGATCTAAGGCAAAAGGAAAAGAGGAAGACAGAGAATGAGATGGTTGGACAGTGTCATCGATGCAACCAATATGAATTTGACAAAACTTCGGGAGGCAGTGGAGGATAGGAAGGCCTGGCGAGCTCCCGTCCATGGGGTCATGAAGAGTCGGACACGACTGAATGACTGAACAACAACAACAGGGATGGGGCAAGTCAGATCTTGGGTGCCAATTCATTCCCCATATCTGAACCGATTACTGAGAAGGTGCAGGATCTTGAGCTCTCTTTCCATGCCTCTCTCAGAGTTACTGAGTTTAAATGCCTGGTTTGGGATAATTGTGTACTACAGACAGGACTTGAAGGAAGAATACATTCTGTCATGTTGCAAGGTCCCAACCCGCTTAGGGCTTTATATGTTGGAGTCATGACCTTAAACCAAGTGCAGAAGCATAAAGGCAGACAATGCAAGGCAGCCAGAGTGGGGGAGATATGGTCGTTTCTTCTCAACTCTGTCAATAGTCTGGCCATGCATTCTGAGTCTGCTGAAGCTCCCACACCAGCCTTAAAGATAGCCCCACAGAGGTTATTACTGTAGTTCAGTCTTTAGAGTACCTTCTCATGGGCCAATGTGCTGAGGCCCCTAGTATCCAGGTAGGGATGTAGCCGGGTGATATGCCTGAGATGGAAATAGGCCAACTGTACCACAGACTCCACCTGAGATTCCATGGAAAGCTCTTGGTTCACGACAACATCCACACTGCAAACCTTATCCCCCATGGAGAGAATCACCACCCAGAAACAGAGGGATATTCTGAATCTGCAGCCACACAGAGCCCCCAAAAGAAGATCACTATCTTGCCCTGGTGGGCAAGGAGTTGTTTGTAGAATTTACAAAATTCAAATGATCCTTTGATTTCCAAATCAGGCAAAAATCCAAGATGTCTTGCCCCGTTACCTTGGGTATCCATAAAACAGGAGGACCTTCAAAACCCTAAAATATAATATCAATAAAATTGCTTGCAACTTATGAATTCTCTATATAGCTTAAAACAAACAAGCACACCAAAACAAAACATATAAAAATATACCTTGACCAAATTGACAAGTGCAAGTGGCAGCAGCAACTCCACCCTCATCTGTTCTCTCTTTCTGCTATTGAAATGTCATACACACAGCCCAGCTCTTTGCTTAGTCCCTCCCATCTCTTTAAGCTGAACCAGTGTTTCATAGGGGTTAAGCAAGTGCTGCCATTTAGTGAAATATGGACCCCAGACTGCATGTAATACACCACTTCTTCTTATCTCCCAACTGCTTGTTTACATAATCCCCAATTGCACTTTGCTCTTCCTTCTAGATGCCCTAAGCAAATCCGATCACCTGATTTTAGAAGCTAAGCAGGGTCGGCCCAGGTTAGTACATGGATGGGTGACCGCCAGGGAATACCAGGTGCTGTAGGTGCCTGGAGTAGGAACTAGCAAACCAATCCAGTATTCCTGCCAAGAAAACTCCATGGACATGGGGTCACAAAGAGTCAGTCACGACTGTAATGACAGAACACACACATGATAGATATACAAATAATTGAAAAAAAACATTTTACACTGAATCCAAACTTGTCCATTCTACTTTGACCCTGACCTCATACAATTCAGCTGAGTGCAGGTCAATTCAGTTTGAAATTCTGGATTTTACCAATAGCAACGCAGAGACCAAGCACAAAATAACTAAACAGTAACAGAAATAGTCCAACCATGTTATTTACCCTCACCTGAGGCGTCCTTCCTAGAGAACAAACTTGAGGAAAACAACCCCAGTTGAAAAGGTTTCATTTTAAGGATGAACCTGAATTCCTATTTGGTATCTTTCAACTGGATCCATCAGAAACCAGATCACAGGGACTCGACAATAGACTCTAAAACAGAGCTCCTGCTATGACCCCCAGGACTAAAGCCATCTGAAGATACAGAATGTTAAGGCCCATTGGAGGAGGAATGGAAACTTTGGATGTTTTGACTTGCTTTAACATTGACCCCTTGGGCTTCTTCTTGCTCTGACTGACAAGCTGGTAGTGTTCTGATCTGTTATCCAACTTTGGCTTGTGTTTGAACAATCTCTACTATCTGCCTCTTTGAAGTTCTTTCCTACTTCACCTTCTGTGTGCTAATTCTGTCCTAGCTTTCTGGACTGCCGAGGGATTTGTAGCCATAACTGCTAGATGATGCCTAACAGTAAGACCAAACATATTCTCTAGGGGAATAAAACACTTCCAGTTACCCTCTTAAAAACTTAAATTACCTAAAGGCAGATGTGTGTGTAATTCAAATATATATTAAATATTCAGTGACAGTAATCATGTGCCTAAATGACTTATAAAATATATAGTACAGCAAGAGGACTCTTCTTAAACTCAATACAAAGCTTTTGGCTGCTTGTTTGGATGCCAGATATCAGGTGCAGGTGCAATCACAGGCTTGGAAGCATTTAATTACTGCATCCAGCCTAAAGGATTCAGATGCTTTCTGGAGGGTATTCTCGGAGGCCATGACAGATGTACTTCCCTTACGGGATTTTTGTATTTCTCCCACTATTTGGGAGGAACATTTTAGAGATAGATATTTGGTGGAGTTGGGCTGTCAACCTCAGGCTCAGGAGGAGCTGGTAGTTTTAGGGGACTGGCCTCCTGTCACTCCCAGTGAAATTATATCCCTAATCCTTCAACAGAGAGCAGGAAAAGCCCTGGAGCTGATTATATTTCAGCTGATTTGTTACAGGAAAATCCAGATTGGTGGGCTCCAGTTTTAGCTTCTTTATTCTCCTGGATTAATTTTACTTTAACTATACCTGAGGATTTGGGTTTGGCTATCATAATCCCCATACATAATAAGAGAAATAGGGAGGATCCAGCTAATTACTGTATCACCCAATAAGTACTATTAGAAAACTTTATGTGAGATATCTGCTTGGTAAATTAATGGATTGGCTTAAAAAGGAAAATATTTTTGCGGAAGAGTAGGCAGACTTGACCTATCCAAACATCCTTCTCGTGAAGCAGAAACTAGGTTGCACACTCCTCTCCCAGTAAAGCTACATTGCACACTCCTCTCCTGTCAAGCCCCACACAGAGAATACACAGCAAGCCAAGTTCAGTTCTTTACCAGGAACTTTAGTTGTAATCCAGATAACGAACAAAGTACAGTCCGAATCAAAGCCAAAATACCTTACAGAGCCAAATGCCAAGTTCAAGGGTACAGAGAAATGTCATAGTCAGAAAGCCGGTCCAAGGTCAGGAAACAGAGAACGCTGTAATCAGAAAGCTGTTCCAAGGTGAGGAAACAGAGTCTGGATACACACAGGAACGTGATGACAAGGTAAGTGACGCGTTGCTCCCACAGAGGTTTCAGGGTAAACTTGCTAGCTTTATCCTAAACCAGGGAACACACCCATATCTCTGGCAAGGCTCCTGCTAGAACTCAGGGCTTTCAGATCTAATTCTACGCCTATCATTAAAGATCCTTTCCCTGGCTCTCCTGTTAGTTCTTCTTTGCAGGATCCTGTTCCTAGCCCTCATAGGAGGAGATGTGCCCTCAGCTGCATCCTCAAACTCAGCTGCCTGCTGAGTTGAACTGCAAGGCTCCTCCTGCTGTTCTTCAGCATTTAACCCTTCACATTCAGGTTCTATGACAGGCAGGGTCCTGGTATCTCCAAAATTTCAATGCTCTGCTGTAGTTTCACATTCCAAACCAATTTTGGGACTCTCCTCTGCCTCTTCATCAGGTTCAAGAGAAAGTTCAGTTTCCAAAGCAGGGTCAAACTCCATCATCTCCGACTTCTCTAGGCATCCTTCCTGAGTATCTCCCACAGTGTTGTTCTGTGAATCATATGAATGGGAATTGGAATTAGTGCTCTGTTCTAGCTCCCCGTTCCACTCACAAGGAAGTTCCACTCCCCGTTCAGAAGAAAGTTCAGCCTGTAAATAGTCCAATACTCTTTGCATTATGAGGAGCAAATCATCAATTTGTTGGTCTGTCATTGTTTCCCAGCTGATTCTTGTCCTTGTGGTCAGTTATAAATTCCCTTCAAAGGGTTAATCTTTCAGTTGTACTAAACTTCAAGGAGGGAGGGGTGTAGGAGAGAGAGCAGGCAGAGAAAAGAATGTTCCAAGTCTTATACCTAAAAGTGTTTTGGAAACATTAAGAGTTTAGACTGTCCATGATCAGAGACCACTGCTTTGCTGCACACACCACCTCTGTTTATATATTGTAAAATGGAGCTCTTTCAACTTTTTTTTTCTTCAAAGTGATTTATCAGCCGAAAATGCCGAAAAAATGAGGCAGTAATCAGAAAAGTCACTTCTATGTTAGTGTCATGAAGTAATTATTTATTCTCCCCTCATAATTGTAGCCACTATTTTTTTGTGGGGGTGGGTATTAAAGCACTGAAGAAGCTGAAGAAGCTTAATGAAGAACAGAACCAGGCTGTCACAAAGATATCTCTCTTGTAGTGATGTGGTAAAGCAGGGAAGAAGGACACTGTCTTATGGCAATAAAGCTTCATAAATCCAAGATTATTTACATACTCCTGAACCTGCAGCTGAAGACCATGCACCATAATGGTCACCGGACTTCCCGCAGCAGGGAGATTTCGCTATTTCTGGAACTGTGAAGTCTGCTGCCACATTCTTCACAGCCCCCAGATGCTGCCTCTCTTTGCCCCCCCCCCAAGGGGACTAACCCTTACCATGGGTCCTGTTTATCTGGGGAAATTCAGTTTGATGAACCAGAGGGCTTATCAAGGCATCTCACTGTGGCAAACCAGAAGCCCAAAACCCCTCTTTATATTTATTTTAATGTAGCTCATATGATTATTAATTTTAATCCGGGCTTCTTTGCTTGTGTGTATTATTTGTATTATTGTATTATTGTTATTCCCAATTTAGACTGTTGCTGTAATATGTTTGGGCAAAGACCATAAATAAAGATTGATTGATTGAATTGTATATTAATATGCTCGTGGTGTACATTATTTATTTATTATTTATTGTTGTACTTATATCCCACCCATCTTCCAATAGGAACTCTGGGTGGCTAACAGAATACAAAACCACAGTAATAGACAAACCAGAAATCAAAAAACAAAAAAGTGAATAAAAGGCCCGATAAAATGGAGCGGGACAATATTCATCAGAACAGACAAGGTGGGCGGCCCCAAAAAAAAAAGTTAAGAAAAAAGGTCGCCAAATGCCTCCTTGAAAAGGTGGGTCTTCAAAGCCTTTTTAAAGGCGGGCAGGGACTGTGCAAGGTGCAGCTCACTAGGGAGATGGTTCTACAACGTGTGGCCCACCACATAGAAGGTGCGGTCATGTGTGAGCCATTTCTGTGCCTCCCTGGGTGTGGCCTCCCTCAGTGAGCGCGCCTGCGCCATTCTCGTGGGCCTGGTCCCAGTTGATCTCTGAGAGATACGCTCCGACAGGTACTCTGGTCCCAAGCTGTGGAGGGTTTTGAAAATCCAAACCAGGAACTTGAACCTTATCCGGAGGGCAACGGTTCACCAATGCAGGCGGGCCAAAACTGGGGTGATGTGCTCGAATCTACACAGCACTATTATCAGTGCTGTGACCCAGGACATACTAGAGATGGGCACCAAATGAAAAACAAAACATTGTTTCATTGTTTCATTGTAGAATGAATTGTCTCATAACAAAATGAAATGATATAAACCATTTCATCACGAACTGAACTGAACCTGCTTTTTTTTTTGTTTGGGGAAAAAAACAGGGCAGCTTCCTCATGCTCTTCTCTGCAAGTCCCCCAAATGTGGAGATATTTGGGGTCCATGGGGATGAGTTATTCAACTACAAAGAGGGTCCCCCCAGCAGTAATTTGAAATGCTGTGCATGCACAGCACTGGCAATAGGTCAAATTATTACTTCCCCTTGCTTAACCCTTATATTGCCAGTGCACTTTTGCAATTAGCTAGCTAGGAGGACCCTATTTGCAGTTGAATATCTCAGTCCCATGAACTCCAAACATCTCCAAATTTGGTGGGCTTACAGGGAAGAACTTGAGGAAGCACCGTGTGATTTCCATGCTGCTAAATGCCTGTGATCATTATTTTCAAGTGCATATATGTATGTACTCTGAAATAGAGATTGCAGGCATGTAGCAGCATGGAAATCGCAGGAGAGCTTCCTCAAGCACTTCCCTGTAAGCCTTCCAAAATTTGGAGAGGTTTGGGGTTGAGAGAACTGAGTTATTAAACTCCAAAGCGCCCCCCTGAAAATCATTTGTAATTGAGTCATAAAACAGCTAATCACTCCCCCGTGGGAGGGGCTATTAGTGGCTTCCTACTCAGAAATGATTTCTTCCTAGGGGGACCCCTTTGGAGTTTAATAACTAAGCCCCCTGAACCCCAAACCTCTCCACATTTCCTTACAGGGAAGTGTTCAAATATTCTACCTTGCAATTTTGATGCCTCTAGGACCCAGGGGAGTCATTAGCAAATTGTTTCATTTCATTCTGAAGCTACTTTAAAAATTCATTAGTAACAAAATGAAACAAAACTACCAGAGAAATGAAACAAAATGCTACATTTCGTTTCATACGCTTCTCTAGTACACACTCAACAGAATTTACCCCTACTTTGTGTGTTTAGGTAATTTTTAAAAAACAAACTGGATCTAAGCAAGAAACATATGTATAATATTTTTATTCTCCTTCTAAGAGTTAAATCCTTTATTTAAATGAAAGAACTACTCATTAGTATATCAGTTGGCAAAATTAGGATTCTTAACCTTTAGGCATGTGATCAACTGGGATTTAAATAGCACCATGTATAAGATTGCAGCTATTGTTTCTGAAGAATGAAGTTTCAGGTACTTATCTCCTTCCACAATGCAAAAAAGCAGGGATACAATTACTCAAGATATTTATGTAGAATTTCAATAAGGCAGGGGGAATAAAGAATAATTAACTGAATTCTCACTTGCCCTTTACTCAATGGAAAAATGAAAATTGTTGATAGATTACTTACCATTGTCTTCACATCTTTCTTTTGTGTCTTAAACATTATGTTATGTTCACATATTTTATATAATTAGACACATTGCAATGCAGAATGGATTTTATTTAATTCAGAGTATATTTTCTTTGCTTTTTCATTGACAACTCCATATTGATTTTTCCAAATTATGTTTTACTGTATTATTCCATGGTGCCCACATAATTAAAACATATACTTGAGATTTAAGTGGGAAAATGCAAAACACTTATTTAGCTTTAAGGATTCCTTTCATTTGTCTGTTTCTTAGGAATAAAATCAGGTAAGAATCTATCTGATTTTCATTGATTGAATGCCTCTCAATTGAATACCTCCCTCACTATATGTCAGGAAAGTCTTATATGCCTCAGCAGTCTCTCAGTTGGGGGATGTCTTTTGAAGTCATTGTCTGGAGTTTCTTCTTCACATAAAATTGAGATTTGTCGGATTGGAGAATAAATGTTCTCTCTCCTGATGTAGAATTAGACTTATGGCACCAGTTACCCAGAGACAACTGTCCACCACTATAACAATCATCTCACAGGATAAACTTTGTTTAAATATTACCAAATTTTGTATACTTACCACAAGGAGACAAATGCATTTGTGTACCTCCTGCCTTTCTTCTCAACATGCTGAGAATGTTGAGTCAGGTGTGGACAGCCTCTTCTATCTGCAAGGGTTGCCCACATGACTCAGAATTAGAAATGGGCACATAGCAAAATGAATAATGAACCCCAGAGTGGATTTAGAATGAAACAAACTGAACAAAAAAAATAATTGGTTCAGTTTGGTTTGGTTCATTAATGGCAGCACCGGAGATGTCTACTACCTGGTGCTGGTCCTTCCTGGTTGGAGGTCCAGTCTTCCTGGCTTCAGGGAGGGGCAACCAGAAAAAAAAAGCTGACCAGCCCATGCTAGAGCTATAGCATGGGCCACATGGTCAGCAGTTTAAAAATAAAGAAATAAAAGAAATGAAAAAATAAAAAATAAAAAGGAGTGCCGACCCAGCCCCAGGGGTGGCCAGGTTGGTGCCCTAAAATAAAGGAAAACATATATAAAATAACAAAACCAGCTCTGACCCAGCCCCAGGGGCCATGGCCCCAGGGGTCGGCACTTTAAAAAAAAGAGGTTCTGGCCCCAAGCCAGCACCTCAAAAAGCCACTGCCACAGGGGCCAGGATCGCCCACCGCAACCACTGCCTGGTAAGGATGATGTCTGTGTTGATGATTGAAGATTATTATGATGATGTGGATGATGAGGATGAGGATGCTGTCAGTACAGTTTGTGCAGTTGTTGTTAACGTACTCTATGTGGTTTTTAAAAAAAATTGAATTTTCCCCCCGCCTGTGTGCTGTTAAATGGATTAAATTGCGCAAAGTGGGAAAAAAATGAATAACGAATCAATAAAACAATGAAACACATTTTTCAAAAAATGTTGGTAAAATGAAATGAACCAAACCAAACCCTAAAACAAACCGAACCAAAGCAAATCACCATTTTTTCGGTTCGTGCCCATCTCTACTCAGAATCTTAGAAAAACCAGTATCTCAATTCACATGCAAAGCTCCTGTGTGAACACTGGAAGCTCTCTTTTATAGACTTATCACCTTCTACATGCTTCTTTTCTATGTCAACTGAGGTTTATGTAAAACACTGAAGCCTCAAAGGTTTCAGATGAGTCTAAAGTGTTGCACTCTACTTCTGTAAATATTCACAATTTGCTAAGAAATGAATGGGGCTTTAAAAAGTAGTTCTTACTGCATGCCATGTTACAGAAATATTTAAGATTGGATTGGAGTATTGTTTTAATTCTCTTTTCATGTGAGTTTGTCAAATATCTCAAAAGGCATCCTTATTTTGGATGAAAAGACCTTGGAACTGTTTTGGTTGTTCTGAAAACAATGAAAGTGGGAAGATCTGAAATTGGAAGATTTAGTCTCTCTAGCCCCAGGGTTTGGGACACAACTTTAAGAAGTCTGAGACTGAACCCCTGTCTATCCAACCAGTTTAATGCTGAACTAGGGTTGGCACCTCTTGATTTCAAAAAGGCTTCTGCTGCCCCCCCCCATGTATCTTGATCCCACCTTTGTTGCTGCATGTGCTCAAGTGCATCAGGTTTGAAATGAGTTTGCCTATGTTTCAAAGATGGGATATGTTTTGCCCTCCAGATGTTGTTAGGTTGTAAGTCCCACTGTATTGCAACTTTGGCTATAGTGGCTAAGATGCAGTTGGCTAGGAATTGGGAACATCTGGAAGACCTGTACCTGATAGAGGATGTTCAGGTATGCAGGCTTTATCTGGGCTTTCAGTTTCTTCAGACGGCTGTTACAGGAGCTGTCCACCCTTCTCCTTATGCTAAAGTTGCTGTTTCAAACTCAAAAGCTTGAAAATGTGGCTTGTTTTGATAACTGCCCCCCAGAATCTCTCATCCAGACTGGCTACTGATGATTCCTAGCTCTATCGCTTTCTCATGTAAGGATTCTAGACAATGTTCTTTCTGTTTACCTCTGCTGTGTTTGAGCCTTGTCCATCTGCATGCAGGGATGGGTTCTCCATCAAAAATTGGAACTAAATAGGAATTAACCTTCACTGCCGCTGTGCGGCACCAATGAAGCTCTGTGCATGCATCAATTGTATACATACATTGACTTTAGAGAATGATTTTTCCCTTTCCCTTCCTTTTAAAAGCCATTGCTTTATTTATGCATTCAAATAAAGAGCATGTGCAGGTTTCTTCTCCGGTATGCTATAGCTCTATTCAAGAGAGAAGACTGCAAAACATTTTTGCCTTCTGCATTTCTGTTCTTATGCAGCACAATAAAAATACTCTCTCCATAACAGCTGACTCATATCTTCTCCTAGTTCTATTCTTAGCACAAAAACATCTAGATAAGTTTTCCTACCCAGTGCCTTTCAGCATTAAAAATCTCAGTGGCTTGCATCCCTCAGGTCTTATGTTCTAGAATATAGCCTCTGCAAACTGGGAGTTTCTCCTTTTGTCATGTAAAAACTCCTATAGTAACCTAATGACATTGGTACTGTTGTGTGCCATCAAGTTTAATCAAATTTGCAATCATTCTCTGGTTCTCAAACTAAGTAGGGTATTTCAGCAATAGTTTTACCAGTGCTTTTCTCTCTCTCTCTCTCTCTCTCTCTCTCTCTCTCTCTCTCTCTCTCTCTCTCTCTCTCTCTCTCTCTCTCTCTCCACCCCCATGTGTTTCCATGACCAAGTATGCCACCTGAGTCCATCACTATAGCCACTATACCACACTAGATACAATGGTACACATTACATTCTCCTGTTACGATTCTTCCTGAAACTGCCAGATCACAGGCCCTCTTACTTCACAGGAGGACTGAAATCTGGTTGGGCGGCTATGCAGACATTTTGATGTTATACCCATGGTATTCATAATCATTCCAAAAAGAGCTGTTCATGAAGTCCTTGGGCTTGCATGTTGTGCAGTTGCTGGAATGGGAACCTCATGACCCTGGAGTCTTCATTGCTTGTGCAGAATGTATGTAATGTTATATCTTGAACTGCAGCCAATGTAATTAAGGGTTCAGTCATCCACTGGCTTTCATGTTTCTAGTAGTTTAATGGATGAAACCGGTGAAGTCCAAACTGAGAGTTGAACTTCCTGGTATATTTCATTACCACAGCCCTAGAGGAAAACTTTGCAGTGGCAGATATATAACACAGCACTTTAATAAGGGGGCTCAAAAAGCCACCTGACATCCTTTGGGAACAATTTTGCCTTTCTTTTCACACCTCTAATTACGACCTTGCAGATTCAGCAACAGAGCCTTTGGCCACTGGGAAAAGCCTGCAAGGACAGAGATCTGTGAAGACTTTAGGAGACAGTACGCTTCCCATTGTCTGTCTCAGAGTCCCAATTCTCTTTACCTCTATGCTAGAAGAACAGAACAGCCTGCATATAGAGCATTAGATCCACTGTATGGACCTTCAGTGTCCCCAGCGTTCCTATGGATCTTGTCAGGCTTCTCTGTGTACAGGATTTACCCTATGGAAACCAGCAAACAAATGCATGCTTCCCATTTGTGGCTTTCCTAATTATCTCATAACTTTCAGAGTTGTTCAGAGACAGGGGTGTGGTGGCTCAGTGGACTAATACTTCCAAAAACTGTCAGCTGCAAAGTCGGCAGCTCTGTGGTTCGAATCCCGGATGCCATGCAGCAGAGCAAGCTCCCACTGATAACCCCAGCTCCTGCCAACCTAGCAGTTCAAAAGCATGTAAATGCAAGTACATAAATAGTACTAGTCTAAAAAGCAGGAAGGTAAAACAGTGATTCCTTGCATCCATGCTGGCCATGGACTTGTGCAACACTGGCTCTTCATCATGAATACAGAGATGAGCACCGCCCCTAGAGTCAGTCACGACTAGCATGCATGTGCGGGGGGAACCTTTACCAATTTATTTATTTATTTATTTATTTATTAAATTTATATACCGCTCCATCTAGCTACATGGCTACTCTGGGCGGTTTACAAACTGAACAGAAATCCAACCATAAACAGTAAAATACAATATAACTGATAAGCACAAGTATATAAATAAAAACACTATACCTAGTAAGCAATATATAACAACAACATAGAACAGGAGCAAGATGGGCCAGAAGCTCAGCAATTTAACAGTCATAATCAAAATTATTCAAGCCCCACTGCAAATCAGATTTATTGTCAAAGTTTAGACTTTAACTCTCTGCAAATGAACAAATCAAACAAGAGCAACTGAAATAGCTAAACACAATGAATGCTTCAAGTGGTTTCCCCAAATTCAACTGAAAATGAAGCTTTTAATGAATTCTGCAGCCTCAAAATTATTTGATTTATTCAACCCCTTCATAGCAAGCATCTTTAGTACTTAGTAGAACACTCTTCCTCTATGACCTGCTGCAAATGAGACGCATAGCCAGACACCGACTTCTGGCTGCATTTCTGAGGAATCTTAGCCCATTCCTCATCAGCAATGGTCTCCACTTCAGTAATGTTCTTGCGTTTGTGAGCCCCAACCACCTTCTTCCAATTTGGTGAGCAGATCACAGACCCACTGATCTTTGTGCAGTCTGGGAGCCTTGCATGGAAAGTGGCAGCAGCGATCCACCACCACCACTTGTCTTCCAAGCCACTGGGGACGGGCAAACATGCATCAGCTCCAGGAGATCCTTGGACGGATGCATCTTCCCGCAGCCTGAGGGGTTGCGAAAGGAGGCACGCCTGCCTTCCAAATCGCCTGGGCTGGGCGAACATGCATTGTCCCCAACAGATCCCTACGGCAGCCAAAGGTTGCTATCCACACACACCCCACCTGATTTTGACAGGTCTGACCTGTAAAAGTCAGCTGTCTGGTGGGAAAGTGGAGAACAGCCTTCAGCTGCCCCCGAAGGAGGGGAAAAGCCGGGCACCCTGTCACATGGAGGCTGTTTTTTCTTACTTCATCTTTTAGGGGTGATATGGAAGAAAATACAAGGTGAATTCAAGCTAGTCTTCCATCTGTCCTAAGAGAGCATTAGTTAAGAATGTTATCCTTGGTCAGTTATATTTAGAGATGGGCACAAAACGCTAAAATAGCATTTCATTTCATTCAGATCCATTCTATTTTGAAAGTTTTTTTTTTAAAAAAAAAATCATTTCATTTTTCATTTTGTTTCATTTTTCATTTTTTAACAAGTGTATATGTACTGTACGTGTGTGGTGCTTGTGCAACTCTCTCTCTCTCTCTCTCTCTCTCTCTCTCTCTCTCTCTCTCTCTCTCTCTCTCTCTCTCTCTCTCTCTCTGTGTGTGTGTGTGTGTGTGTGTGTGTGTGTAGTGCTTGTGCATTTGTGCAACTTTCCCCCCCCCACCACTGAAGCCCCATGCACCAGCTGATCAGCACTGGCTTCGGTGGGGAAAAAAGTTTAAAAAGCCCGCCCTTTCCCCTCGTCCAATCAGGTGGGGAAAAGGGCAGGCTTTTAAAACTTTCCCCCCCCCCCGCCAAAGCCAGCACTGATCAGCTGGCACACGAAGCTTTTTTGGGGGGGAGATCAAACGACAGCCAATCATCCAGTATGCATCAGGGAAATTGGGTCCTTGCCCAGTCAGAACTCTAAAAGAATATCTACAGTTTCATCCACTGCAGCCTGGACCCTAGTTCATTGATTCCAATGGAGAGCCACTCACTAAATTCAAGTTTGTTGACGTCATGTGAGTGGCACTCACTACTTTCAGTCTGTAGCCAGATGAGAGGAACAAGAGAAACAAGAGAAATGAGAGAAATAAGATAAAGTACTTTTTCACCCAAAGGATCACTGGTCTCTGGAACTCCCTGTCAGAAGAAGTGGTGACAGCTCTCAGCCATGACAGCTTTAAGAAAGGATTAGTCAAGTTCATGGAGAACAAGGGTATCAATGGCTATCATTACGGATACCTAAGGACAACCTCCGGGTTGGAGAGATAGGCAGGATATCTCTCAATGCCATTTATGGGGAATCTTAAGCAGGTGAAGATGTCTGTTTGGGAGTACCCTGAAGCAAATGGTGAGCCACTGTATGAGACAAAATGCTGGACAGGATGGGCTGTGGCCTGTTCCAGAAAGGCTGTTCTTATGTTCTAAGAATGTTCTTCTTTAAGTTTGGATTGCACCTTTTCAGGATTGGAGCTGCTACTGTGGCTGCTGAGCTGGTGTTCAGAAGTGAATGTACAAGTGAATGGTAATAGGGCAGTAGAAACCAATGCTAGGATAGGGAAGCGGTTAACAAGTAGTTTCTTCAGTTTCAGCTCAAGCACTGTTTGTGTAGCTCTGCAGGCACAGTATCATGCATTGGGTCAGAATTTGTGTTGAATCATCTGGATGGGGAACTCACCTGGGACTAGAAGACACATTGTTTTCACTGGTCAGATAGGGATTAAACAGAGCACCCTGATGCCTATGTTGAGGGGGAAAGCCAAAGTGTGACTGCAGACAAGCTTTATATATATTCAACTAGGCAAAAATGACTCGGTGAAAAGTATGTGCAGCTAAGAGTGATTTAATTGATTTACAAATCTTTTTTCTAGAAACCTCTGTTACTGGTTGGACTGGCTAGAGAGGAGACACTGGCATGGGCCCACCAATCCTGAAAGAGTTTTTCTTCATTTGGACAATGAACACCTATCAGAGTGGGGGATGAATATGTGGTTACATGCTCTTCCCCCAGCCACATTTACAAAGAGCAGACCAACACTTACAAAGAGCAGACCAACACAGGACTAGGCGTCTTGAAGATGTAAATGCACTCTGTATTTTGAAAAAAGTGACTGTAGTCCAGTGGTAAGCTGTAACTACAGTAGGCCGATTGCATGAGTGGGTAATTCCATTGCTTCAATGAACTCCCATAAGTTCATGCAGTGGGCTTCCTCTGGTTGGGATTTACTATTGGATTTCGACAATGTAATTCTCACAAAATCCAGTACAGAACTCTAGTCTTGCTGCCCCTTCACCATTCTTTTTCCTATGTGAAAATTAACAAATAAACAACCGATTTGAAAAAGATTCACCTCTCTGTACAACACTGATTCAACAAATCAATGTTGTACAGAAAGTCTGCATGCACAGAAGTTCTCTTCTGAACAGTTACTTTTCCCACAAACAAAGCAATAATATGACCGGCATGCTCCCTGCCTCACATGTAAACTTTTATACAGAATACATGAATAAACCTATTGTTAAGAGCATGCTTTTGCTGTTTGTTGTACCCTCTATGATCCACATCCATATTTATTGTTGTTTTTAATCAGTTGTTTCCTATAGTAACATCAGCTTCTAGCTTGAGAAAAAGAAACTGATAAACAAACCTAAACAATATCAGCTTTCAGTGGCAACCTCTCCCCAAGAGAGGCATACAAGAAGTCACAACTGTTTATCTTGATCCTTTGAAATTCTGTTGTGTACACAAACTCACACACCTACAGTTTTTCTTCAGGGTCACATTTATAGAGTGAAGTAGTCAATTTGCTTCATATATTCAGGCTGCTACAGTTTCATCTTTGTTCAGAGATGGGCAATTTACCTGGTAATGAGTGATCAACATAGAAATGGGACATCACTATTTCCTCTGAAACTCTGCAATCTACTGGTTAAGATTCTAGACAGAAATACATTGGCAAGTTATAATAATCCAAGGACGCTTACAAGATAAATTCATCAAACAACTCGTTTCAGAAGAAAGTACCGTATATTTTCCACATGATCTCATGTGGAGTGTGAGAGTCTGAACTGCACCATACCCTAAGCTCTGCCATTTGTGATGGAATGGCACAACGTGGAATAATGTTTTAATTTTTAATTTCCCTCTCACATTGGTTTTGATGCACAGACAGTTACTTACACCAGCTTCTGACCTCTTGATGGTCTGACAATTTCATGCCCCCTTCCTATTTCTTGAGACACCTTATTTTTAGGAACTTCCAAGTCATACCTTTGTCAGGAATGCATCTACAACAGGTGGAACATTAAAAGATGGAGACCCAGAATGGTTTCAGCAAGAACTGCTCTTTTGCTGTTGCCCCATTAGCAAGAAAGATACTTGCTAAAGCCTCTCAGCTGGCAGATCTTGGCCATAGAATTGTGGTCCTTAATGACCATAAGTATACTGTACAGATATACACATGTTCATGACACAAATCATTGTGCTGTAAGACAGATGGAATTCATTTATCTTGTGTTATCAACTGTACCTGTGTTAACAACTAGAGATGGGCACGACCAGGAAAACTGACATTTCAAGTTGTCGTTTGTCGGGACGGGTCCGTTTTGGGTCGTTTCCATTTGTCGAGGAAATTTTCAAAAATTTGTCGTTTCTGTTTCTCGTTTGTGTTGGGGTTGGGGTTGGGGTTGGGGTTGGGGTTGGGGTTAGGGTTGGGGTTGGGGTAAGTGGGCTCTGGGAGGCACCTCTCTGGGTGCCTCAGACGTCTGACCCACTAAGAAGGGAAGGGAAGGGAAGCGTCCAAGGTCCAAGAAGAGACAGGGCACACTTCTGAGGATGAAGTCACTTCCCCAACTCATGAGGTAGATGGGTGGAGGAATGTGACTCAAAGGAGTAGAAGGCCAAGGGATCGCTCAGAGAGTCTCATATTGCACAATCAGTTTGAGGCTCTTTCCCTCAGCACACCTCATGAGGCACACACAGAGGAAGATTTGGTTTCACCGGAGGATCTCTCCCTCATCACTATTGATGAGATACAAGATCAGGTACATGTAGATGATCAGGCTGCAGGAGAGAAGCTTCTTGTACTAGGGGATTCTATCATTAGAAATACAGAGGGATGGATTTGTGACGAGCATGATAACCGTATGGTCACTTGCCTGCCAGGTGCAAAGTTTGCAGACATCACAAGAAATCTAGATAGCTTGTTAGAGAGAACCGGGAAGGAGCCAGTGGTCATGGTACACGTTGGTACCAATGAGGTCGGGAAGGCCAAGCGGTCAGTCTTGGAAGCCAAATTCAGGTTGTTAGGTAGAAGATTGAAGTCCCGGGCTTCCAAGGTAGCATTTTCAGAAGTGCTACCTGTTCCTCGTGCAGGACCTGCAAGGCAGGCAGAACTCAGAAGCCTCAATGCGTGGATGAGGCGATGGTGTCGAGAGGAGGGCTTTAGATTTGTCAGGAACTGGAGAACATTTTGGGACAAGCCAAACCTGTTCAGGAGGGATGGGTTGCACTTGAATCATGATGGGACCAGATTGCTGGCACTCAACCTCAAAAAGGCAGCAGAGCAGCTTTTAAACTGATAACTGGGGGAAAGCCGACAGGAGCTGAGTGGCATCCGGTTCGGAACACCTCATCCTCAGGGAATGAGGTTGGAGAGGGTAGATAATCACATAGAGAAGACATAGCAGGTATTAGCACTGGGAGAATAACGGAATGTGACAGTTTGTCTACTGAAAATAAAAGCTGTCGGGGAAAACGAACAAGGCAGCAGCTGTTGTTGCGGGACCCACTGTACAGGTGCTTCTACGCCAATGCTTGAAGCCTCCGACCAAAAATGGGAGAACTCGAACATTTGGCAGCTAGGGATAACATTGATATAATAGCCATAACAGAATCCTGGTGGAATGCAGAGAACCAGTGGGATACAGCAATCCCAGGCTATAAACTCTAAAGAAGAGATAGAGAGGGGCGGGTTGGAGGGGGAGTGGCCATCTACGTTAAAGAAGGGGTAAAATCCAGCAGAATGGAGATTGACAGAGGGTCTGACTCCACCATAGAATCACTGTGGGTTAAACTACCAGGTCCAAGGAGTGATGTGATAGTTGGGGTGTGCTATCACCCACCAGATCAAAAACTTGAGGGGGACCTCCAAATGAGGAGACAAATCATGGAGGTGTCTCAGAAGCACAGGATAGTAATCGTGGGGGACTTCAATTATTCCCACATCGACTGGGCCAATGCGAGCTCCGGGCAAGAAAGAGAAACTGGGTTTCTCAACTTTCTGAATGACTGTGCCTTAGAGCAACTTGTCATGGAGCCCACCCGAGAACAGGCAACTCTGGATCTAATACTGTGCGATACTCAGGACCTGGTCAGGGATGTGAATGTCACTGAGCCTCTGGGGAACAGTGACCATGCTGCAATTTCCTTTGCCATGCATGTCGGAGGAAGAGTGTCAACCAAATCAGACATAAAAACCCTTGATTTTCGAAGGGCAAACTTCCCTCAGATGAGGAAACTAGTTAGAGAGAAATTGAAGGGGAAGGTGAGAAGAATCCAATCTCTTCAGAGTGCATGGAGCCTGTTTAAAACAACAATAATAGAGGCCCAGCACAAGTGCATACCACAAAGAAAGAAGAGCTCATTTAAGTCCAAGAGGACACTGGCATGGTTAACGAGTGGAGTTAGAGAGGCTCTAAAGCAGAAGGAGAGGTCTTTCTGTAAATGGAAATCCTCCCCAAATGAGGAAAATAAAAAGGAACACAAACTCTGGCAAAAGAAATGTAAGAAGATGATAAGGGAGGCAAAGAAAGGTTTTGAGGAACGCATGGCTAGCAATATAAAGGGTAATAATAAAAGCTTCTTTAAATATGTTAGAAGTAGAAAACCTGCCAGAGAACCAGTTGGCCCTCTGGATGGTGAGGGAGGAAAAGCGGAGGTTAAGGAGGACTTGGACATTGCAGAGAAATTGAATGAGTTCTTTGCGTCTGTCTTCACGACAGAGGACCTTGAGCGGATTCCACTGCCTGAGCCGCCCCTCTTGACTAAAGAATTAAATCAAATACAGGTTAAAAGAGAGAAGGTTTTAGGACTAATTGATAAATTGAGGATTAACAAGTCACCGGGCCCAGATGGCATCCACCCAAGGGTTATTAGGGAACTGAGAAACGAAATTGCAGATCTCTTAACTGTTATATGCAACTTGTCTCTTAAAATGGCCACAGTGCCGGAGGACTGGTGGATAGCAGATGTCACACCAATTTTTAAAAAAGGAAGGAGGGGGGACTCGGGAAACTACAGGCCAGTTAGCCTTACATCTGTCCCAGGGAAGATGGTGGAAAGCCTCATCCAAGAAAAAATCTTAAAACACATAAAAGAACAAACCTTGCTGAGAGAAAATCAGCATGGCTTCTGTAAGGGTAAATCTTGTCTGACAAACCTTTTAGAATTTTTTGAAAAGGTCAACAGGCACATGGATTTGGGTGAACCGGTGGATATAGTCTATCTGGATTTTCAAAAGGCTTTTGACACAGTCCCTCACCAAAGGCTGCTCAGAAAATTGCACAGTCAGGGGATAAGAGGGCAGGTCCTCTTATGGATTGAGAACTGGTTGAGATCCCGGAAACAAAGAGTAGGTGTCAATGGGAAATTTTCACAATGGAGAGAGGTGAAAAGCGGTGTGCCCCAGGGCTCTTTCCTGGGACCGGTGCTTTTCAATCTGTTCATAAATGACCTGGAGACAGGGATAAACAGTGAGGTGGCCAAGTTTGCCGATGACACAAAACTTTTCCGTGTGGTAAAAAACCAGAGAAGATTGTGAAGAGCTCCAGAAGGATCTCTCCAAACTGGGGGAATGGGCTGAGAAATGGCAAATGCGTTTTAATGTAACTAAATGTAAAGTAATGCATATTGGGGCAAAAAATCCAAACTTCATCTATCAACTCATGGGCTCTGAGTTATCTGTGACGGATCAGGAAAGAGATCTTGGTGTGTTGGTGGACAGCTCCATGAAGGTGTCTCCCCAATGTGTGGCAGCGTTGAAGAAGGCCAATTCCATGCTAGAGATTATCAAAAAGGGGATTGAAAATAAAACAGCGAACATTATAATGCCTTTATACAAAACAATAGTAAGGCCCCACCTGGAGTATTGTGTACAATTCTGGTCCCCGCATATCAAGAAAGACATAGTGGAACTGGAAAAGGTGCAGAAGAGAGCGACTAAAATGACTACTGGCCTGGGGCACCTCCCTTATGAAGAATGGCTAAAACATTTGGGCCTCTTTAGTCTGGAAAAAAGGTGCTTGAGGGGGGATATGATTGAGACATACAAAATAATGCAGGGCATGAGTAAAGTGGATAGAGGGAAGCTCTTCTCCCTCTCCCAAAATACCAGAACTAGGGGACATACACTCAAACTGAGGGCTGGGAGAGTAAGAACTGACAAAAGAAAATGTTTTTTCACCCAGCGCGTTGTAAGTCTATGGAACTCCCTGCCACAGGATGTGGTGATGGCATCTCGCCTGGATGCCTTCAAAACTGGATTGGACAGATTCCTGGAGGAAAAGTCAATCACAGGTTACAAACCATAATGGAGATGTATAATCTCCAGGCTTTAAACCAGGGTACTTCAAGGGCCAGATGCAGGGGAGTGGTATCAGGAAACAGATATCTCGTCTCATGCGCTCCCAAATGCATCTGGTGGAGCCGCTGTGAGATACAGGAAGCTGGACTAGATGGGCCTTTGACCTGATCCAGCATGGCTCTTCTTATGTTCTTATGTTCTTATGTTACGCGTAGCCACCGCATACCATACATTATGTTAGGGTTGGGGGGTAAGTGGCAGAGGCACCTCTCTGGGTGCCTCTGACTCACTAAGAAGGAAAGCATACTGGCGTACTGGCGTACAGGTTAGGGTAGGGGTAGTGGGCTCTGGCTGGGAGGCACCTCTCTGGATGCCTCTGACCCACTAAGAAGGGGAGCGTACTTGCGTATGGATCTGGGTTAGGGTTGTTGTAAGGGTAAGGGCTAGGCTTAGGCTTACGGTTAAGGTTAGGGTGGGTTAGTGGGCTGCACCTCTGGGTGCCTCTGACCCACTAAGAAGGACAGTGTCCTGGCGTATGGGTTAGGGTTAGGGTTAGGTTAGGGTTAGGGTTAGGTTTATTGGGCTTTTTATGCCCTCTGGCACATCCAGAAGTCTCAGTCAAAACCTGGCCATGCGATTGGTGGAATGAGTCCAAAAAATTGCATGGTCCCATCCCATGGCCAGCCCATCATTGCGCAGGTGTAAAAAAATAAAAATAAAAATAAAATAAAATAAAATCAATGGATACGTTTTATTGCAAGAAAAACCCACTGCTGCTACTATAAAAATCAGGCATTTAAAATACATAATTTTCAAATGTTTCTGTGGTGCTTTGGTGGGTTTTTGGACCACGATTTAAAAATAAATATTGCAGTCGCCATTTTGGATCCCCCCCACCACATGGCAAATGGAGACAATGAGGATGCCCCCCCCAGCCTGGTACCAGCAGCCCAGGACAGGAGAGGGGGGGAAGGCCGGGGACCCCCCCCTCAGAAACCACCCCTCTCTGGTAGGTGCCCTCACTGAGGCAGGCATATTTTTGCCTGCTTTTATAGCCGGGAATCAGGTTTTTTTTATTTTTTTTAAACTTTTTTTCTGTGCTGCTTGGAATTGCGCGATCGCCGCGATGCCATGAATGACAACGAAAAATCAGACCCAATTTATCTTTATCGGGTCGGGTTCGAGCTGGAGCAGAGTAATTCTCGTTACCGTTACCCGTTACGTAACGATAACGAGAACCGAAAACGGAAACGAGATTTTCGCCGCTCCGTGTCCATGTCTATTAACAACATGGAAAATCTTGGACATAGCAAGGTGTAGTATTATGTACCAATTTTTCCTTTATGCCTATTTAAAATCTCACTTTGTTCAGTCTTTTATTAGACTCTCTTTTCCAGAAGCTGGGACTGTTTCTCTGCTTCTCTTCTTATGCCCTATGCATGCCCTGGCAAATGATTATTGGGGAAATGTATATGTTTATCCTAGCTGTATCATACCAAGATATCAAAGCTGAATTTATGTTATGCCAAGGACACCTGGAGCTGGCAGTATAATGCTATATTGCTGTACCATAAGTCTGTTATCTCTTTCACTATTCTGCTACATAGAAATCTATTCACGTGTGAGGTCTTCTTTTATTTGGACAATTGAGATGGAGTTCCTTGTGGTTCTAGCAGGTGTACAGGAGCCAACAGCAATTAAAGTATATATGGCCTGATAGGTCTATGCTTGCTGCGCACCTACTTGGAACCATGCAGTGCTACTCTCCATGGATTTTCAAAGACATGAAGGGTGCGGGTCATATCTCATTGCCTATGTCTGTGAAGATTCTCATTCATCCAATGAGTTTATCTGGAAGTTCACTCATGGCAATTGGACATCATTTTCTTGAGAGATTGAACATTTCACTGCTCTTCCAAACAGCTTTGTCAGTCTGAAGAAAGCTAGTTGGGAGTCCTCCATTTTATAGTTCACTTTGATCTCTTGTCACTGTGGTCTGAAATAGGCTCATAAGATGAACAATAGTCTGAATAGGCTTGTTAGGTTAAAAACACACACAGTCTAAATAGCCTTAAGGTGAACAATGGCCTAAGGTGCTGAAACCCATAAAATATGGTTTGTTATTATGGCCTTGGTGGTGTAGGCATGGAGTATTTTTGATTTGTCTGTGTATTATTGAAATCACAGACTGATAAGTGGCAGACTGTGTCTGAGCCTCCCCACCTCTGTTGAGGGAGGGATTTTCAATGCTCACATGAACAGCTTCCCTGATCCCTTTCTTAAACTACCCATCTTCTCTGTCTAATATGTGTACATCCTCAGTTTTGAATGAGTGCCATTTGTCCTTCAAGTGGAGGTGTACTGCTGGTTCTGGTCCTGAGCTGTTACCCCTCCTATGTTGGGACATCCTTATGTTTAATGAGTGTTTAGTTTCTCCAATGTAGAGGTCTACAGACTCCTCACTGCATTGGACTGCATATACTATATTGCTCCTTTTGTGTTTTTGTATCGGGTCCTTTGGGTGGACGAGTCTTTGCCTTAGTTTTTTTGTAAGTTTGAAATAAACAGGGATGTGGTGTATGACAAAAAATCCCTAAAGCTTCTCAGACACTCCAGCCATTTAGGGAATGACAAGCTTCTTCCATCGGGTCTGGGTCACAGGTTGATACGTTGTTCTTCTGAGTTGGCACACTGCTTTGTTGAAGGCCTACTTTGGATATCCACAGGCTTTAAGTGCTGTCTTCAGGTGCATGTCTTCCTTCTTCTTGGCTTCTGTGGAGGTGGGGATGCTCTCTGCTCTATGGTTTAAATGACACTGAAATGTGAGAACAGTCTGCATTATGAGAAGGGGGTGCAATATTTTAAGTAATAAAATAAATTGCTTGATTAGTTTATTGCCGTGTTTCCATTTTATTATTCTTGTTATGAATTTTTCACTTTGCTCTTCACTTGGTAGCATGCTTTTCTATTTAGCACTGCTGTAGAGAAGTGAGTAAGGACAGAAATCCCATAAGCATTTTATAATTCCAGAGGAATATCTGAAACGGTATTGGGTATGTGAATCTAGGGTGCAAAAGAGTCCCATGATGAAGTCTTGCAAAACAGCCACCAGAGAGAGAAAGCTGACTTGCATAGTCCCAGAGAGGAGGAAAAATCTATTTCAGAATTTTTCATTTTTAGTGGAATTCTTTTTCTGGCCTGAGCGTACAAGTCAAGATATTCTCCATTACAGTTTCAACTCATGCTTAAGATCAATTTAATAACTTTTATTATCATTGTACAACCAGTGTACAATGAAATTGGCTGAGCTTCCCTCCCCCCCAACACCATCCCACGAAAAAGCCATTCAATCTGATTTCACACTGAGTGCTTGCTGCACAACTTGCCAGCCCCACGAGTCTATCACGAGTTATCACGTTTAACAGTCGAACAGCCCATGGATAAAAACTGTTTTTTAGCCAATTTTATTTTATTTTATTTTAGCTCTCAGGTTTCTTCACTGTCCCGTGTTCACACTTTTAAATATACTTCTGTATCTCCTACCCGAGGGTAGGAGAGTAAAGAAGTGCTGACCGGGGTGTGAGTCATCCCTGATGATTTTCCTTGCTCTCCTAAGACAGCAGTCCCTGGTGATACCATCCAGTGGACTCAGGGGACAGCCCATGATGTTTTGTGCTGTGTTCACTACCCTCTGTAAAGTCTTTCTGTCCGTGGCTGTCAAACCAGCATACCAGACTGTAATGCTGTACGTAAGGACACTTTCTATTGTAGACTGGTAGAAGGAGGTCATCAATTGTTGTTTCACATTGTTCTTCTGCAAAAGCCTGAGGAAATGGAGTCTCTGTTGAGCCTTCCTGGCCACCTGGTTTGTATTAATTTTCCAGATAAGATCTTCACTGAAATGAACTCCCAGGAATTTGAAGGAGGAGACTCTCTCCACCCGGCCTCCCATGATGTACAGTGGAGGAGGTTCCTCTCTTTTCCTCTGGAAGTCCAACACCATCTCCTTAGTTTTGCTGATATTTAGGTGCAAATTATTTTCTAGGCACCATGAGGATAATTTTTGGACCTCCCCCCTATATACTGAAGGTACTTTTAAAAATGGGATGACTTCAAATTGCATAAGCAAACTCATTCCCAATATGACTTTCATCACATAGTTTCCTTATTTTTTATGTTAATAGGAACAACAAAACATATTTTTTACCAGCCTTCTCTGTCAGTCTTTGGTGAGCTATTTTAATCTGATGCAGATCACGATGGTGTGAAAGAACAATAGCAGATTATGCATTTCTAGTGAAAGATCTTTACTGGTACTGTGTTTTGCTATTGTTCTTGTTTCCGTGTTTTTGCAATTAAAGAAAAATAGAAATAGAAATAAATAAAAGAATGGAATGGAATGGAGTGACTTGTCCAAATTTAGTCATTGAGTTGTGGGGTATATGTGGGGATGAATCTCTGACTCTCTGAAGTCCCAGTCCAATTCTCCTTAACTACTATCCACACAGGCTCCTTATACACTGAAGAAAATGATGCTTCATATGTTTCTGTTTCAGGTTCAGGTTCAGAACCTTTAGTGGCTTAAAAACATTGCAAAGTGCTAATAAACATATAACATATTACTGTTTATTGTCCAGGGGATATCACTAGATCCCAGTCGTGTGTGGCATTCTAAGGCGGCACCTCTGGATGATGAGGGGGATGTATTTGGCAATTGTTGCAGTAAGTTCCATATTATATATGTTGCTGTGTTCCGTTTAGTCTCTTTCAACTTACAGTGACCTGATGAATAAGGAATCCCATCCTCAACTGCCATACTCAGCTCTAGCAAACACAAGCCTGTGGCTTTCACTGGGGAGTTAGTCCACCTTATATGTGAGCTTCCTCTTTTCCTGTGGCCTTCCCCCTGCCCTCCCCCCAGCATTATTACCTTTTCCAGAGAATCCTTTCCTCCCATGATGTGCCCAAAATAGGACAGCCTCAGTTCCAACATTTTTGCCTCCAGAGATAGTTCAGACTTGATTTGACCTAGGACCCACTGATTTGTCTTTCGGACAGTCCAAGGTATCTGCAAAGCTCTCCACCAGCACCACATTTTAAACTATTTTATTTTATTTTATTTTAGCTCTCAGGTTTCTTCACTGTCCCGTGTTCACACTTTTAAATAGCAATTGGGAATATAAGATTGTGGATGGCCTTGATCTCAAGTGACACATCCTTACACTCCATGAATTTTTTTTTTTTTTTAAAATATTCCTTCATCGAATTACCTCATACAGTTCTTGAAAAATATATAGGTCTTTCTAGTCCCTTGCTGACCACTGTTTGCCACAGACCACCTAAGAGGAGTCAATTGAAACTCATCTAGTGACAAAAAGTATAAACTCAGATGCCTTTTTAAAAGGCTACTGTAAAAGGCTTTGTTTGCTGAAATTCATATCACTGGAGTACAGCTCAACGCAGTTCAATATACTGTGGCTGGCAGTTGTTGCTGATGGCCATTTTCTCTGTCAGGGCTGCTGTCAGAAAGTACCTCTGAGAAAGGTTTATTTGGTAAGGAGGGGTGGGTTTGTAAGAAATCTAGAAAATGCAGGCATTGTCTTGCTCCAAGCACAGGATTTTGATTTTTCCTTTTTTCAAAATGTAATCTAAGTTTATAAGTCAAGAATGTTTTCCATCAAACTTCATGTTTCATAAAGAGTTTTTAAATAACTGTTCCAAAACAATTGGTGTTATAGCTGAGATATTGGATCCCTTCTGTATCTTCCTAGTCCCTGTAAAGCTGCCAAAGAATATTGAAAATTGGCTTTATTAAAATTACAGGATCTATTTATCACTATGTTCCTGGCCCATCATTCATTGATGCTATACTGAGAGCATCCTTCTTTATAACAGACATGTAGCCAAACTTTTACTTGTTTATGTCTAGTAAGCAAGCAACATCATTAGGCGGTCAAAGAAAGTAGTTCTTCCATCTTATTCCAAGTCAAAATATGCCTAATGTAGCTTGGATTGGAGACGGGGTAGTGAGGTTAGCCTATTGCAGAAAAAATAACAAATAGTTCTGCAATATTTAAATACTAATGTATTATATCAAGTTCACATGTTCAAGGATTCGGTGTCTTCAGATGCATCAGTGAAGGGAGTGGGATCCATGAACTCTTATGGCAAATAAAGACTGTTTGTTTTTAAGTTGCCTTAAATATGGGTCTGGCTTTTTGTATTCATTTGGAGTCACACATAAAACAATTTCCATTTCTCATTGGGCACTCATTTTGTGTTTTGTCCTAATGCATCTGAGAGTTTGTCTATTTCTGCTAAGTTCATTATTTTTAACATCAGTTATTCTTTTGTTGGGATTTCAGTCCCCCCCCCCCCAATATTTGGAATAAAGAATTCTGGCAGCCATTAAGATCATAATAACCAAGCAGCTACAGAATTTTCCTTTTATATGATATCTCAAGTTCTGCAAAAGTGATAAAGAAATTTAATAACTATGTATGGATTTTGATGCATAAACAAAAAAGAATGGTTTGATAAAAAGGAGTATAATGTAATAGTAGCAACTATAGTGCCTGGTTAACTCTGTACCTCAATTTTTTATCTGTTCCATTTCCCCCTCCCATTACTATTCTTTCTTTGGGCTATGTTTTCTGTTCCTTACCTGTATCATGGAAACTAAATATTTTTTTTTAAAAAAATCTGGATCCAGCTAGTCAGACGAGTGAGTTGCACCCCTTTCGTAGAGATGATTAAATCTCTCACTCTCATTTTTTTCTGTTTCACCAAATCTTACTTAGATTCTATTTCACTTTTTTCAGGTGGAAGATTTCCATTTGAGTTGTTTTATAAGCCAAATTATGCACAGTTGGCCTGTTTTCTTTTCTTACACATTTAATGTTTGCATTTTTCCCTTATTGAAAAAGAGCATTCTGTATGTTTTCCAGTTGAATGACTTGCATTTGAAAATATGCGTCTCTCTCTGTGGTTTTGTACATACTTCATTTCCCCAAAATGTACTGCAAGCTTTCTGCAGATGTGTGATTTCAGAGACAAGGTGTGCTTACTCTACCAAAAATGCATTATTTGAAAATCACAGAAAATACTGTATCTATATAATTAGGCTGCCAGTCTCCCTCGGTATATGTATATAGCAAGCAAAGGTTGCCCTGATGACAACATGAGTCATGGGCAGGGCTAGCTTGCCTGCCGATCCGGATATGGTGCAAAATGTTTGTACTGATCTGGAATCTCCCGGGGCAGGGGCAACAGAGCTTATTTAAGTCTGCTCTCACTTAGCCCTATCTCCTTTCCCAGAGACCCCAGTGCCCCTCTGGAATTTTCCTCTTCATTGGGGGCGCATTGGTCAGACTATTCATCCATCTGGGATAAGCTTAGTAACTTAGAAAAGGAGCACCCCCAGGCTCAAGGGCTTGTTGTGGCACACAGTGGTGCCAGGCCACGTAGAGGCTGCAGAGCTCAGAAGTTGGCTGAGCGTCACAGAATGCGAGAGTTAATGATGTCTCACATTGCTTTTTTGGAGGGCAATTGAACTCTTCCCACTGTGTACCTCTCCTTCCCTTCCAATCAATAGTGGCATATGCACCCACGCCAAGATCTCAGTCCCAATCAGAATATGCAGCAAATCTCACTGCCCAAAAAACAAAACTGTGGCCGCTCAGTCACTCTGGCTCATTCCCCCAGCAAGGAACCTGTAATGATATAAAAACAAACAACACACTAGCTAAAGCCTAACAACACGGCAATGGCCTGACATGAAATCTGGTACTTTGGGGACTTCCACTGCCCAATATACTGAATACCAGCCTGGTCATAACCTGAAGCAGCATCTGTAGATACGGCCTCAATGCGGAACAAATGTGTCCCAAACTGCCAGCCAGTAATATCTGCTCTTTTGAGTGCAATAGAGGTTACCTTCCAGAATTGGTACTAGGTCAAAGGAGTACCATATTCATGCTGAAACAGACAGCCCTGAGAGCAACCACACAACTTTTGGTCTTGGCAAGTCACATTGAAGAGAGGTGTGAATGTGTGTACGTGAGAGCTGTGACATGTCTTTGGAAGGACTGGGACAATAAAAACACCTTCCTCCCTTCACTTCAGAGGCAGCCCAAGAACATCCAAGCTCCGTGCCTCAAACTGCCTGGCTTTTTTCCATCTTGCCAAGGACCCTACATCTAAGAAATAACTCCTGGCAAATCCATCTTTTGCCATGTTAAAACCTATTGGTACTGCTCTGAGGAAGAGGGTTTTGTCCCCGAAATATTAGCAATGTTTTGTTGTTTTTATAGTAGCCTAAAGGTATCACCTGTTCCACTTTTGTATTTGTCTTTTGTGATGGCTAAAACAGCTCCTTGAATTCTTTCACACAACTTCATATACTGCAGAGTAGAGATGGGCACGAAACAAAAAAAATGGTGTTTTGGTTTTTCGTTTGTCCTTGAGAGGTCTGTTTTGGTTCCTTTCCATTTGTCAGGGATTGTTTGAAAAATTTTGTTACCGTTTTTCATTTTTTCGTTTGTCGTTTCTACCCACTTTTTGCATGATTTTTAAGCATTTCCGTGTGTGGGTGTCCCCCAATGCCCCAGACCAGAGGGAAAACACTAAAAAAAAAAGGATGCTGGCAGAGACACAGTATAGACTAGGTTCGCAGGGAGGCTGCAAAGGCAGCGGCAGGCTTTGTCCAGGGTGCAAGGCAGCCGCAGAGTGACTGCACTGCGGGGCAGGGGAGGGTACTCACCGAGAGGTACGCAGCACGCACGCACACAGGGAGGCTGCAGGACTGAAGCTAGAGTCGCAGAGACAGCAATCCCGCCCTAACTCCCACCAGAGACTGCAAGGAGGACGGGGGCTGCCAGAGCTTTTTATGCCCTCTGTGGGTGCCAGACCTGCCCGCCCAGTCTGCAACCTGGGCATGCTATTGGTTGAACATGATCCCACATGACATGGCTTGCCTCCATTTTGTGGCTGGTGGCGACATCCATTTTAAAGGGGAAAAAATACATCGCAATGGGAGAAGACAAAAACAAACGTTTTAAGGACCCCAACCCCCCTGGTAGGTATTATCAGACAATATAAATAATTATCGCTGCATTTTTACAGATGTCCAGGGCATTTTTTAACATTTAAAACAGGTCATTTCATTGTGCGTTGCCATTAACGGAAACGAAACGTAGCGACCACAATTTTCGTGGTTCTGTTCATTTCGTTGCATTTTCATCACAATTTTCGTTTGTCATTTCGTTACGTAACAGAAACAACAAACGGTAACAGAAACGAAAAAAATGCTCGTTCCATGCCCATCTCTACTGCACAGTGTCCTAATAGGGCAGAGCAACTTCTGACTGTAGCACCCAAAAACAATATTCTGACCTTTTGCCCATTAGTCAGGTTTTGATTTGTGCAGCCTCAACCTGAAACCTTCCAACAAAAATTCCAAGTCAGCCCTCTGCAGAGAAGATTAACATGATCTGTGGAAGGAATACTAGAAAAGAAGGGAGGCTGGGGAAGCCTTTTTTTATTTTAGCATCAGTCAACAATTATTAACAGTCGGTGTGGGTAAGATGTCCCTTATTCTCCTGTCATTCTATTTGCCATAAAGTTTGCTGTGTGTGTGTGTGTGTGTGTGTGTGTGTGTGTGTGTGTGTGTGTGTGTGTGTGTGTGTGTGTGTGTGTGTGTGTGTGCACGCGCGCATGCATGCACTTGCTTCTCTCCCTCGTCCCCAACTCACATTTCCCTTTTGGCTAAGTGGAAAAACCTAATGATGAAGTTTCCATTTCCAACCATCCCACACGTCCACTTCTAGGAAAGAAGAGGAGGTGAAATTGAAAGATGACCTGTCAGTGAGCTAATCAGACTGACAGATTGCTTTCAGCTAAAATATTAAAGGCAATTCTGCAATAATGTCAAGAGAAAGGGAACATAGTCCTTTACTATTAGCAAAGCTTTCCATATCCTTGTTGCTGTGATTGTTCTTTTCCAACCCTAATGACTGTGGGTTATCTTTTAAGTCATATTATTTATCATTGGGCAGTATAAGAAAATACTAGCTTTACCGCTAGAAATCTTTTACTCGAGAGCCAGCCTCCCTGTTCTACTTTCACTGTTTGCATCTGAAAACATGAAATACTTCGTGTTGGATACAAAAGGTGACAATGTTATCTTTTTGGGGGGGGGAATAATAAATCTGAGTGTTGTTAAGTGTGATGCACATGTTGGCAGAAGTCAGCTTTTCTGGAAAATGTGTTGCTGCAGATCTTGATTTAGGAAGGAGATGGAGGCTGATACTTCCCATCCATCTCATCGCTGTTAGCGGTTCCGGTGGGGACCGATATGAAGAAATCTAACTGCACGTCCATTGCGGGACAGAGAGAGTTCATCCTGATCACGCCCCCTGAACTGCGATTTAAGTGGAATGAGAGATTCCCCTCCCTGGCCTCGGGAATCTCCTCATCTCGCTTCTCGTTCCGATACGAGTGCCCGTGAGGTAAGGCTCATCACACAATGTGCCATTCTCCATCTAGTGACAGGAGTGCAAACTGCCATTTGCCAGTACATTCCCTATGGAGTCAGCAATGCAGTGCAGAGAGATTAAAAGTCAAGGCTTCGGAGAATCGAAACATTGAAAAACGGAAGATCGGGCTGGGAAAAAACCCCCGGAGAACAAAGGCATGGAATTTCACAAATTTATCACGAGGATGTGCGGTAACAGTCATGCCGGTATCATCCCTCAGGCCCATGAGTACACGGGAACAGGGACAGAACTGCAAGAAGACCACATGACTGCAACCGACATCAACACACAACGAACTTCCTCCCGGGAGGAGAGTGGATGTGAAGTAACCATCATAAAATGTTCCCTGAGGATAGGCTTTGTTTAGAATAAAGAATGGTTGAGGACTTTAAATTTGATCTGCCCCATGAAAACTTTCAGGATGCAGTCAACTAAACAGCATAGGCTGGTAGGAGTCTCCTACCAGTGGTGGCTGGTAACCCCAATGAGGGTGGGCAGCAAATCCAGTCCAGGTTTTAACTTGTACTTTACATACACCTTACAAGGTTCTAAATCTATTTTGGGCATTGGCATCAACACCTTGGATAGTTCTTGTAAAGTGCAGACTAAGATCTGGAGTGGATTCACACACACACACTGTGTTGAGTCAGCTGTAGCTACTGCACTGCTTAAGACCACTGGGACATCTAGCCCAGTATTGACTGCAGTTCTGTAGTGTTTCAGGCAGGGTGCAGTGAAAAAGCTGGCAGTCTCCCACTCAAGTACTGATAAGGTCTGACCCAGTGTAGTTTTGAAATTAGAAATAATCAGATGTTTCCACTGTGATGTGGTGTTTTTTCAATATAAATTGTAATCTTTGTGGTATTATTCTGTTTGGGTTTTTTTCAGCACACCTTGCGGACTCTTTTAAAAAGGTCCAGTTATTTCTGCTACTATTGGCAATATATAATTTATCTAAATTTCCCCAATGTGCAAAATGTTCAGTACATCCCTGAACTCTGGCTCTTAATCTAGAAATTGCATTAGAGATGTGCTTGGGGTTTGGAATTTATTCAGAAATCAAAACTGAAGCAAGGGGCTTTGACAGTTTCTGGACCAATTCAACAAAGTGAAGCAAGAAAGTCTGAAGGGGCCCTCGAATCAAATCTTAGCTCTCCAAAGCCCTGAATACTACTTTTACTTCATCAGTTAAAAACCCTAAACTTTTAAAAGCAGACAAACAAAAAAACCCACAAACCCAGAAAAACAATAATTTTGCCAAGATGGCCAATGTCAATGCTGGCTGGGATAACGTGGGAGCTTTAATCTAAAAAAGTAACTTTTTTTCCATCTCTGAACAATCAGAACTGGAACAATGCAACACATATTTGGCATAGGCAAGTTGAGACACAGATGTTTGCGAATGCCACTTCATTATAATTTCAAATTTTGAACATCTAGAAAATCCATTTGGTGGACTGTCTATTGATGTAATGATGACAGCTTTAGATATCTAAAAGGGAGGTAGCTGCAAATATATTATTTAATAAGGATGGATGGAAGTATCAACTCTGTGCCTATAGACTCCTTTCCCAAACTCCTTTATCTCCGTCCATTCCATGCTTGTTCTGTGTGGGTTTGTATGTTTGCTCTTCTTATTGTCTGGTGATTAAACAGTCATTCATAATTCTCCCCGAATTATACCTATTGTTTGCACTCATCCTCCCCCCATGACTCAATAGTGCTTGTACACATCTCTGAAATGTAAGCACTTTTCTGTGTGTACTTTAAATACACACATTTTATCAGAATTTTTCTTTTTCTAAGGAATGTGCCACAAAATCTGAAATTCTGGACTTCCAAACTTAAAAGGTGCCTGGATGGTGTAGACTGGGTTAAGCAATGAAAAACAGAGAGAACAACAAAGCAAAACAAACAAACTTGTCACTATTCATTAACATATACCAATCCAGAAGGTACTGTATTGCCAAAGCCTTCATTAGATTGTTTTTTTGATTCACCTTTGATTAATTTTGATGCATCTATTTGATGAAAGGTACATCTTTTCTAAGTAAAGAAAGAATTTGGAAGCAATTATGGGTGTTAATTTATTTCTGAGTACAAAGGTAGAATCATAATTTCAGTGAGTTAAAGAAACATTCTGCAGAGGCATGTGCATCAATGTTTTGAAAATGAATTACATCTTGTCTCATTGTTTCTACTTAGCAAGAGAATAATTAGGCTATGTCTACCTCATCAGTATTCAGATGTTCGTTCATCTGGCTTTTGTTCACATTTGCAGCCTTGTTCATTCACGTGGTATTAATTCTGAACCCCAGAACTGGAATTCACAATGAATCAGTCTTCCAAAACTATTATTTATTCAACAGTTTTTAATGATATCACTCTTTGTCTCTGACCCCAGGTTGTTTGCAACATATTTAAACAATGAAATACAATTATTACTTTTCATAAACAAAAGCCCTGTGCAACAGGCAGACTTTCAGAAAGTGCATGAAAGGGCCTGAAAAAAGTAGAACAAGCTTTGTCTGGTTGCTAAAAGAACAGCAAAGTAGAGGCCAAGAGAGCTTCCCTTGGGAGAAATTTTCCCAAATGGGGTGTCATGGCTGAAAGTGTCCATTCCTTAGTCACCATCTGCCTCTCCTCAGACAGTAGTGTTAGTGGAAGAAGTACATCAACAAATATGAGAGGTAGGATGTTTAATATCCATTTCTGCATCTTCTGAAACTGGCAAGGTATTGAAATGCTTCTTGCCTCTGAAAACAGTCTGCTCATAATGGGCAGAAAATGCTAATAAAGGTATAAGTATCTTTGGAAACTGTTCATGGCTAAAACTGTTTGAGAAATGAGCACAAACACACTACAGTGAAGGGGGAAATGTGTAACAAAATGGCCATGTACTTCAATATAGGAAGGAAACAAACTCAGTTGGATCCTCAGAAATCTAGTGGCAATGAAGTTAACAGAGGTTCCATCAGTATATGTGAGATTGTGTTTCTTTTTGCACATAGGTTCAAAGTTAGGTAGGGTTCAACAAGTGAGCAAGAATCAGCACTAGAGATGGGCACGAAATGAACTTTTTTTCATTTCCGTTATTCATTATTCGTTCCATTATGTAATGAAAAGACTAACGAAAATTGTGATGAAAATGGAACGAAACGAACAGAACCACGAAAATTGTGTTCGTTACGTTTTGTTTTCATTACGGGTGACGTGCAATGAAATGAGCTGTTTTAAATGTTAAAAATGCCCTGGGCATCCATAAAAACACAGTGATAATTATTTATACTGTCTGATAATACCTACCGGGGGGGGGGGTTGGGGTCCTTAAAATGTGCATTTATGTCTTTTCTCAGATCGCTGTATTTTTTTACTTTAAGGGGAATTAGGGGACATTGACCCAAAATGGCTCCCAGATGCCTAATATTGATTTCTTGGGTATTAAAACGCCCTGGACATCCATAAAAATGCAGCGATAATGCGATAATTATTTGAAATTATTACCTACCAAGCGGTAGGGGTCCTTAAAACGTTTGTTTTTGTCTTCTCCCATCGCGATGTATTTTTCTTTTCCCTTTAAGGATAACAAAATGGATGTCACCACTCCAGCCACAACATGGAGGCAAGCCATGTGATGGGATCATGTAAATTCTTTGACAACTTCAAGCAATAGCATGCCCAGGTTGCAGACTGGGCAGGTCTGGCAGCCACAGAGGGCATAAAAAGCTCTGGCAGCCCCCATCCTCCTTGCAGTCTCCGGTGGGAGTTAGGGTGAGATTGCTGCCTCTGCGACTCTAGCTTCAGTCCTGCAGCCTCCCTGTGTGTGTGTGTGTGCGTACCTCTCAGTGAGTACCCTCCCCTGCCCTGCAGTGCAGTCACTCTGCGGCTGCCTTGCACCCTGGGCAACGCCCGCCACCGCCTTTGCCGCCTCCCTGCAAACCTAGTCTATACTGTGTCTCTGCCAGCATCAATTTTTTTTAGTGTTTTCCCTCTGGTCTGGGGTGTTGGGGGACGCCCACGCATGGAAATGCTTTAAAAATCGTGCAAAACTTGGGTAGAAACAAAAAGTGAAAAAACAAGAAATGAAAATGAAATTTTTCCAAAATTTTTACAAAAAATGGAAACAAAATGAAACGGACCTCTCAACGACAAATGACAAACAAAACACCATTTTTTGATTCGTGCCCATCTCTAATCAGCACCTTGAGTTTGCCTTAAAATGGGTAACTCATTTGGTTCATCAAGGGTTAAGGACCACACAATCCTTTAACCATGGACTGAATTGTGAAAGCTGTTCTAGCTTTGGCAATCTATTCCAGAATTTTCTGAAATAAAATAACACCTCATCTTCTGACAGGCAACACAATTCCATTTTTTATGATATCCGAGGACAAGAGTGACAATGAAGAAGGTACATTGTTGACTATGTTGTCAAGTGAAGTGTCATATTCAGTGGGTGTCAAGTAGTCTGTTGTCAGAGCATGGACAAGACACAAACTGACTCACAGAAGCATTTTGTAATCTTCAGGGGGCTAACAAGTATTACAGCCGAAACTTTCCTTGACATATTTCTCAGCCATTTTGTTTCAGAGACAGAGACACCATTTGGTTTCAATTGCAAAGACTGACATTCTATACTTTCCTAATACTAAGCCCAAACTTATTTTTAAAAAGATTTGATTTATTCATTAAAAAGAAGATAGTTCTACTTTATCATAATGTTAACCCCAGGTGGTGAACTTCAGATTTTAATAGAAGGATGATCAACAATATTACTTTGCTGAAAACATCCAGATACATGTTTTAATTGTTATTCTGCAAACTGAAACAAATAAAAAAATCTTTAAATAAATCAAAGGAGATATTATATTCTCTGAAAGCTATATGTCAATAAATGACCTTCACTTTCCCTCGAGACAGCTTTTCATCCTTACATTATGATAGAAGGTCTTTCAAAGAATATTTAACTTCATATATTTTGTACTTCACTCACCTCTGTATGGGAAGAAGTCCAGGGGCAAATTTAGAAGGGACACATTTCTGAAAATGTGCTGTGTGATACCATGGAAATTTAAATACTGATGTGCCATGAAATTGGCCTATTTATGCCTGAAATGAATACTGCAGTAAGATTCTTATCCTAAATAACAGCCTGAGAAAACAGATAACAATTATCCAACAGAGAACTAATGACAATAAATGAAGATCTATTAAATGAATACTCAAGAGGACACAACAAATATAGAACTCTGGGGGCAACACAGTACAGGGTGTGTACAGGACCTTGGAGGAAAAACACAGGGAGAATTCAGTTTTTTGTTTGTTTTTGTTTTTATGAGACAGGTTTCCAGGAGATTTGACATTACAGAAAGGGGTCTCTTACTAGTGAAGTCGTCAACAAACATCATAATCGCTTTCCCACTGAGCTGAACAAAGGACAGCAAGCCTTTTGGCCTCAGTGTTAAGGACAAACTCATTGATGAGATGATATTCACTTCAATATCAGGGTATTGTGGATGGACAGATGATTGAAACTGTTTCAGCTGGCATAGCCTTAATATACTGTACAATCATAGTTAGTCCCATAGGACAGCCTTCTCTGTTTCACACTGATGTAAGGTTTCTCTCCTCCCTCCCCCCTTTTTAAAAGGACTTTGTTGTTCCATCATTCTTGCAACCTCCTATTCTGATGGGTGACATAATTCCACTTATTTTTCAAGACAGTCAAGGACAGGAGTGACAATGCAGACGATACATTGTTGACTATGTTGTGAAGTGAAGTGTCATATTCAATGGGTGTCGAGCAGTCTGTTGTCAGAGCATGGACAAGATGCAACCTGACTCACAGAAGCATTTCGTAATCTTCTGGGGGCTAACAAGTACTACAGCTGAATCTTTCCTTGACATATTTCTCAGCCATTTGGTTTCAGAAATAGAGACACCCTTTCGATTCAACTGCAAAGATTGTCATTCTATACTTTCCTAATACTTGGCCCAAACTTATTTTTAAAAATATTTGATTTATTCATTAAAAAGCTCAGTATATATTTATTTTTAGTATGCTTGCTCTTTATGCTTATGGCATGCTTTTCCATACATTGCATCCAAGGCAGCTTAGCATTTATCAAAACAATATAAAATAACACTTCACAGAACAAACAACAATAAAAATAAAAATAAAGGAAGACAAATGAATTTTCAATTTGCACGAAATTACTGAGGTTACAAAAATATAGGAAGAGTCATAGAAATTAAACATCTTTCATTTTAAGCTGAAATGAGTGTTAGCATAAATAAGTTTTTGGTGCAACTTAATTCTAAATTATAAACAATATCAAAATCTAGATGTATTGAGATCTATGCTGTTTTATAGAATGTGGACATAAAAATGGGTTCCTGACCAAAGTAGTTTCTAATGTTTTCTATTCTCAGAGTATTTTATGTGCCGCTTGGGTTTTAGTTTATCCAATGTTGTAGTTTCATTAGTATTATTCAGATTCTACATTATCTGTCATTGGAGCTCAGCACTTACGATGCACTGAGGGGGTGTTCTTAGATTTTATGTATATGAGATGAATGATCAAAACCCTTTCGGTGCAGAATTAAGTTGCAATGGAGCATCGTTTCTGACAATGCATAATTTTATTTTATTTTTATTTGGATTTTAAATGTGCATGTTTAATGTGGCATAAGCTTTTGTGGACTGCAGCCAACTTAATCAGATGCTGCAGACTACAAAAGCTTATTTCAAATAAAACTTGTTAATCTTTAAGGTGTCTTAAGTCTCAGTTGTTTTTCTCTGTGACAGACTAACAAGGCTCTCCCACCTCCCCACCATATGTTTAATCTGTATTTCTTTCTTCCATTTTCTCTCTTGAAGGGAACAAAGGTTTTATTGTTATTACATCGGTAGTAGTACAAAAATAAGGTGTCAGTGCCAAACTTGCTAACAGCCTCAGTGCGAGAGTCTCCTGAGTAGGCAGAGCATCATGAGAGATAGACTTTCCAGTCTCTCCATCTGGCAGATCCCCTTGCATTTTGGAGAATTTGCTGTTGTGCTGATGGCAGGGCCTATGGTTGCTATTAAATACTGGGCCCAAAGGGTTTTAAAACTCTCTTCCTCTTATCTTTACTAGCTCTAGAAGATAGCCAATGCCTTCTACAAAGCTGTTTTTTGCTCTACCTCCATTTTTTGCTTCTGGAGGAGGGTTCTTTATTTGTGTGAAATTATTCAGGAGCAAGTGACACTATTGCTCCTGCAGGCAGTCGAGGAAAAGCAGCAGGCACAGCCATATACTCTACTTGTGGGGTGGAAGGCAGAGTAGACTTAGGCTGCAGTCACACCAGCGTTATCTGCATATATAAATTTCATGCGTATTTGGGGGGGGCAGTCACATGGTTTTTAATGTGCAGTCTGTGTCCTCTCTTCTGTGTCATATTTTCCTATTCTGGTTCCGTCTCTACCTGTCTATTTCGCTTATTTCCGGCCCTACTTTCCAAGCCTCTGTGGTGTTTAAGCTGTCAAAAAAGGGGAACAACTGATTTTAATGTGTATTTTCTGTGTCCTGTTGTGGTTACAAAAGCAAATAAGTAAGCATTTCCGAGTGAAGTTTCTAAATCCAGCCCCTGGTAGTGGTTACTGAAACTTCGCTGAAACTGCTGTTCAAGGGGTGTGGTCAGCCGGGACTGGAATTTACTTCTCTTTGCAGTTAGGATGCAATCTTTTTATGCGCAGTTAGCTGAAGGGAAACTATGGAGAAAACACAGGTATGACCACGACCTTAGTTGATTCCTCACTGTCCTCCTCTTTCTTGAGAAAGGGATCCTGCATCCTCTGCCTCCTATGTGTGTGAGAAAGAAGGAACAGTTTGCTATATCCTTATATAGCTGGGATGAGGATGACACCATGGCCTATTTAGGCTGAATGCTTTGCTTCCTGTCTCAAATTGAAGGAGGGTTTGAACTATCCCTGCAAGGTGTAAATAAGAAATAATCTAGGCATACTTTTAAGATCATAAAAACAACCATTCTGTTGTGTTACGAAAGGTGAGCATTTCCCAGGTAAGTATGGCATATTATCATCATCATCATTATCATCATCATCAACAACAACTGAACCATTTGCTACAATTAGTATTTCATTAGAACTTGTTTTATCCTTGCAGTTTCCGTCAGGCGTTGTGCAGAGCAATTGGAATGCAAACTAACCTGGCGTTTCAACTCCCAATGGCCAAAATCAATCACACAAACAAAAACAACACACACACACACACACACACACACACACACACACACACACACACACACACACACACACACACACACACACACACACACAATCTAATGTTTAAATTACAAGGCCTCTGGAAAGCCTGGGATTATGAGCCAATTGTTTTAATCATATGATAATTTGGCACTTTTTATGTCAATTGTTTTTTTTTTTTTTTTTTTGGTCTAATTCAGCCATAGCCTTAATCTGGGCAAGTCATTACTGTAGGATTCCATGCTCACCAAAGCATTCCGTGCTGTCTTCTTAAGCCCTATACTCCCTATAAAGTGTTCTGCTTATAATAAGGGATAGTGCCTTTCTAGTCAATGTCTCCCTCCCAACAATCCACCCCTGCCCAACTTTAGGGTTTCACCCCTAGGGCTGGTGCCAAAGAAGGCGCCGGGTGAGTACCGACTCATTCATCATCTATCGTACCCCGAGGGGGAGTTGGTCAATGATGGAATCCCCCCGGACCTCTGTTCGGTGAGGTACACCTCCTTTGATGCCGCGGTGGCCATGGTACGGACGTGCGGGGCAGGAGCTGAAATGGCAAAATGTGACTGTCAAGCCCCGCACACAGAATACACAGCAAGCCAAGTTCAGTTCTTTGCCAGGAACTTTAGTTGTAATCCAGATAAAGTACAAAGTACAGTCCAAGTCAATCCAGAATAATTTACAGAGCCAAATGCCAAGTTCAAGGGAAACAGAGAAACGTAGTAGTCAGGAAACAAAGTCAGGATAACACACAGGAACGTGGTGGCAAGGTAAGTGATGCATTGCTCCCACAGAGGGTTCAGGGTAAACTTGCTAGCTTTATCCTAAAACAGGGAGCACACCCATATCTCTGGCAAGGCTCCTGCTAGAACTCAGGGCTTTCAGATCTAATTTTACGCCTATCATTAAAGATCCTTTCCCTAGCTCTCCTGTTAGTTCTCCTTTCCAGGATCCTGCTCCTAGCCCTTATAGGAGGAGGAGATGTGCCCTCAGCTGCGTCCTCAGACTCAGCTGCCTGCTGAGTTGAACTACAAGGCTCCTCCTGCTGCTCTCCAGCATTTAACCCTTCACATTCGGGTTCCATGACAGGCAGGGTCCTGGCAGTGACATTCAGTTGGCATTTCGGCTCCTGCCGGTGCATCATGATTTTGACCTGTTGGGATTCCAGTTCCAGGGTAAGTTTTACTTTGATAGGTCGTTGCCTTTTGGCTGTTCGATCTCCTGCGCAGTTTTTGAGAAGTTTACTTCTTTCATTGAGTGGCAGTTGAGGCACATGAAGGGTATGGGCAGTATCGCCCACTACCTGGACGATTACTTATTTTTTGGACGGAGGGGATCGGGCACCTGTGACTTCATTCTGAAGACCTTCCAGGACATGGCCAGGGACCTCGGCCTGCCCTTGGCGGCAGATAAAACGGAGGGCCCCGCAACCTGCATGACATTTTTAGGGGTGGAACTGGACACCTGGAACCAGTCGTGCCAGCTGCCGGAGGACAAGTTACGGGATCTGACAGCATGGGTGGCTGCCCTACTCCCACGTAACAGCATCACACTTAGAGAACTGCAGGAGCTCGTGGGGCACCTGAATTTCGCATGTCGGGTAGTTGCACCTGGGAGGCCATTTACAAGGCATTTTTGCCAGGTGATGTAGGGGCTCAGGAAACCGGCCCACAGGACTAAGATCACCGGGGGGATGCGGGAGGATCTGCACATGCGACTAGACTTCCTGCAGGGATTTAATGGGGTTTACTTCTGGCGGGAGGAGCTACGGCTGGGGGCTGATTTCCAGGTACAGACTGACGCCGCCGGGGCCCAGGGCTTCGGTATCTACTGGAAAGGTAAGTGGTGCTGCGGCACCTGGCCGCCTGGCATCACCAGGGACTTGACATTCTTGGAATTGTTTCCCATAGTCGGCACACTCTGGCTTTGGTCCCGAGACTGGTCCAACTCCATCGTCCACTTTTGGTGCGACAACATGGCTGTTGTATACACCATTAATGACCTAACATCCAAGTCAGAGAGGGTTATGGGTTTGGTCCGGGCCATGATGCTGCGCGCACTCCAACACAACATCGTGGTGCGTGCCCGCCATGTGCCTGGGTTGGATAACGCCATTGCTGATGCTCTTTCCCGCCAGCAATTTGATCGCTTCAGGGCGTTGGCACCGGAGGCGGCCGACCTTCCAGAGCAGCTGCCAGAAAAGGTATGGCAGATTGGCAGGAGGAGGCTGATGAGGCCCTCAAGTTGGCACTCGCGCCAAGAACTCAGCGGGCATACGACACAGCAGTCAAGGACTTCCATGCCTTCTGGGAACTGATGGAGCTCCCCCTGGCCTGGCCTGCCCCAGTGGACCATATTCGCCAATATCTGGTATTCCTGCATAGGAAGGGCCTTACGCCAAGCACAATGCAGGGCCGCTTGGCTGCCTTGGCATTCCACGCCAAGGCCCTGGGGCATGACGATTCGACAAGATACTTCCGGGTGCAAAAAGTGCTGGAGGTGTGGGGTAAGGCCAGGGGCCAGGAGGAGGATCAAGGCTTCCCCTTGACACCGGATATTTTAGCCCGCATGTCCAAGCAGTGGGCCCAACTGTGTAGGGATGATTATGAGGCCTCATTCATGAGGGGGGCATCCCTGGTGGCCTTTTTTGGGGCCTTCCGGGTGAGTGAGCTGGTGACCGCTGGGAAACGGGATGCTTCCTTGACCACGCTCCTCTGGGCTGACTTTCACCATCAGCATGGTAAGGTGGTACTCATGGTGCACATGTCAAAGACGGACCAGGGAGCTAAGGGGCAGAGAATGGTATTGGGGCCTTGTTCGGTTGAGGAGGTCTGCCCGGTTTGCGCCATTGAGGAATACACGGCCCTACGGGGGGGAGGGCTACCTACCTCTTTTGCCACAAGGCGGGGGACCCCCTGACCAAATCCCAGTTCTGGACATTATCACAGAGGGCGCTGGATAAGCTGGGCTTGGTGGGAATGAAGTTTGGCACCCATTTGTTCAGAATTGGGGCGGCTTCCACGGCGGCAGCTATGGGATATGAGCCACAAAGGATAAAGTCCCTGGGGTGGTGGGCCTCTGCCTGTTACAAGACCTATGTCCGCCCCTTGCTTCATTGTTAACAGTTTGGTTTTATTTCCTTGCAGGACCCGGGTTGGGCCGCTCGAGGTGCCGCATCCTCATCCTGGGCCACAGTTATATATAATGGGCAGAAAATTATGCTGCCCGGATGGCCTGGGGAGTTAATTTGGGGATGGGGGTGTGGGCGGTCATTGAGTGGAAGAGTCTGTGAAGGATGTGGTGGTGCCAGTTTGAGCGGGCTGCCCGGTTGGCAGCTCTGGGGCGACCACCTGATGTTATGCTGGTTCATTTGGGGGGCAACGATATTGGATTTCAGAAAGGTAAATCCCTTGCCCAGGATATTGTGAGGGACCTCGCAGCGTGGAAAGAAGCCGCCCCAGAGTCTAAATTGGTTTTGGTCGAATATCATACCACGGCGCCAGTGGAGGGTGCGGTACGATGCACAGGTGCTGAATAAAGTACGTAGGGAGGTCAATGGGGATGTGTGTAAGGCAATGATGCAAAGATTGGGTACCGTTGTGGGCCACCCGAGGATTCCATCAGCCATCTCTGAGTTATACCGCAAGGACCGAGTGCACCTATCTGACCGTGGGATGGAGATATTCCTGAATGATTTGAAGAGGGGCCTGCTGGAGGTATTGTCTGGCTTATGGGGTTGGTAGGGGCCATAGCAAGGCTAGGTCCCTACTGTGGCAGTAGTGTGGAGCACGGAAGGGCAGTCGGTGAGTCTGGTCTCAATTTCCCTGTGGGATCATCCAGCCTCATGGCGTTGCAGACCCGAGGTCACAATGCTGGGGGGATGGATGTACCTAGAGGGCCCAGCGGGCAGGCAGGCACAAGTGGCAAGCCTGGGCTGCCCGGCTGGGGAAAGGGAACTTGCTGGCCGAGGACACCCTGTCCTCCGACAGGGCGACCTCGGGGCTATTGACTCGTCTGAATATGCTGACAGTTGGAGGGGGTCCTGGGAGACCCCAAAAGTAACAACTTGCAACCCGTACTACAGCAGGCCCCGTGGTTGAAGTTCTGTTTAAGGTTGAAGTTATTCATAAAGTGTGGCCCGGAGTGGTACCCCAAAACCTTTGTCTCGCGTGGTTATTCCAGCATGGGGGGGGGGCAAAGACCAGTTAGTGTGCAATTCTGAACCCCATGTGTGGAATGCATATCATGAAATCCCTGACTTCATACCTGATGAGACTATAATGCAGGAGTTGAAAGTCACCCAATTGTCTCAGTTGTTAACTCAAAGGAGAATTAATTGCTCCAAATAGGAGTACAGAACAGATTGAAGATGTTTCTGTGGAATAATGTAATTTATTTTGCATGGGCCCATGGGTGTCACACAGAGTGAGACGGGGGGAAATGGAAACTAACTAGACCTTTAGAGTGGCTAGTAGACATGGGCACGACCAGAAAAAATGATGTTTCGAGTTGTCGTTTGTTGGAACGGGTCCGTTTCAGGTCGTTTCCGTTTGCCGTGAAATTTTTCAAAAATTCGTTGTTTCGTTGTTTTGTTTGTCGTTTGTCGTTTCCACCGCCATTTAGCACGATTTGACTTCCCCCAGAGCATAGGGGCGTCTTGCAATCAGGGCTGGTGCTAGGTATTTTTGCGCCCTAGGTGGCAGGGGTGGTGAGGTGGCGGGCGGCAGGGGGAGATGCGCGGGCGGCAGTGGCAGGGGGCCATGGGTGGGTGGTGACAGCGGCACGGGGGAGGTGCGGGCGGGCGAGTGGGCGGGAGGTGGCGCGGGCCGCAGGCGGGTGGCGGTGCGGGCAGACGGGCAAGTGGGCAGTTAGGATATCACTTCGGATAGAGGTTCTGTTCTTGGCTTGCACCCCAAATGTGTGTGTGTGAAAGCAAATTGAAGTTGGGAAAATAGAAAATAAATGGTAGTATATAATATATTTTTAAAATAAATCCACACCTCCCACTCCCAGTCGAACCTCCCCCTTTATCCAATATCAGAAAAAAATCCTCACAAACTGTCAGAGAAGAAATAAAGAATAAACTGCTATTCCCTTCAGCAGACAAAGCTGCAGGGAATCAAAGAAATTATTTTCTAAATTCAATTCCCTCCCTGCCTGCCTAACTTAAATCCTAAAGCCTCCAGCCTCCCTCCTCAATCTCGATCAGATCACACCAGCACCAGCAGCCAGCCCTCCTCCCTCAACCACATCCATACACCCAACTGTGATTTCTGGAAGGTGCCTCGGCTTTTTAAAAATAAAATAAAATAAAATAAAATCAATACGACATTTTATTGCTATAAAAAAACCACTGCTGCTACTATAAAAATTCAGGCATTTAAAATAAATAAATTTCACATGTTTCTGTGGTGATTTGGTGTGTTTTTTGACCACAATTTCAAAAGAAAAATTGTGGTCGCCATTTTGGACCCCCCCCTACCGCATGGCATGGCGAGATGATGAGGATGACCCCCCCCCAGCCTGGTGCAAGCAGCCCAGGACAGGAGAAGAGGGGGGGAAAGGCCAGGGACCCCCAGAAACTACCCCTCTGGTAGGTGGCAAAGCCTCAGGCAGGCATATTTTCGGCTGTTTTTTTGGCCGGGAGTCGGGGTTTTTTAAAAAAACTTTTGAAAACTTTTTCTGTGCTTCGCATTGCGCGATCACCGTGATGTCACAAACGAAAACGAAAAACCCGACCAAATTTTTCTTTTTTTGCTTCGAGTTCGAGTTCTGACGGCTTAATTATCGTTACCGTTTCCGTTACGTAACGGAAACGAAAAACGGAAACGGAAACGAAAATTTCGCCGAGTCATGCCCATGTCTAGTGGCTAGGTGGTAAAGGCAGGAGATTACGGGAATCGAAAGTCAAAACTTCATGAGCTCACATTTCATTGGTTGCTCACAGAAAGGAAGAAACGAAACTTAATGCAGGAAATGATGACTTCACTGACAAGCTATTCCTTAGAGGCCAGTGTAATTAGAAGTGGGGGGGTTAAGCATTGAGCATAGCTGCACTCGAAACAGCACTTTTCCAGTCACACAGTCTATATATTCTGTGCTTCCCTGGAGTGAAACTTGAGGTCCTTTTACTCCCTATCACATTAACCACAATTTAATGGCCTAGAAGTTGTTCCTGTGCTAGCAGGGAAACAAGGCAGGAAAATGTTTGAAACAAGTGCATGACACATGAAAGTAGCTTTGCCTTTAGGCAATGGCATAGTATGGGTTTCCAGCATCAAAGGCAATGCCAGGTATTATAGGTTGTGAGCCATGTGTCCACAGGCAATGTGTGGGCAGGGCGGTGGGCACTGGCATTGTAGGAGAAGCTCTCAGAATGGTACCATGAAGTGGCCACAGATTGGCCTATATTCCTTCTTGCTTTTTGTTGGCAGTAGTGGAGGTAGGCCCAGTGCCCCCTAGCAGCTCAGATTGGACTGCTGGGAGAAAGAAGTGGGATGTAAAGCAGCTATAGGAGGATGCTGGGTGGAGTGATCCATGTGCCCCTAACAATTTTGTACCCAGGGCAACAGCCCACATCTCCTCCTATGCTACGCCACTGCACTGAAGTAATTAATTCCCAGTTGTGAATTGGTCAGAAGAGCAAAATAACACATTTATGTTTTTTATTTCTTCACAGCTACTGTCCCTGAGATGTGTTTCCTGGTCTGGAAGTCCAGACTACCATAGGAATTACGGTAGATTTTAGGTCTTGGAAACACTACCTGTCACAGAGCAACCAGGTCTGTCAGGCCCACAGCAGATCAAGTGTCTGTGCAGGAGCAGGTTTAGTTATCATGGAGGGACAGCAAACTGCTAGGTACTTAAATAGCTATTTCTGTTTTTCTACTAATAGGCAGACAACGTTGTGGGATTTTCTGCTTGTTGTGCCATGGGCTACTCTATCTCAGGTAGCAAACTATCTTATACCAATCCTGAAGGCTATCACTGAGTAGTACCAAATGAAGGGGATGGGTAAGAGAGGACTCTTGCAGTTTAAGATGCAGTCAGAGAGCTTGAAAGTAGACATGGGCACGGAGCGGCAAAATTGTCGTTTCCGTTTTCAGTTATCGTTTCCGTTACGTAACGGAAACGGTAACAATAATTACGCCGCTCCAGCTCGAACCTGACCCGAAAAAAGAAAAATTGGGTCCGGTTTTTCATTGTCGTTTGTGGCATCGCGGCGATCGCACGATGCCATTGCCAAGACAGTGCACTCCAGCACTGAAAAAAAAGTTTTAAAAATTAAAAAAAAACTGACTCCCGGGCAAAAAAGTAGGCAAAAATATGCCTGCCTGAGGACACCTACCAGAGGGGTGGTTTCTGGGGGGGGGGTCCCCGGCCTCCCCCCCTAGTGTCCTGGGCTGCTTGCACCAGGCTGGGGGGGGTCATCCTCGTCGTCTCCCTGCCATGCGGTGGGGGGGATCCAAAATGGCAACCGCAATATTTATTTTTAAATCGTGGTCCAAAAGCCCACCAAAGCAAAACAGAAACATGTGAAAATTAGATATTTTAAATGCCTGAATTTTTATAGTAGCAGCAGTGGGTTTTTTATAGCAGTAAAAAGTCACACTGATTTTATTTTAATTTATTTTATTTCTTATTTTTTTAGACCTGCCCATGTGGGCTGGGCATGGGATGGGACCATGCAATTTTTTTGAACCATTCCACCAATGGCATGGCCAGGTTTTGACTGACACTTCTGGATGTGCCAGAGGGCATAAAAAGCCGAGGCACCTTCCAGAAGTTGCAGTCGGGTCTGGATGTGGAGGAGGGTGGAGGGCTGTGTTGCTGGCTGCTGCTGATGGCTATTCGAATTTGGAGGTAGGCTGGAGGCTTTAGATTTAAGTTAGGCAGGCAGGGAGGGAATTGAATTTAGAAAATAATTTCTTTGATTCCCTGCAGCTTTGTCTGCTGAAGGTAATAGCAGTAGTGTTCTGCTCCTGGTTGGGAGGCTGCCTGCTGAATCTGATATATCAGCCTTATTACCATATTTTGGATGCCATCCTCATATTACTCCACTGTTTGTTTGTTTATTACTACATTTCCTGGCCTGAACAACTACCAGTACACTATATTGTGCTTGTTGATTTGCACCCCAATTTCTTCCTGGTTGGGAGGCTGCCTGCTGAATCTGATATATCAGCCTTATTACCATATTTTGGATGCCATCCTCATATTACTCCACTGTTTGTTTGTTTATTACTACATTTCCTGGCCTGAACAACTACCAGTACACTATATTGTGCTTGTCGATTTGCACCCCAATTTCTTCCTGTTTGGGAGGCTGCCTGCTGAATCTGATATACCAGCATTACCATATTTTGGATTCCATCCTCATATTACTCCACTGTTTGTTTGTTTATTACTACATTTGCTGGCCTGAACAACTACCAGTACACTATATTGTGCTTGTTGATTTGCAGCACCCCAATTTCTTCCTGGTTGGGAGTCTGTCTGCTGAATCTGATATCAGCCTTATTATACCATATTTTGGATTCCATCCTCATATTACTCCACTGTTTGTTTGTTTATTATTACATTCCCTGGCCTGAACAACTAACAGTAAACTATATTGAGCTTGTTGATTTGCAGCACCCCAATTTCTTTCTGGTTGGGAGGCTGCCTGCTGAATCTGATATCAGCCTTACCATATTTTGGATTCCATCCTCATATTCCTCCACTGTTTGTTTGTTTATTACTACATTACCTGGCCTGAACAACTACCTGCCCAGTACACTGTATTGTGCTTGTTGATTTGCACCCCAATATCTTCCTGGTTGGGAGGCTGCCTGCTGAATCTGATATATCAGTCTTATTACCATATTTTGGATTCCATCCTTATATTACTCCACTGTTTGTTTGTTTATTATTACATTCCCTGGCCTGAACAACTACTAGTAAACTATATTGTGTTTGTTGATTTGCACCCCAATATCTTTCTTGTTGGGAGGCTGCAGGTGCTGGTGGTGATAACAGCCTTACAATATTTTTGATTCCATTATTACCATTTATTTTCTATTTTCCCAACTTCAGTTTGCTTGCACACACACACATTTGGGGTGCAAGCCAAGAACAGAACCCCTATCCTAAGTGATATCCTAACTGCCCCACTCGCCCGCCCGCCTGCACCACCACCCGCCTGCGGCCCGCGCCGCCGCCCACCCACTTGCCCGCCCGTGCCTCCCCCCTGCCACTGTCGCTGCCCACCCATGGCCCCCACCACCGCCCGCCCGCCCCCACCCCGCCCGCCGCCTAGGGTGCAAAAACACCTACTGCGCCGGCCCTGATTGTGGGACGCCCCTATGCTCTGGGGGGAGTCAATAGCGCTAAATCATGGTGGAAATGACAAATGACAAGCGAAACGACAAATTTTTGAAAAAATTCGCGACAAAAGGAAATGACCCAAAACAGACCCGTTCCGACAAACAAAAACTCGAAACGTCATTTTTTCTGGTCGTGCCCATGTCTACTTGAAAGGCATGTCCCTGCTCACACCAGAAAGGGTTTCACTACAGGGAATAATTTCCTTTAAAGGAACTTTCCAATGTGATATGGAATTGCTCCTGCCCCCAAAAGTAGAAGTCCTATAGCTGGATCCAAAATGTCTAACTTGTGCAAGGATTGAGTTTGTGCTGGAGCACATTTTCCCATACATTGTGTGATCATTGGGGAAACAGATTCTACTGGCTTGTTCCACAAGTGGTCCAGAATACAATGTACTTGTCCATGTGATGATATACAGGCATACCTTGGTTTACGAACACATCTGTTAACATAATTTTTGGTTCATGAATGACAATCCATTAAAAATGCCTTGGTTTGCAAAAAAAAAAAAAATCTGCAATACCTTGGTTTACAATTTTCCCCCCAAAAGCATGTTTCCTCAGGATGCATTGTGACCTGTGCATTTTGGCTTATGAAGTTTTCACAATACAAAACATCCTGGAGAATCCATTAAATTCATAAATCGAGGTACCACTGTACTTTGTGTTAATTTCATTGTTATATGCAGACAGAATACTATAATTCATTGGGAAAGTATGGTACTGCTTAAAACCTCTGTATGTGGATGAAAATTATTTTTGTTTGCATTTCCTAAAAAAGAAAGGCAACAAACAAACAAACACAAAATACCCTCTCCCTCCCCCACCAGGGCAACATCACATCTCATTACCCTGTGCATATCTTCAGGCCTTCTGTTCAAAATGGTGTGATGGGGGGGGGGAGAACCTGTTACGCTCCTGAGCTGATGCATTCAACCACTGAATACAACCCTATTATTTTCAGATGGAGAATTCTTAAATGTCATATTTCAGCACCCGGATCTTTAAAAATAGCACTCAGAGCTTTAAAAATAAAGTCATACTAAACTAAATTAGAAACTATGCAAATACTTGAGATGCTGGCATTCAGGGTAATAAAATCTTACTTTTCATGCAGTGGCTGAAAGTGAATATTTAATTATCTCCATAAAAGTAGACTTTAGAGTCATGTTACCACCTCTCAAGTTGGGCATTCTACTTTTACTCAGTAGTGGAAACTGTTCAAACTATCCAGGAACCCATGTGCTGAAATCTCATTGCTTCCAAAGCTCTTCAGATGTTTATTTCAATTGTTGTAGCTGAGCTTCATGAACTTTATATTTGAGGGACCATTTTCTCTTACATCTTCCTTTCTGTCTATTGCAATCTAATAATGCCACTGTGAGACACATCTCTTCTCCTGCACTTTTTTTCTGCTGGACTATGGGAACGGGTTTTCTCAGCAGCAGAATGTCTTCCTCGGAGATGGTTGGCTGGCCCTGCGGTTACAGCAGTTTTTCAAAACAACTGGTTTTAAAAGTGAACCTATCCTTGAAAAGATAAGAGAATGTATCGAAATTGGCAGACTTTCCAGATATCTGAAAGGAGACTATGAAGAGACCACCAAAAGAAAATGGCAAGAAGTAGTAAATTTACTAGTTAACTGATATGTTATTAGATCTTGATATGTATAATCTTTGACTTTCACTTGATGGTTTTAATGTAATTCCTTATGTTTTATTTTCTATTGCTTCCCCCCTTTCCCCATCCCCTTTTCTCTTTAAACTAATAATAATAATAATAATAATAATAATAATAATAATAATAATAATAATAATAATAATAATAATAATAATAATAATAATAAAAGTGAATCCTTATGTAGGGTCACTAAGAAAAAAATAAAATAAAATATTTTCCAAGATGCTTTTGGGGTCCCCAGCACCCCTAACTGCGCCCCACACCATGCACACGCACTAGACAAAAAACCCAAACAAATTGGAACATTCCCATAGAAAATAACAGGCAAGCTGCTCTGCAGGCTTTTCCTAGCCTGTGCAGCACTGTTGCTGAACCAGGAGGCTTTGGTTAATCGAAATACAACCACATCATTCACCATAGACCATGAAGATCCTAAACCATTGACAAAACTCCATACACACCTGGATTCTCCTTTTCTCCCCCTCCTCTCTCTCTTGCCTTCCCCTCCCTGCCACCTTGAGTTTCTAGAAGGGCAACCCCCTGGTCTCCTCTTAACCTCTCACCCCCCCTTTCCCTGGGTATGCTTTTACTCGACCCCCCTTCCCCTGGGCATGGTTTTACTCGACCCCCCCATTCTCTGTGCTTGGGAACAACATCTTGGGCAAGAACCATGGGGAGAGAAAGAGGAAAATGGTGACTCTTTTGCATGGCTGCACCTTCCAGAAGTGACTCCATCAGCAAAAGGAGATTCCAGGGTGAGGCAGGAATTTCCTCATGGAAAATAGGATTATCCTCAACCAAGAGATTGCCAGGAGACTTCCATTGTCTGTTTTCCACATACCCCGGAGGAGAACTTGTCAGACAACTTGGGACAACTCTTCTGTTGACTCTTCCGCTCCTACTATTGACTTGATAATTATTCAGACTCTCAGACAATGCCCTTCCCCTTCCTTCCATTATCTCACTTCTGATAGCCCATTAAAGGACATGGATGGCCAGCCACACCTGGATGGACGAGTTAATCCAGTATCCTGTTTCAGGACATTGAGAAGATCTTGGAACCTTCCCTGGGAGGTCCCTGAACTGTCCTCATTGGAGGTTCCCTGAAGACCACTCCATCACCTGATCCAGGGGTTGCATGCACCTCAGGGAAGGGGGAGGGAAGTATAAAACCTGGGTGCACTCTTTTTTCGGGGCCGAAATCCTCGCACTGCCTTGTTGTGGGTCGTTCACCTTACCGTACTTTATTGGGCTCAATAAACCAGTAATTACCCTGGACCTCTCTCAAGTTGGACTTCCTTTATTGGGTACTTGGGAAATCCAACAGTGAACAGCTAGGATTAGCCCAGCTGGAAAACTCAACACTTAGACATTTTGAATTGGATCCAGACTCATGCAAATTAGATTATCAGTTCTCAGGCGTGCCAGCTAAAGTCTCAGGGAAAGGGAATGTTTCCCCAGGTATCCCAAGTGTGGATTGAAGACACATGACAGTCATGCTAAATTAGGAAAATAAGTACCTTCTCTCCACCCCCACCCCCACTCCAACACAGGTAGTTGCAACATGGTTCATGCTGAATAGAAGCTTGCAATTACTTTTGTGTCACTGGACCCATCACCAAGAACACAATTGAATGTGTTTAAGAATGAAGTCCAAATGTAAATGGATTGTTTTAGATATTATTATCAAATGGTATGGGATAGTGGGTTTTATTTTGTCCTTTTCATTCTGGATGAGGCATTGCTACAGTGGGCTATTTTTATGTTGTTGCCCTATGCTTTATTCTTCTATTGTTGAGCTTCGACCTGTTTACAGTCCTGCTGGGAATGCTAAGCTGGCATTTCACTTTACTTCATTTTCACAGAGACATTTCCTTCATAGAATTTGGAGGACATTTTTGGAAAGGAAATGTTTTTTTATTGTCCATGAGCCGCCCTTTACTTTAAAAGTTCATTGTTTACAGGCACAGGTAAAGCCTGGGAATGCTAAGCTGGCATTTCACTTTACTTCATTTTCACAGAGACATGGCAAACCAAGCAGCAAAAAAATTTAACCTGGCAGCATTTATAAATGGAACATTGTGGAGGACACTTTTGCATTTGGGAAAGGCATTAATGTTTTACATTTTTTTTTGAACAGTCCCGTTTCCGAAAATTCCTTTGGTTGTTTTTTCTTCGTTAGTACTGGTTTTTTTTAGACTCCTGGAGACCTCTGTGGGGTGGGGTGCCTCCCGCCTCCTATCCTACTTTAAAAGTTACATCAAGTGTGCTTGCAAAATGGATAGTTGTAACATTGTGCAAACCAAGATTTTAATGGAAATAACACTCTGCACAAATTCATTCTGCGTGTAGTGCAATGCAAGCAAGTACATCTGGCTTTTACTGTGCAAGGGCTGTATCTTACGGTGGGCTATGTTACTGGGTAAATTGACCCCACTAAGAAGACAGTCTGTGACGTATGGGTACAGTCTGTAGGGTTGCTGAGGAATTAGGGGGCTTTTTATTTATCTATTATGCAACTGGTGGGACAAAAGAGGATCCCACATGGCTGGCCAGCCAGCAATGCGCAGGTGTAAAAAAAAATAAAAATAAATAAAATCAATGGAGGACAGAGGAGGAGAGGAGAGACATTTTGTTGCAAGAAAAAACCCAAGGTGGAGTTTTAACTATGGCAGCATTTATTTGGAACGATTCAAAAAAAATTGCGTTCGCCGGCCCATCCCCTCGCCCGCCCGCAGGGCATGGAAACATTTAGGACAACATGCATGGCGAAGAATCGCGATACACCCCCCCTCCAGAAACCAGGTATGCCCTGCGCCCTTAGTCAAGCAAATTTTTCCGCCTGCTGGCCCGGGAATGGGTGGGGGGAGAGTTTAAAAGTTTTTCCTGTGCCGTCCGTGCCGCTTGCTTTATTGCGGCGGCCGGCGGCCGGCGGCGAGACTGGGCTTTTTGCTGGCTGCGAGCCTGGATCCCACAGAGCAGCCCACTAGGACGGGGGATGGGGGGGAGGCCGGGGACCTCCCTGAGCAACCCCTCTGGTAGGTGCCCTGGCAGGCATTATGGACCTTTTTGCACACTTGGCTCTTGTTGTTAGGATGGGAAATTCTAACACTGCTCGAAGTCTGGGGGAGTAATTCCCGTTACCATTTCCGTGATGACGGAAACTCACAACCCTCAGGTCTATGAATTTAAAATGCCACTGGTCTCAAAAGTGATCAAAAGTGATCCCTGTTTAGTTACTGGGGTCATTGCCCTTGGCTACCGACAATCACTTTAAAGGTGTTTGTATCTGCAGCTCTTGGCAGAATTTCTCCATGAACCTGCTGGTGGGACCAAATGTGATGAAAGATAAGAACCTACTGAATGGCTAAAATAGTTTACAAGGCATAAACCCAGCTGCAGATTAACCAAATATTCCCCAAATCACCAGCCTTTTTATTCTTTTTAGTTTAATACAGAGAACCGAAAATGCCACCAAATAAAAATGATGGGGTGGGCGGGCAGAATCTAGCTAAGCTTGTACTAAGCTTTGAGTTAAAAACATCCTTGTACTGTAATTGTCCTATGGTACAATTTCTTGATATCATTTTTAGAAACTTGGGATTCTACAGGTATATTCTTTTTCCAGCATTTCCCCTGTGTTTTTTATTGACCAGAGGTCTTAGGGTGATGAGTATAATTACATGTCCTTTCTGCAATTCAATGTATGTTTTCTTTTGCTTGTCTAGAGATTGATTAATCTATCTCTTAGGTTTTCTAAAATGTTTTATTTCATTTTAAAGTTAAATGCACACATTAAATATCATGTTATGATGGTTTGAATCCCAGTGGAGATTTACACTGCATAACACTAGCATTATTATGTAAATTATGGCAGTGAATTGCTGCTAATTAAGAAGTTGCCACTTTTATTCTTGTTAATGTGCCAGGTTGTGTACAACTTGGTACACAACCAGGTGTGTGAATGGTAATTGATTAAATAACAACAGTTCACTGTTGTGATTACCTTTCATAATGAATGGAGAGGCTGGAGTAAAATTATGGGATAAGAGAAAATGATGTAAAATTGGGTACAAAAGCCTACAGCAGGGAAGTTAACCATGACAACTCAAAGCAGTGCAAGCTGCTTGCATTTCATAAAGGTCAGTACAACTCCCTCCCCATTTCCCAAACTCTACAGAATGAGAACCTTGAATGTTAAGCAGGTTAAGGGGGGGATCTTATTTATTTTATTTTATTTTATTTTATAGTATTTTTACCCCGCCTTTCTCCTTGGATAAGGACCCAAGGCAGCTTACAGTAATGAGGGATAATATACATTCCAGTACAATTAAGACATGCTGACGTATTTGGGAACAAGAAATTGAGGGACATATTACAGCACTGATAGACAACATTACATTAAAGCTACAAGGTTATAAGTAGTTATAAATACAAAGTATATGTGAACCTATAGATTCATATGAAATACACATAATGGTAGTCCATCATTCAGGGAAAGCTTGCCTGAAGAGAAAGGTCTTTGCCTGTTTCTGGAAAGACAACAGAGATGAAGCTGTCCTGGCCTCTAGTGGAAGGGAGTTCCAGAGTCTGGGTGCAGCAGTCGAGAAAGTCCTTTCATGGGTTCCCACAAGACATACCTGTGAGGGTGGTTCATACTGGGAGAGTCGATCTTTGAGGTAGCTAGGACCCAGGTCGTATAGTGCTTCATAGGTCATGATCAGCACCTTGACCTACAAATGAAAGACAAATATAGCTGACCAAGTGATTCACCACATGTGAGTCCCTAGATCTGATTTGACAGCAAAGCCTGGAGGGGATTTCCTAAAGCCCCTAATTTGCTCCTTGGGGAAGGCTCTGCTGGACAAACCCTGCAAATACAAAGCCGTGAGATGCTCTCCAGATTCCATGCTGTATTCTTCCCCTTGTGCACCGTGCTTCCAAAGATGCAGCTAATTAACCAAAGTAAATCTAATTAAAATAGAAAGCCAAGTTAAATTAACACCAAAAGAAACCAAACCCATAAATTAAAAGTCAGTTAGCCAGGTTAATAATTATAAACAAAATTAGGTACCAATTAGCTAAATTTGTGTAAGAAAAAGCCAATTAAAGAACCACTTTCCACCTGTTCAACATGACACACACAAAAAGGAGGGACAAAACAACTGATTACCCCAAATGTCCATATTCAGTTCCAAATGTCAGGATTTAGAAGAGCCCATGCTGGCACAGGGTAGGATAATATGTTGCCAGTAAGATGTGCCCCAGTCTCCAGAGTCAAACAACCAAAACACAAGCATCCTTTTGGTCAATTGCAATAGGATACTTGGTCCTTTTTTTCCTGCCAGAAGAAATATAAGTCAGTCATTTTCATTTCTTTTCATCTCAGGTGGGCAGGGTAAAAATGCCTTCGTAGTAGAGATGGGCACGACTAGAAAAAATTATGTTTCGAGTTGTCGTTTTTCGGGATGGGTCCGTTTCGGGTCGTTTCCGTTTTTCGCAAAATTTTTCAAAAATTTGTCGTTTCGTTTTTTGTTTTTTTGTTTGTCAGTTTCTACCTGCTTTTTGCGTGATTTTAAAGCATTTCCAGGGGCCGCCAGAGCTTTTTATGCCCTCTGTGGCTGCCAGACCTGCCCAGTCTGCAACCTGGGCATGCTATTGGTTGAAGTTTTCCAAAAATTTACATGATCCCATCACATGGCTTGCCTCCATGTTGTGGCTGGAGTGGCTGGGGACGTCCATTTTGTCATCCTTAAAGTGAAAAGAAAAATACATCGCGATGGGAGAAGACAAAAACAAACGTTTTAAGGACCCCAACCCCATGGTAGGTAATAATTTCAAATAATTATCACATTATCGCTGCATTTTAATGGATGTCCAGGGCGTTTTAATACCCAAGAAATCAATATTAGGCATCTGGGAGCCATTTTGGGTCAATGTCCCCATTCCCCAACTCCCCTTAAAGAAAAAAAAATACAGCGATCTGAGAAAAGACATAAATGCACGTTTTAAGGACCCCCACCCCCCTGGTAGGTATTATCAGAGAGTATAAATAATTATCGCTGCATTTTTATGGATGTCCAGGGCGTTTTTTAACATTTAAAAAACAGCTCATTTCATTGTGCGCCACCAGTAACGGAAACGAAACTAACGACCACAATTTTCATGGGTCGTTTCGTTTCGTTCAATTTCCAGCTCAATTTTCGTTTGTCGTTTCATTACGTAATGGAAACGACATACGAAAACAGAAACAAAATTTTCGCCGAGTCGTGCCCATGTCTACAGGCACAGGGAATAGAGAAGAAGAAGCTTTTATGATATTATGCTTATTTCAGCATACCACCCCTTTCTGTCCATTAAAATAAATATTTATTAAAAGTCATGTGTGGTTTGATCATCATTTGATACATAAGAACCTTATCTCACATGCCTTATGTACATGTTTATTATAGAATATACATTATTTTCAAGTGTGTTATTAGTTCACATTATTTGTAACTCCCATAATTCCTCCACTAGCCTTGCTACTGGCCAGTGTTCACTGGTAGAGATGGGCACGAAACAGAAAAATGGTGTTTTGGTTTTTCGTTTGTCATTGAGAGGTCTGTTTCGTTTCGTTTCTGTTAGTCGCGAATTTTTGGAAAAATTTCTTTTCCTTTTTTCATTTTTTCATTTGTCGTTTCTACCCACTTTTTGCGCAATTTTTAAAGCATTTCCTTGCGCAGGCATCTCCCAATGCCCCAGGCCAGAGGGAAATCACTAAAAAAAATGGATGCTAGCAGAGACACAGTATAGACTAGGTATGCAGGGAGGCTGCAAAGGCAGCGGCGTGCGTTGCCCAGGGTGCAAGGCAGCCGCAGAGTGACTGCACTGCGGGGCAAGAGAGGGTACTCACTGAGAGGTATGCACAGGAAGGCTGCAGGACTGAAGCTAGAGTCGCAGCAGAGACAGCAATCCCACCCTAACTCCCACCAGAGACTGCAAGGAGGACAGGGGCTGCCAGAGCTTTTTATGCCCTCTGAGGCTGCCAGACCTGCCCGCCCAGCCTGCAACTTGGGCATGCTATTGGTTGAACATGATCCCACATCACATGGCTTGCCTCCATTTTGTGGCTGGTGGCAACATCCATTTCATTGCGTGTCACCATTAATGGAAATGAAACATAACCACAATTTTTGTGGTTCTGTTCATTTCATTGCATTTTCATCACAATTTTCGTTTGTCATTTTGTTATGTAACGGAAACGACAAACGGTAACGGAAACAAAAAAATGTTCATTCCATGCCCATCTCTATTCACTGGGTTATTATGGGAGTTATCATCTAAAAAAGTAAACTTTCAGAACTTTGGGTTAGAACAAAAATCAGAGTTTAACCACAAGAACCCTGTGTTGAATTTACTTTGCACCACAGATACTATATGATTGTATTTTCCCACTTACACTATCCAGAGTAGCCTTCAGGCTAGATAGAGTTGTATATAAGGCCAATAAATAAATAAATAAATAAATAAATAAATAAATAAATAGTACTTTTCCCATTGCCCACACAATGCAGAAATATACTTTATCAGCAATATCAGGTCAGGATAAATACCATAGCTTCATTCTCTGCAGTTTATTTTACACTGTCAACTATATGTTAAGTTTTGAAATTACGAATGTATAAAGTGTTAAACTAATTAAGGGAACATAAAAATGCATCCTTGAAAATTGCACATTGTGTTTAGGTATCTGGCTGTGGAGCCAGAGAATAAGGGCTTGCTTTCCCACTGTACCTCCCTGACAGGGCTAAACTTGATGATCCACAGGGTTCCTTGCAGCTCTGCTGTTCTACGATGACAGCAACAACGACAACGACAACGACGACAACAACAAAGCTTGATCAGCAGTTTACTAAAAATTGCTGTGAAACTATCAGCCCCACCCCCAGCCAGATCTGAAGGCAAAATCAATGTAAAATAACATTGCCTGCAAAAGAATATCTGTCATAATATCCTAGCATGTGAGCATCAATGGAAACAAATTATATGAAATATATAATACTGAGAAAGAAAACCATGACATTGAGAGGGGAAATCCTGGAGTCCTAACATTCAAATAGATCAAATTGGTTCCTGACCATATTCATTCACCAGCACTCGACATTCATGGCATTTTTCTCAATGCAGTAAAACGTTATCTAGATAAATTGCTATAGCACCATTTAGCTATTATAGCAGGTGCAAGGGACCAACTCAAAATACAGTAAAAGCTATCAGGATTTTGACTGAAAATTTTCTGACCATGTATAGAGATCAGCAATTTACCATAGCAGCAAAATTTAGCTATTTATAATTAGCAGAAATGTGAACAACTGGGATCATAGAATCATAGAATCATGGAGTGGGAAGAGACCTCTAGGGCCATCCAGTCCAACCTCCTGCAATGCAGGAACCCCCATCACAGTATTTCCGACAGATGGCCATCCAGCAAGAAGGGGACTCCATCACCCTCTGTGGCAGCATTTTCCACTGCTGAACAGCTAAATATAACAGATAAATAGAAAGAAAGAAAGAAAGAAAGAAAGAAAGAAAGAAAGAAAGAAAGAAAGAAAGAAAGAAAGAAAGAAAGAAAGAAAGAAAGAACAGATAAATATAAATACACAGAAGGAGCAAATAATAAAAATCATGTGCCATCAAATCAACTCTGATTTTTGGGGATCCTTTTCAGAGAATACTCTGGCTTGCTATTCCCTTCTTTTGGAGGTGCCCTGGGACTTTGCAGTTTGCTCAAGATCACACAGACTATCTCCATTTACAAGAACTGCAGCAGAAAATTAAACTCCCACTCCACAGCCAGATACTTTAACCACTGAACTGTCCAGCCAGCTAAGATACATAAACATGGCACACAACACACACACACACTGAATACCTGCCACACTGATACAAGGCGCCAGACATCAAAGGGCAGCAAAAGCTCACAACAGCATCTTTAAACAGAGGAAGATACAATGGATTGTTAGGTGGGCACTTAGAATATTTTTCATGTGTCCAGTAATCTGGCAAAAGACTGAAGATCGGTCAGAGTTGTAATGATTTTAACTTTTTAACAATGTACTTTAGAGATGTGTTCTTTTGGATTGTTCCAATTTTTTCCTATAACCTCCTGAAACATTATTTTGATACTTTTATTGTATGTTTTATGCTCCTGTATTTTGGATTTAAATCTATTTTAAGTATTTGCAAGCATCTCAGTGTTTGGATTTTCACATATCGTAAGCATCTGTGCTAACCATTTTTCTCACAGCTGTAAGAATATTTTCAACACATTTTAATTGCTTTCTGGATTTCATGTTTGTGCTTATGGAACATAGAAGAAAGGTAGATGAATAAAGCTTGCAGAACTAGATGAGCTGATGTTTTCACCTTAATTCCCAAATAAACTTTTATATGATTGTTAATATTTATCTGTTCTCCACTAGAATTAATTTTAAATAGGATAAATGCCAAATGGGATTAAACATTTTTCCTGCAAGGAACTGCTAGGACATCATTCAGGCATCTTATTTTCTCACCTCACATACTTGACATGGTATATTTTTTGTTCTTCACTGTTCTAATTTGTACTTTTTAATAGTATATTCAAGGGAACATAAGGCCACATTGATCTCTGTTCCATGCTATTTGGAAGATGTGGGAGAATCTCATGACATATTGAAGGTATTTTTGTACTTCTGCATGGTTTAACATCTCTTCCTTAGTTTTGTCCTCATCATCTTCATTCTTTTGTATTTATTATTTCAGTTTCCTACAGGAATGAAGAATCAAGCAGAATTTGCAACACCTAAAATACTTTGCACTCTGGCGCCTGTGCCTTGTGTCTCAGATTATAAAAATACTGAACTTTCATTTTTTTCACAAGGAAAAATGGAGGAACACAAAGTTTTGTGTCATAACCATGTGCAGAATTAGCACCAGAATATTTAGAACTGCTGCATAGTTTGGAGGTATCTGTCAGTTGGGAGTTTGATTCCTCACTGTGGTTCCTTGACAGGCAACTGGATTTGATTATTTATAGGGTTCCTTCCAGTTTCCTTCCAGCTACTCTGTGATGATGATTTAGCAAAAAGTGAGTAGCAATAAGGATGATGTTGCTTGAAAAGATATGTACATAGGTATTAATCAACAACTGCAGCACATTTGCTGAATGAAAATACCAGAAGTCTTCATATCAGCAACAAAGACCCACAGAAGAATCAGGAGTAACATCACTGCCTGGACAAGCTCATAGGAAACACTAAAATGACAGTGGCATGTGTGAAAAAAAAACTTGTTTCAATTCATAGAAAAAGTATTTTTGGCTTTTCTAAAAAATCTTTTCAAATTCAACAAGAAGATTTAAACATACCTTCAAATTCAAATTAGCATCACAGAGTGTTAAATGTTTATGAATGCATTTATTTGATACTTTAATGTCAGATTCCATTCTTTTGAATTAATTTGATCACAACATTTTGTGTTTCTATTCATACTGATGTGACTCTCTAGTTTTTCAACTGGTGCAAAGCACTAAGAGGTTATACAACGTTCATTTGAAGGGAATTGAGAAAACTAGGTCATATGTTTGCGGATGAGAGTGATAGATTAAATTACAATTTGGACCCATCACACAATGTTAAGAAAAGAAAAAGACAATGCCTCACAAATGCTTTATGTCACTGCCACTTCGGCTCATTTAAAAATCTTTTAACAATTTCATTATTCTCTCAGTGTTGTAGCCATGTGCTATAGAAGCATTTGATTTTACTGAACATAATGAGAATGCTATATAAAAAAGAGAGAGAATGATACAAGAAGTGCTCCACTTCACAGTAAATCAAAAGGTCACAAGGGGCTTTTGTTACTAAACAAACCTCATCGGTGTTGTTCATTAATACAATTAGACAAAGTGCATTCTCCAATTTCAGATATCTATTTACTGGGAGGCACTTTCTGCCAACTTAATCAAATTTAACTTGGGAAGATTTTGTTCCCAGCTACAGGATGTAAATTAAATGGAAAGGATCTGTGGAAAAGTCCATTATTTTATCAGCTTAATTTTTATGTATGATGGTACTCAAGCAATAGTTAATTAAAGAGAACGTGCAATGAAAATTATATGCCTGTCTAATGCAACAGAGGCTTTTTTAAAAGACTATCTTCAGGGAATCTTTCCACACACTGGAAAAACCTTTGCACCACTGGCACGGAGCCTTCGTACTAGAATTCTAGAGTTTGTTTTAGAAGTGTGCAGTTCATTTAGAATCTGGGAGTTGAGTCATGGCTACTGGACTTCTTTTTTGAGAGATAGAAACGTTTCGCTGTTCATCCAAACAGCTTCATCGGTCTGAATACAGCTAGTGCAGCTGAATACAGCTATTCAGACCGATGAAGCTGTTTGGATGAACAGCGAAACGTTTCTATCTCTCAAAAAAGAAGTCCAGTAGCCATGACTCAACTCCCAGATAAACGCACATGGATGACTGAGAATCTTCACAGAAGTTCATTTAGAAGCTGATCCAAGGCTAGATTATTTCCCCTAAATGACCCTTAACCCTGGAAATTAACCCTGCCATATATAGACTTGACAAACCCTGTAACTTTGCACCCATCATTGGAAACAATCAGTAATGATAGTTCAAAGATGCTTGTCTGTCACCACTGTTCCTTTCATCAACAAATCCCTTAAAAGCGCCTGAGGAATGCCAGGTTAGTTTCACTGCCATTGAGTAGTTACTAGTATAAGTGAATTAACAGCTTGGTGGAGGCCTTGCCTGTTCCTACAACATTCCATATAAGGAAAACCTGAGTCACCCATTCAGTTCAGTTATGGAACACATGCTCTGTACAGTCCAAGTGCTATCATAGTTCTAGATAACAGCAACTTCTGAAGCAGTTTGGCCAAGAAACAAAATGAGCTAGCTATTGCAGGAGGCAGAGTTGGAAAGTTATGACAAATCACAAAATAGTTAGATATTTTGTTCATTATTGTATTTCTGGGTTCAGAAATGGGGAGAAGTGCTTATAATGATTTCTGCTTCATGTGCCATAGTAGCATCACCCAAATCCTACCAACTAAGTCAAGGTGCATGGGTAACTTTGACATCTATGTACCTTTAGTTAGGTGTGTAGGATGTGGTCAACAATTGTTCTTCAACTTCTGACGATAAAAATGTCTTAAGTTTGCTCTGGTCATTCCAGATTCTTATATTTGCTGCTATACTAAAATCTTATGCTAGATGTCTAAAACCAAATTAAATTTGTTAAAAATCAAATATGTGGGAACACCATCACCTTGTGTTTCCCTTGCATCTCCCACTAACATATAATTGAAAAAAGAATGTAATGCTTCCTGCACCCACCCACCCACCCCCCACCCCCCGAATCAAGTGGCTTCAGTGTTGAGAAGCATGGGGAAAATGCTTGATATCAAATCATGCTAATGTTATGGTGTTCTTTTTTGGTACATGCCATCATCAGAACTGATTTACAGTGAACCTAATAGGGATTTCAAGATCAAGGAAGTATTTAAGAAGTGGTTTTACAAGCTCCATCCCCCTCCAGGTGAATGTCCTTCGTACAGCTCCATTCACTTCACCACACTGGGTACACTTATGGTGCTAGATCATCCAAATAAATATGTACATATTAGTGACTATCAGCAATTCAGCAACAAATATAATATTTACTTGTGCTTGACACAGAGCAGTGCAGCAGTAGCGTGCAGATAAAATGTCAGTATTGATATAAAGTATTGCAGAGTTCAGTTATGAAGAGACAATGACAATGGGTAGAGTAAAAACTCATATATTCATATATACATCAAAAAATATATACAGCATAACAACCAAGCAATATTTACAACAGACAAACAGAGTGTGGGGTTCTGTTCTCACCATAACAGACCCACCTAACAAATGGAAAGCTAGTGCTTTTTATACAGTTCAGTACCCATCAGATGTGAGTCATCACTAATTACAATCTGATGCAATCTGATACAATCATGATGCTATAAATTCTTTCACCTGTGCTTCATCACATAACATGCCTGTGATTACTTATCTCTTACACTTGTGAATTAACATCATGAGTCTGCAGAATCTAACTGCCTCCATTTTACAATTCTTTTTCCACTATCTGTTAAATATACATAACATATATTTTATCAACTTTTACATATCTTGGCAGTGACAGCTTTGTGTTTGCACACAACATGGAGTTTGCATCTCAAACTGTCTTCCTGAAGCACAATTGTAAGATCCTAATCTTGTGTATCAGTAATGATAGTCAAAGCTTCCACCTTGAGACATGGATAAATTCTGCCATGTTCTCTCAGTTCATGTCAGGACTGTAAAATTCCATAATACTTAATTGGGGCTGTGCACTGTATTGGAAAAATCCTCAATTATTAGACAAACTAGACAGATTTGGGCTGATTTATACGATGGCCAGATTTGATTCCAGAGCACAGTGGAATGAATTTATGTGTGGTGCATGATAATATCTCACTTCTTCTTTTTTCTGGAAAAGGCAAAATTTAAAGATGGTAAACATGCAAACACCTGAAGCTCAACAGTCTGAAAATATGGAAAGTGTATCTTTCTTTAGGAAGGTCTCCAAATTTCATGCAGAAAAGTTCAAAACCAAAAACAAAACAGTAAATGAAAAGCAACAAAACAACTATTTTCATTCTCTAGTACAGGTCCATGGGAAACCTAATGAGTTCAGAAGCAGTGCTCAAATCAAATCACATGGGGCACCCATTGCTACAGTCAGAATTGGGATTAATTCCAAATTACCAGACTTCAAATTGCAAAATTGCTGCTATCAGTTATATTTATATGGCCAGCTAGCTTAGTTTCCACAAATAATCAAGCAGACATGAACCTGTTTCATTCCTTATTGCCTTTTCCATGTATTGTAGGGTAGCATAAAGCATGTAAAATGCCAGTAAATAAATAGGTACCACCATAAAAAGCAGAAAGGAAAAACAGTGTTTCCTTGCAGCCATGCCGGCCACGTGGCCATGGACTTGCACAATACTGGCTCTTCGGCTTGAATATGGAGATGAGCACCTCCCCTAGAGTGGGATATGACTGGCACGCATGTGCGGGGGAAACATTACCTTTTTATACACCTGTGAGGCATGTCTACTGTTCACAGTAAATAGCCTAAAAGGTTAACATGAGTAACATATACATTATTATATCTATGGGGGGGGGGGAGAAAATGCAACATGGGTGAATTTCTTATGAAGCCTTTATTTAGTCTACCCTCAAAAGAGGCTTTGAGAGCTTGTGAGAATGTCCTCACCTTTCCATTAACATAAAATTTCACAGGCCACAAAAAATGTTTACATGTAGCTCAGCATCATTCTTTATTCAAATTGTATGGAAATGTAATCATTTGGAGGAAAGAGAATTCCTACAGTGATCTCCAAATAGGTATAATAACAGTTTGTGAGAATTAAGTCCATCAGTTGTCCAAGGAATAAAGTAATTATGAGACACTTCATTTATTCACATCTTTCACATCTTCTGTTCTTTCAGGTGTATAAGTATGTTATTTATACTTTTAAACAACTAATTTTAAAAGTCTTCCAGAGCCTCAAGCTATGAACAATCATCACCCATAATACAGATTGTTCCTTGCTAATCCTCCCTCCTTTCTTCCCTTGGGTTCCTGGAAGGGAACCCAAGCACTTCGAGATCTTTTTATCTCACTCCTGTCTTTCTAACCTCCACACCACCAGCCCAGTATTCTTCCCTCACTTTTCAGTTAGTAACCTTCGGGGATGTTCATTGAAAAGTCTTTAGCAAGACTTTAGCAACCCGGGCTGGGTTGGATATAGTTCTTGTCGTAACCAGACTCTGCCACACTGGGGACATAACAACTCCTTGTTGACTCTGGCCACTCCGCCCCGCAGCATGTGAGGGCGGGGCATCTTTGCCAGCCGGCGGAAGCAGTCGCCAGTTGGCTGCGCCATCTGCGCAGGATACGCTGGGGGAGCGCACCTATTTAAGGTCAGACGTGCTCCCCCATGACCTTCCTGCGCAGACTGGCCTTTCCCCGCCCATCCGCCGCTATTTGGTCTGGATGGTGATGCTTTGCTGGTCGCTTCGGGGCCGGATGGGAATTTTTGACTGTCACTCTGATTAGCATATGAGTGACAGTGAGTTTTCGCCCATCCCATCATCCACACGCGAGTGATGGGCTCCCATTAAACCCCTCGGTCACAATTTGGCGGGTAGCGCAAAACTAAACATTGATTACCTAGGTCCCGACCTTAATTGACACCTGCAGGGTGCTTGGCAGCCAATAAACAAGGAGCTAGGGCTAGCATTAGATTGGCATAAATTAAAGCATAAATCCAGCCACATTTAAAGGGCTGCCAAGGATTGATTGACGTTGGACGATGCCAACACAGTTAGGCATCAGCCCTGCGGCAGCAAAACAGGCCGCAGAAAATTTACCTGTAAAAGGGACCTAGACAAATTAATAACCACCAAAAATTTTGCGCTACGCTCCAGGCCCTCATAGAAGTTACGTTAAAGTTAATACTGTTAATAAATTGTGGCCCTTGTTAACCCAAAGCAAACGTGTGTCGACTATTTATTTCCGTCTGGTCTGGCAAAGACTCTTCTGCTCTGGTGGCAGGCTGATCCTTGATTAGGTCTAGCACCTGCAATGAGCCACAGACCCTAGTCCAACAGGACAACACAGTTTTATGGGTGCCAAGAAGTTACTTCACTTCTAGAGTTAGTAAGTTCGATTTGTTCAGAAAGTGTCTTATAGAAAAGCACTAGGAAATTTGCAGGCAGGAGGCATACTGCCCTTCTGAGATGACACCTCCTAGTCTTTTGTTCCTGATAGGAGGACATCCATATACCCAGAAGGCATGACCAGCGGCAAGGCAGAAACTTCTTTAGAATAAGTGTCAGTGCAGGGCATTGAGACAGAGATCAGGCTGCGTATGGGAGCTTGAAAATCATGGCTCAAAGGAGGTAGGGGACCTGCCACTAACCTGTTTTGTTCCCAGCAGAGCTCTCTCTAGGTATGCAAACTGGGTTTTATTTATGCATTGCATCTGTACTAAATCAGCTGCAGCTCAAGATTGCTTGCTTTTGCACAAGGGTAAAAACTTGTTACTTTATAAAAAAAAAAACCTTTGTCCAAACATCCCCAAAATTTTGACACAGAACAAAATAAGACTTTCTGCTAAATCTGTGCAAAATTAAATGCTGATCTGAAATTTCATACTATAGTATTTTGTTTGGGACACCCCTATTTCTTGAATTGCCTTGCAGAATGCAGATTCTATATTCCTAAGCACCTAAACAAAGAATATTCTCTCCTGGGAATTTTGGGTAGAGAACAGAGAAAGAAGCTTGATGAATAGGGGGGGTTCCACCGCTTGCCTGTCCAATGCCGGGACTGTATTGCCCCCCAGGGCGGAAGGGCAAGACTCAGGGCTGAGGCTTCCAAGGCTTGTGTGGGTGGCCAGGCATAGATCACCCAGATTTATCTGGGAGGCACCCACCCACATGACCTCTTGCTCCAGGACCGACAGGGAAGGAGGCTTGGCAGCTTGGGAGTGGGGCGCATTGGTGCTCTGTGTGGTTTGAGCTGGGGTCCCAAGGGAGGGAAGTGGTGCTTGCATTGGCCTGGTGGGTGTTGGCATGGAATCCACCACTCATGCCCCCCTCTGTCCAGCAGTGTGGTCACAGGCCATGACTCACCACCACCACGACTGGCGTCCATGCAGCATGGTTGGTTTCCAACCCCCCCCCAAAAAAAACAACAACAACAACAAAGCAAAACTACCCAACAGCAAAGAGGGGAATAGAGTGGGGGAGAAAGCTTCAGAAGGGAGGGGAGTCTAGTGATGGCGCATAACCACTCACCACAGCTTCCCCCAGCACCCATTGTTTTCTTTTTTAGCCTCACATTCCCCAGCCACCTAGCCCCCCACCCAACCTCTGGAGCTTGGACCTACCTAGGACAGGTGGCGGCACGAATACTCCCTGTGTGCAGGCTCCCATGGGTCGAGCACATGCACCAGGGGCAGAGGTCAGAAAGGTGCCAGCAAGGACCATGGAGCCACCAGGAGGGCTGGGGTCCCCACAACACTGCTTCATAAAGGGACTCAGCCCAATTAGGCTGCAAGTCCTTACCCAATGGCTGCTCCAATACCCAGATAAGGAAGCAGTCAGGGCCCTCCTCGAGGATTTATGGGAAGCGTTCAGGATACCAGCAGAGGGCGCATGCCAAGCTACCAAAGCTGGCAATTTGAAGTCCATACGGGGTAGGGAGATGTTGGCTAGGGTACAGATTGAGAAGGATGTATCTTCCAGTTGGGTCCGCAGACCATTCCAGGTCCCTCCGGAACCCAACTTCAGGGTATCCCTTCTCAGCCTGGTACCCAAGAAGGTCCCAGGGGAATTCTGCCTCATTCACCACCTCTCCTATCCAGAAGGAAGCTCTGTGAATGAGCCCATCCCCAGAGAACTGTGCACGGTGCATTATACGTCCTTTGATGCTGCAGTGTGTATGATTAGGGCCTGCATGATCAGGGTTGGGATAGCAAAATGTGAGATTAAGTCCACATTCTGCTTGTTGCCAGTGCACCCGGATGACTTTGAGCTCATGTGTTTCCAGTTTGAGGGTGACTACTACATGGATAAGGCCCTTGCCTTCCACTGCTCCATATCCTGTGCGGCCTTTGAGAGGTTCAGCACCTTCCAGAAGTGGAAACTGTGAGACGTAGTGGGTTCCCGGTTTATGGCCCATTATTTTGACAACTTTATTTTTAGCAGTCCCTGGCAATCAGGCCACTGCCAGCACCTCTGGCCACCTTCCAAGCCCTTCCCTGGGAGCTCAAGCTCCTCCTGGCTGAGGAAAAGATGGAGGCCCCCAGCATGGTGTGCACTTATCTGGACACCTGGGAGCAATAATCACGGCTCCCACCAGAGAAATTGGGTGAGCTCAGGGCCCCGTTGGATCCTTTGGCACAATGCAGGAAGGTCACACTCTGGGTGCTCCAGGTCATTGTGGGCGAACTGAATTTTGCCTGCAAGGACATGCCTTCCTGCAGTGTCCCAGCATGGCCATGCAAGGGTTCTGGCAGCCATTCCACAGGACTAGGATCACGGCGAGCATGTGCACCGATATCCTCCTGTGGTGCAGGTTCCTCAAACATTTTAACAGAGTGTCCTTCTGGTGGGCAGACCTGTGACTTGTTGCTGACTTCCAGGTCTACATGGACATGGTGGGAACCCTTGGCTATGGGATTTATTTTAGGAGGCAGTGGTGCCACCAGTACCGGCCAAATGAGTGACATTCACACGGCATCACACAGGAACTGACTTTCCTAGAACTGTTCCCTATCATGGTGCATTGTGCCTCCGGGCGAAGAGCTGGGAGAACTCTATCATCCGGTTCTGGTGTGACAATCAAGCTGTAGTCCACATCATTAACAACCTGATAGCAAAAAACAAAAGGGTGATGCACCTGGTCTGAATGTTTGTTCTCCTGGCTCTAAAACATAACATTGTAGTGCACGCCAAATACATCCCCTCCCTAAACAACAGCTTAGCCAACGCCCTCTCCTTCCAACAGATTTAACGGTTCAAGGACTTGGCCCTGGGAGCTTGCCAGCACCTTGTGGAGCTGCCAGAGGAAACGTGGAGGATTGGAAAGGTGAAGCAGGCCTGGCAATAGGTTTGGCATTGTCTGCACACACTAGGTCAGGGTATTTGGCAGACCACCAAGGAATTTGAGTCCTTCAGGGCGGGGGCAGAGTTGTAGCCAATCTGGCTCTTACCCGTGGAACACCTGCAGGAGTTCCTGGTCATGCAGTACAGGAAGGGGCTGGCCCCCAGCTCCGTCCAGACCACGTCAGCAGCCCTAGCTTTCTATGCCAAGTGCTGGGGGTGCACGGACACCACCAACAATTACAGAATTAGTAGGATTCTCAATGGATGGGGAAAAGAGTGTGGAGCCTGGCTGGAAGGGGAGGTCCTGCTAACACCTGATCTGTTGCATGATAGGAATCAAGAGTGGCCCCAGGTGTGCCAGGAGGACCCTTACGAGGTGCAGCTTTTCTGCACAGTGGTCCTATTAGCATTATTTGCTGCCCTTCGGATCAGTGAGCTCATGGCAACCAGGAAATGTGATTCCTCCTGCAGGCCTCTGCAATGAACAGGTGTCACTATGGGGCAATGAGGTGGGGTGGGGTTCTGGATCTGATTATCCAAGACAGATCAGGCAGGAAAGGGGGATCACATAGAGCTGTGGCTCGCTCCATAGCAGACATCTGCCCAGTCATGGCCCTCCACCAGTACCTTTTTCTCTGGGGGGAGGCTAAGTGTTACTTGTTCCAGCATGAGGATGGGTCCCCACTGACAAAATACCAGTTTTGGAAGGTTACCAGCCAAGCATTGGCCAGGGTTGGGGTGGGCCATCTGAGCTTCAGCACCCACTGCTTCCACATAGGTGCCACCTCTACACCAGCCACAGAGGGGTACGACTCAGTGGCAATTAAGCAGATTGGCCACGGAGTGTCGCATCAGTAACGTTAATATATTTGCCCCCTTCTCCACTTGCAGTACTACACTGCTGGTTCCTCCCTTCCTTTTTTCTTCCCAGGACCTACAATTGGGGGACAGACGCTGCCTGGTGATAATAATCGGCCACAGCTTCGTACATTGGGCAGTGAATTATGCAGCACACTCCACTTGAGGGCCACACCTGAGCATGGGTGTCCACAATGTCATTGACTGGAATGGTTGGAGGGGCATGTGGTGGAATCAAGTTGCCACAGGGCTGGCCTCCAGACTTGCTGGTGATCCATGCATGTTGGAACAAGCTGGGGAACAGGCCAAGCAAGGACCTCATCAATGCCATCTTGCATGACCTGGACATCTGATGGAAGTGGTACCTGAACACGCTAATGTTATGGTCCATCATCATACCCAGGAGGGTGTGGGGAACAGGGTGCAAACCAGGGGCACTTAACTGGGAGACATGGGCACGACTTGGCGAAATTCTCGTTTCCGTTTCCGTTTCTCGTTTCCGTTACGTAATGGAATGAAGAACGACAATTACTCTGCCAGAACTCGAACTCGAACCGACTAAAGAAAAATTGGGTCTGATTTGTCGTTGTTGTTCCTGGCATCGCAGCGATCGCGCAATGCCAAGCGGCACAGGAAAAAAGTTTTAAAAATAAAAAAACCCCTGGCCAAAAAAGCAGGCGAAAATATGCCTGCCTGAGTGAGGGCACCTACCAGAGGGGTGGTTTCTGGGGGGGGGGGTGTCCCCGGCCTCCCCCCCCCTTCTCCTGGGCTGCACAAAGTGCGCATCCTCGTCGAGTCGCCACGGCAACTCGCTAAGCGGCGCGGCACATAAAAAAAGTTTTAAAAATAAAAAAAACCCGATTCCCGGCCAAAAAAGCAGGCAAAAATTGAGGGCACCTACCAGAAGGGTGGTTTCGGGGGGGTCCCCGGCCTCCCCCCCTCTCCTCTCCTGGGCTGCTCTGGTGGGGGGCATCCTCGTCATCTCGCCAACTCGCCATGCCATGCGGTGCGGGCGGGGGATCCAAAATGGGGCGACCGCAATATTTATTTTGAAATCGCGTGGTCCAAAAACACACCAAAGCACCACAAAAACATGTGAAAATAGCTATTTTAAAACTGCCTGAATTTTTTCAGTAGCAGCAGTGGGTTTTTCTTGCAACAAAACGTCTCCATTTATTTTATTTTATTTTATTTTTATTTTTTACACCTGCGCAATGATGGGCTAGCCATGGGAGTGGACCATGCAAATTTTTGGAGCCATTCCACCAATTGCATGGCCACTTGGCCAGGTTTTGACCGAGACTTCTGGGATGTGCCAGTCGGGCATAAAAAGCCACTAACCCTAGCCCGAACCCGAACCCTAACCCGAACCCATACGCCAGTACACTGTCCTTCTTAGTGGGTCAGAGAGGCACCCAGAGGTGCACCCCAGTAACTCACCCTAACCTTACCCATAACCCTAAGCCTAGCTCTTACGCTAACCCCTAACCACTAAGCCAGATGTGTACTCGCATTGCACTACAGCAAGGACACTTCCCTTCTTATTGAGTCACAGGGCGCCCGTAGGGATCCTCTCTCACTTCGTTCCCCAGCCCAAGTGCACCGCAGGCAGTGAGTCACAGAGGCACCTGAAAGAGAGGTGCCTCTGCCTGCTGCAACTGCAACTTAATGGTATGCATATCCAATTGGCTATGCATGCCATTTTGTAGCGGACCAGAGGAGGCACCCACCCGAGAGGTGCCTCCAGGAGCCCGCTTTCCCTTCATGGCGGGCCAGAGGAGGCACCCACCCCAGAGAGGTGCCTCCAGGAGCCCCCCCAAAACCAGTACTAAAGACAGACGAAAAACCGACAAACGAAATGACAAATTTTTGGAAAATTTCGCGAAAAACGGAAATGAGCTGAAACGGACCGGCTCCGACACATGAGAACTCGAAATGTAATTTTTCCTGGTCGTGCCCATCTCTATTAACTGGGCATGTAGGGGCATGAACCGGGAAGTCTGCCACAGCATACTCCCAGCAGGTAGTGCACTGATTGGTCACCCGGCCATCAGTGCCAGCAAGCCTGAGCTGTACCGTATGGATGGCACACACCTCACTTAATCAGGGCTCAACTTGTTCCTGGAGGACCTGCAGAGGGGACTGTATGTGGCCCTGGGCTGCCTAGCTGGGAGGCATGGCCATAGCTGAGCTTGGTCATGGCATTGGCAGGTAGTGCAGGGAATGGAAGTTTTAGGTGAGTCTCAAATGCTTCACTGCAAGGCCACACTGACCCCTAGGTTCTGTGGATCCTGAGACCACAGAGCCTTGGGCAAGGAGGCATTTGAAAACCAACTGGGGGAAGGGTCTGGCCAGCTGATGGTGCACCTGCCCCATGAGGGTAAATGGACAGCTTGTCCAGCTTGGGGGGAGCCAAACTTGAAGAGAACCCTCCGGGGGCCATGGTACTCACCCCACACAGCAATGCCCTTGGGTGGGTTCAGATGGTGACACTAGGGCCAATGGTCACCCTCATAGCAGCAGCCCCCTTTTAATATGAAAGAGCAATGTTAACCTTTAATAAAGTGTAGCCCAATGATGTCAACCAACACACTATCTCACCTGTTCATTCTGACATGGGGGAGGCAATGGAGATTTACCTCACTGGGATTGGTTGTCATCTGAAAGACTGGATGAGGATGGGAGGAGTTTTTACTGATGAAATATGCTTCCTTGTGTGTTAGCTAGTGTTAGTTGGGTGGGATTGCAAGATGGCTTCATTCTAGAGAAATCTACTCATTGCAGCTTTTCAGCAAAGATAGGTTTTTTTAGTTTGCAATAATAATGCTACTTATTTAGCTTTTGTTATTTTAATGGATTGATTTTCCTGAAATGGCTTAGACACCAATCTGAATCCTTTTTTGCCTTGCTTTTGTCTTATTTTACTGTACTTTTGATGTTTTGGACTTTTCATCATTTTAATACTTTTTAATAAAAAATAACATTTTACCAAGGTGTGGTCCTTGGGGAAAGAGAGTGAGTATGGCTAATGACAGTGTCTTGGCCAGAAAACTAATTTTGGTAATTTTTGGACATTTTGGGTATTTCATCCTACCTGGAAAAGTTGGTGTGCAGACATAAGGACACAACCAGGTTTAAGTTCTTTCTTTGGAAATAAGACAGTGGAAGCTAGTGGTACAAGAGTCTTTGGGACACTCACACATACAACCTCCTGGGCATTTCTAAATAACCTAGAGTTAAAGTGTGATGAAAATGTGAGTGTGGCAGTGATCTTACCTAGACTTCCAGAAGCTGGACAAGCTTAGGCTCCCAGCTTCCTTGACAATGTGTTAGGTGAGATAAGTGACTATATCAAAGCTCTTAAGTGTGACCATATCCAAATATTTGTCCTCTAGTATTTGTACTTCATTCTTGGGAGAAAAAAAAATAAGAAAACATACGCTCCGAGCTGAAATGAGAAATGGAGGAGTCGCTGTTTGCAATTGTTTAACTGAGTGAATCCCATAGCAATTATTTGTTAAAGCCATAGGAATATTCATGGAGCTAGTCCATTGTATGGGGCTGTCTGTGCTCCACAAAAACAGCATCGCAAAAAAAAAGCTGAACAACCCTTTCATTGCAATCAAAGTATTCATTTTAGGGCAGTGGAATGCAAGAAGTTAAAGACCAATATGTCCCACTTTTTTCTTTTTCTTTTCTTTTCTTTTCTTTTTTTAGGAAAGAGTAAAAAACAATGCATTTTCATTGTGTACACAAATGAATAATATCATTTAGCAGAGAAGAGTGAGTCTTACTAATGAAAAATGCAAATATATTGTTTATGTGTTATTCATGAAGTTTCTTAGTCTGGAGTTCACAATTTGAGTGCTTAAGTGTTCTGAAAAACAGCTTTGGTTTAATGCTAAATGTTGATGCTTCCCTGTCAAAAATATCAATTTACAACAATGCTTTTCCAAATGTATACCTGCAGGCAATACAACCCATTTTGACAAGGAGCACACATGAAATTCCTTCTCACCAGACAAGATTCCAGGGACTGTTCTGGAACATTAGTATGCAACTCATGGCACACAGAAAAACTGGTTTGATGCACAAAAGAGGGGTGAAACCAGGAGTAGGGAGGGCATGTGAAGGGAAGCAAAAATGTGAATGGAAGAAAGAGTGTTGAGAAGAAAGAGTAAAAGGAGAGATAGGGAGAAGGGGAAGAAGAAAGCAGCACAAGGGACAATGTTTGATTTTTCTGCAAAAAAACTGTGGGACATACCTGAGACAGATTTTTCTTGAGGACCCCACCATGGTTTAAAACCCCACGTATCCTTATGTGCTGGAGTGAAAATAAGATTGAAAAGAATGATGTTTGCAGTGCTCGCTACTGGCCAGATCTTAGGGCACGAGCTGAAATCTCATCAAATTGCTACATTTCACAGGGACTCAAGGAGGGAAGGCAATTTGAGGGCAAGGATCAGTGGAGGACAAGGGAGGTTGACGGTGTTGTGTGTTTGAAGTAGCTGTAAAGGTTTGTCCTAAAGGACATCTCCTCTTTATTCTTAGCTGATCCCAGGAGTTTAATGGCTGAGTGTGAAGTGTATCATGAGGAAAGGAGACTGGAGAGACCCTGTAGCCCATCTGTATGTCTGCTGGCCCTAGCGCAGGCATATGTTCACACAACTAACCACCCCTTCATTGCCTTGAAGGCAACAGCAAGGAAAAAACACCCGGGCCTCTTTCTTCTCTTAGATTTCCATTTCTAATCCAACAGGCAATACTCAAATTAACCAACATTTCCTGTTCTGTATCTTTGGCCTCAGTCTGGATGAACAGTGATTGAAATGCTAAGTGCATTTTTAAAATGGCTTAGTAGATTAAAAAATATACCCATAGTACTTATTTTATTATATTTAAAATATTTTGACCCACCTTTTTCCTTGGAAGCCGCTTACAACATATATAATTGGAGTCAATGAGTATAAAACCATTATACTCGTTAGAGACAATATTTCAAGGTAAGAACAATGAGTGTGAAGAAGCATCTTACATCTGATATCATTAGAAATGCAGTATTAAAGTTAAGAACAATAAGGAAACAAATATGGGGGAACAAATTTCTAAGAGATGAGAAACAAAACATGAAAAACACAGATAGTAATTGTAATCCAGGCCAAACAGTAATGCATAACAAACAATACATTATACAATAGTTAGCTACTGTGTCCTGCCTTGTTAAAAGGCATTCATGGAAGGAATTAGTGGTTTAAATTTTAATGTTATGGTGGGGGGACTTTTAATTTTGGCAGAAAGAAGGAGGAGAACTTTGAGCCTCCATCACAGCTAGTTACATATATTTCTTCTTGAAGTTAGATGTCACTCTGTATTTTACACCTTGATCTGAGTGACTTGCCATTTTTGATGCTTTTGATAGGTTAACCGAGAGTTACTTAGCTTCAAGAGCTTCAAGTGTAAAGAAAAAGCTGGGGATGGGGACAAAATAATCACTTATATTTTGGTGCCCATAGCACCCTAAATAACAACAGAGCATGTATTTAGTATGCACACTGCAGCCAATGCAGTCACAGACAGATAGCAAAGCATCTTGGTACAAGTATTGTCAGCTGTAGAGAAGAGCTGGATCAAGTTATCCATCTGTGTGAACATTTTGTCACATATTTCCTTGACCAATTACTAGCCAACTCCTCTTCTTATGACACAGTACAAGTTAAGCCTGATAGGCATGACATGAAAAGTATAATTTGTACCAAATGCCTGGCAGGCAGCGCGGCAATTGCATATTGCAGCACAGACAGCAATGTCTCCATGAACATGTTGCTGTCGAATATGCAGGAATGTAAGTTAACAGTGTATTTGGAACACAAGAAAATTGGCCAATGTAGCAAGCAAAACCTGATAGTTATAGCATGGGGAAAAACAGGAGGGCCCATTCATTGTCAAATGTTCCCCTAAAGAATACGAAACAAGCAAACAAACAAACAAAAAACCCCTAAGAATAACATGATACTTCATGAATTGTTGGAACTTCACATTAGAGATGGGCACAACTCAAAAAAATGGTGTTTCGTTTGTCGTTTGGTCTTTTAGGGGTCCGTTTCGGTTTGTTTTTGTTTTCGTGACGGTTTTTGAAAAAAAATTCATTTTCGTTTCGTTAGGTAACAAAATGAAAAAACAAAAACGAAAAAGAAAAATTGCTGTTTCGTTAGCATTCTTTTTAGTTCAATGCATCTGCTGCAACGAAAACAAAAAACACGGCAAATTTGGTCATTTTGTTTTTGTTTTTGTTTTGTTTTAAAAAAATTGTTTCATTTTCATTGTGTAACAAAATGAAAAAATGAAAACGAAAACGAAAAATCGCTCGTTTTGTGCCCATCTCTACTTCACATGATGCTACCTTGGTTTGCATTTGCTCGTTTGGTACAGATGTTGCGGTCTAGCACTTTAGTGACACCTAGTCCTCCCCCTCCTGTTTCTTTTTCTGATTCTTTAAGGGCAGTCAACAGAAACAAACTTGCTAGTTTTTGTGTCTTTTCTAGCCTGAGTGCCACATATGATTTTCTGGTGTTTGCCAAGCTTTCTTGTCAATCTTGAACTTGCCACAGTGCCACCAGATGAGTCTAAACCGGACGTCCACTGGGTTTTGACAGTCCCCAAGCTGCTGGAAAGACTTGTAGGTCTGCTGCTTCCCAAGGCAACATACAGGATACTATCCCGAAGCAAAATCTAAGGGGAACATATTCCCTTGATAAGGAATGTGTAGAGCGTCTGAGGAGTTTTTAAGTAGTCTTTTGACAGATATGACAGCTAGTGTGGAAAAGCTGTACCTCAGTAATAATGTGTTCTTGAAAAGAACTTTCAAGAACAAATGAGTTGGAGCTTTCACGAGGAAAGTATGCCACACTTTAAAGTTCCAATGGCAGTTTCTGTTTTCTTCCTTCCCTGTCACACTTTGTATGAATGGCTAAATTGATTCCCCCCCTTTCTAACTGAGAAAATATATTTGCTCCATTGCCAAGATGTTGAGTTTAGTATCCTGCTGGTGAAATCTAAAATCTTTTGAAAATGTAGGAAGTGGTGACACGGCCTTCACACTAATAGCCTTAGGGCAGTTATTCAATAATAACTTAGATGAATCAATACATTAAAAGTATTTCTCCTTTGATTTGATTATGGCATGCTGAGAATAAGATTTTTTTCATTTTTATAAAAATCATCTACATTAATTGATCTTCTATGAACTTTGCTTTCTAGGAATTTCTGACCAAGCTCATTATAAGTCTTGGCAATTCATGGCTTTCTCACAAAGGCCTTATAGGCCTTATTTTGAAAAACAAAACAAAACAAAAATGCTTTCACCTACATTCATTCCACCCAGTAAATGGAAGATAATTTGGACAAGACTTTTTTCTCATTTCTCTTGTAATGCCTGTGATCAGTTACCATAAATGACAAATACCAATTTCCCTGGTTCCCTCCTTCCTAGACATGCAATGAACAATAACAAAAGAGAGATGTTTTGGTCATGCCATCCCAGTTATGAAAATCCTTCTATTAAAAAAGTGTATCTGGGATCTATCTTGCACTATTTTTCATATGCCAGGCTAAGACTTTGTTGCTGTTGCTGTTGCTGTTGCTGTTGCTGTTGCTGTTGTTGTGGTGGTGGTCGTGGTGGCGGTGGCAGTGGTGGTGTGAAGATTCTTAGTTATCCAGGTGAGGTTATCTGGAAGTTGAGTCATGGCAACTGGATTTCTTTTCTTAAGAGAGCAAAACGTTTCAGTACTCATCCAAGTAGCTTTGTCTATGTGAGGAACATTGGCGTGAGTCTTCCAATTTATAGTTCACCTTGGTTTTACACCAAACTGCCCTGGATAGGCTCATTAGGTAGACAGTGGCTTAAATAGACTTGTTAGATGTACAATGGCCTGGAGTGTGTGAAATTCCCACCTATGCAACCCTTTCCAACCCATTATTATTATTATTATTATTATTATTATTATTATTATTATTATTATTATTATTATTATTATTATTATTATTATTATCATCATCATCATCATCATCATCATCATCATCATCTTAGGCATTCAAATAAGAAAAAATCCTCAGCCTCTAGTATGATTGCTATTTTGCCTCTTTCTATTATTAAAGTTATTATTTTAATCCATAATATAACTCTGCATGGCAGGAGTGCACATCCCAGCAACACATGGATAAACAGGCCTCCTGCCACTGCCTGTGTAACCTCACCACCTTTTCTGATTTGAAAAATTCGCTGGTCCAGCACTTCTATTAGCAGAGCCAGCTTAATGCTCTGAAGAGGAAATAGGGAGCAGCAGTTCAATCAAGCTTCACATATTGATATATTATTATTTCTTTAAAATATTTATACCCTGCCTTTCTCCTCAAGAGGACATAAGGCATCAGACATTTAAACAAACTATTAAAAGCTTTAAAATGGCCAATTCTAATGTTTAAAAAGCATGAAACAGATACCAATTTGATAAAAAAACTAGAAGATAAAAACAGCTTGAAACCATTCTAAATTTGCATTTTAACAACAACATAACAGGTTCATTTTTTAAGGTAGCCAATTGCAGAGAAAAAGCCTGCCTGAAGAGAAATGTCTTTGTCTGCTTGCAGAACAGCTATGAGGGAATCATCCTAGCCTCCTGTGGGAGGGATCTCTGGAGCTTGGTATCAGTGGCAGAGGAAGGCCTCTCGTACAGTGGTCCCCCGCCCTTTTGCGGTTCATATATTGTGGTCCCGCTATATCGCAGGACCACAGTATATGAAAAAGGCCCCTTAGGGTAAGGGGGGAAAGTTCTGTTTCAAGCCTCCCATACTTACCCCAGGACTGGAGCTGCCCCGAACAGGCCTGTGAGGGCCTTCCTGGGCCTTCTGGAGGCCCCAAAATGGCCTCCCTGCAAACTGGAAGTGACTTCCGGATAGCTGAAAATCATTTCTGAGGTCTCTGAGAGCCTTTCTAGGCCTGTCAGAGGCCTCAGATATGATTTATTGGTTTACCGAAAGTCCCTTCCGGTTCACAGGGAGGCCCTTTTGGGGCCTCCAGAAGGCCTGGGAAGGCTCTCACAGGCCCATTCGGGGTAGGGCCAGGCTAGGGGTAAGTACAAGAGCCCCCAGTTCCCCCCCCCCAAGGCCTGAGTCAACCTGCATCTGCATATCGCAGATTTTCAATTATTGTGGGTCAGGTCAGGTCCCTAACCCCCGCGATAGGCGGGGGATCACTGTATGTCCTCATCAAATACAACTGTGAGAGCAGCTGATCATTTTAGAACCCTGGTAGCCTCAGAAAGGGAGATGCAGTCTTTCAGAAAGTTTGGACCTAAGGCTTTATAGGTCAAACTAAGCGCTTTGAATTGTTTGAGGATCAGGCTAGCAACCAGTGAAGCTGATGTAACAAGGAAATTTGGCAAACCCTGCAACTAATGCATAGAATCATAGAATTGTAGAGTTAGAAGAGACCTCAAGGGCCATCTAGTCCAACCCCCTGCCATACAGGACTCCCCATCACAGTATTTCCAACAGATGGCCATCCAGCCTCTGCCTAAAAACCTCCAGAGAAGGAAATTCCACCACCCTCCATGGCAGCATATTCCATTGCTGAACAGCTCTAACAGTCATGAAGTTCTTCCTAATGTTTGAACTGAATCTCTTTTCCTGTAGTGCATGTACCACTATAGCCAGATCAGACATTTCCAAGAATAAGTACAGCTAAAGCAATAGTTATAACCATGCAAGTGACTTGCCAACAATAATTACGATGTTATAATTATTCTACAGCATTTTCATCTCCACTGTTACAATTCAGACCAACCATCATCATTATCATCATCTTAGAACTGCAGATCTGGGGTTCTGCTGCTCAATGGCTCATTAAGTCCAGTCCCTGTTAGAAAGGCACAGTGGGAAATCAAACTGTCAACCTCTATGCCATGTCTACCTTTTTCTATTTAAAAAAAAAACACCACTTGGACAAAAAAGAGAAAAAAGGAAAAAGTTAAGAAAGTTACTAATTTTTGCTCTTGGTGTAATTTTTAAAATCTCAGCCAGTGTAACTCTGCTATGTTGAACTTTGTCAAAGGCTGTCTTATAAAGGAAGCATACATATTCATGTTCATGTCAAAATACCTCTCCCCCCAAGTATATGTGGGCAGAATAGAGCTTGCGTGCATCCATAACTCCCCAGAACCAAAACAAGGCCAAACAATACAACCTAGTAACTGTAGGGTGCCAAGGGGTTCACTTTCCTCCCAAAGTCTTTTGGGGAAAGGAAATCCGTTGCCAGTCTCAGAGGAAGGAGGAGAGCCCTGCTTCTTCTACCAGTCTAAGGACACCTTTCAGGTTGATCAGGCACAGAGTGCCACAGCAAAATTGCTATATGCTGTCAATCGGCTGTCCTTGGATGAGCGTAAAGTAAGCCCCTTCTCCTGCTATGCCTCCATAGTCCCCACTGGTGGCAGCTGCCCTGTAGGTACAATACTCCTCTAAGAAGGCATGGCCAAACTCTATCCATCTGTGGCTAGACTTTCTGGTGTAGCATGGCACTGAAGGAAGAGGTACAGGAAGAGCACCGCCTGACTGGCCCCCAGTTGGCTGGCCTGGAGTGCAGTGCCACTTTCCCATGCTGCTTCCTATGCCAGCAGTATGCCCATCTCTGGTTCTCAGCCCTCCAAGCTTCTCAGCATATTGCCTTGTCTCAAACTTGGGCAGACTCTTTGGATAGCACCAGCATTTCCGGCAAACATCTGGTATTGGGATCAGGGCATCAGATGGTTCCCCAGTTGGCCATTGAGAACTCTTGGGATGACAGTATTTCCTGGGCCTTAAATGCCTCCCAGACCACAGTATCACCGCAGTATTCTTCCTCTCCTACCCACACTCCTGATTAAATCCCATCCATGGCCTTGAGGGCATTGTCTGTATCTCAACCTCCAGTGCTCTAGTGGACAGTCCAACTGCAAGTCAGGAATCTCACTCTTATTCTTATGGGGGAAAAGAGCTCATTTTTACCAGCAGGGGGATTGGGGCCAAACCCACAACCTCCTTTGAGACCAGAGAAAGTGAAGTTAAAAGGTGTGCATATGTGAGCAAAGGAGGAACATGGAGTGAAGGCGCCCTTTCAGGACTACCTTCTCAGCTTGCACTCCATTACATATGTATGATATAACCATTTATCAAGAATTAAGATTCTCTGAACCTAAACATATGATATATTTGCAACTGCACTGATACTGACGTTATGGAAAAATAAATCTGCTTTATGCCAAAGGAAGGATGCTTTCTACACATGTTCAAACTCAATTGGTCCCACTGACATTTTTGAAAAGAGAAACCAGACCCCTTTTCAGAGGAAAAGTATGGGGATTATATTTAATCTTGCCATTGTGTTTACATAGAATGACTGTGCTTAATGCTTGTTGTTGTTGTTGTTGTTGTTGTTGTTGTTGTTGTTGTTGTTGTTGTTGTTGTTGTTGTTGTTGTTGTATCATTACAGTCGCAACCAACTCTTCGTGACACCATGTCCATGGAGTTTTCTTGGCAGGAATACTGGAGTGGTTTTGCCAGTTCCTACTCCAGGCGCCTACAGCACCTGGTTATTCCCTGGTGGTCTCCCATCCAAGTACTAACCAGGGCCGACCCTGCTTAGCTTCCGAGATCAGGCAAGATCGGATGTGCTCAGGGAACTTAATACTTAGTATGTTAAATTTTCTTTTTCTGCATGCAAAACACTTTCCCCAACAGTTGCTGAGTAATCTCTATACTGTCCATAATTGTAAGATCAGAATTATTGCAACTCTGAAAGAGGAGATCAAGTCCTGGTGCATAATAGGGATTAAGAGCATGCTTGGGAAAGGGAGAAGCAGAGTGAGCACCAAGGCAATGAGAGAGAGAGAGAGAGAGAGAGAGAGAGAGAGAGAGAGAGAGAGAGAGAGAGAGAGAGAGAGAGAGAGAGAGAGAGAGAGAGAGAGAGAGAGAGAGAGAGAGAGAGAGAGAGAGAGATGAGACTGGTGTATTCAGTTTTTGCACAATCTCCTCACATCCAAACGTGTCTCACCCACCCAGCAAGGGGGTCCAGATCCTGGGGGAACAGTGGGGGAGGGGAAAGAAGGGTTTCTCCTTCTTATGCCCTCTTTGTGAGTCTCCTTTCCAGTTAAGGCTATCCTGTGCAAACTGCACAGCGTGTGGATAGCACCAAGCAGGTGATTTTCCCCCCCAAGCATCACCTCTGTAGCATGCTTCCCCCTCCTCCTTTTCCCCAACTAAGGCTTGGTGATTGTCAGCCTGGGGAGAGAAGAGGGAAGAAGGCGATGGATTCCCCCCCCCCAAAAAAAATCAGCACCTCCGTTGCACACTCCCTCTCCTCTTTTTCCCAGGCTATTGATCACCAAGCCTTAGGGGGGGGGGGGGAGGATGTGTAAGTGTAAGAAAGAAAAGGAAGAAGTAAGGATGTAGAGTAAGAGGGTGCAAATACTATCTGCTTTGATATGACTGAAGTTCTGCATCATACAAATAGCAAATGGTTCATATTGAGATGATTTTAGTTTCAATTTTAGTGACTTACAGTATTTGTATATATTGACATTACTAAAAAATAGTGGGGAAAACATGAAAATGGGAAAAATAAAAGTTTGTGGTATAGGTGGGGTAAGAAATTCAGCACCATCATCTATTGATTTAGGATTCAGAAAAATCAGTTCAGTTCCCTCTTTCCTTCCTTCTTTCCTCACCAGAAATCATGCAACTTACTCAAGTTTACTAAGCCAAAAAAAAAATACTCCCATTTAGTAATTTTGCTGCTCCAGTGGATATCTGACTATTGCCTTGTGTGTCACTTTCACAACCCACATTGTCTGGAACATAGGTAGCACAGTAAAAATAAAAAATGCCAACATGCTGCAAAAATAAAACCCAGCAGCAAATGTAAAAGAAAGGAGATACAAGACATAGAAACAGCTTAGGTCTTATACTTATTGATAATATGACTCACTCCCTTCATGTGGCTCACAAGAAGCTCAAGAAATCTGTGACACATTCACAACATAAAAACATTCATTTGACTTGGATGCAATGGCGCAATAGGAAATGAGATCTACAGCTGCCTAAAAGAAAATTAAAAATCATCAATGCACATAACATCCAACAAAGAACAAAAGCTACATAGAAACCAGCCACTAACAGACTAACACTATTCCCTGGTCCTTTCAAAGTGGGAAATGGCTGAAGAGAACGGAACAGGAAATTTATTTTAATCATATAAATCCCCAGGGGCTCAAAGATTAGTGTTTCCAGTAGACATGGGCACGACTTGGCGAGATTCTTGTTTCCGTTTCTGTTTCTCGTTTCCGTTACGTAACGGAAACGGTAACGACAATTACTCCGCCAGAACTCGAACTCGAACCGACTAAAGAAAAATTAGGTTTGATTTGTCGTGGTCGTTCCTGGCATCACAGCGATCGCGCGATGCCAAGTGGCACAGGAAAAAAGTTTTAAAAATAAAAAAACCTGATTCCCCGCCAAAAAAGCAGGCGAAAATATGCCTGCCTCAGTGAGGGCACCTACCAGAAGGGTGGTTTCTGGGGGGGGGGTGTCCCCGGCCTCCCCCCCTCTCCTCTCCTGGGCTGCGCGCATCCTCACCAACTCGCCATGCGGTGCGGGCGGGGCATCCAAATGGGGCGACCGCAATATTTATTTTGAAATCGCGTAGTCCAAAAACACACCAAAGCACCACAGAAACATGCGAAAATAGCTATTTTAAAACTGACTGAATTTTCTCAGTAGCAGCAGTGGGTTTTTCTTGCAACAAAACGTCTCCATTGATTTTATTTTATTTTTATTTTTATTTTTATTTTTTTACACCTGCGCAATGATGGGCTGGCCATGGGAGTGGACCATGCAAATTTTGGAGTCATTCCACCAATTGCATGGCCACTTGGCCAGGTTTTGACCGAGACTTCTGGGATGTGCCAGTCGGGCATAAAAAGCCCACTAACCCTAGCCCGAACCCGAACCATAACCCTAACCCTAACCCATACGGCAGTACACTGTCCTTCTTAGTGGGTCAGAGAGGCACCCAGAGGTGCACCCCAGTAACTCACCCTAACCTTACCCATAACCCTAAGCCTAGCCCTTGCGCTAACCCCTAACCAGTAAGCCAGATGTGTACTCGCATTGCACTACAGCAAGTACACTTCCCTTCTTAGTGAGTCACAGCGGGCGCCCGTAGGGGTCCTCTCTCACTTCGTTCCCCAGCCCAAGTGCACCGCAGGCAGTGAGTCACAGAGGCACCCGAAAGAGAGGTGCCTCTGCCTGCTACTGCAGTGCAACTGGAGGCACCCACCCCAGAGAGTTGCCTCCAGGAGCCCGCTTTCCCTTCATGGCGGGCCAGAGGATGCACCCACCCCAGAGAGGTGCCTCCAGGAGCCCGCCCCCCCAAACCAGTACGAACGACAGACGAAAACAACAACAAATGAAACGACAAATTTTTGGAAAATTTCGCGAAAAACGGAAACGAGCCGAAACGGGCCAGCTCCGACACACGACAACTCGAAACGTAATTTTTCCTGGTTGTGCCCATCTCTAGTTTCCAGGACACCTTGGATTTATTTATTTATTTATTTATTCATTTTGGAGGGTCCCTTTGATTTGGGCTTCCTGGTTCTGTTAAACTTTTACCATTTTCTGAGTAAGGGTGGCTGCTGCCATGTTTTTGTTTTCCTTTCTAAATGTTCTGCTTTTAAAAGGCTAAAGAACTAAAGCAATACTTGTTATCCTAAAGAACATAAATTTGATTTGAGAGCTGTTTCTTACCTCCTTTGCTTTGGATTACTTTCAAAACTGACATTTCCCCCTGCTTTGCCTCTGATTTTGACAACATTCCAAACCTGAAGTACATCCCTTTTATACAACCAGCTGTGCTGTGAAAATACATGACTAAGATTTTAAAGAAGGTTTAATCACAAAATGTGTAGACCAGTGTTAACTGCTCTATTCCCCCTGGTGCACTTGATGTTCTGATTGTTCTATTGGCAATCACCATAGCCCTACCATATATTCCATTATTTTCTTTGTCTGGGATATTCTTGTGTGTATGGAGGGGGGTGTAGGTTTGCCAACCTTTTCTAGAATTTTTGACCAAGATTAGATATGAATTTGGGTTTAGAAAGTTCCTGTCACTTTATAAGTAATAGTCTTTAAAGGAGCACTTTGTAGAGTATTCAGTGGCTGATTATAGAGACAGCTCTCATTCCTCATTGATCAGTCCTTTCTCCTAAGGGGAAAACAGTGGAGTGAAGCAAGCAGAGATGGGACTCTTCTGAGTTGTGGGAGGCTGACTAACAACGGAAGGGGAAAACAAATAGTGAGTGACCTGGAACAATTATATGAAATTGATTGACTGAAGGTTATGAAATTGACATGATGAGATTTGATCAAGTAAGGAAGCACTGGAAATGATGAATAGTTTCCATGGTAACCAGGGAGCCACATGACACATGTCTTGGAAAATGCCTTGGAAAGGAGGGGAGGAATTAGGGAAAAGGTGGAGAGCCAGAGAGTTTACACAGGGCAAAATCCTGTGAGTGTTGTGGAGAAAGCATAACGGACTGATCAACATTACTTCATCTCTCCAGTGGTAAAACCGTATTTGATTTAAAATGGAAATGTTGCAGCTGGAAAAGGCAGCCAGTTTCCATCTAGAAGTTCATTTAGTGTGAGTAGGAATGATATCATCATTGCACCACTTATTTTGCCCAAAAAATATTCAGCGGGCACATATCTTGCTTTAAATTCAATTCTTTTGAATGAACTGAGGATAACACTGTCATTTTAAACATTTTTAAAGACAAAACATGCAGGCATTGCTGGTTTGCTATAGATGGCATGACAATAAAGCAAAGTGTGTGACACTGTCTGGATTTTGCTGGCATTTTTAAAAAACTATCATAACCTCTGAAAGCAGAGAGTAAGTATTTATTTTAATATACACTTTGGATTAACAAGTCTTGTTTTATTCTGTGAGGGCTGGAGTTTATTGTACACACATGTAAGTGGCAAGGCACCTCTATATTCTCTCTCTGCTTTCCCTAATAATAGGAACACTTCATAATTCTACTTGAGACAAAGCCACAGCTGAGTTATAAATGCCTTTGTTCTCAAAGTAAAATCGATTCTACACAGTTTAGCAAATGCTTATTATGAATGCTGCTTCTCCTTCAGGGAAGGGAGGAAAATCTAGTCTTTTCCTATTCTATGAAAATGTGAGCTTGCAATGTTGCACCCTTTTATTCATTGACAGCCCCAGCCATTTTGACACTTCAGGCAGCAAATCCAAATGGTATCCTCTATAGTGCTGGAAGTATCAAAGAATCAGAATAATCTGAATCATTGACAGTGGGTTTTTGTTGTTGTTTTTAGATTTTTGACTGAGTGAAAGCTCCTTAACATCTTCAGCTCACCAATTAAAATCATAAAAATGCAATGAACATATCAATTTTATGCAGTGAACATTGAAAGGTACTTTAATGGTAACAGTAAGAATAAAAATGAGCTCTACAATGAAAGGTACCCCATTTCACGGTTCCATTACACTCTATTCCAGTTCTTTTTTTATCCACAGGATGCCAAAAATGCTTTGTCTTCATTGGGCTGTTTTAGATTCTCCTATTTTACTTTTCTCTTTTTAAAATTGTTTGTATTTATGCAAAACTGAAGGTTTTTCCCAAAACAGCTAACAGCTCCTCTTTGCCTACACAGGTGATTGAAAAGGATCCTCCCTTTGGATAATGGAATCACTATTGGTCTAAAGAAAGGTTGTGGAACCTTTGGTCCTACAGATGTTTTGGATACAACTCCTACAATCCTTTATCATTGGCAGTATAGGCTTGGAATTCTGGGAGTTGCAGTCAAAAACATCAGGATGACTGAAGGTTCCACAACTCTGGTCTAAAGGGTCAGCTCTCACTGAAAAATCTGCTTTCTGTAGTAAGTGAGCTGGCCTGTCCAATGGACTTGTTGGTTTCAGCTTCACCGCTCCAGTTTTAATTATGATCTCCACAATAACCCTTCGGCTGGTGCCAGGGATTGTTAAACACTGTTGCCAGCATCCATTCAGTTATTACCTTTTTATGTCAAGGATGGAAAGAAAGAAAGAAAGAAAGAAAGAAAGAAAGAAAGAAAGAAAGAAAGAAAGAAAGAAAGAAAGAAAGAAAGAAAGAAAGAAAGAAAGAAAAGACCATGTTCCGCCTTTTTTATGCTAAATAAAGCTGGCATTCAAAACCAGGTTTGAAGAAATACAGAGGTCAGTTATTCAAATACTTAAAGATCTGTGGTATAAAACAGACCCTTAATTTTTCAACAGTGATTTATTGTACTTATATTTATAATAGCCAGAATCCAGTTACAAAGCTGATGCTTGTTTTTCTTGTCACATGATGTGACACATAACAGCAGCAGAAGCAGAAGCAGCAACAAACAACAAGCACCAGCTTCTTAACTGGCAGCACTTTGCCACTAGAACTTCCTACTTTGAACTCATGCCGGCAAAATTGGATTTGGGCAAACATTTTTGAAGCCAAATTTTGTTAGACAGCTCCACCAGCAAGGCAAGAGTGATGTCACCAGCAATAGAAGACTGCCACTACTTGAAAAATGCACACTTGTAGCTGCTCCTATAGCAGATTAGCCTAAGCACCTTCTTTAGCTATCCCTGGTGGTTATTGCAGTCCCACAAGAATGGTACTCTTTGGGCGTTTATACACGACCCCTAAGCTCTGCCGCAAATGGCTGCTAGGTCCGGACCTTAAAAATGTTTACCCACCAGCTCCGGACTTTGCAGACAATTAAGTGCGACCCCACCCACTTTAGCGTGACCAAACAGCAGTTTTCTTGTACCTGGGCTTTGATGGTGACAAATATTTGATCCGGTGTAAGGATAGTGAGTGCGGGGTTCTCCTGGCTTCTGTTTGTTCTTTTTTTGCGCCCGCCCCTTTAAGAGATCTGAATGCTGCCGGGAACAAAACGGAGGTAAGACGGTATGCTTTTCTTTCTTTTTTCTCCCTCCCTCAGGCAGCCAGCAACCAGGAAGTGCGGAGGGGGGTGGGGACAGAGGAAGACAGAGGAAGAGTGACGAACCCCTAAGATCTCTGGTCCGAATTTAAGTGGCCAGCGGATCTTAGGGGTCGTGTAAAAAGGCCCTTTGTGGAAGGCATAGCCAAAGTCTATGCCAGTGTTGGTGAATCTATGGCATGGGTGCCAAAGGTGGCATGTGGAGCCCTTAGTGTGGGAATGTGACATCACCCCCTCACAACCATGACATTTTCCCCTCGGCTTGGAGCACACCACTGTGCTCCGTGCACAGAGCCAGGTGAAGGGGAGTCAGTGGCTGGTGGCCTCATTTGTAGCCTCAGTTTAGTCTTCAGCCACTCCACTCTGGGCATCCCCAAAGTGGTGTGTCTGGACAGTAAACTGGGGCTACAAAGGAACCTACAAACCACTGCCTCCCCTTTGCCCAGCTCTCTGCATGAAGCCATTTCAAGACCAGCAAAGTGGCTTCATCAAGAGAGCCGGGCAAAGGGGAGGAAATGGTTTCTGGGCTCATTTGTAGCCCCAGCTTACGCTCCAGTAGAGATGGGCACAAATTGAAAAAATGATGTTTTGGTTATTCGTTTTTTGTTGCAGGTCCGTTTGGGTTCGTATTTGTTTTTTGCAATTTTTTTGAAAAAAAACATTTTGTTTTTTTTGTTTTTTTTTTTAAAAAATTTTGTTTTTACCCACTTTTTGCACGATTTAAAGCCTTTCCGCGCATGGGTGTCCCCCAACGCCCCAGACCAGAGGGAGAACACAAAAAAATGAAGCTGGCAGAGACACAGTATAGACTAGGTACCAAGGGAGGCTACAAAGGCAGCGGTGGGCGTTGCCCAGGGCGTAAGGCAGCTGCAGAGTGACTGCACTGCGGGGCAGGGGAGGGTACTCTCCGAGAGGTACGCACGCACACAGGGAGGCTGCAAGAGAAATATCTTCTTTCTCTCCCCTAAGAGCCAGGCTGCAGCCAGCAGGAACACAGAGACACACAACTGCCTGGCTGGCCTAGTTGCAGAGACAGCAATCCCACCCTAACTCCCACAGCAGACTGCAAGAGGACAGGGCTGCCAGAGCTTTTTATGCCCTCTGTGGCTGCCACACCAACCCAGTCTGCAACCTAGGCATGCTATTGGTTGAAATTGTCCAAGCATTTACATGACCCCATTACATGGCTTGCATCCATTTTGTGGCTGGAATCCATTTTGTGTCATTCTTAAAGGGAAAAGAAAAAATACATCGCGGTGGGAGAAAGACAATACAAACGTTTTAAGGACCCCAACCCCCAGGTAGGTAATAACTTCAAATAATTATCGTTGCGTTTTTATGGATGTCCAGGGCATTTTAATACCCAAGAAATCAATATTAGGCATCTGGGAGCCATTTTGGGTCGATGTCTTCTAACTCCCCTTAAAGGAAAAAAAAACACAGCGATCTGAGAAAAGACATGCATGCATGTTTTAAGGACCCCAACCCCCCCGCAGGGTTTTATGGATATTTGGGACATTTTTAAACATTTTAAAACAGCTCATTTCATTGTGCGTAGTCATTAACAAAAACAAAACGTAATGAACCTAATTTTCGTGGTTCTGTTCGGTTTGTTCCAATTTCATCACAATTTTGTTATTCAATTCATTACGTAATGAAACAAATAACAAATAATGGAACATTTTTTTTAAATTCTGTGCCCATCTCTACTCTCCAGCCATGCCATTATTGGGATGCCCAGAACGGAGTGGACATTTTTTTATGCTACAAACAAGCTCACATGCCGCCACAACTCCCCCTGGTTTTCCCAAAGGTGTAGCACCCCATCTGCCTCTCTACCCTGGGCAGAGAGGCAGATGGGATTCTACCCTTTTGGAAAACAAATATAGAAGGGCAGATTTTTGAATTGTCATTGGCCACAGCACTCTCGCTGTGGCCACAGGAAATTCAAAAGCCTGCACCACGTTCCTGAAGGGTAGCAAAGGTGTTCTGGCTCCAGAGAATTAAAAAGTTTGTTCTTTGATACTTTCCCAAAGGGTAGCACCTGAAGCATTTGTTACCCGGGGTACTACTGTATTCAGGTTAAGACGCCGTATTGGCACTTTGCAAAAATAAATAAATAAGTGGGTTTTGAATCAGAGTTTGGGCATTCGCTCTCTAAAAGGTTTGCCATCATGGATCTATGCAAACATGGAATGACTCACCAGTTGATGGGGAATAGATGGACATCAGATGGGAAGAGGATTGGATGGTTGATGTAGGAGGTGCTTAAAGTAACCCAGCAGCAATGGCCACTCTGATGGGCAGAAGTGCCTCAGCGGTTTTTTTGCCAACCCACATGCGACTGGTGCAATATGTGCTATTCCATGGTGCTGGTTCCAGGGGCCAATAGTCTTTAAAAGAGCAGTCCATATGGCCACTAGCCCCCTTCCAGCTCTGGCAACCTTCCAAAGTAGACAGTCAAAGCATGGAGATTACTGTTGATTTCAGCCACATGCTTCAGAGCTTCTTCTGGGCCTGGCAGGTAGCAGGGAAGGTGGTTCAACCCTGCTTGGTCTGCTGGGGCTTTAATCGGAAAGGTTTTTGCACATGTAGGCCCTGTAAGTTCCTACACATCTGTTTGGTGTATGGAGGGCCTCACGGAGCTAGCTCATGCACAAGGGGGTGGTGACCTGGTGGTGCAAAAAACAGGGAAGCAGGAGGCAAGGAGAAACCCACCAGGCCAACCTGCTTTTTCAAAAGGCCCAATTAAGGTTACAGTCCTGGTGGAATGCTATGTAGTTATCTGGGCAGAGAGGCAGCATGATATCTACTTGATGGGTATATGCCAGGTTTTGAAATTCTAGCAAGTGGATAGAGGATAGCCAGGATGGTGAGGAATTTGAAGTCAGGGAAAGGTCAGGAGAATGTTGTTAGGGAGAAATAAGAAAAGGAAGTTAGGGAAGGTAGGATGTTGGGCCCATTTGACGCACTACCCATAAATTGTTTTGGGGTGTCCACTTTGGGAGTAGTACTCAGAAAGGCACCCAGGGAGTTTAGGTTAATCCATCATTTATCGTATCCAGAGGGTGCATCAGTGAATGACATTATTTTGCAAGAATTGTGTAGGGTGTGATAGGCTACCTTTGATGCAATAATGTGCATGATAAGGTGTTGTGGTATAGGAGCTAAACTGAGCAAATGTGACATACAGTCTGCATTGAGGCTTTTGCCAGTTTATCCAGGTGATTTTGAGTTGCTTGGGCAATGTGGGCCAGATCATTGCTCAATTGTCAATGGAGCACTCCATGGCACTCCATGGGCTCAAATGACTCCCAATCCAGGACATCGCCATAGCACTACTCCCCCCCTTCCTCATTCTCTTTATTTCCCAGTCCTCCAGGCCCACTTGTGTTGGTTCTAGGGCACCATTTGCATCACTGTCCCAATCTACTGGTGTACTGTGGGTTGGGAATCTTTCCCTTACTCATGGGGAAGTGGAAAGTCCACACTCACCAGTAAGAGAAGCAAGACTGGGCTCACAATATCATATTAGCTGTAGTGTACAATTACATATTGTTATTCTTTGCTTCTTCTATTGAATGGAACAAGACATAGATAAAGGCATAGAGGGTACTGCGAGATAACAACATCTATAGTAGGTTTCTGCTCCAGCTTTGGATTTTATTCAGGTTCTGAAGTGAATAGGGGTATTTGTTAGTTTCAGAAGCAAACTGGAAGTTGAGTCATGTCGACTGGATTTCTTTTCTCGTAAGATCGAAACATTTCGCTACTCATCCAATCAGTTTAGTCAGACAGCCTGGATGACTGGGAATCTTCACAGACTTTCAGAAGTAAAGCAGGGGAACCCAAAGCAGCCATCAATGCTGAATATTGCTTCAGCATTTCAGGGGTTAAAAATTTGTTTGTTCATTTTGGAGGGGGAAAAATCACTGGGGGAAAAAAAACAAAAAAATGACGCTGTAACATAAGCAGGGACCTCAACCCAGGAGAACATTGACCATGCAAGTGCCAATGACAATACAAGGCTCTCTTGGAGAGCCAGCCATGGAACCCCTATGAAGTAATTCCTCGCCCCTGCAATTGCTGAACTTTTGGTGAGGGCAGCATGTTGAAGAATGGAGAGAGGAGACTGCTATTCACCTTGCTTTACTTTTTAGGGGATAGAGACAATTGCATGATTTCTTCTCATATTTGGTGTAGGTGGCTGCATTGTTCAATCCAATCATCTGAGTGCCTCTGTGTGCAAAATTTGTGTCATTAAGTAGGATTTGATCAGGGTAGGTCACAGCAGCATCAGGGATAGGATCTAAGCATTATAAATCAAACGACTTTAGGTGGAGGAGGGAGGAAAAAGAGGACATGCTGGGAGGTTAACCTGCATGGAGGGTTGGAAAGAGTCCCCACCCCCACCCCCACCCCCAAAAACCCACTCAAAACCAAAGCCCTTTATCTTCCCTGTTTACAAATTTCTTTTCTCTATTTAGACATATAAATACATACTACAGAATATGTGTATGACCATCAAAGTGGATGGGCTACAAATTGGCTCAAAATAAATTGATTTTTGATTTATAAGGCATGTTTTTTTCTGAGAGAATCAAAACAGTTGGGATTCATACACCCTTGACCTATAGGATTAATAGAAGAATTACTGTGGCAGTATGCCAGGTTTTTCCCCCAGCAGGAGCCATTCCCTAACCCAATATACAGAAATATTTTTAACACTTTGGTGTGTGTGTGTGTGGGGGGGGAGGGCCCAATCCAAAAGCTGTTTTTCAACTGAACTTAGATTTGTATATGACACTGATGTATTTTCACTGTTTATATTTTAAAAATAAAGGAGGAAGAACTAGAAAATAGAGATGCACATTAGATCCAAAATTTCAGAATTTGATTTCAGAATTTGAAATTATAATCCTTTGGATGATTGATAACTTCAAAATTATTTAAAAGTTGAAATGTGTGGATCTCTAGAACTTAGCTAATAGCTATAATCAATAGAGGTGGGCACGAAATGAGCAATTTTTCATTTTCATTTTCTCGTTTCGTTATGTAACGAAACGAAAAACGAATTTTGTCTCCAAAATGAAACGAAACGAAATGAAACAACAGAAATTTTGTCGTGCATTTCGTTTTTGTTGCGGCAAATACATTGAACCGTAATGAATGCTAACGAAACAGCAATTTTTTGTTTTCATTTTCGTTTTGTTTCGTTACATAACAAAATGAAAATGTTTTTTTTGCAAAAATTTCACAAAAAATGAAAAGGAACCGAAATGGACCCCCTAAACGACAAACGACAAACAAAACACCATTTTTTTTTTAGTCGTGCCCAAATCTAATAATCAACATTAATTATCTCCCCCTTTTTAAAAAGGGACAAAACATTTTTAAAGGATTGTTTTGGCACCTCCCCAGTGATTGTGCCAAACAAATCCACACCAATATTCCAATATTAAATAGTGCCAAGGCACTAGGAAATGGCAGTTCTGGGGCTACTGATTGAACCCAGAATAGTGGGAATGCCATCAGCATTGAAGAAGCAGATGACAAGCCATTCTAGGGAATGGGGAAAGACTCTGGGCAGCACTGGCAGGCAAATTTGAGTAGAAGATAGACTGTGTATGAACTATGCCAACAGCACAGGGCATCACACAGCTGACTGAGTGAGCACAATCTTCAAGTATAGTTGGGCAAATGAATTAGGCAGCAGATTGAAGCATGGCAAACCTAGTACTGTGAGTAGAGTGTGTCATTCTCTCTTGTTTAAAGGGAATTTCAGAAAGCCCAGCAATGGTAGTTTGACCTTAAGGGAAACAATTTTTTTAATGGATCCAGGTTCCAGGTTTGGATGGTGTAGACTGACAATGTTCCCTGCCTGAAAGAACACGTTCAGTTCATTTTTCATACTGCTTGTGTCTCCTACCTGGTGGTGGGGTGGTCCCTCTGGTCCTCCTCACTGGGCTCCAGGGAAAAAAAAGCTGTCTGGCCCGCACTACAGCTGGTAGGCAGGCCACGTGGTCAGCACAAGAATAAAATAAAACAAAATATAATAAAATATAATAAAATAAAATAAAATAAAATAAAAATCAGTAAAAAAAACAATCTGGCAAAAAGTTTTTTAAAAAAGCTGACTAGCCCACACTACAGCTGGTATGCGGGCCACATGATTGGCACAAAATAATAAAAAATAAATAAATAAAAATAAAAATAAAAATAAAAATAAATTAAAATAAAAATAAATTAAAATAAAATAAAATAACCCGATCCGGCCCATGGGCCACTGAACCGGCCTGCAAGCTGGCAGGATTAAAAATAATAATATTAATACATTGCACAAAGTGGGGAAAAATAAATAATGAACCAACAAAATGAATATTTCCATAAACATTCATTAAAATGAAACAAAAGAAAACAAATCTTAAAATGAAACAAACCAAAACGAATCACCATTTTTTCAGTTTGTGCCCATCTCTAATCATATTATTCAATAACTTTAGCCTGACTTCAACTTACCACTTGCACTGCCCACCAATTGTGACCCAAATTAATAAAACTCCCAAAGCCTTAAAGAGTATGGGATGGGTGAAAACACGCTGCCTCTTCTGGCCAATCTGTCTCAGTCACAAATTCCCATCTGGGCCTCAATGGCTCTTCACTGGGTGGGAGGGCAGGAAGGTGGCCATGATCGAAAGAGGCATTGTGCCATGTGGCTCTCCCTTAAATCACCTCTGCCCCCAGCCAGACATCCACAGGGTCTTTCATTTCTTTTCCAAACATGCCTGCTTCCAAACAGATGGGCAATGTGGCCCCTCCTAGCACTAACGGCTGTTAGGAGCAGCCAGTTTCAGAGATCTTATGGGAGAAGCAAAAATGCAAGCAAAATGGGCTTAGATGAAATAAGTATAATATAGTCATTGAAGTAAGGAATATTTTGTTTATTCGGTATCTTATGGTTTCACACATGCAGACACCTAGAGAGGTGCAAGTGGGAATGTCTATTGATCTATAACCTACCTAGTCATGTAAGTTGGAAAGTCAGTAGTGCCCACGTACACTTTGGAGATACTTGTGGAACAAAGAAACAAACATGCAAAAATATCCAACCAAATACATAGATATCAACCCACACAGTGCCTGAATAAAGTCCATACAGTTTTGTGCTGACTTTCCTTTTATCCTTTGGGAAACATTCCAAATCTTTCCATCTCTAAGTCCATGGCATTTTCTGTGCATTCCTGGGTTCCTGTTTAAATAAAAACAAAACAAAACAAAACAAAACAAAATTAAAAGGTAAAACAAAAACAAACATACCTGCAACTAGGAGTACTGCAATGGTTGTCACCCAGGGAGAGAGACAGCATGCTAATTGTGCCTAGGCATTGATTACCTATATGACAATTATCCTCCCACAATCACACACAAATTCAATTCTACTTATATAATAAGATTTCAGAACTGTTAATAAATTAAGCTGGGTAAGAGAACAAAGAAAGCAAATAATATTCTAGAATGCAAAGAATGTTATCCAAACAATTACATGGGCCTTTCTTTCTACAGATCTGTGAAATGGCTGGTGGGATGGCTGCAATGTGATAATTAGATACAATCCATTGACCACAATCTGAACTCTCCCTCCTGCTTCACTAGCTGTAGTTTCCAGGGCAGATCTTGGACTTTGCTGAGGCTGTCATTTGCCTTCTTCTTCAGCACCAACAAATCAGTCTACTATTGCTTTCCATTTCCTTTTCGTAAATTCAAGTTCTAAAATTACAAATATGATACAAAAGACCTTCAAGGATCTCTTGTGGTATTGCTCTGCCCCAGGGTGAACAAATAGACTTGTGCTCTGCACCAGAGTTTCTCTGGAATCACATTCAGTCTAAAGATAGGAAGGTACAAAAATTAAGTTCACCTTGCAAGTCTGAACACAGCCTTGAAAATATAGCCTTAGTGTAGCATTCACCCTTTTACTGTGTGTGCGACCGTACAGGAGGGGGATAATAGGTTAATGTTTATGCCCAAATATGGAGTGTGGAGGCGGAGCCTTAGTGCTTAAATAGCTCCACCTGAGTTAACTATATTCAGGTAGGGCAGAGACAGGGCTAAGATAGGGAAACTGCACGCTTGGAGTTAGGGAACTGACAGGCACTGAAGAAGAGACAGGGCAGTTCGGGAACTGTCAAGTTTCAGTGAGGGAATTAGATCAGTATTTGAGTGAACTGCTTTGAGGAACTTTAAGTAACGGAACACACGTGAACTGTATTCAACATCTTAATGTATTCAATAAACTTTCATTTTATTTTTCCACATTATATCTTGTCTGGGACTCAGTGATTGAACTGGGATACCCTGACTGGTGGCAGCGATACCCGAGATTAAATTGGTACAGGTCAATGGTCTGTGAGATGACTGGGGACCTGTGCTAGAGTGAGGTTGTGCCTTTTACTACTTTGTAGTGAGGGGAGTGTGGTAACCCAGCCACACCGAAAGGATGACCTCCACACTTAGTAATTAACAGGGTTTGGCTGGGTCCAACGATGATTATATCAGTAACAGCAGCAAAAGAACCTTGCTTTACCGGGAGGCATTTGGCGACCTTTAATTTAATTTAATTTAATTTAATTTAATTTAATTTAATTTAATTTAATTTAAATCTCCCCCCCCCTTTCCTTCCTTGATGTCTCTAGCTGATAATTCCTTTTTATTATTGAATGGTCTTCCCCTCTACCACTTTTCCCCTCTTTTAAATCTTTCTTGATTTTTGCGGTTGTCACTTTGTGCTTTATCTGTTTTTTTTTTAAACCCTTATTGTTAACCGCCTGGAGTTCCCGGGGAAGACGGGTGGTATAAAAAATAAAATAAATAAATAAATAAACTAAACATATATTGGGGTTTTCTTAAGATTCAAAAAGAAAGGAGCCATTTCCAACTATGACCAGAATCATTAAAAAAAAACATGAAAATGCTCTTTAAAAGAGTGTATATACTGAGGTACTGAAGCCACTTGTAAGTGAACAGTGTCAGGATGCTGTTGTGGTGAACACATAATCTGGCTATTGTACTGTTTTAGGTGTCCCGGGAAGCAGAGAAAAAGTACCAGAAAAGTGTTACGTACTAAGTTGAGCCAATGAACCAATATCAGAATTGAGAGAATAAAAAAGAGGAAGCTATCAGAGAAATATACATTTGAGTCTCATAAACATGTGTTTTGTTTATAGTAAGAGAAAGTGGACTTGTTTAGATAGATTGCCTTATGTTTTAGATATTAGGGAGCTCTGGAAATAATTTTCTGCAGTTAAATCTTTTTTTAAGGGCAAACCATTTTGGAGGTTCAAGTTTGTTATAAGGCTGACATGGAGAGGAACATAAGTCCAAAAAGAGTCCAAGTCTTTACACCAAGGGCCTGAGGCTTCTTTGTTTTTTTGCAGGAATCCCACCATTTCAGTCTCATTCATGTAGACCAAAACAAAGAACCATATGTTATCTGCAGGTACTAGCAACTCCTGCATTCTGAGTTATTCTTGCTGATAATGATGATCTCTTTCCCTCAAAACAGACTCTCTAAAACTCTCTCTCTCTCAATCTAGAAACCACAAGGCACTATAGGCCACGAGCAAACAATGGGCTATTCATGCCCCATGGTGTGAAAAATTAATTTAAATATCAGTAACATAATACTATAGGAAGAACCAGGGATGGGAAGCACCATCACTGGACTATAAAATATATTTTGAATATTTTTATCACCTAGTAAACTGGAAGTAAACAGTTTACCCACAATTAATTTGGAGCTTTGTCCAAAAATTACTCAGCTTTCCCCTTCTTTTGCCACAACAAGAATTACGCTATCCTTCATGATGCTACAACAGTAATGTAGCAGCATTATGTTCTTGTTTCTGGGAGGGAAAGAAATATAACTGGTAATTCAATATTTGAAATACATTATTTCCATTCCTGGAAATCAGATTGGCTTTGCTAAATAATAATAATAATAATAATAATAATAATAATAATAATAATAATAATAATAATAATAATAATAATAATAATAATAAACTTTATTTTTATGCTGCCTTTCTCCCTGAAGGGACACAAGGCGGCTAAATATGAAGAGATGGCATACACAAATGTGCATGGTTGTTATTGACCACTTCAAAACATTTGGGAACTTAATGTTTAAACAAATGACCTTGTAATAATTAACAGATAAGTTAATACTGCAATTTCACCAATTCTCAAGTCACAGATGATAGGAACATATTGTGCGTGCTATGCAAAATATTTCTATTTTGTTATGAATGTGTAGCCTGCACACTGTAATTAAAAATTGTAAACTGCCCAGGGACTACTTAAAAGTGGTATGGGGCGGTATATAAGAAGAACACTTTGCTTTTGCTTCTATTATATTTTTAAAATGTACAGAAATAAGTAGTGCTACAATCATACACACATATATACCAATGGTTATATCAATCATTTCTTGGACTGTTTTGTTCAATAATAACATGTACTTTCCTGACTCTTGCTGAGTAAAATAAATACATAAATGTACTATAGCACAAATATAATAGTCACATAGTTTAAAGACAATACCATAAATCAGTGAAAGAGAGATGTTAAGGTTGAACATCATTCTTGATAAAAGAGCAGTTGACTGTTTACTAGAGTTATGAACTCTGAACCAGTTCTGTGAAGTTCATAAACCAAGCTCATTTTTCAGAGGAAGTCTAAATGTGCCTCTCAGCTGAAAAAATGAACTGTGGGTCACACTGGAAAATCCAATAGATGTCACCTGCAAAGAAAAAAAATGTGGAGCTGTGTATTAGGTCTTGAGTAAGCACTTGAACATCTTATGCACATAGGAAGAGTTACCATATATACTCGAGTATAAGTCCTCCCTAATTTAAGTTGAGGCCCCTAATTTACACCCCCCCCCCAAAAATGGGGAAACTTATTGAGTATACATCTAGGGTGGGAAATGAAGCAGGGGCTGGCAGCTCCTCCTTTGTGGGCTGGGGGAGCGGTGTGTGATGCTTAAAATGAGTTTTAGCCACCGAGGCAAACACTTGCCTTGGTGGCTAAAAGTCATTTTAAACATTGTGCTCTCCTCCCCGTGATGCAGAGGGGGGGGGTCAGGAGAAGTGTCACACAATGTTTAAAATGACTTTTAGCCACCAACCCAAGCACTTGCCTCAGTGGCTAAAAGTATTGACCCAAATATAAGTCGAGGGCCCCTTTTTTTTAGCCCAAAATTAGGGCTGAAAAATTAGACTTATATTTGAGTACATACAGTAATTATCTTATGCTTGTAAAAAGCAATGTACTCATTTAATGTCCAAATGATGCAACTTATTATGTATAATATAATGCTCTGAACTTTATGAGGCTAATTTAAACAGATTTTTAAAGTATGTGTGCTGTCTCTGTACAAATATGCAAAAGTAGACCGAATCAGGAGTTTTTGCATGATACAAGGAACACCATGGGACACAAACTGGAGAGATCCAAGGAGTATTTTTACAGTGCATAATATATGATAAAATAATAGAAGCTTTTCCAGAAACAAGGCATAGATATTCCCACCAGTCTCACTCATATAACATTATGAAACTTGATTAGGATCCAGGCAAGGCTAAGCGCATCTTTAAATGCATAATGCACAATCCAGACAAACCCAAGCAGATATTGGTCCTGCCAATTCCAATAAGAGGGTTGAACGGGGGTCAAATTGTGATTAGGATTATCATTTGTTGCTGTTAGCCTCCAGTCTCTATGAATTCAGAGCAGGCTCTTGGGCTAAAAGTTCAACCCTGCATTCTTCATGCAGCAACAGACAGTCTACCAGCCTTTCAGGAACACTATCATCTAAGGCTCATGTTCCTTTACAAATGACCCTTGCGTCATTTGAAAGCAGCCAAGGTTTTCAAAGTTACTGAATGATCAGTAAGTTGCTGGTACCTTCTTTTTCCTTTCTAGTCCTTTGAAATTTCTCTGTTTCCAATGGCGGGGACAAATCACAGCTTTTGGAAGCTGAGAGAAGGTGCTGATCATTTGGATCCCTACAGATGCCAGTGCAAATAAAACATCAGTAGTACAAATTTAACTGAAAATATGAGGTTACAGTTCCAAGTCGTAAAGACTGGTGTGTGATTTCCATTGCTGGAAATATCTCAGATCTTTTCTGAAATTTTTATACTCAGAGCCAATCTCTAGTAATTAATGGAATCCTGCCCCCCACCCATCTAATGGAATTCTTTTAAAGGGAAAAAAGGCTTAGGGCATTATTGATTGATTGATTGATTGATAATCGGTCAATTGATTGATTGAGTAATCAATTGGCTTCTCTTTTTTTTTTTTTTGGAAAAAAAGCCCAGACCAGATAAGGAGCCCCGTGGCACAGTGGTTAAATGCCTGTATGTGTGTGTGTGTGTGTGTGTGTGTGTGTGTGTGTGTGTGTGTGTGTGTGTGTGTGTGTGTGTGTGTGTTGTGTTGTGTTGTGTTGTGTTGTGTTGTTACAGTCATTACCGACTCTTCGTGACTCCATATCCATGGAGTTTTCTTGGCAGAAATACTGGAGTGGTTTGCCAGTTCCTACTCCAGGCGCCTACAGCACCTGGTTTTCCTTGGAGGTCTCCCATCCAGGCCGACCCTGCTTAGCTTCCGAAATCAGGCGAGATCGGATGTGCTTAGGGCATCTATGCTGTACTGCAGGTAAAACTGTACTCACAACCTGGGGTTCAATCCCAGGTAGCCGGCTCATGGTTGACTCAGCCTTCCATCCTTCTGAGGTCAGTAAAATGAGTACCCAGCTTGCTGGGGAGCAATGTGTAGCCTGCTTACTGCAATTAAAAACAGTAAACCGCCCAGAGACTACTTGAAGTGGTATGGGGTGGTGTATAAACAGAGCACACAGAACACATATGCCTGCCCATGGACCTGTGTCTGAACATCATTTACTTCATGTACAGAGTGAATCTTTACAGACAGAAACATGGTTGTGCTATGGGTTTCTCAGTGTCAGCCACTGTAGCCCACGTATACATGGAAGAAGTGGAGAAGAAGGCACTCAACATATTTCCAGGGATGACACCAACGTACCGGTTCAGATATGTAGATGAAACCTGGGTGAAAATCAAGACTCAGGAAGTGCATGCCTTTACAGGCCACATCAATGCAGTGGACTCAAATATTTATGTTCACTAAAGAACTCAAATATTTTTCACCTGGGAAGACAACCAAGACAACAGGCTGGCTTTCCTGGACTGTGCATTCATCATCAGACCCAACCATGGCCTGGGAATAGAAGTTTACAGGACACCCAAACACACTGATCACTGATCACTGTTTGACACCCATCATGACTCTAAACCACAGAGCAGAGAGCATCCCCAGGTCTGCAAAAGCCGTGTAGAAGGAAGACTGGCATCTGAAGATAGCACTTAAGGCCTGTGGATATCCAAAGTGAGCCTTCAGCAAAGCATTGTCCCAACCCATAAGGAATTGCTGAAGACTTTGTATATCTCGGTTTTAACATTTACCCAAATGCGGGCTCCGTAGGCGGCTTGTCCGCCCGACGGAAGCCCTCTTGCCCTCTTGCGAGAGAGGCGAGAGAGTAAGGATGCCGGAGAACGTCCAGATGGGAGGGGGGAGGAGTGCCCTATAAGAGGGCTGTTCCGACCCCCTCCAACAGGCAGACGTCATTGGCGTTTGGCAGGAGAAGACCTGCCGGACACGACAGGGAGGCCGCCATCTTGGGTTGGTCCACGTGGCGGTCGCCATTTTGTCGGCCAGTGCAGAGCAGCTCTGAGAGGCGGCGAAGATCCGAGGAGCAACGAGAGACCTAGGAACTGCTGGGGCAGGCCGCAGCTGTGCCGCAGTGGGCACCTGGCCCTCAGCAAGGCATTCGTCGGAGGCGGGGGTGCGGCATCCCCCCCCACACACACACGGGAGAGAGATCTGAAGGGCCTTGTCCCGGCCGGCAGCCGGCCGTTTTGGACCCGGGGAGGTTCCCGCTTGGGGGGCCGCCACCGGGAGGGGAACCGCAGAGGGTCCGGGGAACTGGGACGTGGTGTGCGCGGCCGCGGAGGCCGGTGGCTGCGTGGAGGTCGGGGGCCGTAGCCCGGCATCCTTACTCGGGGTGGGGAGCCCGGAAAGCTGGTGAGGGCGCCCCTGTGGGCCTGTGGGGGGGGGGTTCCCGCACTACCCTTCGCCCGCTCCCACCCTACCCGAACCGTGGCTGTGGGCCAGTGAGGGCTGCACACCCAGGGAGCTGTGTGCTGTGGGCTTTCTGTTGCCCCCCTCCTCCCACTCCATATTCCCAGGATCAGGTAGCCGGGACTCCATTACCCAGCAGGGCCTAGCCCCCTGCATCAGGGGCTGGCTGCCCTGACTAGCCAGTGCCCGCCTTTTGTTGGTGGAAGGAGCCAGAGGCTGGGAGTTTGAAACCCCCCCACCCAGCGAGACCTAACCCCCCCCCCACTGTTTACCCTGCAGCGGAGGTGGCCTCATCCCCCCTTGTTTGTCTCCCAGCGTCATCCCCTGGGAGTGGGGGGGGGGAGCCAGTGCCTGGAGGTTGGATTTCCTGCTGAGGGCTTCCCTTTGGGTTCACCCTTCAGCTCGGCCTGCTGCTGCCATGGCCCCCAAGAAGGCCCAGAGGGCTGGCAAGGGCAACAGCCAGCCCAGAAAAGACAGCACCAGGCGCCCCCTGATGCTGAGCTGTCATCGGGGGAGGAGGGGGAGGAAAGCTGGCCCATCTGGCTAGAATTGGAATCCCGCTTACTGGCCTTGGAGGCAGCTAAAGGCATTAGTGGGGCAGTGGACACTCCGGGCCCCGCACCCCGGGCCGGGTCCCGGCCATCTAAGGCCCGAAAGTGTGCCCACTTGAAAGATGTGGCCACTAACCTCTCTGCTCGATTTACAGTTTTGGAATGAGTGGAGGCCGTGCCGCTGGCCCAGGCGGTGGCAATGGGCACACCTGCTGCTCCCATGCGGCCTCGGGCCGTCCCTCAGCGCGGGGCAGAACCAGCAGCCATGGTGATGCTGAGGGTGGTCAGGAGACGGTAGACATGGCACCTGCACCGGAGACCGCGTCTACCAGTGAGTTGGCATGCACGCCAGAAACAGCGCCCACCATCTCTTGGCCTTGGCTCGCTGCCCCAGTGGCGCCGGGACCAGGCACCCCCGTTGGGCCCCCAGCGCATGTGGTGCTGGCACAGCAACCCCCTCCAGGGGCATTCCCCATCTGGGAACTCTGCCCCAGTTTCTGTAGGAGGCCCAGTTCACCGTGAGGGATCCAGGGCCGGGGCAACCAGCACAATCTTTAGGGCCGCCAACGATGCAACCCCTGCTTACTGCTGCAGGCCCGCAGGGTTGGCCAGGCCTGGTCCCCCTTTGGCCCACTGGTCACCCCTCCATGGGAATGTCGCCATGGCCAGGCATGGGACTGGCGATTGGCTGTGCCGGTGTCCTGGGGGGGGCACTCCCATATGGAGACTATGCATCCCCATTCGGGCACCACTTGGCCCAGGCTACTAAAGAAAAAAAAATTGGCGGGGGGAATATATTGACATCTTTAGCCTGCTAATCTGTGAACTGGATGCAAAAGAACTGGAGGAGGACCCCCAGGATAAGGAGTGCAGGCTCAAGAAAAAACCGGAATGCTCATGGGCCACTTGGCTTCCGGCATACTTAATTTACATGTCTTTAACACTTCAGGCCCACCCTTGGAGGGCACAATCTATGCTGAAGTACCTAGACCTCATTTATAGGGCTTTTGTCAACTTCCCTGCCCACACCTGGCTGCAATACGACAAAGAATTTCGCCGTAGGGCGGCCCTTGACCCCCTGATCAGATGGGACAAGCCATTGCCACCCATTTGGCTGCAATTTATGACACCGGTGCGGCCGGCCCTGGGGGATAGGTATGACAGTCACATGATACGCAAGGGGTCTTCCAACACGCCTTCCCGCACCGCTGCGGACCAGCCGGTTCAAGTCCGGCTGGTCTGATAGGAATATAATGGCCAGGGTTCCTGCACCCGCAAGCCGTGCTGCTTCAAGCATAAGTGCTCGGTTTGCGGAGCTCAGCACCCAGCCGTTAACTGTAGCCGGGCCCGCCACCAGCAGGGCAGGGCCAGAGATGCAGGAGCGGGCCGTAAGCTCAGGGGTGCTGACAGCGCCCCTCCAAAGGGGCCCAGCCCAATTAGGTTAGTAGTTCTGAAACGTTGGGCGGCCAAGTACCCCGACAGGGTGACTGCCCAGTTCCTGGTTAATGGGTTTGAGTTGGGTTTCCGGATTCCATTTGAGGGGGTGAGACACCCGGTCTTAGCCAGAAATTTGCGGTCCCTTGAGGGGGCAGAGGGGATAGCCCGGGAAAAGATTGGGAAGGAGGTCAAGGAGGGGCAAGTCTTGGGTCCCTTTGCAGTACCTCCAGTCCCTAACCTTAGGGTATCCCCGCTTGGACTCATGCCTAAGAAGACCCCAGGGGAATTTAGGCTAATACACCACCTGTCCCACCCGAGTGGCACCTCCATAAAGGTATTCTGCACGAACTGTGCACGGTCAAGTACACCTCATTTGAAGCAGCAGTCCCCATGGTGCGGGCCTGCCGGGTGGCTGCAGAGATGGCGAAATGTGACATCAAGTCGGCCTTTCGCCTCTTCCCGGTGCACCCAGTGGATTTTGAGCTGCTTGGCTTCCAATTCAATGGCCAGTTATTTATGGATCATGCCCTGCCTTTGGGGTGTTCTGTGTCCTGCGCCATTTTCGAGATGTTCAGTTCGTTTGTGGAATGGCGCCTGTGCCAGGTTACGGGTCTGTCCAGTATTGTCCACTATCTTGATGACTACCTTTTTTGCGGGCCTGCGGGCTCTGGCAGGTGTGGGTTTATCCTGGATAGCTTCCGTGCCTTGGCTAGCGAGTTGGGACTCCCCCTGGCCAAGGAAAAGATGGAGGGCCCCTTGCCGGTGCTCATTTCTTTGGGTATCGAGATCGACACCCAGACGCAAGCGTGCCGCCTTCCCCAGGACAAGCTGCAAGCATTGAGGACCAGGGTGGGCATGACCTTAGCTCGCCGTAAGATCACCCTTAGGGAGCTCCAGGAGTTGGTAGGCCACCTTAATTTCACATGTAAGGTGGTGGCCCCGGGTCGCACGTTCCTCCGTCGCCTCTGTGAGGCGATGGCGGGGCTGCGCAGCCCCAATCATAGAACCAGAATTACTGCAGACATGAGGGAAGACCTGGCTGTCTGGAGCATTTTTCTCTATGGCTTCAATGGGATCTCCTGTTGGAGGGATGACCTTAGGCTCGAGACTCAGTTCCAGGTCCACACTGATGCTGCTGGGGGCCTGGGATTTGGTATCTTCTGGAGGGGCTCCTGGTGCATGGGCGAATGGCCCCAGGAGTGGCATGCTGAGGGTACTACGCGTGACCTCACCTTTTTGGAACTTTTCCCCATATGGGTTGCACTTTATATATGGTCAAAGGCTTGGGCCAATTCAGTCATGCGTTTTTGGTGCGACAATCTGGCCGTGTTCCACGTAATCAATACAGTGGTTTGCAAAAGTATTCGGCACCCTTGAACTTTTCCACATTTTGTCACATTACAGCCACAAACATGAATCAATTTTATTGGAATTGCACGTGAAAGACCAATACAAAGTGGTGTACACGTGAGAAGTGGAACAAAAATCATACATGATTGCAAACATTTTTTACAAATAAATAACTGCAAAGTGGGGTGTGCATAATTATTCAGCCTCCTTTAGTTTGAGTGCAGTCAGTTGCCCATAGTCATTGCCTGATGAGTGCTAATGACTAGAGTGCACCTGTGTGTAATCTAATCTCAGTACAAATGCAACTGCTCTGTGACAGCCTCAGAGGTTGTCTAAGAGAATACTGTATTGGGAGCAACAACACCATGAAGTGCAAAGAACACACCAAACAAGTCAGAGATAAAGTTATTGAGAAATTTAAAGCAGGCTTAGGCTACAAAAAGATTTCCCAAGATTTCCCACAGAGCACTGTTCAAGCAATCATTCAGAAATGGAAGGAGTATGGCACAACTGCAAACCTACCCAGACAAGGTCATCCACCTAAACTCACAGGCCGAACAAGGAGAGCGCTGATCAGAAATGCAGCCAAGAGGCCCGTGGTGACTCTGGACGAGCTGCAGAGATCTGCAGCTCAGGTGGGGGAATCTGTCCATAGAACAACTATTAGTCATCCACTGCACAAAGTTGGCCTTCATGGAAGAGTGACAAGAAGAAAGCCTTTGTTAACAGACAAGCATAAGAAGTCCCGTTTGCAGTTTGCCACAAGTCATGTGGGGGACACAGCAAACATGTGGAAGAAGATGCTCTGGTCAGATGAGACCAAAATTGAACTTTTTGGCCAAAATGCAAAACGCTATGTGTGGCGGAAAACTAACACTGCACATCACTCTGAACACACCATCCCTACTGTCAAATATGGTGGTGGCAGCATCATGCTCTGGGGGTGCTTCTCTTCAGCAGGGACAGGGAAGCTGGTCAGAGTTGATGGGAAGATGGATGGAGCCAAATACAGGGCAATCTTGGAAGAAAACCTCTTGGAAAGACTTGAGACTGGGGCAGAGGTTCACCTTCCAGCAGGACAACGACCCTAAACATAAAGCCAGGGCAACAGTGGAATGGTTTAAAACAAAACATATCCATGTGTTAGAATGGCCCAGTCAAAGTCCAGATCTAAATCCAATCGAGAATCTGTGGCAAGATCTGAAAACTGCTGTTCACAAATGCTGACCATCTAATCTGACTGAGCTGGAGCTGTTTTGCAAAGAAGAATGGACAAGGATTTCAGTCTCTAGATGTGCAAAGCTGGTAGAGACATACCCCAAAAGACTGGCAGCTGTAATTGCTGCAAAAGGTGGTTCTACAAAGTATTGACTCAGGGGGGTGAATAATTACGCACACCCCACTATGCAGTTATTTATTTGGAAAAAATGTTTGGAATCATGTATGATTTTTGTTCCACTTCTCACGTGTACACCACTCTGTATTGGTCTTTCACGTGTAATTCCAATAAAATTGATTCATGTTTGTGGCTGTAATGTGACAAAATGTGGAAAAGTTCAAGCGTGCCGAATACTTTTGCAAACCACTGTAACTCTACATCCCGCTCGCCCAGGGTGATGCACCTTGTATGGTCATTTACCTTAAGGGCCTTACAGTATAATATTGTGGTGCACGCCCGGCATGTCCCGGGGGTGAATAACGAAATTGCCGATGCTTTGTCCCGCTGACAGGCCGAGCGTTTCCGGCCCCTGGCCCTTGGAGTGGACGCCCTGCCTGTGGAGATCCCGGAGCAGGTATGGAGGGTTGGTGAGTTGAGGCCAACCGAGTTCTTTGCCTCTCTGTCGCTCCCAGGACCCAGAGGGGCTACGCATCGGTAATGGCAGAATTCTCCTCTTTTAGGACTGCGCAGGGGCTTAGATAGCAGTGGCCACTGCCGATCGACCATTTCCAAAGATTCCTGGTGCATTTGCACCAAAAGGGATTAGTGCCAACCTCCCTTCAGGGGAAACTGGCAGCCCTCGCCTTTTATGCTAAACTTAAAGGCCATACTGACACCACTGGGGACTTCCGGGTGAGGGGCATGATTGCTGGATGGAGCTGGGAGAGGGGCAAGACTGTTGATGACTGCTTCCCGCTGACACCGCAGTTGCTGGAAAACATGTGTGCCCACTGGCCCACAGTTTGTAGAGATACTTTCGAGGCGTCCCTCTCCGGGGTGGCATCTCTACTTGCCTTTTTTGGAGCCCTGAGGGTAAGTGAGCTCGTGGCAGCGAGCAGGAATGACAAGTCATTCAGTGCCCTGACAGTCGCTGACATTGCCCTGACCCCAGCCGCCTTACCGTGAGGGTGAGGAGGTCCAAAACAGATCAGCAAGGAAGGGGGGCCGAGCTGACCTTGGGGCCCTGCTTGGTGGAGGCCATATGTCCAGTGCGGGCCATGAGCATGTACTTAGTGCTCTGTGGCCCCGTGGCGGGTTATCTGTTCCAGCACAAGGATGGGACCCCTTTGACGAAATTTCAGTTTGGGAAACTGGCAGGGAAGGTGTTGCAACAGCTAGGCATGGCTACCCTCAAATTCAGGACTCACTCATTTAGGATTGGCAGGGCAACATCCAAAGGTTGGGCAGATTGATATCCCGCTGTTATAAGCGTTATGTTCGGCCGTTGCCGGCATTTTAATCTGTTCATTTTGTCTCCGTAGGAATCAGTTGCGGGGAGTCCCATTTCAGAATTGTGTTTCTGGGCCACAGCTATGTTTATTGGGCTGAGAAGTTCACCTGCAGGTCTGGCTGGGGGCCCCCAAGTTGGGGCTGGGTAATTCGGCCATTGTCGAATGGCGTGGGAAAGAGGGGGATGAGGTGGCAGGAGTTCCTGGGCACTGCCTGGGCTGCTGCTCAGGGCAAGCCGCCTGACATTCTGCTGGTCCACCTGGGGAGTGTAACGATTTGACCATGCAAATAGGCAAGTCGCTGATCCTTGACATATTGTGTGACTTTGCTACTTGGAAGGCCTCGTTCCCGGCCTCTAGAGTTGTGTGGTCCACTATGATACCCCACCAATCTTGGAGGGCTGACTGTGATCCCCAAAAGTTGAACCGCTCCTGGAGGGGAGTGAATCAAGAGGTATGCTGGGTGGTTTGCTGGGAGTTTGGGGCAGTGGTGGGCCACCCTGAGTTTCGTGTATGCAGGACAGAGCTCTACAGGCACCTGTCGGATGCGGGGAAGGAGCTGTTTCTGCGTGATGTCCAGAGGGGCCTGGCAGCTGAGCTGGCCATGTTGGATGGGTAACCGGGGCCATAGCAAGGCTAGGCCCGCGGTTGTGGCGGCTGAAGCGGATGGAGGGCAGTGGTGAGTATGCAACTAACATCTGTCCCCAAGTACCCATAACCACGGCACTGCGGATCAGGAGGTCTCGGTGCTGGGGCGGATACGAGGGGATGCCTCTCCTGCGATGGGCATTACCCAGATTTGGCTATTGGATGCAGGAGATGGGTCTGCATCACCTAGGGGTTATCTCTCGCCCGATGCTGCCCGGTTGGAGGGTCAAGTTTCCAACCATGTTTGCTGATGCCAGGCCCCTCCTGTTATGATGTTATTGTGTTGTGTTAATAAAGTGTGGCCCAGTTTACTCCATATTCCGGACTCGTCTCATCATTTCGAGTGGGAGGGCAATGAAGATTGCAACCAAGGAGTCAGAAGGGCTGACTCAGAAGAGCTGTATTGAAGGAATTAGAAAGGAATCCTAAATGATTGCTGTCATTGGTGTTGTCAACATTTAGGCTTCCCTTTGCTATGTAAGGCTTGGCATCCTTCCCCCCCCCCCAGCTAATAATGTGGGCATGGTATTGTGTAGCAATACTGCACCATTTCCTGGTGTTTTGAATTGTGCCTATAAAAGCATATTATCTCACATTCATAAAAATATTTTTTTGTGTAAAACTGAATATAAGTTTGAAGTGGTCAGTGCAGTTATGTCAACTAGGCACATATAACTCACATAAATTAGGAAAACCAGAATACTCTACACTGGTACCGTCAGATAATGGCCGTTGTAAAAGCTTGCTCATAGCTGATGTTGACATCAAAAAATGTGATTTTCAACAAATATCACAAATTCATCAAAAACTTGTTGCTTCATATCGATTTTGGAGAACCTAATGAATATGAAGGAACAATATTTTATCATTTGTTTATCGATTCATCATATTAAACTCATATTCATTGATCTATCATACTCTTCTATTTGTCAATATTTATCTACCCCTTTTTGGTCCTCCTGTGCCAGTCTACAGCCTGCTGCTTCAAATAAGGAGAGCTGGGTAACCCTGGCAGGCACTACAACCTCCAGGAATGACATGGCACCACCTGAGGTTCCTTACTGGGGAAGGCTGTTTGTCATCACCATCTGGGGTGGGGGGAGACTAACCCAAGGGGGAGAAGTGGGCAGGCAGGAGGCACCTGCTTCCCCCCCCAAAAAAAAAACAGTCAGAGGAGTTTCAGGGGCTGGGAACATGAGGCAAGCGATGCGCCATGAAATTGTGCCCATTGGTTCCATGTTGATCCTCAGCTGATTTTGTCTGCAAAACCTGAAATCCAAGCCTTTAACCTTTTCAGAACAAAATCAGAACTCAAAACCTCCTGACCTTCAAGTCTATGACCAATATCACATGACAGAAATATGTGGTTGATAATAAAATGTGCAACTTCTCTGCTACAGGCCACATGGTATAAGATGCACACTTCCCATCCCCCTGACAGCTGTTTAATGAGCCACATATTAAGCAGCCCCATTGCTGCATGCTTTTAGGAGGCTGTGTGTGTGTGTGTATGTGTGTGTGCTGTGTCCAATACGGGAGCTGAAAGGGATGGCTGGTGTGGCTGCAGTGAAGAGGCTGTGCGGGCCCGATCTCCCGCACCTCTCACCTACCTATAGTGAAGTGCTAGGTGCTCCTCCCCTCTTACCTGTGCCTACCAGATGGAGGATATCTGCTGGGAGAGACCTGGCAATCCAGAAGGTGGTGGACACTTGGGAAGCATTATGGCTGGTGACGTGAAAAGGTCCCCCACACACCCTCCATATCCACCCTGAGCGGGGCAAGCATCACATGAGCAGCTGAGTAGCGTGGCTTGCTGGAATGGGGGTGGAGCCAGAGAGGCCACAGGAGTCCACTGAGCCATGGCAGGCAGTGGGGTGATCCCCTGTTCCCATCACACCCTACCTGATACCTCAGAAGGGGAAACAGAAAGATTAAGTTGCAGTTCTCCTTCTCCCCATTTTCATTTGCTTCGTATCAAGTTCCCCATAAGATTTATTTATTTATTTATTTATTTATTTATTTATTTATTTATTTATTTATTTATTATATTTATACCCCGCCCATCTTCCCGTAGGAACTCTGGGCGGCTTACAATGGTTGACAAAGCAACTAAAGCACAATGTGGTTCAAATAAGTATTAACCCCCCCCCCCAAGCCAGGAACAGGAAAACACGGTGGGTCACACTTCAGGGGCCATGGTCAAGGCTTTTTATTTTTTGAACCGGCTCCTGGTGGGGGACAAAATTTTTGGATGCGGTTTTTAAAGAAATGAAAAGCTATGTTTAAGGGTCATGTGATAGAGATCTATTTGTGGTTTTCTCAGGCCAGAAGTAGAACTCAAACCCTGTTTCTAGCTCTCTGAGAAAAAAAGCTGGTTGTAAGCCCTTTCTCATTGCCCAATAATGCCTTTGTGCCAGGGGCGATGCCCACCTGCCCACCTGAATGTCCAGTCTTGTTAACCCAGAGAAACTACACTGGTACTTGGGTTTCTTGAACCAAACTTTTTCCCACTTCAAGGTTCCACGTGACTGATTTCTGCCACTGTGCTACCTCTGGAAGAAAGAAGACTGCCAGGTCCTCAAACACTCCAAAGACCAAATCTTTGGAGAGAGAGAGAAATCTTTGTGTCTGGGGACAAGCACTATCTCAAATCCGAATCTCCTCCAAGCACCTTAGCTCCTGGAAGTAAATCAAACTACCCCAAAGTGCAACACCGCTATGCCTAGAAGAAAACCAAACTACCTCACTGCATAGTGGGAAACTAAAGTATGTCTCTCCAAACACCAGTGTGCTTGGTAGTACTGGTAAGATATGCCATCTGCCACCTCTGTCACTTTCCTGGAACAGTACTGTGTAGGTCAGGCATGTCCAAACTTCGGCCCTCGAGATGTTTTGGAACACAATTCCCACGGTCCTTTGCCATGGGAAATATAAGCTTGGAATTCTGGGAGTTGTGGTCCAAAACCTCTGGAGGGCTGAAGTTTGGACATGCCTGGTGTAGGTGTATAATGTGGACATTTGAAACCCAAATTTCACCAAATTTGGAGGGCCTTTAGAGTCAGAGGTAGTGTGTCTGCAAATTTTGTGTCTCTAGATGCCTGTTGGGGCCTTTTATGGCATTTTAAATGGGAGATGATTTGACAATTTGATTCATCAATTCATTGCAAAGAATTCATAAATTCTCGGATTGCCAATTTGTCAGCCTCAATGACTTACAAACCATGAAGAATTACCATCGTTTAAATTTGTCCTCCTCTCTATCTCTAACACTAGGAGATGCATAAAATAGGGATAAAAAGCATAGAAGAATTCTGGTGAGAGTCCCGTTGCTAAGAGAAAGGAGAACATCCAATCACTACATGGATGTGACCTGACGTTGCACTCACAATAACTACAATAACAACAACACATGCTATCCATGCAGCACTTCCACATCTGTGTTGCTCATTTCAGCATGCCAGGGGCACACAAACAACTGCAATATGTTATAATTTTGCAATTCCTTCTTACCAGGTGTAAAGCCCAGCACATTTACACAAATATAAATTGACATTACACCTGTCTGGACAGGATTCCGTCCATTAAATACTTTTTTCTTCATAGATGGGTGTTGTCATTATAGAATAATAGAACTTCAGTTTTAGTTTCCAGAGTTTCTGAACCAACCCAAAGTGAAAGAAGAAAGCTCAAGGTGATGCTCAGATACAACTGGGAATCTTAAAAGCAGTCAATTTGACTTGGGTTGCAAAAACCCTAGAGAACCAACTTTTATTTCAGAGGCTGGAGGGATGACTAAAAACTGATAAGAATTGCCAGCTTACATGGTAGGGATTCATCTAAGAGTGGGAGCTGGGAAATGAGTTAAACCACATAGTCAGAAATTTGGCTGCACACTGGAGGTCCAGCAGTATCTGATGACACAGCATGTCAAATTCCAGAACACATTATTTTCCTTCATTTTTATATTTTTCACTATTGGAAAAATTCAGTTTTGTACAAATATTGTAAAATATTTGGATGGAAATGGAATTGAACAGGTTACAAAGTGGCTTTGAATGAACTGGCTATGTCCTATAAGACAAATAATGTGGATCACATTGAAGCAGATGCTATTTGCCTAACCCAGTATCTTGCATTCTTCTCTTTATAGAAATGTTACTTATTTTTAGGTTGTGATATTGCCTTTCTACCATTGCTTTGAACATATATTTGCATTCCCCCCCATTGTTGTCAAGGAAGCATGAAATACATTTCCCTACCACAGTAGTTCATTCATGCTATGATATATCTGCAATGTGAACATCTGTCTTCCACCATTCCTTTTGAGGGGTGGGAAAATTTGTTATATCATCCTTGGTTAAGACATCAATAAAGTAGGTCAGACATTGTCGGCATTCAATTGAAAGTAACAAAGTGAGACTGTTCACAGATTTACTTCTTCACTACAGCATCTCTACAATGTCCAATCTTATGTACTCTGCTGAAGCACACATAATTCTACCATTAAAAAGGCCGATCAGAAAGAATGTACAATGCACAAACAACATGGAAGCACTCTAGCTATAGCAAATAGAATTAAATGGTAAATTATAGCTGAACGCTACTGCAGCTCTGTTATTGTTCAGCAGAGCAAACCAACATTGTAAAAGGCAATTCTAGAAATGGGGAGAACCGAAAGAAAAAATATTATAACATTGAAACTGGACTTTAGATCACCATCATATTTGGCACAGATGCAGCAAACAGTCTGCTCTGGCTGTGGGCCAAATTTGGACAAGTTTTGCAGAGGGTTTTCACATTATTATTTTTAAATTTAAAACTATTTACCTATGATGAAGAAATAAGTGACACTAAATATTCCCAAATATAAAATAGCTCATAGACATTGAAAAAACTGATCTTGCTTATTTTGAAATAAAATGGCAAGCCCCATCTTTTTTTTTTGAAAGTCCAGGCTGAGGGGGCTGAAATAGTGATCTATCAAAAAAAGACTCTTTCAAAAGGAAAAAAATAACCACATTGTTATGAGACTGAATTACTGAGAAAAGTGTTTTAAAGTAGAAGCATTGTAGCAACTCCACAGGCTAGGAAGGGTGATGCTTTGAGGGTAATGAAAGGTGACAGGAACAGTCAACAGATTTTCTTTGAAAGGTAACAAAAAGAGGCTTGTTTTAAAGAAAAAACATGGTGACAGTGCCTGAGTAAAGGACATTTCTCCATGTACGTCCAGAGAATTAGCATACTATTTTGGAAAGAATATAGCATTATGAAATGACATAGGTATTGTGTTGGTTCCAGGCCTGAGTGCTTTGAACAAACATTTTCCTATGACTTCTAAGACAAGTCTTTAAAGAGGAAATCAGTATCAGATTTAGAGCAGCACTGGGTAATTCTACCTGACGAAAGTATCTGTTGGAATGTATATGTACTGAATAATGTACATGGGTATTAGACATGGGCACAACTCGGCGAAATTGTTGTTTCCAATTTTGGTTATCGTTTACGTTACGTAACGGAAACAGTAACGATAATTAAGCCATCAGAACTCGAACTCGAACCGAAAAAAGAAAAATTTGGTCGGGTTTTTCATTTCCGTTTGTGGCATCGCGGCGATTGCACAATGCGAAGCACAGAAAAAGGTTTTAAAAGTTTTTTTTAAAAAAACCAACTCCCAGCCAAAAAAGCAGGTGAAAATATGCCTGCCTGAGGCTTTGCCACCTACCAGAGGGGTGGTTTCTGGGGGGTCCCCGGCCTTTCCCCCCTCTTCTCCTGTCCTGGGCTGCTTGCACCAGGCTGGGGGGGGGATCATCCTCGTTGTCTCGCCATGCCATGCGGTGGGGGGGATCCAAAATGGCAACCAAAATTTTTCTTTTGAACTCGTGGTCAAAAAACACACCAAATCACCACAGAAACATGTGAAATTTATTTATTTTAAATGCCTGGTTTTTAATAGTAGCAGCAGTGGTTTTTTTTATAGCAATAAAACATCGTATTGATTTTATTTTATTTTATTTTATTTTTTATCTTTTTAGACCTGCCCATTTGGGCTGGGCATGGGATGGGACCATGAAAATTGTTTGAACCATTCCATCAATGGCATTGCCAGGTTTTTGACTGACACTTCTGGATGTCTCGGAGGGCATAAAAAGCCGAGGCACCTTCCAGAAATTGCAGTCGGGTGTATGGATGTGGTTGAGGGAAGAGGGCTGGCTGCTGGTGCTGGTGTGATCCGATCGAGGTTGAGGAGGGAGGCTGGAGGCTTTAGGATTTAAGTTAGGCAGGCAGGGAGGGAATTGAATTTAGAAAATAATTTCTTTGATTCCCTGCAGCTTTGTCTGCTGAAGGGAATAGCAGTTTATTCTTTATTTCTTCTCTGGCAGTTTGTGAGGATTTTTGTCTGATATTGGATAAAGGGGGAGGTTTGACTGGGAGTGGGAGGTGTGGATTTATTTTAAAAATATATTATATACTACTATTTATTTTCTATTTTCCCAACTTCAATTTGCTTACACACACACACATTTGGGGTGCAAGCCAAGAACAGAACCTATTCCTAAGTGATATCCTAACTGCCAACTCGCCCGTCCGCCCGCGCCGCCACCCGCCTGCAGCCCGCACTGCCGCCCGCCCACTCGCCCGCCCACAGCCGCCGCCTGCCCCGCCTGCCCCGCCTGCCGCCTAGGGCGCAAAAACACCTAGCGCTGGCCCAGATTGCAGGACGCCCCTATGCTCTGGGAAGTCAAATCGCGCTAAATCGAGGTGGAAATGACAAACGACAAACGACAAACGGAAATGACAATTTTTTGAAAAATTCCACGACAAACGGAAACGACCCGAAACGGACCCGTTCCGACAAGCGAAAACTCAAAACGTCATTTTTTTCTGCTCATGCCCATGTCTAATGGGTATAATTAAACTTCTGTTTTTTAATGCCAGGAAACTTAGATCTTTAAAAAAAGGGGGGGGTTGGCATATTTTTGCAATTCTGAGGGAAGGGTAAGAACAGCCATCCTTATTATTTTACTTTTTCTTAATTATAGTAATCTATTAGCAGTACTACAAACATGACTCAGAATTAGAGTAACTTCTGCCTTAAACCTATTAAGGTATTTGTTTGAAATCTGTCAGCAATTTCTAATATTTTCATTCTCTCTTTTTCTCTTTTGCCAATATTATTTTATTTTAATGAAAAATACCACTGTTTAATTTCCATCTTTTAGCATCTTTGCAATCACATCTAATTTTGAGTTAGATCTTCCATCATTGGCCAGTCACACCCTCAGAGCTTTGAATTTATCATTTATTATTATTATTATTATTATTATTATAATACTGGTCTGCTAAAAGCAGTGAGTAAGTTTACGTTGATTGATCCAGACTCAAAACAGTATATTAAAATGGTTTCAATGGCATGAAATAAACTCAGATTTCCATACGAAGTAAATAGAATTCTAGTTAATGAATCAGGCTGTATAGAACATCTTATAGTTGTTAAAGACCAACAGAAAGAGAATATTATATGTGCCCAGCTCAAAGAACATAAATAATACCACTATTTCATTCTAATTAGAATAATCAAAACATCTCCCCATAGAAACTCTTCCCCATAGGATGCAGTAGTTCAGCTGCTGTTCTGCAGCCATAACTGTGCTCATGACTTGGGGTTCAATTCCAGGTAGCAGGTTCAAGGTTCACTCAACCTTCCATCCTTCAGAGTACCCAGCTTGCTGGGGGCTGGGAGCAATGTGTAGCTGACATAATTAAATTGTAAACCGACCAGAGAGTGCTTTAAGTGCTATGGGGTGGTATACTGTATAAGCAGCATACTTTTTTCTTTCCTCATTTTGTTTCTGCATGCAGAAATTGTAGAAATGCTGCCTTATATATAACCCCCTTGTGCTCTCACTTCTTCACTTGCTGACCAGGTGCAGCTAGAAATTATTTTATTCTGAGAAACTGATAATGGTGTCTGGCCCTCAAAATTTATTTTTCCAATCTGCTCAAAGAATTTGGAAGGTGAGGGTGGTATAGGGAAGAAATTCTGAGAAAGCATACTAAAAAAAATAAACAAAAACTTCATTACTAAACATAATGAAACTCAAATATCCCTTTATGCTGTATGTATCCCACTTACCGTGGTGCTTCAAACATTCATTGATTATTTCAGTATCAAAAAAATCATCTGTCAAGGAACTGAATGATTATAGACCAGTTGCTTTAACTTCTGTGGTCATGAAAACTTTTGAGATACTAGTGTTGGCTCACCTGAAATCTATCACGAATTTGTCATTAGATCCATTGCAATTTGCTTATCGTGCAAATAGATCAATAGATGATGCTATTAATTTGTCCTTACATTATATATTGCGAATCTCCAAAATCTTATGCAAGGGTTCTTTTTGTTGATTTTAGTTCTGCATTTAACACTATTATTCCAGGTATCCTTAAGACTAAATTAAAACAGCTGGCTGTACCTGATCACATTTGTAAATGGATTGTAAGCTTCCTAACAGACAGAAAGCAGCAGGTGAAGTTAGGTAAAATTATATCAGATATTAGCAAGGTTAGCATAGGAGCCCCTCAGGGCTGTGTGCTTTCTCCATTTCTTTTTTCCTTATATACTAATGATTGTACCTCAAAGGATTCCTCTGTTAAAATAGTGAAGTTTGCAGATGACACTATAGTGATTGGCCTCATTCAAAACAACGATGAATCTGCCTATAGGCAAGAGATTGAACAACTAGTTCTATTGTGTACTCAAAATAATCTTGAATTAAATACATGCAAAACTGTTGAAATGGTGGTGGATTTTAGGAGGACTCGTTCTATACAGCCACCTCTTATGATATCAAATAACTTAGTGTCAAAAGTGGAGTCCTTTAAAGTTTTAGGTACTATTATATCTCAAGATTTAAAATGGTCATCTAATATTGAAAGTATTATTAAGAAAGCACAACAAAGAATGTTTTTTCTGCGTCAACTTAGGAAGTTCAGACTGCCAAAAGAACTGTTGATTCAATTCTATAGAGGTGTTATTGAATCTATTATCTGTTCCTATATAACTGTCTGGTTTAGTTCAGCGACTAAGCAGGACAGATATAGACTTCAAAGGATAATTGGAACTGCAGAAAAAATTATTGCTACTAATTTGCCATCTATTGTGGAATTGTATACCACAAGAGCTAAAAAGAGGGGGATGAAAATATATACAGATTCCACACATTCTGGACATAACCTGTTTCAATTGTTACCCTCAGGGCGACGTTTTAGGGCATTGCACACTAGGACAACTAGATATAAAGATAGTTTTTTTCCAAGTGCTATCAAATGGTTGAATAATTAATTTTTACTTTTCTTCTTCCTTTTTAAATAATAGGTTATATTGTATTGTTGTACTGTGTTTTTATTGTTGACTATAGATTCTTATATTTCCTTTTATATAAAGAAAGCATATTTTACCAAAACAAATTCTGGGTGTGTCCAACCAAAGTATTCTGATTCTGTTCTGATTCTAAGGCTCTGGAAACTGTAGGCTGCAAAGTTGACAGCTTGGCGGTTTGAATCACGGGTGCTACGCAGAGGAGTGAGCTTCTGTGGATAACCCCAGCTCCTGCCAACCTAGCAGTTCGAGAGCATGTAAATGCAAGAAGATAAAAAGGTACCACCATAAAAAGCAGGAAGGTAAAACAGTGTTTCCTTGCAGCCATGCTGGCCACATGACCATGGACTTGCAGAACACTGGCTCTCATCTTCATACAGCTATGAGTACCGCCCCTAGAGTCGGACACGACTAGCCTGTGCAGGGGAAACATTTACCTTTTACCTTATCCCAATTGAAGTGCTGTTAAGGAGTTTTCTTCAGGTCAATCAAATTCTACCTGAGTGTAAACCCAAGGTATTTATAGGCAGGGAGATTAAGGAATAAGCCCTTTGAAGTTGTAGGGTTTGTGCATTCAATTGCTCTTCTTGATGTGGGATGTTTATTTTGAAACATTCCTAAGATAGAAAGCAAAAATGTGATACTTCATGGTCTACTGATCTATTTGGAACAACTTTATTTCTCTCATCTAATGTGGTCTGCTGCATAGAGCAAACTACTATTTTGGGCTGTTTGCCTTTCCATATGAATTTAGCATTCATCTCCTGGCAGCTTTTGAGGTTTTATTAATTCAGTGTCTGTGAAAGAGAGTGAAATAGAAAAAGAAATTTGTCAAGGGCTGACATTTTTACCACGTAGGTCCTTGTAATCTAGGAATGCTCAAACTTGTCCCACTAGTTGAAATCTAAGTGGACGGTAATTGGTTTTAGCTAATCTGCTCAGATTGGAGAAAGACTTAATTCTCAGATATTCTGTTGTTTTATAAAAATTAAATCTGTTCTTAATGCTATGTGAAGGTTATAATGAAGATCCATATTCCTTTTTTTTAAAAGTTCTGATTACACCTGACATTCTGCAGATATCTGCTATGGGCCTTTCTCCTATCCCTCTGTTTCATTCCATGCCATTCAAAGCTCTGTTCCAGACATGTTCTCAAGCAGATTTTGAGTCATGTGAGGGCTGAAGAAAGGGGGAATGGAAGTCCTCCATTCTTGGTATGACTCATGGAAGCAGTTGGATCAGCACAACAACTTTCAGCCACAAGAAAGCCCATTGCCCACCCTGTCCGGAATAATAAATTGAGACACAAAATTTTGGATTAAAATGGGCCACAACTTTATTTGAATATATTTAATTTAAAACCTTCAACTTCCTTACTTACAAGGGGGCCAAAGTATAGTGCACGCAAGTCTGGTCCTGGAGTCTATTTGACTTCCAGCCCATTCCTGATTTCAGAAACTTCCTACTTCAGAATAAAGTTTGTTTAGCACTCTTTCAAACTAGGTTAGAATGCCTTCATCTATTGGTGGGTCAGCAGGACAAGTTTAGCATTGTGCTAGGGTACCGTACTCCCCCAAACTCTACACAATCCCTACCAGAGTTCACTGAGTTCATCTCAGCAGCAGCACTGGTGGTCGGGGACTTCAATGTGCATGCTGAGGATGGGCTTTCAGGAGTGGCGCTGGACCTTGTGGAGTCCATGGCCTCCATAAATCTGTCCCACCATGTTGTTTATCCTACCCATAGAGCAGGGCATACCTTGGACCTGTTTTTTTCCCTTCATGTTGGCGGACTATAATCTGAGGGTTGGGGACATTTTCCCCCAACCTGTATCATGGTCAGATAATCATCTGCAGTCTTTCCCCCTGTCAATCACTTCCCCACCCCATGGGGAGCATCAGCCCCTTGTTGAGGCCTGCCCCCAAAGATTTCTAGACCCTGAACAGTTCCTGGAGGCCTTTGGGGAACTTCCTGATGATCTGGCTGATGATCTGGTAAAAGCCCTGTTGAAAAGTGGTATGAGGATGCCACCCAGGCCGTCAACCAGATCACCCCCAAGTATCTTCACTGTGGAGCTCACTCCTCACCATGGTTTACGGCTGAGTTGAAGCAAAATGAAGAAGACTTGAGAGCAGATGGAGAAAGGACTGGTTGGCAACTAATTGGGCTGCTGTTTGTGCACTGACCAGGTGCTACGTTTGTGTGGTCAGGGAGGTTAAACGATCTTATGCCTCCTTGATAATTGGTGCAGCCTCAAACTGCCAGGCGGAGTTGTTCTGGGTGGACTGAGACCTCACCAATCCTGGTCAGTTCAGGCCTCCTCCTATTGATTTCACTAGCAAGTCAATTTTCAGCCTTATTTAGAACCAAAATTGAGGGCACCCCAGCCAGTCTAGACTTCAGTTGCTCTAACCTCTCCTCGAGTATCCCAAGTGCTACACCCGCTCGATCTCCTAGTCTGGTTGAGTTTGGGCATGTATAGACAGCTGAGGCCTCCAGGGCACTGGCCCATTGCAGGCTGGTGGCTTTCCCCTTCAACCCTTGCCAGTCCTGGCTTATTAACTGTGCTGGAGGGAGCATGCCATAGTGGGCTTCTGTTATTTCCACTGCATCCTTCAGGGAAGGGTTTTTTCCCCCTCTCACCTGAAGGAGACAGTGGTGCCCACTTTAAGGGAACCAAGAAATCTGTCCTGGCATCAGACGACTTGTCAAACTATCACCCAATTGCCAATGTTCCTTTCCTGGGCAAGGCGATTCAGAGGGTGCCTGCTGTCTGGCTCCAGTCGTTCCTGGAGGAGGATTGTGTTCTGGATCCATTCCAGTCTGAGTTTAGGCCATGTCAGGGGACTGAGACTGCCCTGGTCACACTGCAAGATGATCTCCTTGGGGGGCTGGCAGGGGCTGCTCTACTTTGTTGGTCCTCCTGGATCTGTCAGCGGCCTTCGATATCATCAACCATGGTATCTTGCTGAGTCAGCTTTCTGAGGTGGGGATCGGAGGCACAGCTTATAGCTGGCTCTGGTCCTTCCTTGGTTGCTGTCTCTAGCATGTTCAGCTGGGGTAAGAGTTGTCAGCTCCTTGGACACTCCATAGATGGAAGGAGCCTTTTGCCTTCTGGGAGAAGAATTCTGGAATCAGGTTGTATCCTTGCATTATATGATACCTATAAGCATTATTTCCACAATTCCTGAGACTACCGCTACCGCATGGCTGAATAATCAGGAATAAAAAGGGGACATTTTTTCTCTGCTTTTGGTGATCTGATTTTTATTCTGTGTTCTCTGTCCACACTTTCACATAAAGTTCCGAAATATATAAACTGAATTTAGAGTCTGCATATATCGGGCAACAATTAGCCTTCCACAATCAAGGGGGAGCCAACCTTTGTAAGCCCAGAAAGATGGGTTACCTAGTCCACAGTCAAGGGGGAGCCATACCTCATGAGCATAGCAAGATGGGTTATCTAGTCCACAATCAAGGAAGAGACAACCTTCATAAGCACAGCAAGATAGGTTACCTAGCCCACAGTCAAGGGAGAGCTAACCTTCATAAACACAGCAAGATGGGATACCTAGTCCATAGTCAAGAGAGAGCCAACCTTTGTAATCACAGCAACATGGGTTAAATAGTCCATGATCAAGGGAGAGCCAGCCTTTGTAAGCCCAGCAAGACGGGCTACCTAGTACCTGATTCCTTGCAGCAGACCTTTCGAAGTCTATACTAATTTGAAATGCCTGCCTGTTTCTGTATTTCAGAGTTGGTGGGTGCAGAATGTATAGCCACAGGCAAGTCCATGTTGGCCATGGCACCTGGGGAAAACTTTGAACCACAAAGACATGGCTTTGTAAAAAAAGAGAAGCTCCAAATCCTGTACTCGATTCTTGAACATAGCAGTCTGCTGACAGGGGAAGCAATTGAAAACAAAAGATTTTGCCTGTGTTCCATCTGTTTGGGAAGCAAGCCAGAAAATAGAAAGAAGAACTTCTGAAGCTCAGCTGAAAACAGATTGGTTTGTGTTCTAGGCATGCTCAGCGACCAACTGAAAGAAATATAAAGTGCTTTGGATTCTCAGTCTGCTTGCCTGAGTGCTTAGATTCTCAGTCTGCTTGCCAGACTGAATGAAAAAAAAGTGTGAGAGAGTAAAGGGGAGAGAGAGAGAGAGAGAGAGAGAGAGAGAGAGAGAGAGAGAGAGAGAGCAAGCAAACAAGCATTTTACTCATGTCTCTCCCCCCCCCAGGGTGGCTGAGATGGGGGGGGTGGAATTACCTTCAAACGTGGGAAGAATTTACCCCCATTTGCCACCTCTGATAATGAAAGAGAATAGGGCAAAGGAAAGACAACGGAGGTAATGCAAAATCCAGTGCCATTTTACAGACCAGATCTATTTATTTCCGTGTGAGCTTTAGAGACATTGAAGAAGCTTTAACTGGCTGATTTTATCAAGACCCTTTGACAGCCCTTTCCCTCATGGATGACTTGGGAACACATATAATGACCCAGGAGATTTTTGGTTCAGATTTGGAGCTTAATAGCAAAAATAACAATAAGCACCACAGCCAAAAGTTGCAGTCTTGTAGACTGTGATAGTTTGAGTAGCAATACTTGATTTGAGTCACTAGATGCAACTTGACAAATAAAATTCCAGTACCTATACAAAACAAATAAATTATGAAATCCAAAGTAAAATATTTCAACCTACAGAGAAATACAGGATTAGAACTAAATGTTTCTGGAGTTTAGTTCTTGTTTCCGAACGCCAGGGAAAAATGTGTAGTTAGATGTTTTGAACATCAGTAAAACTGCCTGTTTCCTTCAAAATTACTGTATGCAGCTGAAAATATGTGAGCTACAAGTAGGGACTGCTAGGTTCAGTGAGAATGAATAGAATGGATAATGATTTCTTGCCAGTGCCACTTGTTAAGGATGTGCAGAGGTGGAGCCACAACTTTTTCTAGCACAGTAAAACCAGACTTTGGAGTCAAGATTCAGGATTTTATTCAGGAGGATGAAAATAATCCCTGCTTACTTACTCCTCCACTTCCTGGTTTTGTTCCAGGATATTTTGTTTAAAAGGCTGAAATACTCAAAGGCCCCGGTCTCACTACTGTTATCTGTGTATCTTAATATGATGCGTACTATTTTTTTCAGGCTGTCACGTGATGTTTGATGCACAGTTAGCACCCTGACAACAGGTGAGTATTTTACTGCTCAGTGTCGGTCCCGACTTGCTTACTGCGCATCTTTTCCCCTTGTGGCGAATACCTGCATTGCAGCCAGGTAGCAGTTTTGCAGGCGGAAAGACAGTAAAAATTGTGTCGTCATGCTGGTATGCCACCAATTCAGTAGCATAAATGATTACCAAGGCAGAACTACAGGAAGTGGCAGAAAAAGACGTTCAAATCTAATTGGTGTGAATTTTCTGGGGTTGCACCTTGTTTGAGACATTAAAAAGTGTGCATCAATAACAGAAGTATTTTAACACAACCCCTAGCAGTGGTACAAAATGCTGCGGTTAAAGTGCACTTCTGGGGGCATGGTTGGCTGGGGTACCAAAATACTGCTCTTCGGAGTGAAGGCATGATCTTTTGCTGCACAGTCTTTCACAGCAAAAATAGCAGCAAAATCATCATGAGGCCAGAGCCAAAGGCACACGGGATATTAGAAGCCATGAGTTTTCAGTCCTGAAAATGTCCCATGGATGTTTTAGGTGTGGTAGGAATAGCTGTGATTAGAGATGGGCATGAAACGAGCGATTTTTCGTTTTTGTTTTTGTTTTTTCATTTCGTTACACAACGAAAACAAAACATTTTTTTTTAAACAAAATGAAAACGAAAACGAAACAACCAAATTTGCCGTGTTTTTCGTTTTCGTTGCAGCAGATGCATTGAACAAAAAAGAATGCTAACGAAACAGCAATTTTTCGTTTTCGTTTTCATTTTTTCGTTTCGTTACCTAACGAAACAAAAACAATTTTTTTTGCAAAAAACGTCACAAAAATGAAAACAAACCGAAATGGACCCCTAAACGACCAAACGACAAACGAAACACCATTTTTTTGAATCGTGTCCATGTCTAGCTGTGATCTGTATAGCCTTAGAGACAAGTCAAATGAGGAAAGCTGTGATGGGATATTGTTGTTAGAGTAAACCCCCCCACCGCCCATTGCGGGGGTTAGGGACACAACCCGACCAGCAATAATTCAAAATCCGTGATATGAGGATGCAGGGTCAGGTCAGGACTGGGGGGCCTACCTGGGGCCTTTTGTACTTACTCCAGGCCTTGTGCTGCCCTGAGTGGGCCTCCAACGGCCTTCCTGGGCCCGTCAGAGGCCACAAACGTGCTTCTCGACGAACTGGAAGTGAATTCTCCAGCTTACCCCAGGGGGCTTTTTTTTTTCATATACTGCAGTCCTGCAATACTTTTAATGCATCATTTCCAAGCTCTGATCAAGTAATCGGAATAATATTGATTCCAAAGCTGTAGCAGTAAACAATGCTGTAATTCATTTTCCCAGTTATAGACAATGAGCTAAAGATTTCTTACCTCCCAGATTCTTTTGCAGATAACAATAATTGAAAGATTTCGTAGGAAGCCAGAACTTCTTCTTTAAGACAAGTGATATTTCTCTGGGGTATGAGTGAATTTAATTAGTGGCGGTAGTTTTTCTAAGCACTCATTTACTCAATGAGCCTTAGCTATTATTACCTTCTATTTTGATGCCATTTTCCTAACAGTTTCAGGGTGACAAATTCTGATGCATTTCTTGTCCAATTATTCCTTCCAAGAACAATGTGACACAATTAACAGAATTTAGAAATATGCTTGCAACTTGATTTTCTCTGGAGCACTCAGTGATTACGATTAGCAGATAGATGATAATGAAATGAAAATACTGTCAAGGACCATCTTAACAGCAAGCTCTTAAACTAAATGGCAAAAAGATCTCTGGCTCGTTGTATCCCCCCCGCAAAATTTTAAATACTCTATTAGAAACTAATTTGAGGAGGCATTGTAAAATGTTATCAGCCTTCTTGCTCTACTCAGCAAAACCACTAAGCATTATGGGATATAATACAAAAACAATAGTAACACAATGTTGCCCTAACAGTGCAATTGTATATTTATCTGTACAACAGCTTACTACAAGGTAGGAGAGTATAAAGCTTATTTTATCAGCCTTATTGATCTTGTTAAAAAAAAGCATATGCAGCTAATGGCTGGCTCTGCCAGAGCGTTCTCCGTTGAGTGGAGCTTCTTTGCCCTCCTTAGCATAATATGTTTTTTTGCACTTCTCACAGTCTGGGAAGGGAGGGAGGAGGAGCCCTGTATATAAAAGGGATTATCCCAGACTGCAGCCTCTTTGGAGGTGATCATCTCACCCACCCACTTTTTTTTTTTTTTAGTACTAGTGTGGGTATAACTGGTCGCTTTCAAGGGCCAAATAGCCCATTCCCAGAATTGGCCTATCAGTGAACAGGGATTTTTTTTTGCCTATCCCACGCTGGTGCTTGGGGGTGCATTGGCTAGGTTATCATCATGCTGGTCACACTGGCAGGTAGTGTGGAAATCACAAGCACTTTGTGAGTTCTTAGTGGCAATGCAGGTATATCCTAGCCAATCCAACCACAGGATGCTGTGGATCTGGAGATAACAGTGTTAGGGTAGGATGTGCTGCGATTCCTCCTTGTGCCAAAAGCCACTAGTAGCAGGGCTTGCAGAACTTGGGCTGTGGTATATTAAGTTACCAGCCACAAATGTGCTGTCTTATTGGGCACGCAACTAAGGGGCAGTGGACTTGCCCATACATAAGTCAGTTGGTGGGGTCCCAGGAGACCTCTTGGTCCCAACTTACATCAGCCCTCTCTTTGAGTTACAGGTTAAAATCTCTTTGAAATATGCTTAACATTTCTGTATTAATAGCCACAGGGTGGTGTATGACCATGCAGTTTCTGAAGATGTCTGCTTCTGGTGAAAATTTCAGTGGCTGCTGAAGTGAACAATGGTGAGCATCATGTGACACTTCTCATAGTACAAGAAGATTATTAAGGAACTGAGTTAGTGAAAAGTTCTGAAGGAACATAGAGAACATATGGTGTGTTTCCTGCTCCAGCAAGAACATTTCGAAAATAACTTCAAGAATGTTATTTTATTTTATTAAAATATTTCTATCCTGCCTTTCTCCCTGATACGACCCAAGGCAGCTGTTTGGATGCAGGTAGAATGTGTGCAGATAGAACTGTGCTAAACCAGTTCCAGAATCTTCCACATTCTGAAAGTGTTTCTACATAGTTATCATTTGATTTCTTCTCCACTTTTCTCCCTAGAACTGGGTTCTAATACATTTATACCATTTTAGTAAAAAGTAAAATTAGAAGTAATATTTTATAAATATTAAAAACCTCAAATATAATTAAATTGGTTATCCTATTAAAACAGAAAACTTTCAATAACATTTGAAACAAATCAGTATGAAAGAAGATAATTTATATATTCCACTTTTTGGGAAATACTATGCTAGATAAATGACTTATAATTAAGGAATGCATTGAGGAAGACATGTTCCTCTCTAGCCTGTTTCTTCTTTCTGTAGTAGATTGTACCAAATGCTCATACAGTATGAGCTGAAAACAGAAGGTGCTCAGGAGTTTTTGTGTGAAGAGGAAATGTAATGGTCTCTGTCTCTCTGCCCCAGCTTCTTGATAGCATGCGCTCTGATGTCGTGACCCTGTGAAAATAACATGTGTTCGTTGCTATGGAAATTATTTCTTGCGTACAAATTAGTTTTGCTTCACAAGTAGCTGGAATAGAGGCCCAGGAGGGGAACAAACCTTTGTTTAAACACAAATAAATCTGTTAATTGGAAGCTAAAAATGAGCACAGAAGTATTGCTAATGAAGGCATATGTTTGGTGCCATAGACCTTGCCTACATCTTGAATTTCCCAGGGTCACGTATCCTTTGCACTGGAGCTGAGCTGTACCATTTATGTAGTCCGGCGAGATCATAATGTTTTGAGGCAAAAGATAGAAGTAATTGACAAAAAAAAAATTGATTCTGCTAAGGTTGCCACCTCAATCGATGGCACTTCTTTGTACAATAAATAGTTGAATGCTGCATTTGCTATATGCATTTTAGTTGAAAATGTTCCTATATGGTACATGTAGATATGGTACATCTCTCTCTCTCTCTCTCTCTCTCTCTCTCTCTCTCTCTCTCTCTCTCTCTCTCTCTCTCTCTCTCTCTCTCCATCTATCTATATGAAATACTGATTATGATATATTTTGTAAACAAAATATAAAAATCAGCACAAAACTGGCTAAGAGATACATTGTGTATGAAATAAGTTAAATATAGGGATGGGCACAAAATGGAAAATTTCATTTCATTTTGTTCCCCCGTGACTCATTTCATTTTGTTGGAAATCATTTTTTTTTAAATCGTATGAACAAACCAGTAACAAACCAATTCATTTCTCTATAAAAATGGGTCCCATGGGTTCTAGAGGCACCAAATTCGGTGGTACCTTTCTTGGACTCTGCCCTTTAAGCCCTCCAAATTTGGAGAGAAAACATTCAATGGAAAATTACTGATCTCAGGCATGAGAATGGCAGGCTTCTCTTCCCCAAGTGATTTTAGGGGATCCCTTGAAATTTGAAAAACGTTAGGGTTTCTGGGGCCAGAGATATTAAGCCCCAATGGACTGGGGGAGCTTATGCTTAATAGAAGGGGTGTCTTTGATTTTCCAATTATAGGGTTAATTGACAGCTTCCCCTCAGCCACACTCCTTCAGTTGAGTTCCCCCCACAGCCCCTTTGAAGCTCAATAACTCCATTCCCTATACCCCAAACCTTTCCAAATTAGTCGTGCTTCAAGGGGATAGCTTGAGGAAGCTCCACTGTAATTTCCAATGGAGCTGCCTGGGATCACTATGGGCCTTTTCACACGACCCCTAAGATCCGCTGGTCCCTTAAATTCGGACCAGAGATCTTGGGGGTTCGTTTCTGTTCCTGCGTCCCCACCCCTCAGCACTTCCTGCTCCTGTCGGCGTGAGGGGAGGGAGGGGGACAAAGGACAAAAGAAGCCTTTACTAACCTGCCGGTGCCGGTCGAAGTTGCCACGAGCCCCGTTAATTCCTGGTTCCTTCTCAAGGGGCTCTTAAAGGGGCGTGAGGCAAAAAAACAACAGACAAGCGAGGAGAGCCCGGCACTCTTATCCGCATCAAATATTTTTCACCTCCAGAGAGAAGGTACAAGAAAAGTGCTCTGGGTCGCGCTAAAGTGGGCGGGGTCGCACTTAATTGTCTGCAAACTCCCAAGCTGGTGGGGAAAAATTTTAAATCTCCGGAGCTTGCAGCCATTTGCGGCAGAGCTTAGGGGTCGTGTATAAACACCCTATTTTCAAGCACATAACATTTCAATTCTATTTTTTCTGGGGGTACCCCCTTTGAAGTTGAATAACTCATCCCCCTGAACCCCAAATCTCTTCAAATGTGTAGATCTTAAGGGGGATAGTGTCAGGAAGATTCACACCTAGAGATGGGCACGAATAAAAAAATGGTGTTTCATTTGTCGTTTGTCGTTTAGGGGGTCCGTTTTGGTTCGTTTCCTTTTTTTGCAAATTTTTGCAAAAAAAATCGTTTTCATTTTTGTTCATTTTGTTACCGTTTTGTTACCATTTATTTCAATTTTTTGTGATTTTTTTTTAGCATTTAAAGCAGTTCAATGTATTGCCGGAATGAAACGAAACAGACGACAAAATTTCTGGTGTTTCTGTTCGTTTTGTTTCATTTTAGAGACAAAATTCATTTGTCGTTTTGTTATGTAACGAAATGAAAAAACAAAAACGGAAACGGAAAATTGTTCGTTTCGTGCCCATCTCTATTCACACCAAATATGATCCCTCTAGGACTCAGGGGAGCCATTTTACAGAGAATCAAATTGGTTCATTTTAAAGTTAAAAACCACCGGTCTGTTTCATTACTAACAAATGCAGCTTCCCCAGTTCGTTTTGTTTTGTTTTGTTTTGTTTCATTTTGTTATGTAATGAACTGATGAATCAGCATTTCATTTTTGTTTGGTACCCATCGCTAGTTAATTAAGACCACAAGGAAGAAGAGGAGACATTTAAAAAAAGGAAGCCTGGCCACAATTCTTCTCACAGATGCTGCTAAGAAAAGACTGCATCTGCGGCTAGGCATAACCTGCAGAGTAGGTTCAAGGTAGAACTAAGCATTTCCTTAAAAACACATATCAGAAAGAGTAAGAAGGAGAGGAGGGACCAAAGAAAAGCAATGTGCTTAGGTCTACTTTTTGAGTCTCTTTTTGTCCCCAGGCAAGAAGCCCTGCTGATTTTCAGAACAAGAGCAGAACACTAAACCATAAATTAAGTCACTTAAATGCTTTTGTTTTGTTCCATTCTGTTTTTGTTAAGAGAGTAAAGCTTTGAAGACAATGGACTTCTGTTATGAAAGTGAGAGACAGTTTTTTTGCAATATTCTCCTCAAAGAATAATTGTCAAAGTCCTAATAAATCATATTACAGCTTTGAATGGGGACTAGTTAGCTAACCTTAACTAGTTAGCTGGATAGCTCAGTGGTTTAGGTATCTGGCTGTGGAACCAGAGAGTTCAAATTCCCACTATGCTTCCTTGCAGAAGAGCCATCCTATATGGCATTGGGCAAGCCACAGTGTTCCAGAAGGAGATAATGGTAAACTGCCTCTGTGCATTTTCTACCTATAAAACCCTGGGAAGGCTCAACATAGATTTAACTTGTTTGCAAACAATTGCTAGTTTACCTCACTTCCCCTTTGTTCATATCTGCTTGCTTTCCACAGAAATTATACTGTTTTTTGTAATGGATTTTCTGCTTTCCTGCAGTACAAAGTATGAACTAAATTCTAATTTTCAGTTCTGATAGCTTTGAAAGGATTCTGCCTCACACTGGAATGCATCTCAATGGACCTGAAGGAAACATATTTATTTCAGACTGTAGCTAAATCCAGTCCACACCCATAGATTTCATTTTTAAAAAAGGCACCTGGAAGAATATGTCATGTTTTTAGAGGAATCACATACCTAGACATTCCCTGAAGGCTTAGGTGATAGTAATGCCCCTCACCACAGAATCTGCCTACCCTGTAGTAGTTGGAGAATGCTTAAATGGAATATAATTCCAGATATGGGCATATGTTTCAGCTTTACTTGCTCCTACGTAAAGAAGGTAGAAAGAGAAATACAGAAACACATTGTTGGTGCAGTGACACATTCCAAAAGAATGGGCATGAGTAACATTGATTCATTTGGCCAGCCAATCAATTCCCCCCCCACACACACACACAGACACACCTTGACAGCATGGTCTTTGCCTCCCCCATCCTGGAATAAGTTGTGAGACACAATCTGTGGGGTTAACAAGGCCACACATTATTATAATTTGTTAAGCTTTAACTCTTGCATGGGAGGCTGAGGTAGTGCAGAGTACAGGTTGGGCCACTGAGGTCACTCTTGACTTCCCTGAATGCCTTATGCACTGACCCGGGTGAGACCCTACCCCCCCCCATTTTGCGCCATCTCAAAGAAAGCACTCAGGAGCCAGTAGAATGTCTAAAAGCTCCCCTGAGCATGCAAGCTCTTCTACTTGGTAGCCCTTGGCCTGGGGAATATTTCCAGCATATCCTTCCCATGACCCTGTAATTGCATCATCCGCAGGCTTGTGAAGTTGGATGGGCTAGAATGACATTAACTAACTGGCACTCACTGACTTTTGGCCTCCACGCTCCCTGCCATGGAAATGGGGCTAGCTCAGCTATGCTCTTTGCTCCCCCTTCATCTGAGTAGGGCAGCTAATAATCCCCCATGCAGATCTTCCAAGAATATGTCCATCCCCAAGGATGACAAGTGAACTCCATCCTGTCTAAACAACTCTGGCCACCCTACTGAAATACGTGGGTGGCCCACAGCCTGCCCCAACTTATCACAAACAGCTATGGACACTTCATGGTTGACCTTCTGCCTTGCCCTATTCAAGCAATTTGGTGCACGTTCTACCTCTCCACCTCCTGTGTGGTATAATTGTCGAACCTCACAATCGCCAATTCTGGAAAAAGTTATTTCAAGGATGGCATGTCATCAATGTCTTGCCACTCAATTTGCCAATATCATTGCCCCCCAAATGCCCCACCACATGTATGGGGGTATATCTGACATCACCCATGTAGCCGCTGGCCAGAATTCTCACCAATGCATCCCCCTAGCCCTCTGCATAGACCTCCAACTCCAAATTCAGCCCCCATGGCAAACCGGATGCATGCCACTCTGCTCAATTAACGAAGCTGTGCCCCATCACGAGAAGGCGCTTCTGGGGGATGCCCAGTCTGGACCTCTAATAGAACAAAAAAAGCCAGCCAGACCAAGTCCTACGCTAACAAAGGGTGCACATTAAGGATGGGCACAAAACAATAAATGAAACGCTGTTTTGTCATTTTATTACGTAACTAAGCAAAATGAAAAGAAAAGAAACGAGGAAGCAGCATTTTGTTACAGATGAAATGAAGCTGACGTTTTTCTGTTGAAAGTAACCATTTTGTTCTGTCTGTAAAAGGGGTCCCTTACCTGCAGGATGGCCTCCGCCACTCAAGCCCAGGAGAGGGAAGAGGAGGAGGTGGGTCATTGGTGCCACTCCAGTGCTCCCTGACTCCTTTCAGCCCAGCTTCCAGTTTCCTCTCAGCTGTGGGGTGACCCCCCCCCCCTGGTGCTGACTGGGCCATTTGAAAAAGGTCAGGTGGGCAGTTCCAAGTGATTGCACTTCCACCCAACCATTTTCAGAGGGCTCCTGCCAAGCTATCATGGGCTGGACCCCTTTAATTCTGGCCCAGTCAACTGGGCTAGTTTTAAAGGGGTCCGGACTGTAACAGCTTGGCAGGAGCCCTTTAAAAATGGCTCCCAGTGACCAAATCTAGTGCCTCTAGGATCCAGGGGAGCCATTTTGTTGTGTTTTATTTTGTTTTGCATGATTTTTTAAAAAAAATCGTAAGAAATGAAACAAAATGAAACAGGGGTGGGCAGAAAACAAAACAAAACATTATTTTTCCATTTTGTGCCCATCCGTAGTGCACTTATACCTTATAGCTCTATAGATGAGGTCCAAATACTGTATCAGGGCTAACGCATGCTAGAGTTGTACTTTTACAATTATTGCCATGCATATGAGAAATTACAGTAACCAATTGGCTCATGAGCTCTCTTGTTTATGCCTAAATCAGTGTTCTTCATCTCAGGTGTCCTCCTTCTCAATATCCTTTTTCTCAACCTCTCAGTTCAGCAGCCCAAATAGATCTATGTATTCTCGCACAATCCACTCTTTAGTTGCTAGCACTAAATGGTCGCCGAGCACCATCCCATAATTGCCATATGGCAGGGCATTAGGAGCGATGGAACTGAGACTCAACTTGGGTACCGAGGGATATGTCCATATACCCATTCCCATTGTTCCTACAGATGTTGCCGGTAATTAGAGATAGGCACGAAACAAAAAATGGTGTTTCGGTTTTTCGTTTGTTGTTGAGAGGTCTGTTTCGGTTCATTTGCGTTTGTCGGAATTGTTTGAAAAATTTTGTTACTGTTTTTCATTTTTTCATTTGTCATTTCTACCCGCTTTTTGCGCAATTTCTAAAGCATTTCCGTGCGCAGGCATCCCCCAACGCCCCAGACCAGAGGGAAAACACTAAAAAAAAATGGATGCTGGCAGAGACACAGTATAGACTAGGTATGCAGGGAGGCTGCAAAGGCAGCGGCGGGCATTGCCCAGGGTGCAAGGCAGCCGCAGAGTGACTGCACTGTGGGGCAGGAGAGGGTACTCACCAAGAGGTACGCAGCACGCACGCACACAGGGAGGCTGCAGGACTGAAGCTAGAGTCGCAGAGACAGCAATCCCACCCTAACTCCCACCAGAGACTGCAAGGAGGACGGGGGCTTCCACACCTTTTTATGCTCTCTGTGGCTGCCAGACCTGCCCGCTCAGTCTGCAACCTGGGCATGCTATTGGTTGAACATGATCCCACATCACATGGCTTGCCTCCATTTTGTGGCTGGTGGCGACATCCATTTTAAAGGGAAAAGAAAAATACATCGCGATGGGAGAAGACAAAAACAAACATTTTAAGGACCCCAACCCCTGGTAGGTATTATCAGACAATATAAATAATTATTGCTGCATTTTTACGGATGTCCAGGGCGTTTTTTAACATTTAAAACAGCTCATTTCATTGTGCGTCGCCATTAACGGAAACGAAACGTAACGACCACAATTTTCGTGGTTCTGTTCGTTTCGTTTCATTTTCATCACAATTTTTGCTTGTTGTTTTGTTACGTAATGGAAACAACAAACAGTAACGGAAATGAAAAAAATGTTCGTTCCATTCCCATCTCTACCTTTAATGTCGCCTGCAGGTACGAGGCTGAACAAGAAGGGCCCCCTGCAGGGCAGCAGGGGTCAGCCTAGTTGGGCTGTTGTAAGTCTCCTGTGTGCTGAAGGCAAATCCAGATGGTAAACTCACCAAGGGTCATGCTGGTCAGGGCCAGGTTGGGTGTACCATAAGCATGTCCGGTGCTGCCACAAGCTCACCTGTCATAGGGGGAACCACAATTCTAGCTGGGGCACCAGGGAACATAAGAACATAAGAAGAACCATACTGGATCAGGCCAGAGGTCCACCTAGTCCAGTTTCCTGTATCTCACAGTGGCCCCACCAAATGTGCCTGGGCGTGCACAAGACTAGATATCTGTCTCCTGATACCACTCCCTTGCATCTGGCCCTTGAGGTACCCTGGCTTTAAGCCTGGAGATTACACATCTCCATTATGTAATTAAAATTGTAAACCACCCAGAGACTACTTGTAGTAGTATGGGGCGGTATATAAGCAGAACACTTTGCTTTGCTTTATGGTTTGTAACCTGTGATGGACTTCTCATATTGAATTTACACTTACATTCCATGAGGAGAAGCCTCCCCACCCCCCACCCCAAGCTCGGCTCACTCAAGCAGCCTCCCTTAATTTTATCTGAATAGCTGCATCCTTCTACCTCTTCTCCTTTTTCTACTGAAATTCTTTATTTTGTTATATACTGTATGCAGGGTTTTCCTTGCAAGGACAAGAACTAGCTTTAAACCAAACTGTTCCTTTGAGTCCTCTGACTTGCTAAAGAAATCTCCTCTCCTGGGTCCATACTTCCAGCTGTTAATGTACATCACACCTCAGCAGCAGCTATATCTCTGTTCTCTGTGTATCACTTTCTACAGCCCATGTACAAGGTGAAGCTGCTCACAGCCTCACACCTTCTACTGTTGATGCATCTGATCATTACGAGTCCTCCTGGCAGTACGGTTTCAAGGCTTTTACTGACAAGTTCACAGTCATGCCATCACCTAGTGATGTATTGCACAGTAAGTACAAAGTCATGTGGTAGAAATGTGACACACAAAAATGATACCTGTCATATACCTTCTTCATTTCCTTTCATGTGACCGATAATGGCATTCATATAAGAATACATTGGCTTCACAGAAGTGGTCCTTAAGACTTTCACCGTGGTCTCTTTAAAATGACTTTATAAAATAATACCATTGTACTGTGTTAATTTTTAACAGGCTGCTTCTCACAGTGGCACTGAAATCTAGTTGTACCAAATCTCTAAACAGAACTGAGTAAAACAGTTTGCTCAGGGAATGAAAGGCAACCTAACCTATAGAATAAAAGCAAGAAAATGTTAAAAGAAGCTTGCTTGTTAAGACCTGTGTGTCAAAAATGTTTTTTGGAGCAGGGAATCACAAATAAGAGGATGAGAGACGTTGGGGTTTATTCTGCAGTTCATTTTGATTTTGTCAAAATTCACATTAGCCCATATTACTTTTTATACACTTGCTTTTTTAATAAAAATGAAAAGAAATAGACTTCTTACATTTATAAATTGAAATCTAGTCCAGTTCTTCCAATCTTAGCCCAGGTGTTCTTGGACTGCAACTAACAGAAAGCCTAGCCAGCAAATTCTAGGAATTGCACTCCAAGAACACTTGGGTCACCCAAGGTTGGGAGCCACTGGTCTAGCCAATAGCTTTTTAAAAATGGTTAATTTGAAAGAGAATAACAATGTACAGGTGTGTTTCATGGAGACATTGGAGAGAGCCTTCTCTACTGTTACTCAGAGCTCCCTCCCACAGGAAGTTTGACTGGTCCCATATTTACTATCCTTCCACAAGTAGGCGAAGATATTTCTCTTCAGGTGAGCTTGCCCTGGGTTAATGGCTGCCAAGTGGAGATTTTAAATGGATTATTGTAACCCATTGGATTAAATGAATTTAGATGTTGCAAGTATACAAATGACAGAATAAGGTAATACTGTACATTTACTTAACTACTGAAAAAAATCACACCGTGTGCAAGCTTTCATGGGTAAAATCCTACTTCTTTGGGCTGTATACTAACCATTTATGGGCAATTCAGAAAAATTGTAGGTTGGAGTCCAACAAAGTCATGGCAGATGACCATTCCGAGTCTGCTGGTATCAGGTGAGTTCAGCCTATGTTATAATTTAAGACAAGGAGTGTGGTTGCAAGCATCTTCCCTTTCAACATGGTTGGAATTTTCCATCACAAACTCTGAACAAAGGATTTACTAGTTATTCTTTTACTGTCCGCTACCACGACACACATGCCACCCCATTGCTTGCTTGTGAAGCATGAAGTTTTTTCTCAGATGGGCCTGGAAGAAAACACAATACAGATACATAGCAGCTTTGTGGAACTGGAGATAAAATTTCCCAGCAAAACACCACAAACTCTCAAGGATTACTTAGTGGAAAGGGGTTTCATTGATTGATTGTACCTAGTGAAACAATTGTCATCTGCCTGCAGCTCTGAAGATGGGGACTTTTTCATAAACATCCAAGGCATGCAGCACAATTATTATATTTAGATTTGATCTATTTGTCCTCGTTGGCTGGGTTTTACCTACAGTCACTTTGACTGATGAGTGAGACTACAGAGGCTATTTCTCTACAACTGTATTTTGCTTTGTAGAACGTTGGCCCCCAACACCTAATTTCTCACTTTTGATAAGAACTTTCCGTGCTATTTTGACACACCTTGGTGAAGACTAAAGTGTTTTCTCTAGCTACTGATATGCTTCATTCTGACAGACTACAAATTATTTTACTGCCTCTGCATTCTGCCTAGCTTTCCTACTTCATTATCCCAGGTTTCCATTACATATGCCAATTTGATATTGCCTCAAACGACTTGGGTGAACTGAAGGAATCATTTTGATTCATTTGAACATGATGGCCCAAAAATAAATCTGAGATACATATCCCAAATAGGAATTTTGGAATCTATTTTATATCAAGTCAGACCTTCACTTTATCAAGCTCTGTATTATCTCAGTACACTGAAGGCAGCTACTTGCCAGCATTTCAACATGGATCTTCTGTCACATCCCAGTTTGGATATATTAGGTGCAAGCTTTCGGGTATAATATACCATCTACTAAGAATGTGGTTCCTCGCTATTAAAGTTGATGACCAGAGGACTTTTTTTTTCAAAACCACACTGTCTTTCAGGCAATGATCCTGCAGGTGATACTAGTCAAAAACCTTTAGCCCAGTGTTTTCCCAAGTGTGTGGCGTTCCAAAAAGGCAACGTAGGAGCACCACAGAATCCTCTTCTCCTTCCCCTTCTCCTTCCCTTCTCCAGAGTATTGTACATCATTTGCTTGCAGTTTCTCTGGTGTCCATGAATAGTGCAGAGATGGAACCCTGGTCCAGTCTTACCTGGGTTTCCTGCACTCCTGTTCAGAAAGGGAGCCTTCTTTGCACTACCCACCAAAAAAATGGTTTCTGAATTTTTTATGGAAGCTGCTTCCCTCCAAGAAGTTTCCTTTTACCCACCTGTATATAACCAAAATCTTCTGTTCCATCTTGTGGCCAGTTGTGGTAATACCCCTTGGGAAGATGTATTCATGTATTTTACTTTTTCACATTTTCCCCTAGGCAGTTGATAAAGTGAAGCAATGGATCCTGTGGATATAGCCTTCCAATTGTACTGGGAGATGAGAAATGGAGGAATAATATTACATTGTTCTTACTCTGCCTAAAGTAGATATCTTGTATAAGATAAGTAAAGTAAGCATACAGTGGTACCTCGGATAACAACTTTAATTCATTCTCCGAGGTTAGTCGTTATCCGATATGTCGTTATCCGAAACATGGTTTCCCATTGAAATGAATGGGAAACCATTTTATTCCGTTCCGGAGGTCTGGAAAAAAGGTTTAAAAAAGTGCCTTTTTTCCAAGACCTCTTTACAAAGTGCACTTTGAAAGTGCACTCCTCCCCTCCTTGGCCACCCCTGCCAAGGCTGCCTCCTGCCCCAATCCCCCCGCCCACCACCTCTCCTCCTTTGACAGCAATGCTGCATCTGGGCACTGGCCTCCACCTTTGTCGCTCTCGCACCGCCACCACCCCAAACCATGCACCGCCTCCTCCTCCTCCTCCTCCCCCCATAGCCTTGGCTCCCACCTTTGCCGATTCCAGCACTGCCACTCCTGGCGTGAAACATGCCAGCAGCACACCAAACTGTGCACCACCACCTCCTCCTCCTCCTTCTCCCCCATAGCCCTGGCTCCCACTTTTGCTGCTTCCGGCGCTGCCGGCGGCGGCGTGAAACATGCTGCTGGCACCCCAAACTGTGTGCCTCCTCCTCCTCCTCCTCCTCCCCCCATAGCCCCAGCTCCCACTTTTGCCGCTTCCGGCACTGCCGCCGCCGGCGCGAAACACACAGGCAGCACCCAAAACCAAGCACCACCACCTCCTCCTCCTCCCCCCCATAGCCCAGGCCCCCACCTTTGCCCCTGGCTGGGGCTGTGGGCTGTGGGGGGGGGAATAAGGAATCATTATCCAAATTATTCGTTATCCGGGGCAGTCATTATCCGAGGTACCACTGTATATTTTATATATATTTTATATATACAGTATCCTGTAGCAATCAAACTACTTTAAAAAAAGGAAATAAAAGGAAATAGCAATGTAAATGGTTAGTTTTTTAAAAATTGAACTATTATGGCAACTAACCACCCAGCTGGAAACTTTTTAGCAGTAAAGTTTCAAGATCTTAAACATGGATTATGTGACAGTGTACTTAAAAAAAGAAGACAATGACAGGTTATGCCTCATCTATATTAGCTAGAAAATTAAGAATATATATTTTACAAAAATGATTGCATAAGCACTGTCCCAGCAGATAAAGCAGATGTCAAGACAGAGTTCATCCAGTCTTGTTTCCCAAAAATCTAACCTTATATTTTGTTGAAAATCACCTAAACCCAAATTTCATGAGGCAATTTGTAGGCTTTGAATATAAGGAAGGGGGAGTCCAGTCATTAAGGCTACTCTGGAGGAATTCTAAAAATGTTAGGAGGTGCAAACTAGCCAGTATACATGACTTTACTGCTGTATCATGCTTTTCACACAAGTGGGGAATTTAAAGCAAGTTACGGGATCAAAACCAGATATTTCTAAAAACTTGCAAAAGAAAAAAAAAACATTTACATGCTTATAGGCCATACAGGTAATGACTATTTTTGCATTTTATTTTGTTTGATTGGCATGACTACCTTTTACTTCAATGGAACTACAGGAATACAAAAAAAGAAAAAAAGAGTTCACTGTCCCTGTATCTACAAGAAGACACAAAGGCTGTGGTCCTACCAGAGTTTTCTACATAGTTTCCCAGTGGCAAACTGCATAGAAAAAGATTGTGTGCTAATTGTGAAGAGAAGTAAATTCTGGTCTCAGCCAACCACACCCCTGGAACAGCAGTTTCCGTGGAGTTTCCTAAACCACTGCCAGGGGCATACTTTACACACTTTGCTTGAAAAGTCTTACTTATTTGCTTCTGTAACCACGACAGGACCCTGAAAATACACAGTAAAATCTGTTGTTCCCCTTTTTCGGCAGCTTCCCAAGGTTAAACACCATGGAGGCTTGGAAAGTAGAGCCAAAAAAGGGGGGAAATGTGAAGTAGACAGGTAGAGATGGAACCAGAATAGGAAAATATGACACAGAAGAGAGGACACAGACTGCACATTAAAAACCATGTGACTGCCCCCCCCAAAAAAATACGCATGAAATTTATATTCGCAGAAAACTATGGTAAGACAGCAGTCAAAGACTCTCAACATCAGCACAGGAGGACTGCAAACGCTAAGTAAGATAATTTTAGGTTTAATCTGACCCATTTGCTTAACCTAGTGAGTTTACTAAATTATCATCCCAATTTCCAGGTGGAGGATTCAGGTTCTTTGTGTCAAACCCCCGTCCCTTCAGCCAACCAGGAATATATCTGTGTCCTACAAGGGCCAAATGGAGAGATTCCACCACCACAACCCCATGGCAGAATAAAGAGGGAAGACTTCAGATGTGGGATTAACTCGGGTCACACTTTTTTACATAAGAAACTTGGTAATGCAAAACTCAGGAGGGTACTGCTGCAGTGTGGATGAATGGTCCGAACCCTGAGGTCTGCCGGGACCCCTCCAACTAGCCAGCTTTTGGGCAGGCCCCCCACAGCCGATAACATCCATACCAAAAACCCAAACATGACTTCAAGTCCCAATCTTGGTGACTATTGGCCCAGCAAGGCATCCCATTGCATCCTTCCCCCGACTCTGTAATCTCCTGATCCACAGCATCCTATGGTTGGTTGGTCTAGGATCAGATACTGTATCTTCCCCCAGCTCAACAGCTACGTTACTTTCTACATTACCACCCAGTGTGTCCATGGAACAGCACCCTTAAAAACCCACCAAGTGTCAGTGTATAATAGGCGAAAAGCCCCACTCCCTGTAAACCAATCCAGGAATATGTCTGTGAAGATTCTCAGTCAGTGAGAACTCAGTGAGTTTATCTGGAAGTTGAGTCATGGCTACTGGACTTCTTTTTTGAGATATAGAAACATTTCGCTGTTCATCCAAACAGCTTCATCGGTCTGATGAAGCTGTTTGGATGAACAGTGAAACATTTCTATCTCTCAAAAAAGAAGTCCAGTAGCCATGACTCAACTTCCAGACAATCCAGGAATGGATAAAAAAATTCATATCCAACCCCAAAATGTGACCAGTCAGACTCACACTGACAGTCAACAAGTGGTGTGTGGGTGGGGAACAGATGCCAAGGCAAGAGGCTAAGGATGGGTAGGAGTCCTGTTATATAGGACCTCCTCTCCCCTCCCATCTGAGGCTACGAGATCGAGATCTTGCAGCTCTGTCTTCCGCTCTCCCTCGCCAGGGAGGGCAAAACGACCCACCCTCTGGACGGCCCTTCGGGTGAGTCGCTCCTTTGACCAACATGATTTTGTACATATTGGAAAATGCATTGTGTGTCTTTTTCAAAGACACAGATATTGTCAAATACCTTTTCTTTTCTTTTGTGGAATGCAAACTGAACATGTTTTAAACCACAAATTATAGCCATTCCCTTATTTGGTCTGGGAGATGGGATGTGGACAAATCTGTAATCCTGCTGTTACTGTTTAATAAAAAGTATAATCAGCAAAGCTAGCAATGATAGATGGCACTACACGTTAATGACTGTCTTTGTTTTCATATCATCAAGCTGTTTACCCGCCTCACCATTGAGGATGAAACCTTGTTCTGAAAAACAGTGCTTGTGATAAATAGTCCAAGGTCCATAGGATTTCAGGTTTTTCTGGGGGGAAACAGAACACTCTCATGTATTTTTCCCTTGACTGTTGGGGAAGCATATAAATAGAGCCTATAATCTTTTTCCTTTTAGTGATTTGTTTAATGAAAGGTAAGGCAGAAATCCAAGAATTAGAGGCAAAGTTCAAAAGGCTCATGCTGCCACATCCACAGTCTTTTACTGATAAGAACCCCAGAGAGCGAACCAAAGCCAAACTGGCTTCAATAATTTATTTAAGTCTCAAGGACTCCGTGTTTATTTTTGACACTATCAAAAATATTGTTAAAAGAAATTGGGGTAATTTGGGTGATGGTGGGGGAAAAACTAGAATACTTGTTAATTTTTTTGTCTGGAACCGTCCTATAAGGCGAGCTGCAGGAACAATGTCTCTGATTCGGATTGGTGTATTCCTAGGTAATAGGATATTTCAGTCTGCTTCAACCTTCTCCCTTATTTTGCCTCAGTAGTTCTGTCAACAGTGCTCCTGGAGCAGTAAATCATGTAACTTGCATTACTGCCCTTCCTATCAGTTCAGAATTTAGATGGAGATATTTAGTAAAACCCATCTCCTTTAAGAAGATCAAAACATCTATTAAAAGCTCAGCTTCTGGTCAATCACCAGGGAAAGACATTTTATTTTACCCGCCTCACCCGCTTCATTTCCTTTTTTCTGGATAACCATGTTGTATAAACCATTTGACTTCCATGCTCGCTGTGATTTTTAGAAAAGCTTTCTTCTTTTTTACACTTGTGCAGGAGATAAAATATTTTCTTAACACTTAATGAGATCAGAAGCATGTTTAAAGTGCTTAAAAGAACCTTGTTCTGAAGACATATTTCATGTAGTGTCATTGATTAGCCAAAACTGAAGATTTATCTAAAGATACATCTATGATGGCTTTAAAGAGATGGAGGGACGACATGCAACTTAATTCCAGGGTTGGTTCATTTCTGTCATTCTGACTTTGTCAATGGCAACTCAGCAACACATCCTGCTGGTGCTGAATACAGCTGCCTACTTACCAAGCAGCCTTTCCTTCCTCATTACAGCTTAGCTCCAGAATATTTGTTTCATTTGGCTTCTTCGTGACATGCTTTGATCTTAGATATCCTAGAAACCACGTTGGATTGTTCACAGGCAGCAAGACAGTATAATTTTTTAAATGCTCTAAAATTTATAAAGGCGGAATAATGAGGGAAAATGTAGGTGGGGGTTTGGTTGCCTCTAGGGTAACTCTGATTAAAAGTACTAGTGAAGGAAGGGTCCACAGACTACCCCATCTATGACCTCATTCTCAATGGCAACCAAGTGGCAACCTTTCCCCTCTTTTAATCAGCTTTATGGGTGAAGATTTTTTTTAATGTACATTAAATCACATAGCCTTCAGAAGTAGTACTGCCAAGATTGATGCTGAGTAGGATAGAGTGGACAGAAGCATCCAATTCCTTGAGACTACAGGCCTAAAATTGGGACCATAGGGCACATTTATGTGAAAATATGAGGAGTATACATTTGTGAGGCAACACAAGCAACATTTGGAGGGAATGGCCTATTTCTGAGTCAACTGAAACCAACTATAAAAGGAATGGCAATGAAGAGGTTCAAAGTAAAGTTAAAGGCTCCCCCCCCCGCACAAGTGTGCTAGTCGTATCCAACTCTAGGGGCGGCGCTCATCTCTGTATTCAAGCCAAAGAGACAATGTTATGTGAGTCTGTGGCTACGTGGCTGGCATGGCTACAAGGAAACACTGTTTTACCTTCCCGCTTTTTTGTGGCGGTACCTATTTATCTACTTGCATTTACATGCTTTCGAACTGCTAGGTTGACAGGTGCTGGAGTCGTTCCTGAAAATAAGAGTTTGTCCATAAAGGAAAAGTAGAAGAGGAAAGAAAAGGAAGGGTTGGATCTTTTTTTAAAAAATGCTCTCTCTCTCTCTCTCTCTCTCTCTCTCTCTCTCTCTCTCTCACACACACACACACACACACACACACACACACACCACCACCACCACCACCACCACCACCACCACCACCCCAAAAGCAAAGGAATCTGCATCTAATCTCCCTGCATCATATGATTGGGACATAGCCTTCTCTTTATCTTGGGCGTCATTTTGCTGCTCATTTGCACTTCTTTGAAACACTTTCCACAGGAGTTCAAAGACCTTGGTCCGCAGTGGGTGGCTAACAAATACAAATCATCAAGTGAGGCTAAGGCAATGATGAGACAGCAGCAGGTTATAAGATGGGGAAGTGATCATGGTGACTCAGAAGAAAGCAAATTAAAACATACAGAGTCCTTAATCAGTAAGGGTCAGAGAGGGAAAATGAAAATAGCAGAGCACTCTCGGCTAAAGCCTGATTGACATTCACTTCTCATTTCTTTCTCTGAAATCCACCTTCTCTGAAATTCCCTTCTCTGGGGAAAATGGGTAATGACCCATTATATTATAGATGTTGTGCTGTTCTAGGAATGTTCTGTGGTACAACTTCTTTCTGGTTTTGCCTACCTCAATAAAGCCTACCTTTTCCTTAAGACTTGGGTCTGACCTCTTAGTCTCAGTCTTCTGTACATCTTAGTCTAACTTGTTAATTACTTTATGTCTGGAAAACCCTTGGTAGGGACTCCATAGAATCAGCATCATTCTTATTAAATAGCATATGTGTGTGTGGAGGGGTTGGTAAATAAATGAATAATTAATAAAGGACTTGACATTCCCTCAGACATGATTACAGGAATGAGATGCTTTCTTTATAAAGGCAAAGGCAAAGGTAAAGGTTCCCCTCTGCACATGTTTGCTAGTTGTGTCCGACTCTAGGGGCGGTGCTCATCTCCATATTCAAGCTAAAGAACCAGTGTTGTGCAAGTCCATGGCCATGTGGCTGGCATGGCTGCAAGGAAACCTTCTGGCTTTTTTATGGTGGTACCTATTTATCTTGGGGTTATCAGCAGGAGCTCACTCCACTGTGTGGCACCTGGGATTCGAACTGCAGAGCTGCCAACTTTGCAGCTAACAGTTTAAGGATTTTACATTCCCAATTTTGCTTCTCACTTTTCCTTCCCAGTCCTCAAGTTCGGAAGATCAGCATCAACATGGCTATCTTAATTTTAGATTAAGCAACATAAACAGTGGTATTGTCTTTCATCCAAACCAAAGCTACTTACTTAGCCAACAGGCTCTTCTTCTTCTTGGATTATTTTCCCATTTCTTTTGTTTTAAAGGATTAGGAGTAAAACATTCTACAGTGCTTTTTATTTATGAAAAGTATTCAAGCATTCTGTATTTCATGTGTTCTATGATTCCTTGGTGATCTTTGATTTTCTATAGAACTTATTCCATGGTTGCCTTCTTATTTATTTATTTATTTATTTATTTATTTATTTATTTATTTATTTACATAATTTTTAGCCACCCCATTTCCAAGTTGTCTCTGGGTGGCATTCTTGAGACAACATATTTGTTGTCTTCTTGAGACAACACAAATTCTTAGCGCCCCACACTAAAGTCCCTTTGCAAGTGCTTCTGTCTTTTTTGTAATATTCTATTTTACATAACTTGCAATCTTATAATATTTTATATTAGACAGAGAAGACCAGCAACATATTAAGGATCTTGAGCGGTTCCTGGACAGAGCGGAACAGACTACTCAGGTCCAAGAGGAGACAGGGCAAACTTCAGAGGAGGAAGTCACTCCCGCAACTCAGGAGGTGGATGGGTGCAGGAATGTGACTCAAAGGAGTAGAAGGCCAAGGCATCGCTCAGAGAGTCTCATCTTGCACAATCAGTTTGAAGCTCTTTCCCTCAGCACACCTCATGAGGCACACATAGAGGAAGAATTGGTTCCACCGGAGGATCTCTCCCTCATCACTATTGATGAGATACAAGATCAGGTACATGTTGATGACCAGGCTGCAGGAGAGAAGCTCATTGTACTAGGGGATTCTATAATTAGAAATACGGAGGGATGGATTTGTGAGGAGCATGATAACCGTATGGTCACTTGCCTGCCGGGTGCAAAGGTTGCAGACATCACCAGAAATATAGATAGCTTGTTAGAGAGAACTGGGAAGGAGCCAGTGGTCATGGTACACGTCGGTACCAATGTGGGAAGGCCAAGCGGTCAGTCTTGGAAGCCAAATTCAGGTTGCTAGGTAGAAGATTGAAGACCCGGGCTTCCAAGGTAGCATTTTCAGAAGTGCTACCTGTTCCTCGTGCAGGACCCGCCAGACAGGCAGAACTCAGAAGCCTCAATGCGTGGATGAGGCGATGGTGTCGAGAGGAGGGCTTTAGATTTGTCAGGAACTGGAGAACATTTTGGGACAAGCCAAACCTGTTCAGGAGGGATGGGTTGCACTTGAATCATGATGGGACCAGATTGCTGGCACTCAACCTCAAAAAGGCAGCAGAGCAGCTTTTAAACTGATAACTGGGGGAAAGCCGACAGGAGCTGAGTGGCATCCGGTTCAGAACACCTCATCCTCGGGGAATGAGGTTGGAGAGGGTAGAGAATCACATAGAGAAGACATAGCAGGTATAGGTATTAGCACCGGGAGAATAACGGAATGTGACAGTTCATCTACTGAAAATAAAAGCTGTGGGGCGAATAGAACAAGGCAGCAGCTGTTGTTGCGGGACCCACTGTACAGGTGCTTCTACGCCAATGCTCGAAGCCTCCGAGCAAAGATGGGAGAACTCGAACATTTGGCAGCTAGGGATAACATAGATATAATAGCCATAACAGAAACCTGGTGGAATGCGGAGAACCAGTGGGATACAGCAATCCCAGGCTATAAACTCTATAGAAGAGATAGAGGGGGGCGGGTTGGAGGAGGAGTGGCCATCTATGTCAAAGAAGGGGTAAAATCCAGCAGAATGGAGATTGACAGAGGGTCTGACTCCACCATAGAATCACTGTGGGTTAAACTACCAGGTCCAAGGAGTGATGTGATCGTTGGGGTATTCTATCGTCCACCAGATCAGAAACTTGAGGGGGACCTTGAAATGAGGAGAGAAATCGTGGAAGTTGCTAAAAGGGATAGGATAGTAATCATGGGGGACTTCAATTATCCCCACATTGACTGGGCCAATGCGAGCTCCGGGCAAGAAAGAGAAACTGGGTTTCTCGACTTGCTGAATGACTGTGCCTTAGAGCAACTTGTCACGGAGCCCACCCGAGAACAGGCAACTCTGGATCTAATATTGTGTGATACTCAGGACCTGGTCAGAGGTGTGAATGTCACTGAGCCTCTGGGGAACAGTGACCATGCTGCAATCTCCTTTGCCATGCATGTTGGAGGAAGAGTGTCAACCAAATCAGACATAAAAACCCTTGATTTTCGAAGGGCAAACTTCCCTCAGATGAGGAAACTAGTTAGAGAGAAACTGAAGGGGAAGGTTAGAAGAATCCAATCTCTTCAGAGTGCATGGAGCCTCTTTAAAACAACAATAATAGAGGCCCAGCACAAGTGCATACCACAAAGAAAGAAGAGCTCATTTAAGTCCAAGAGGACGCCGACATGGTTAACGAGTGGAGTTAGAGAGGCTCTAAAGCGCAAGGAGATGTCCTTCTGTAAATGGAAATCCTCCCCAAATGAGGAAAATAAAAAGGATCACAAACTCTGGCAAAAGAAATGTAAGAAGATGATAAGGGAGGCAAAGAAAGACTTTGAGGAACGAATGGCTAGCAATATAAAGGGTAATAATAAAAGCTTCTTTAAATATGTTAGAAGTAGAAAACCTGCCAGAGAACCAGTTGGCCCTCTGGATGGTGAGGGAGGAAAAGGGGAGGTTAAGGAAGACTTGGACATTGCAGAGAAATTGAATGAGTTCTTTGCGTCTGTCTTCACGACAGAGGATCTTGAGCGGATTCCGCTGCCTGAGCCACCCCTCTTGACTAAAGAATTAAATCAAATACAGGTTAAAAGAGAGGAGGTTTTAGGACTAATTGATAAATTGAGGATTAACAAGTCACCTGGCCCAGATGGCATCCACCCAAGGGTTATTAGGGAACTGAGAAATGAAATTGCAGATCTCTTAACGGTTATATGCAACTTGTCTCTTAAAACGGCCACAGTGCCGGAGGACTGGAGGATAGCAGATGTCACACCAATTTTTAAAAAAGGAAGGAGGGGGGACCCAGGAAACTACAGGCCGGTTAGCCTTACATCTGTCCCAGGGAAGATGGTGGAAAGCCTCATCCAAGAGAAAATCTTAAAACACATAAAAGAACAAACCTTGCTGAGAGAAAATCAGCATGGCTTCTGTAAGGGTAAATCTTGTCTGACAAACCTCTTAGAATTTTTTGAAAAGGTCAACAGGCATGTGGATTTGGGTGAACCGGTTGATATAGTCTATCTGGATTTTCAAAAGGCTTTTGACACAGTCCCTCACCAAAGGCTGCTGAGAAAATTGCACAGTCAGGGGATAAGAGGGCAGGTCCTCTTATGGATTGAGAACTGGTTGAGATCCCGGAAACAAAGAGTAGGTGTCAATGGGAAATTTTCACAATGGAGAGAAGTGAAAAGCGGTGTGCCCCAGGGCTCTGTCCTGGGACCGGTGCTTTTCAATCTGTTCATAAATGACCTGGAGACAGGGATAAACAGTGTGGTGGCCAAGTTTGCCGATGACACAAAACTTTTCCGTGTGGTAAAAACCAGAGAAGATTGTGAAGAGCTCCAGAAGGATATCTCCAAACTGGGGGAATGGGCTGAGAAATGGCAAATGTGTTTTAATGTAACCAAATGTAAAGTAATGCATATTGGGGCAAAAAATCCAAACTTCATCTATCAACTCATGGGCTCTGAGTTATCCGTGACGGATCAGGAAAGAGATCTTGGTGTGTTGGTGGACAGCTCCATGAAGGTGTCTCCCCAATGTGTGGCAGCGGTGAAGAAGGCCAATTCCATGCTAGGGATTATCAAAAAGGGGATTGAAAATAAAACAGCCAACATTATAATGCCATTATACAAAACAATAGTAAGGCCCCACCTGGAGTATTGTGTACAATTCTGGTCACCGCATCTCAAGAAAGACATAGTGGAACTGGAAAAGGTGCAGAAGAGAGCGACTAAAATGATTACTGGGCTGGGGCACCTCCCTTATGAAGAAAGGCTAAAACATTTGGGCCTCTTTAGTCTGGAAAAAAGGCGATTGAGGGGGGATATGATTGAGACATACAAAATAATGCAGGGTATGAGTAAAGTGGATAGAGGGAAGCTCTTCTCCCTCTCCCAAAATACCAGAACTAGGGGACATACACTCAAATTGAGGGCTGGGAGAGTAAGAACTGACAAAAGAAAATATTTTTTCACCCAGCGCGTTGTAAGTCTATGGAACTCCCTGCCACACAATGTGGTGATGGCATCTGACCTGGATGCCTTCAAAAGGGGATTGGACAGATTCCTGGAGGAAAAGTCCATCACAGGTTACAAACCATGATGGAGATGTGTAACCTCCAGGGTTTAAACCAGGGTACTTCAAGGGCCAGATGCAGGAGAGTGGTATCAGGAGACAGATATCTAGTCTCATGCGCTCCAAACACATCTGGTGGGGCCGCTGTGAGATACAGGAAGCTGGACTAGATGGGCCTTTGGCCTGATCCAGCATGGCTCTTCTTATGTTCTTATGTAAGATAGGTGGTTCAATAAAGGGGTTAAAGAAGCCATTCATATACATATAGAAAATCCCTCTCTGAACAGACACAGATTGTCTTCCATCTATCATGCTACCCTTTCATTTATTCCCTTTACACCAGGGGTGCCCAAACTTTTTGTAAGGAGGGCCAGATTTGGTGGCTGAGAATGTGTCAGGGGCCGGTTGCTCCCCAACCCTGCCAGCCCCATAAGCTTCCCAGCAGTGCTGGTGGTGGTGGCCCACCCCCTCGCCCGCCCACCCAGCCCCACAAACTTCTCAGTGGCCGGCCAGCCGGCCCGCCCAGCCGGCCCGCCCAGCCCCTCAAGCTTCCTGGTGGTGTCTGTGTTGGTGGAAGATATTTAAAAAAAAACATGGGGCAAAAGAGGGGAAGGGAGGGGCAGACCAGCCAGCCGTGGGCCACTCAGAATGGCCTGATGGGCCGGATTTGGCCCCCGGGCTGGACTTTGGGCAGGCCTTCTTTACACCATCATCAGGAAGGCGACTGCTAATGACCCACACTTACTGGGTGTTGGGAATGGTTGCATAGGTGGCACTTTCACATACACACGACCATTGTCCATCTAACAAGCCAATTCAGAACCAGGTGGGATGTAACCAACTATGAATTGGAAGCCTCCCACCGTCTTTTCTCAGACTGACAAAGCTGCTTGAATGAGTAGTGAATTATTTCAATCCCACAAGAAAAGAAGTCCAGTTGCCATAACTCAGCTCCCAGGCAACCTCACCTGGATGACTAAGAATCTCCACAGACATATCGTATTTTAAAATTTTGGTGATCCACTGTAGCTACAAAAGCAGGGCATAACTTGGGTTGCATAATGAACTAACAGCTCTCTTCCTGTGGTTAAGTTATGTGTTGAGCAGGAATTCTCAACAGCGTTAACCTCAGTCAGGACAGAGAAGTCATTAGGTCCTTCTCTGCTCTACTCAATTCCTTTAAATTCACTTTAAATGTCTGGTTAAATTAATAAACATGCTCTTTATGTCATGAGGTACTATTAAAGAAAAGGCTGCCTCTTTCTACAGTTCACTAGATTCTTTAGGTAGCTTGTGTAATTTTATTTTCATGAAACTCCAGTTTGTATTTCTCCAGAACCTAGGGTTGGGGGAGGCATTCTCAAGCTGGCCATCCCCATATCTCCAGAAAGGAGGGAGTCCAAGAAGGAGAAGTGGAAATTCACAGTTCTGCCCTTCCCATATGTCTTTCTAGTATTTCACTACAGGACAGCAAGGATTAAACAATATGGAGACATGTAGATTCTATTGCCCTGCAAAAGTTTGCCATTCAAAACCAAACCGACCTGCATCCATGCAGAACAGCATGTCTTCTCTGTTTTGTTTGGCTGTCTCCCCATCTTCAGAGAAAAATCTTATTCTCTGTGTTCCTTCCCACCATTTTCATTTTCACTTCCCACCATTTTCATTTTCAAACCGACCTGCATCCATGCAGAACAGCATGTCTTCTCTGTTTTGTTTGGCTGTCTCCCCATCTTCAGAGAAAAATCTTATTCTCTGTGTTCCTTCCCACCATTTTCATTTTCACTGTGGTCAAGTGAGCAAATCATTTCATGGCCATTGATGCTCATAGAGGAGATAGCCATAAGGTACTTAACACTCTGCCTTTACCACTGTGCCAACTCACTGCCTAAGGAAGCTGTCTCATATTTGGCTAAAAGTAGGGACAGAACTGCCTTCATAGTTCTATGAAAATTAATGAGATTTATTTATTTATTTATTTATTTATTTATTTATTTATTTATTTATTTATTTAACTTATATGCCGCCCACTACCCACAGGTCTCTGGGCAGCTTACAATCCAAAGAATAAAACAATTTAAAATAGTCAAAAGTAAAATATCAATAAATCATCAATAAAAACCTTACACTAAAATCATTATCCTAAAATTGTCATCAGCAGACCCACAGTCTATATTATATCAATTAAAAACTTTCTGGAACAGGAAGATTTTTACCTGGCGCCGGAATGTAATCAGTGTTGGCACCAGGCGGATCTCGACTTGACAAAATAGTCATGTTTCAAACAAAGATATTATCTTTTCAATAATAAGGATCATCTATATAGGGTTGCAAATGATTCCCAAATAGAGATGGGCACGACTTGAAAAAAAATTTTTCGAGTTGTCGTTAGTCGGGCTGGTCCCGTTTCGGGTCATCTCCGTTTTTCGCGAAAATTCACAAAAATTAGTCGGTTCGTTTTTTCGTTTTTTCATTTTCGTTAGTATTGGTTTTTTTTTTGGGGGGGAGCGGGCTCCTGGAGGCACCTCTCTGGGGTGGGTGCCTCCTCTGGCCCGCTATAAGGGAAAGTGGGCTCCTGGAGGCACCCGTGGGTGCCTCCTATCCTCACCCACTAGGAAAGGGGAAGCCGGCTCCAAGAGACCCCTCAACATGGGGGTCTCCCCTCCTCACCTGCTGCTGCTGCAAAATGCTATGCAATAGCCATATGGATATTGCATAACAGAATGTGCAGACAGTGACTGTGAAGACTAGTGGATGGCACTGAACCCAGAGCCATAGTGAGATGCCTAACTAAGGCTCTCGCACCACCATGTCTCACACAGAAGGGAATTGTACTTGCTGCGTGTAGTGCAATGCAAGCAAGTAGATCTGGCTTTAAGGTGGCTTAGTGCAAGGGCTAGGGTTAGGCTAGTGACGGGTAAGGTTACGGTGGGCTAGTGGGTTGCACCTCTGGGTGCCTCTCTGTCCCACTAAGAAGACAGTCTGTGACGTATGGGTACGGAGTCAAGGGTTAGGGTTAGGGTTAGGGGGGCTAGGGCAGGTTTTAGGGGGCTTTTTGGCACATCCCAGAAGTCTCCATGGCCAAGTGGCCATGCGATTGGTGGGATGGCTCCAAAAATTTGCATGGTCGTCTACTCCCACATGGCTGGACACTCGGCCAGCCCATCATTGCGCAGGTGTAAATAAAATAAAATAAAATAAAATCAATGGAGGACAGAGGAGGAGAGGAGAGACATTTTGTTGCAAGAAAAAACCTACTGCTACTGTGAAAAATCTGGCAGTTTATAAATTTTCGCGTGTTTCTGTTGTGCTTGTGTGTTTTTGGACCACGATTTCAAAAACAATATTGCGTTCGTCGCCCCATTTTGGATCCCCCGCCCGCACCGCATGGCATGGCGATGGCGACTCGCGAGTCCTGCTGCCCAGGACGGGGGGGAGGCGGGACCCCCCCTCCAGAAACCACCCCTCCGGTAGGTGCCCTGCGCCCTTAGTCAAGCAGGCATTTTTCCGCCTGCTTTTTTGGCCCGGGAATGGGTGGGGGGAGAGTTTAAAAGTTTTTTCCTGTGCCGTCCGTGCCGCTTGCTTGCGCTTTAATTGCGGCGGCCGGCGGCCGGCGAGACTGGGCTTTTTGCTGGCTGGCTGCGAGCCTGCGGCGAGTCCCACAGAGCAGCCCACAAGGACGGGGGATGGGGGGGAGGCCGGGGACCTCCAGAAACAACCCCTCTGGTAGGTGCCCTGAGGCACGGCAGACATTTTTCCGCCTGCTTTTCAGCCGGGAACCAGGTTTTTTTAACTTTTAAAAACTTTTTTTCTGTGCCGCGTGGCATCGCTCGATTGCGCGATGCAAGTAACGAGCACGACAAATCAGACAAAAATTGTTCGTTCGTCGGTTTGAGCTCGAAGTCTGGCGGAGTAATTCCCGTTACCGTTTCCGTAGAGTAACGGAAACGAGTAACGGAAACGGAAACGGGAATACCGCTAAGTCGTGCCCATCTCTATTCCCAAATAGAGTTCATGGGGAAATTTAGGGTTTCAAAGTATATCCCAATTTGGAGCAACTTGTAAGCTTCCTTTGGATATGCAGAAAGGAAAAAGTCTATACCATGCTTTGTTTTGCACGAGTTGTAGATACATTTATTTTTTTACCCCAAAACCAAATCTGTACATTTTTGCTTAGTTGTGGACCATATACAAATCAGGCCTATTTGGTAAGTATTTCAGGTTTTGTCCAAATCTGGAGAACAGCCTTAGTACCTCCTTTCTTTCAGTTGTTAAGTATATACATTTTAAGTGCTATTAAAGAATGACTACTAGCTAGGTCATAATTTTGCAACTCCTAACTGAGAAGGATTTTTAGTCTCCTTGTATAAAACACTCCAATCTTCTATTTTTTTCTGGAAAAAATTATCAGCATTGTTTAATAATAAACAAGCAGCTTGGCATCTGTTTATTCCTCCTACAATCTTCTTTGTCTTTTATGAACAAAGTAGTTCAATCATCCTCTCTAATTATTTGTTTGTCAATCAGTAAGCTGACATTTGAGGACAAGTGTGATGACAAGAGAATTATAAGAGGTTTTGCTTTAAATTGAAACTTCTATGGACTCTTTTGACATAATTTTGAAGCTTGACTTCAGCTCCTTTTTTTGTAACATCCACAGCTTTATGAAAGGGGCAGTATTCTTTGCTATTTTGTAAGTGATTAGACCTGACATTTGCTAAGCTACCAATTGAAAAACATAAGAAATGTAGCATAAAGAGCAAATCAGTCAGTTGAAATGGTTACTGCTGTATGCCCTTTCCACACTGTCCAAGAATCATTTTGTTAAACCTTTTAGAGCATGTTATTTTTATGTATTTGGTAAATGTATATTTAGGATTGTTGGAATTCCTACAGCATAAAGTCAATCAAACATCCATTGAAAGCAATGAAAAGACTCCTGCGTAGTAGCATATTTCTTTCTGTGTTATAAATAACACACTTTATCTTTTACAGTGAAATGTGTGGTTTTTGAACAACAGAAACATATTTCAGTTCCAAATGAATGCTTCACAACAGCATGGTGACAAATTCTTAGGTGATCTTGTTTTGATTCATGTGAATTCAAAAATGGAAGGATAGCAGGGTTGGACATCTTAAAGATGTTGACCAGATGTGTCCCTCCAAATGTTTGTAGATTGCAAGTGTTGTCAGACTACAACTGCTATCGCCCTTAGTCATTATATTCAAGACTGAGGGACACAGTACAACAACTGGGGCAGGATAATCCCATGTTCCCCATCCCTGATTTAAAATGTGATGTTGATTAAGAGGTTACTTGCAGTTGTTGATAAATATTCTTTGATATCTGCAGAACTCCTTGTCACATGATTTGGTGATGGCATCTGGCCTCTATGCCTTTAAAAGTGAGTAGACAGATTTCTAGAGGAAAAGACTATTGCAGGTTACAAGTTATAATGGGGATACCTGTTACTGCTAGACTTAAAAGGATGGCACCTCAAAATGACAGATGCAGGGGAGTGGTATTAGGAGTCAGGTATCTAGTTCATGAGACATCTGGTGGCACCACTATGAGATACAGGAAACTAATGGGCCCTTGGCCTGATCAACCAAGGCTCTTATTTTGTTCTTATGATGTCAGAGAGATTAAAGAAAATGGAAAAGTCTCTAGCTAGCATTGTTCCTGAGATCTCTAATCCCAATAATTGCATGATGAAATCCTAATGATGCCCAAAAGTGGTAAATCAGTTAAAATTCGTTTTAAAATAACTCTGCATCATCATCTTACTGCTCGGGCAAGTAAAATACAGCTTTATTGCAATTGATCAGGAAGCTAACACAACACATAAAAGAGAGACAAGAAGCCAGATGGTGGTACTGTCCATCTGGGTAATTGGAACCAGCAATACTAATAGTGATTGCAAATAAAAAAGATTAAATGCTAGACATGTCTAGAGACATGGGTCTGAGGACCATCAACAGTGATAGATAACCTATTTAGAAAAAAACCTAAAAACTCAGACTTATCAGTGGGAAGAGGGTTTAGTGAAGAAAAGGTAGAGGGGAGAGAGAGCAGGTCTACATTAGAGATGGGCACGAAACAAAAAAAATCATTCTGTTATTCATTATTCGTTTTGTTACATAATGAAAAGAATAATGAAAATTTTGATGAAATTGGAACGAACTGAACAGAACCATGAAAATTAGCCTCGTTACGTTTCATTTTCATTAATGGCAACACACAATGAAATGAGCTGTTTTTAAATGTTAAAAAACATCCTGAATATCCGTATAAACCCAGCGATAATTATTTATTCTGCCTGATAATACCTACCGGGGGGGTTGGGGTCCTTAAAACGTGCATTTATGTCTTTTCTCAGAACGCTGTACTTTTTTTCCTTTAAGGGGAGTTAGAAGACATCGACCCAAAATGGCTCCCAGATGCCTAATATTGATTTCTTGGGTATTAAAACGCCCTGGACATCCATAAAAACGCAGTGATAATTATTTGAAATTATTACCTACCAGGAGGTTGCGGTCCTTAAAATGTTTGTTTTTGTCTTTCTCCCATCGCAATGTATTTTGTCTTTTCCCTTTAAGGATGACACAAAATGGATTCCAGCCACAAGATTGATGCAAGCCATGTGATGGGATCATTTACATTCTTGGATAATTTCAACCAATAGCATGCCCAGGTTGCAGACTGGGTAGGTGTGGGAGCCACAGAGGGCATAAAAAGCTTTGGCAGCCCCCATCCTTGCAATCTGTGGTGGGAGTTAGGGTGGGATTGCTGTCTCTGCGACTCGTTACTTTAGGCCAGCCAGGGAGGTGTGTGCCTCTGTGTTCCTGCTGGCTGCAGCCTGGCCCTTAGGGGAGAGAAAGAAGAAATTTCTCTTGTAGCCTCTCTGTGTGTGTGCATACCTCTCGGTGAGTACCCTCCCCTGCCCCGCAGTACAGTCACTCTGCATCTGCCTTACACCCTGGGCAATGCCTGCTGCTGCCTTTGCAGCCTCCCTGTGTACCTAGTCTATACTGTGTCTCTGCCAGCATCATTTTTTTAGTGTTTTCCCTCTGGTCTGGGGCATTGGGGGATGTCCGCGTGCAGAAATGCTTTAAGTCGCGCAAAAAAACCAGGTAAAAATGAAAAACGAAAAATGAAAAAACAAAACAATTTTTTTCAAAAAATTCACAAAAAATGAAAACGAACCAAAATGGACCCACAATGAAAAATGAAAAACCGAAACATCATTTTTTTCGATTCGTGCCCATCTCGAGTCTACATGATATCAGAAATACAAGGTCCTCACAAAGTAGGGCTGGATGGAGAATTTATGACTGAAAGAAAATAAGAAGAATGGACTTGGTGTAAAGGGTACAAATTGTAAGAGTGGTAACAGTGAATAGAGTCCCATAATAAGTTGAAGAATCCAAACACGTATATGGTTGTGAGAATCTAGGTCCCCTGGAATGATCCCTTTTGCTTAGATACCTGCTAATTTATGGTTGTGCTATTACTGATGAGGACACCTTTGCATACCATTCTACAAAAGAGAGGGAACATGTATTCAGCTTTCTAGTTGCAAGAATGAGGATGATTCTTACTGATTTCTTCTCATGGCCCCTTGGTCCTCCCCACATTTAATGTAGACTGTAAAAATGAGTCCTACCTGTCTTGGACATGAAATGCAAAAGATCACTGGGATATTCTTTTTTTTTAAAAAACATACTGAATTTATTTCATTTAAGCTGGATTTATTCAGTTTCTTCTTCTTGAAGAAAACTGGAAAACAGCTGCATAGACCTTGAATTTCGATAAATATTTTGATTTATTCTCTGGGACAGCTCATTCCTCAGTATGGACAGTGTCAGCAGTATGCTGATAACACCTTGCTCTGTTTTTAATCAAATCCAGAAGCAGCCATTTAGTCCTTTCATTTGTTATTAATGGGGTTATGGATGAATGGATGATAGCAAAGAAGTTGAAAGTTAACCTAGGTAAGACAGTCAGCGCTCCAAAGCTGTCAGTTCTACCTGTGCTAGAGAGATGATTATGCATCTTCTGAAGGAAATAATATATGAATCAGGAGGTTATTGACTGCTCTCCTCTCTGACATTTTGGGGTGATAGCAGTATCTAAGGGTGTAATTCACTATTTTGGGTTGAATTTAATAGCTGGTAATGCCTTTGTTAAAATAATAAGACAATAAAACAGAAGCTAGCTTTCAAGTCCTAAAGCTTTGGGCTGGTCCCAGTTGCAAGGGCTTTGACACTGTCTACATTGAGTAGAAAAACCAGGGTTTTCGCACAACACTGTTTGTTGAAATTTGTATGCTTAGCTGCCACTTCCAAGAGGTTTACAAGAATTAAATTGACATAAATTATTTTTTTTAAAAAAAGGTTTCCAGCAAGTGCATAAGAACAGCAGCATAACCCAACCCTGGATGACATCTTCACATCTCGCTGTTTGAGGAAGTCACACAACATTCTGAGGGACTCTACTCATCCTGCTCACAATTTCTTTGAAGTGTTGCCTTCTGGCAGAAGATACAGAACAATTAAAACTCGGACCACACGTCTTCTGAACAGTTTTTATCCCAGAGCTATAATTGCACTTAATAATGAACTCAAGAACCACCAGCAGTGAGCACTTGGACAGGATTACCTAGCCTGTTGTGTAGATGCTTGTGTGTGTGTGTGTGTTTTGGGGGGGGTTGGTGGGGGGGAGTGTTCGGGGATTTTTATGTGTGTGTGTTGAAGGGGTTTTTTAATGTGTGTGAGAGTGTTTGGAGATTTGTGTGTGTGTGTGTGTGTGTGTGTGTGTGTTGAATCTGGTCTCTGGGTGTCTGAATTTCGTTGTATGTGTATACTGTGTATATACACACAATGACAATAAATTATTATTATTATTATTATTATTATTATTATTATTATTATTATTATTATTATTATTATTATTATTATTATTATTATTATTATTATTATTATAAAATAAGATAAAAATATAAAAATAAATTGATCCCCAAGAAGAAAAAATAAATATTTTCATATTCAAGCTGACAGAGGAAGAGGAAGAGCTGAATGGTTGAGAAGACACTGGCGGAGTTTGCAAGTTTGTTGGAGAATGCTCTGAGTGTAGGACACACCCATCTATGCAACATCATTACATCTGAATTCAGGTGAACCAGTGGTGAGACTGGCTCGTAACTGTGACCCAATGAGCCAGCCTGGTTTGAATTTGGCAATTACCCAACTCTACTTGCATTCATTGCCAGTCATGGCACAGCAGTAACAGATGCCCTTTTGTATTAAGCTATCAGTTCTCTGCCAGTGCAGTTTTCTCTCCCTTTTTGTAGAAGCAATACTATGCTGGAAAAGACAATACGAACTTCATAAACCACACAGCAATATTAGGTTGTTTTTGAAATCAATTACATCTGTCATGAACCAAAAGGTCACTTGTTATCCTTTGGGTCTCCACTAGAATAATCAGTAAAATGAAACATGCAAAATGTGCCCCTTGCCTTGATACTAAATCCTAAACCTATGGATCATTTTAATCCTAGCTCTGTGTATGACTGAACAAATGAGGTGATAGTCAGTCAGTAAAGCAAATGGTTTATGCTCCAGGCAAATACTGCTGTTCATGCACCTGCATATTGTCCACTGATGAATTTCCTTGGAGTTCTAACATCATACCAAAACCTGTTGCCCAGCATGACTTCCACATTCTGTCTAAATCAAAAGAAATAACAGTAGCAAAACAGGAGATGATTGGTAATCATCGCCTGTTTCTGAGAGGCAAAAAAGTTAAGATGCACAAAAACCATAATTGATTTACACTGAAATAACGAGCACACCATTCTATGCACATTTTATTAGGAGTTCCATGATTTACTCACGTTGATTTATTTCATCCTACTTTATGCTTCAGATTTTTAGATTTAGCCATGATGAATAATGGCTGAAGATTTGATTTTGTTCAGCACCCACTAGAATCCACATTTCCTTCTATTAATGAGATAGAAAGAATTTGAAGGAAGCTCCAGTCAAAACGCTGAAGGTGTTGATGTCTTAAAATCTAAATTGATACTCTTGTGTATTCAGCCATGCTTGGGATCTGAATTAGGATTCTTCTTTCTCTACAGGGCGTTCATCAGCAATATCTATCTGGCAGGCAAGTAAAATATGAACCTCTTTATGCTGGGAACAGTTATGCCTACTGCGCTTGGACCACGTGAAAAAAATCAGAGAAAAAGCCAAACCTACAGCTTTATTCCTGCATCCTGTTGACTTATGTGAGTCTAAGGTGTGATTAGTTTCCTCATATCAAGCCTCTTTCTTAATCCTTCTAGACATTTCTACATATTTTTAACACTGCTCACAGATGTATTGATACAACTGCCATACAGTGAATCTTACTTCATGCCTTTTTTTTTTTTTGAGATTAAAAACACTTCTTTTGAGATGGAAGGAACTGCTGAAGGAACCAAGGCACATCTGGGATGCAGAAGTATGGAGCAGTAAGGCAAGTGCACTGTTTTTATTTATTCTCGATTTAGGCTAAATTCCTATAATCTGCAATGAAACACATTTTAGCAGCCACTGGATAAATTTTTAAAGCTAGGAATTAGAGGTGGGCACGAAGCAGAAAATTCATGGTTCAGGTTGGTCTGTTTTGGGCCCTTCTTGGTTTGTTGCGGTTCAGGTTTGTAGGAATTAAAAAAAGATCATACAAACCCGAACCAATCCAAACCTGTTTGGATCGACTTAGTGGTGGCGGTGGCAGCAGCGGCAAGCGGCGGGGGGACGATCCTGACCCTGGTGGCAAGGACTTTTTGAGGCGCTGGCCCCAAGCCATTGCCTTGGTTTTTTTTCCCTTCAAGTGACAACCACACAGCTGCTAGGGCTGGGTTGGCACTGATTCTCCCCCATTTATTTTAGAGCACCCCTGGGGCCATGTCGGCACTCCTTTTTTATTTTATTTTTGGCATTTAAAAGTCACCAGAATCATTTTCATTTTTCTTTGATGGGTTGGTTTATTATTCATTTTGTTAGCGAATGAAACGAATAACAAATAACAAAACAAATTAAAAGTTCATTCCGTGCCCATCTCTACTAGGAATATGAAGCATACATAAAATCTTCTTGATGAGACAGGCTATCTTCACATGTCAAAATATCCTGATAAGAAATTGCAAACTTCTGTGAGAGTTTTCACCTCCAGTGCAAGAACAAGGCAAAGATGTCATGACACTAGATTCTCTTCTTCCCTAGATCCTGTTTAGAGTGAACCTTGAAGGCTGGGAAGAGTTATTTTTTCTAGTTTGGAAATCCAGATAATTTTATTGCAGCCTTGAAACATATCTTTTGGGTATCCTTGGATAAATGTTCTACTTCATTTTTGAGCAGAAAAATACAGCATTCATGCTGAAATACCTTCTCTGTTTATTTGAGAACATATACTCTAAATACAGGATCAAAATCATGATTGAAAATAAGATGGTCACTATGCTAAAAATATCACTTGAAAGGTTTACCACTAGATTTTAAAATAAAACAATGCCAAAAGTCAAGCTAAGAAATATAACATAACAAATTATATCTAACATAATAAAATATGATTTGCTTACACAATGCCTTTAATAAACATCCATTTTGCCTTTTCCTTCATTTTGCTTTTCTGTCTATGCATTCATTTTTATATAATCTTCTAATCCATACAATCAATACAATTTATTTCACTCACTTTAATATTTGGTATTATGTACTTATTTTCTCTATGTTTATACTGTTTCTTATTGCTTCTAATTATCTTTAACATGTGCTTGTATAAATATTCAGCTTGCAGGCATGAATGAAAACATTCACTATCCAATTAGCTTTTCTATTGCCTATTACCTATTATTTTACCCTTTACATGAGTTATCAAAAGGAGCATGCTAGGATTATTTTCCAAACATGTACAATTAATATTATCCAACCACAGTGCTTTGTTTAAGTTTTTATATAATGTTTGCAAAAGAAAACATAATTCTAATCGAAGCATTAATGTGCTGAGACTAATATTTTCAACAAAAATTACAATGGTTTACTATCTCTGCTCAAAGGTTCTGGTTTAAAAATATTACATGTTCTTGTTATAAATGCTGCTAAAAGGAAAACATTTATCACCTAGAAAGAAAAAGAAAACCCCTTTCTCTTTAAACAATATGTGTATATTTATTTTGACTGACAGAGATGAGAAAAAACTGAAAAATGATTCATGTTTTCTGACAAATTTGGACAATTTGTCAAAAATTCATTAATTCATATTCATCATAAGTGTACTCCCCCAATAAATATGAATTGAATTAAATTGTTAATTTATTGGATTATATAAATGCCCTAAGCACATCCGATCTCGCCTGATTTCGGAAGCTAAGCAGGGTCGGCCCTGGTTAGTACTTGGATGGGAGACCTCCAAGTAATACCAGATGCTGTAGGCGCCTGGAGTAAGAACTGGCAAGCCACTCCAGTATTCCTGCCAAGAAAACTCCATGGATATGGAGTCATGAAGAAGTCATGACTGTAACGACACACACACACACACACACACACACACACACACAGAGAGAGAGAGAGAGAGAGAGAGAGAGAGAGAGAGAGAGAGAGAGAGAGAGAGAGAGAGAGAGAGATCAAACAAATGGAAGAGCCCCAAGATTCTCCTCTACAATCTCTCCAAGTTTGGTGAAGATTGGATTTTTTATATCTGAGTTAACCACCCCAAATAACCCCTTAGAAAAGTTCTCTCCGGGCACTTAGAGACTGAAACCATGCAGAGAAGCTTCCTCTGACTCTCCTATGCAATCCTTCCAAGTTTGGTAAATATTGGGTTTCCCCAGCCCAGTGACTAAAACACACTTGGGGGGCATTTCATGTGTGTACTTCAATAACTTCACTCTTCAATAACTTCAATCTTGAATAATTTAGAGAGTTTGTAGAGGAGACTTGGAAAAGCCTCTCTGCAAGTTTGGTGTCTCTAGCTTCCTGGAGGCACTTTCCTGGGGGGGTGGGGCTTTTTGGAGGTGCATAGCTCAGATATCCGAATCCCAATCTTCACTAAACTTGCATGGATTGTAAAGGAGAGGCAGAGGATGTATTCCTGCAAATGTGGGGCCTCTAGATGCCAGGGGTGTGTGTTAATAATGTTTCAAAGGGGAGAACAATCAATTCATCAATATGTCAGTTTGTCATTGGAAATTCATTGATGTTTTGATTTGTCAACCCCGATGAATATGAATCATGACAAACATCACTTTTAAAAAAAGAAAAATCTGCCCCCATCTCTACTGATGAGTCCAACTTTGATAGATTGTTTGGCAGATTTTTAGTCAAAGTTTCCACAATTTACATAAAATTTCTCTTCTCAAAATTAGTACAGCGACTCCCCAATTAAATCGGAGCTCTTAATGACAGGTCAGATGTACAACCGCTAGCAGCAGCCAAAACTGCTGCTGCTAAATGCCTGCCTCAGCTGTTTCCGCTCACAGGGTCTCGGCCTACCTGCATCTCCCTTGTCAGTAATTCAGAGGGAAGCAAGTAGGGCTGCAGCACCCACCCTGAGAAAACCTGTCCTAGAATTTGTTAACTAGCAGTGGCACAGCAGCAAAAGTCCACAGTAACAACAGGAGTCCATTTCAGATGAGGGAAAGCTTCCAGATTCAGGGATGTTCATGAGAGCCTCGTGGTGCAGTGGTTAAATGCCTGTACTGCAAGTAAAACTGTGCTCATAACCTGGGCCTCAATCCTAGGTAGCAGGATCATAGTTGACTCAGCCTTCCATCCTTCTGAGGTTGGTAAAATCAGTACCCAGGTTGCTGGGGGAGGGGGCAATGTGTAGCCTGCATACTATAATTAAAACTGTAAACCACCCAGAGACTACTTGAGGTGGTATGGGGCGGTATATAAGCAGACCACTTTGCTTTGCTTTGCTTTTGCTTTCATATGCATAAAGAGAGCAGAAGTATACTCATCAGAAAATGTGTCCAAAAGATATTCAATTACAGTGGTACCTAGATTTATGCAATTAATCCATTCTGAATGCATTTTCAGAAGTTGAGAATTTTGTAAGTTGAATCATGGTTTCCCATAGGAATGCATTGAAAATCAATTAGTCCATTCCAGAAGTTGAAAAAAGGCAAAAATGGAATGAATTAATTGGTTTTCAGTGCATTCCCATGGGAAGACTGTCCCATCCCCCCACAATCAACTAGCAGCTCAAAAGACAGCCTGTCAAAATCAGCTCTCTGCCAGGGATTGTGAAGAGCAGACCTTTACTGCTGTTGATTGAGGGGGTTTACCCCGAAACCAGCAAAGGGGGAAGCTTTTCCTCTTCTTTGCTGAATTAGGGCAGGAGGAGAAGGACAAAGAGAGATACCTCCACCTCCATTGTCTTGCCTCGTCCTCTTCCTCCTTCTCCTCCTGGCTGCTTCAATCTATTTGTGATGCCCAGTTGTTGTTCAGTCGTTCAGTCGTGTCCGACTCTTCGTGACCCCATGGACCAGAGCTTGCCAGGCCTTCCTATCTTCCACTGCCTCCTGGAGTTTTGTCAAATCCATATTGGTTGCATCAATGACACCATCCAACCATCTCATTCTCTGCCATCCTCTTTTCCTTTTGCCTTCAATCTTTCCCAACATCAGGGACTTTTCCAAGGAGTCTTCTCTCCTCATGAAGTGGCCAAAGTACTGGAGCCTCAGCTTCAAAATCTGTCCTTCTAGTGAACATTTGGGGTTGATTTCTTTCAGGATGGATAGGTTTGATATCCTTGCAGTCCAGGGGGCTCTCAAGACTCACCTTCAGCACCACAGCTCAAAAGCATCAATTCTGTGGCAATCAGCCTTCTTTATAGTCCAGCTCTCACTTCCATACATCACTACTGGAAAAACCATAGCTTTGACTATCCTGACCTTAGTTGGAAAAGTGATGTCTCTGCTCTTTAGGATGCTATCTAGGTTTGCCATTGCTTTCCTCCCAAGAAGCAGGCGTCTTTTTATTTCATTGCTGCAGTAGCCATCTGCAGTGATCAAGAAGCCCAAGAAAATAAACTCTGTCATTGCCTCCATTTCTTCCCCTTCTATTTGCCCAGAGGTGATGGGACCGGTGGCCATGATCTTAGTTGTTGTTGTTTTTATGTTGAGCTTCAGCCCATTTTTTTCACTCTCCTCTTTCACACTCATTAAGAGGTTCTTTAATTCCTCCTCATTTTCTTCTATCAGAGTAGTATCATCTGCGTATCTGAGGTTGTTGATATTTCTTCCGGCAATCTTAATTCCGGCTTGTGATTCATCCAGACCTGCCTTTTGCATGATGTACTCTGCATATAATTTAAATAGGCAAGGTGACAGTATATAGCCTTGTCGTACTCCTTTCCCAATTTTAAACCAGTCAGTTATTCCATATCCAGTTCTGACGGTTGCTGCTTGTCCCACATATAGATTTTCTTAGGAGACAGATAAGGTGGTCAGGCACTCCCATTTCTTTAAGAACTTGCCATAGTTTGTTGTGGTCTACACAGACGAAGGCTTTGACTGTGCCCAGTGGCTGCCAGCAAAGAGATCAAAGCAGATAGGAGGAGGAGGAGGAGGGGAAGGCAGCAGGTGTCCACTACAAGAGAAGGTGCGGTAACCCAAAGAGCCTTTTGCTGGGCCAGGCAGCCCCCCTCTCTCTATCTCCCTCCTCCTCCTCCTCCTGATTGCAGTGTCTGTGGAGGGCTGCCCACTACAACAGAAGGCTCCTTGGGTTGCTCCACTACCTTTCCCCTTTCGTGTGCCTGCCACAACAGAAGGTGGGGTAACCCAACGAGCCTTCTGTTGCAGTGGGCAGCCCACACATGTGAGCAAGCAAGCAAGCGTGTGTTCATGCACGCACGCGCACACACACACACACACACACACACACACACACACACACACACACACACACACACACACACACACTGCAGAGTGTGGAGGAGGAGGTGGTGTGTGTGTGTGTGGGGGCTGCTTCCTGCCTCCCAGCTGTTTGGGTTTTTTTGACAGCCTGACTTCTAAAGGAAAAAAAAAGCAGCTGAGAGGTGTGGGGCAAGGCAGAACCGAGGAAGCAGTGCTGTTTGAATTTTCCCACTGCTTGCTCTGTTCTACCTTGCACCACACCTCTCAGCTGTTTGTGTCTTGTGACAGGTCTGGGTGGGAGAATGGGGGCCGCCCTCACTCCCACAGCCAGACTTGTCAAACAGAGCATTTCAATACGCAGTGCCGCCCTATGCATGCTGTGAGTAGCATTTCTGGAACCAGGGCATCATTTTCCAATTTGAAAGGAAATCATTGGAAACCAATGCCCTGGTTCCGGAAACGCTATGCACAGCATGCATGGGGTGGAGCTTTGTATTAAAAGCTAATCATTGGACATGGATTTCCTTTCATAACTTGAGTTTTTCACAACTCCATTTCCAATTATTTCCTTCATAAGTTGATTTTTTTCGGAAATCAAAGCATTTGCAAGTAAAGTTACTACTGAAACATGTGTTGACAACTAGATGCCCTCCCATGATGGCTTAGTACAGATCAGAGTAACTTAGGAAAAGATAGACTGTGCAAAAAGATTGCCCTAGCAGACAACTGATATAATCTTACAGAGGCTGGTAATTCTGTTGCTGTATTTTTCAATAGTTTTTTTTTTACAAATTATAGCTCATAACGTGATCCTTTGTTTTTAAAAATAGCTGTACACATAGAACAGTATATCTGCTTGCATTCTACTAAAGTTTTTTTTTTTTAAAAAAATCAGAAGTGCAAAGCCAAAATGTATCTAAATATACCACTCCCGTCTGCATAATGAGAATAATCATTTTGACTTGACATGTTGTTAGACCTTCTTAAGGATTACTGCACTAATGCAGGAGAAGTGCTTTGCATGCTGAAAATGGTTCTTTTAAAATGCAAATTTTTATTCACAGTAATGGAGACTTTAGAGAATGATTGCAGTGACAGAATGACTGAAGAAGAAAAAAACTGGTGTCTTCAAAAAGGGGGGGAGGGTCTGGTGACCATTTGTCTTTGAAAATGTGCAGAGGGCTTTCCATCTTTGCCATCTGCTTTTTTGTTTTGTTTTTTAAATCAGTTGTCAGTTATCTATAGATGGATGCTTAAAAGTAAGTGTATCCACTTACACTTAACTTCTAGAAATCCTTGAAGGGGAAGGGGTTACCTTGGCTTTCTTTTTACCAAGGCACTCAGCAAATGGCAATTTATATTGTATCATTGATAATCTGGCCCTGGAGCTCAGTCATTAGCAGGATGTGTGTGTTGTGTCGTTGCAGTCGTGACTGACTCTTCGTGACTCCATGTCCATGGAGTTTTCTTGGCAGGAATACTGGAGTTGCTTGCCAGTTCCTACTCCAGGTGCCTACAGCACCTGGTATTCCCTGGAGGTCTCCCATCCAAGTACTAACCAGGCCCGACCCTGCTTAGCTTCCGAAATCAGGCGAGATCGGATGTGCTTAGGGCATCTAGGCAGCTTATTAGCTGATTCAACTGATTGCTGAAGTAGATATCCTGTCATTAGAGTAACCCCTGCTATTGAGTTCAGTGGTAGAAATAAGATGGGCAGGAGAGCAGCTTGCAATGATCAGATTTTTTAAAAGAAAGAGGAAAGAAAGCAAAAGTCACTTTATGCCTCTCTAGAGAAAGGCAAGATACAAATTGAAAATAAAGTAAATGGATATGTCTTTTGGTCTTATAGTGGTGGTGAGTAATGTATATTAAAACTAAATTCCAAGATTCTGCTGTTCAAGATATTGAAAACTCTGAAGGATATTTATGGAGATTCAGATCACATAGGGGATACCAGCCTATTTTGGACTTTTAACACAGTGGTTCAGTGTCTATAAGGTTGCTAAATGAGCTCACGACATTCTCATCAAACACATCCTTATTTACAGATATGGCTTCATATCCTTCCTCCACTGCCACGTTCTATTCATGCTGAAGTCCATGTCAATGTCAGTTCAGCTTTCCAGAGAGAGCAGGGATATGCCCTTAAGTGCTGTTTGTGTTGCATATGAACAAATCGATTTTTAGAATATTATTCCACCACAAATAGCACGTGAAAATGGTAATGCATCATATCAAAGTTCACCAAGTCGTTGGATAAAGGAGAGAATTGTTTTGCAATATTCTTACTTATTAGGCTTGAAAGGAGTTTGCTCCTCAAAATTATTAACAAATGTGGGTCACATTTACACTTCTATATCTTGATCTGTATTTTTTAAAAATCTGTATCGTATATCAGATCTGAAGTGTAGGAAGGTTGGGAACAACAAAAGTGATCAATCTGGTGATTCCAGACATGGTCCATACTAACTTTTTTTTGTGGCTAGATGAAAAGGAAGCAGAGAACACATCAAGTTATGATGTATCATATTGAATTGTTTCTGTGAAGATTCTCAGTCACCCAGGTGAGTTTGTCTGAAAGTTGAGTCATGGCAACTAGACTTCTTTTTCTTGAGAAATTGAAATGTTTCACTGCTCATCCAAACAGTTCCATCAGGTGAACAATGGCCTAAGGTGCTGAAACCCATACACCTCCACAGAATCCAAGGAGAAGGAAGACAGGCACCTGAAGATAGCACTTAAGGCTTGTGCATATCCAAAGGGGGCCTTCAATAAAGCAATGTGCTGACCCAGAAGAACAATGGATCAGCCTGTGACTCAGACATGACAGGAGAACCTGAACCTGATCATTCCCTACATGGCTGGAATGTCTGAGAAGCTTAAAATAATTTTTCGCAAACACCACATCCCAGTTTATTTCAAACCCACAAACACACTAAGGAGCATCCACCCAAAGGACCTGATGCCAAAACACAAAAGGAACAATATAGTACAGTAATACCTCAGATAATGAATGCCCTGATAATGATTTTTTTTGTTAATGAATGGAAATTTCTGGGTGTAGGGCTGCCTCAGATAATGAATGTTCCCTATGGGCTGCCTTGGATAATGAATATGTTATCATGCCTTTAAGAAAAGTGTACCCAGGATGCATTGTAGTCCCTGTAGTTTGTGCAGGAGTGGGAGGAGGTAGAGCATTTTTTCATGGTATTTAGGAGCTATTCGGGATATGTTTTGCAAGGGGATTTGGACCTTTTGAACTTTGAAAGTTAGGAAGCTGAGATTCCCTTGCTTTTTCCTCTCCATCCATTCCTTTCCATTTCATAATGGAGTGCTGAAATGAGCTGAGGTTTGTAGAGGAGATGCTGGCTTGTTTCTGTTTACATTCCTTTCTATTCCAAGTGCTGAGCTGAGCTGAGGTTTGTACATGAGGGTCCTGGCTTTTTTCTGTTTGCATTCCTTTCGAGTAGACATGGGCACGACCAGAAAAAATGACGTTTCGAGTTTTCGTTTGTCGGAATGCGTCCGTTTCGGGTCGTTTCCGTTTGTCGCGAAATTTTTCAAAAATTTGTCATTTTGTTTGTCGTTTGTCGTTTCCACCGTGATTTAGTGCGATTTGACTTCCCCCAGAGCATAGCGGTGTCTCGCAATCAGGGCCAGCGCAAGGTGTTTTTGCACCCTAGGTGGCGGGTGGGGGGGCGGGTGGCGGGGGGGAGGTGTGGGAGGGCGGCGATGGCGGGGGGCCATGGGCGGGCAGTGACAGCGGCAGGGGGGAGGCACGGGTGGGCAAGCGGGGGGGTGGCGGCCGTGGGCGGGAAACTGGGCGGGCAGCAGTGCGGGCCGCAGGTGGGTGGCGGCGCGGGCGGACGGGCAAGTGGGCAGTTAGGATATCACTTAGGATAGAGGTTCTGTTCTTGGCTTACACCCCAAATGTGTGTGCGTGCAAGCAAATTGAATTTGGGAAAATAGAAATTAAATGGTAGTATATAATATATTTTTAAAATAAATCCACACTTCCCACTCCCGGTCGAACCTCCCCCTTTATAAAATATCAGAAAAAAAATCCTCACAAACTGCCAGAGAAGAAATAAAGAATAAACTGCTATTCCCTTCAGCAGACAAAGCTGCAGGGAATCAAAGAAATTATTTTCTAAATTCAATTCCCTCCCTGCCTGCCTAACTTAAATCCTAAAGCCTCCAGCCTCCCTCCTCAATCTCGATCGGATCACACCAGCACCAGCAGCCAGCCCTCCTCCCTCAACCACATCCATACACCCGACTGCAATTTCTGGAAGGTGCCTCGGCTTTTTATGCCCTCCGAGACATCCAGAAGTGTCAGTCAAAAACCTGGCGATGCCATTGGTGGAATGGTTCAAGAAAATTGCATGGCCCCATCCCATGCCCAGCCAAAATGGGCAGGTCTAAAAAAAAAAAATCAATACGACATTTTATTGCTATAAAAAATCCACTGCTGCTACTATTAAAAACCAGGCATTTAAAATAAATAAATTTCACATGTTTCTGTGGTGATTTGGTGTGTGTTTTTACCACAATTTCAATTTCAAAATTTCATTTTGGATCCCCCCCCCCACCGCATGGCATGCAGCGAGACAGACAACGAGAATGACCCCCCCAGCCTGGTGCAAGCAGCCCAGGACAGGAGAGGGGGGGAGGCTTGGGACCCCCCCCCCAGAAACCACCCCTCTGGTAGGTGTCCTCAGGCAGGCATATTTTCACCTGCTTTTTTGGCCGGGAGATGGGTTTTTTTTTTAACTTTTAAAAACTTTTTTCTGTGCTGCTTGGCATCACGCGATCACCGCAATGCCATTAACGACAACGAAAAACCCGACCCAATTTTTCTTTTTTCGGGTTGTGTTCGAGCTGGAGCGACGCACTTATCATTACCGTTTCCATTACGTAACGGAAACGATAACCGAAAACGGAAACGACAATTTCGCCACTCTGTGCCCATGTCTAATTTCGAGTTTAAAATGAGTACTGAGCTAAGCTGGGGTTTGCAGAGGAGGTGCTGGCTTGTTTCTGTTTGTATTCCTTTCCATTCCCAGTGCTGATCTGAGCTGAGGTTTGCACACGAGGGTCCTGGCTTTTTTCTGTTTGCATTCCTTTCAAGTTTAAAATGAGTGCTGAGCTGAGCTGGGGTTTGCAGACAAGGATGTTGGCATTTTTTCTATGTGTTTGGTGGGAACGGCAGGTTTTTTTTTTTTTTTTTTTTTTTTTTTTGGAGCTTGGTTTTATTGATATTTGAACTGATTTCCATTACATTTTGGCAGGAAATGGCTGGGGTAGTCTTGCTGGTTTCTTTTGTCCATGTTTGTATTGCACTGCAGGTGGGTGTTGCTGTGTGTGTGTTCCAGCACTACAAGACTTTAAAGTGCACTTTATAAAGAGGTTTGGGGGAACCATTTTTTTCCGTTTTTTGGACCCCCAGAATGGATTAATTTGTTTCCCATTAATTTCAATTGGAAAATGCATTTAAGATAACAATGTTTTTCTGATAACAAATTACCTCTGGGAACCAATTAAATTTTTTATCAGAGGTATCATTGTATATGCAACCCAATGTAGTGAGGAGTGTGCAGAGCTCTAAATTGGAGAAACTAAACAGCCTTTTAACAGAAGGATGGCCCAACATCGAATGGGCAACAACTCAGGACAAGAATCAGCAGTACATCTCCACTTGAAGGACAAAGGACACTCATTCAAAGATGAGAATGTACAAATATTAAACAGAGAAGATAGGTGGTTTGAGAGAGGTGTCAGGGAAGCCGTTCCATGTGAGCATAGAAAACCCCTGTTTCAACAGAGATGGGGGCTCAAGCACAGTCTATCTGCCACTTATCAGGCTGTGATTTCAACAATATCCAGACAAATCAAATATACTTCATGCCTTCACCACCAAGGCCATAGCTAATGACCCATACTTTATGGGTTTCAGCACCCATAAGTCATTGTTCACCTTAAGGCTATTGAGGCTGTTTCTACCTAATGAGCCTATTCAGCCCATTGTTCATCTTATGAGCCTATTTCAGACCAAGATTACATGAGGTCAAAGTGTAATATGAAATGAAAGACTTGCAACTAGCTTTCCGCAGACTGACAAAGCTGTTTGGATGAGCAGCAAAACGTTTCGATCTCTCAAGAAAAAGAAGTCCAGTTGCCATGACTCAACTTCCAGATGTTGAATTATTGGAAGGTTTATTTTATTATTTATTTATTTTAGAGTATTTTTACCCTGCCTTTCTCCTTGGAAAAGGACCCAAGGTGGCTTACAGTAATGAGGGATAATATAGAGTCCAGTACAACTAAAACATGTTCAAGTATTTGATTGATCTGGGTTAAACATACACTAACACACACATGTAAACATATACTAACACACAACATTCCTTAAACCTACGAAGTGTTTATGGAGGCATGAACCCCCATTTAATTATCTCATGTTCAGTCTTTTCTAAGCATATGTAGGGTTACAGCGTATAGCATGCACTCCCCACCTTACCATCCAAACTATGCCAGCCACTCTTTTTTATGGAATATAACTTTGTATGAAATTCAATTTCTAATACCAAGTACCTGCTTTAGTGAGAAGGCAAGCTTAAAGATGACTGAGCTAAACAAAGCATGCCTGTTTCCCTTCACTTTATTTTCATTAGGGATAACAGGTTATACTCTAGTGTGAAGGACATTTGCTCTGTCTATATGGAATTGAAAGGAATAGCTCTGACTTTCTAGCTGTCATAGCTGAATATCCTTCACCTTTGTTTGAAAAGAAAGTGGCTAAAATGTTGTCAGATGCCAAACATTGGAAATCTAATTTTGCTTCAAATAATTTAATAGAATATGGAAGTGTTTTCCTCCCTGATTTTGGACCCAATTTTAAAATGGCATAAGACACCTATGATTTTACAAGCATTATGGGTGAAAACAAAATAAATATGCCTTATTAATGTCCTTAAGGTGCCGCCATGCTTTTGTCTATTTTTTATTTTTTAAAATTTGTTTGCAACTATAATAATTCTACAAATTAAAGAAGAGCAACATCTAGAGGTCCAGGGACTGTGGAGGACACAAAGAAAAAAAATGTGTGTGTGTGAATTGGGAGCAGACGCGTGTCTGCGAAGACAGGCCCGCACCTGCTCCTACGAGCACACGTCAATTAGGCAAGGACAAAATTAGACCCCCGCATCCGGCTGCAATCCTTGATATCATCACAAGCACAATGCAAACAAACCTGGTCCATATCGGCCCAGTCGTTCCCCAAAAAGAAATGGCTGAGAAGCTCCGGTTTCTTTCCCTACAGGCGAACAGGCTTGGTAACAAAGGTTAGGGGTGATTGACAGTGGATTTGGTACTTTGTTTCCCCTAGACATGTGCCCCCCCCCAAGCCTCAGGAAAGTAGGGGGAATGGGGCAACCCCTTACTCCCCAGTAGACCAGACCTTGGCACACTCGGGGGTGGGTGGGGAAATCATCTCATATTAACCCCCTTTTCCTCACTGCATCGTTCCCTGAACAGCCAAAAGGGCACCAATAAGTTTTTTTCTCTTTCCCCTTCTTCTTCACCTTTCTCTCTCTCTCTCTCTTCCCCAAATAAAGGTTCCTCCACCTCTCCCCTCTGTGTCCTTCCTCTCCCTGCCTTCCAGTAATATCCCCGACCCCTCCATTTTCCCAATTCCTTCTTCCTTCATGTATCTCAAGGCCTGGACAAGGGTACACGCTGCCTCCATGTTGGGGAAGTGACCTCCATTTCAAATCAAGGACCGTCATGCTGCCACATGGCAAAACCAGTTCAAACTGCTTGGTTCCCCTGAATGGATTTTGCCAGAGGGAATCTTCTCCTTCCTCCACAGAGACAATGGGCTGTATGGGACACCTTTTTCCTGCTTAGCCCTCCAGCCTCCAGCTCAAGCACCTGGACATCAAATTCCTTTGTCTGCATCTGGACCATGGGAAGGTCTGCCATTATTCTACCTCAAGACTATACTCACCCCATTTCTTATCATGGATGACTCATCATTCACCCATTGAGTTGCTTATGTTGCTTGCTGACCCACTGCCCCCTCTCTTTCTCCTGCCTTCCCCTCCCCGCCACCTTGAGCTAGAAGGTCACCCCCTGCTCCCCTCTTTACGTCTCACCTCACCATGTTTTCCTGGGTACCCCCCCACTCTCTATGCTTGGGACCACCATCTCGGACAGGAACCAGGGGGAGAGAAGGAAGAAAATGGTGACTCTTTGGCATGGCTGCATCTTCCAGAAGCGACTACACCAATCAAGGAGATTCCAGGGCAAGGCAAGAATCTCCTCATGGATAATAGGATTAATCTCAGCCAGGAGACTGCCAGGAGACCTCCCATTGTCTCCTTTCCACATACCCTGGAGAAACTTGTCTGACGACTTGGGACCCTTCTGTTGACTTTCCAGTCCTCCTATTGAATTGAAGATTAGCCAAACTCCTGGACAATGTGATTTGCTTCTGCCCATTGTTTCCAACCATCATGGCTCATAAACACCTCAATGGCAAACATTAACCCAGCCACACCTGGATTATGGGGCAGAGACTCGGTAATGTTGCCAGCCCCAGGACCACCCCCGAACCACCCCAGGACCGCCCTGGGAGACACCCTGGACTGTCACCATTGGTGGCCTCCCTGAAGATCGCCACCTACCTATCCCAAGGACCTGTGTGCATGCTAAGGGAGGGGAGGGGAAAAGGTATAAATGTTTGCAACCATTTTATTTCTGGGCGGAACACCTCAGCACTGTCCTGGGTGGGGTGTTGGCCTCCTGTCTTTTATTGAGCTCAATAAAACCAGTATCCCCCCTTGGATGTCTCTCCTGCTGGACTCTTTATTGGAAATTCTGAGGCCCAGTAGCATACAGCAGGAATAGCCTGCTGCAGACTCAACAGGACCACACAGGAACACCCCAGGCCTGCAAGGGCCAGAACCATTGCTGTGCTCCCCCAATTCCTAACTCCCTTCTTTCCATCCGGGAAAAAAAAACTCATTACATATTCTAGTGAAAAAACTTTGGGGTGTTAAGGCTCAAACTAGTATTTATATCCCCATAGGGTATAAGGGGACTTTCTAAACAAAAATATATATTTTTATTTTTATAAAATGTTTATGGTAGTTGGGGAGGCTTGGAGGATCATTTCTGGTCCCTGGTGGAGGGGTCTTGTTTGGGCTTGCAGCCTATATTTTGTCCAGGTGTGCTGTTCATATCCCATGTGTGTCTTCACACCTGCTGAGAGACAGATCCATAAAAAGGATCTTTGAATTCTAGCAACAGTGCATATTAATATAGATTGGGCTGAGTAACACTCACACGGTATGACATATAAGGGGAAATTTGTTAAACACAAAAGAATTAACATACAGCACAGATTCACAATGAAGTATAACGAATATGGAGAAATACAAGCTCAAGAAGAAGCAAACTTGCTTGTCTGAGGTGGTTGAAAGGAACAACAAAATGGAGGCAGACTGGGGAGCCAACACTGTGTGTGGAGAATACTCCCAGAAGACTGATTAGTGTCAAAGATGACCTCTCCTTAGTCTTGTTAGACTGTCTTGGAGTTATGGGGTGTTGGAACTCCATCTGGCATGATGGTGGAAACCACAGCAGTGGGAAGTGTCAAGGTTTTTCTACTCTTCCATGGCATTAAGAATGGAGCAACTCTATTCTCCAAACTGCTTTGGACCATGTGCCATATACCTTCCCAGGATATCTCAGGGGCATGTGTGTGGGGGACTATTTCAAAATCTACTGCTATTATTTCTATACAAACTTAGCTTAGATACTCATAAAGAGACTGAGACTATAAAAGAAATCTAGCAGCAAAGATCAGGAGCATAATTATATAATAATCTATATAATAATCCAGTGTTTTTCAACCACTGTTCCGCGGCACACTAGTGTGCCGCGAGATGTTGCCTGGTGTGCCGTGGGAAAAATTGAAAAATTCTAAAGAAATTCAACCCAGGGCTGGCGGGCGGCCCACAGCTGGGAGGCGCTATAAATAGCATCCAAGCGCCAGCTTGGCTCCTCCCCCTGAGGCCCACGGCGCTGGCGTCACTTCCTCCCCAGCCGGACCTGGCCCCGCTCATTCTCTTAGTGTTTCCCTGTGCCTGCCGCCGCCACCGCGACTTGCTCGCTTCCCTCTCCCCCCCTCCTTTTTTTACCCTGGACCACCACCACCCCTTTCCTGGGAGCTACCAATGGTCTGAGCCGCCCGACAGCCCGCCCGCCAACACGAGCCGGCCCGGGAGCCCCAGCCCAGAACAAACCACCAGGTGAGGGGAAGGGGAGGAGGGGCGCCTGGCTGCCCCACGAGCACCGCGGCAGGGCTGCGAGGAGGAGGGGATGGAGGAGGCCTCCGCCGGGCCTGAGCTGAGGAGGTGGGCGGGCGGGGAGGCTACTGGCACGGCTGGATGGCCGGACGACCGGCCTTTAGGGTCCAGGAGGGGAAGAGCCGTCTCTGAGGGGCCCCGCGATGGGTTCCTTGAAGTCTTGCCCCTTTCTTTCTGTCTTGGGTCGCCCTCTTCTCTCTGTCTGTCTTTTCTTTCTTTTCCCCCCCACCTCTCTCTTTCCATTCGTACCCTTTCCCCTCTTCATAGAAACGTGCTCATTTCTAGCCTGCATATGTGTATGTCTAGCAGCCTGCCCACTGTAATTAAAACTCCTTGAAGTGGTATGGGGCGGTATACAAGCAGAACACTTTCTGCCTTCTTTCCTTCCTGCCTTCCTTCATCCTCCTCCCCTCCTGTCGCTGGACTTGCTGAAGGCATCTGCCTTGGCCACAGTGTGGAGAGCAAGATGGGCTTTTGGGTCTTATTTGTGTTCCTGGAGAGTCAGTGCCCCTTCTCAGGTCTCCACTGGACACAGAAGTCCATGCAGGGCAAAATGTCTTTAAAAAAACAACACAGGTAAGTGGGAACGGGGTGCTAGAGAGCGGGTTGCCTCAATCTGTGGCCCCTCTGTCCTGCTTCTCCCTACACCAGCAATGGCGAACCTTTTAGAGACTGATATAGGCACAGAGTTAAATTTTTTAACATTTTCTAATGGTGGTGTGCCTCGTGATTTTTTTCATGAAACAAGTGTGCCTTTGCCCAAAAAAGGTTGAAAAACACTGTAATAATCAAACCTACCAACCAGGGGCATCCCAGCATTTTTCGTGGGGCAACAAGGGCACCTTTGGTACAAAATTGGATCAAGTAGGATGATTATCCCTTAAATAGTGTAGTTAAGGAAAAAATGGCTGTCAGAGGAAGTTGGAGGCCCAGATCACTTAAAAGCATATCTGCACAGAACGGAATTATCAGCCCTGCAGGGTGATTTCTATTCAGTTCAGTTCAGTATTGAGAAGGAAGACTTTTCTTTTTATACAGTAGACATTCTATAAAATGGAACATACAGGACATTGTTTCCAAGAGACAGAGAGAGAGAAAGAGAGAGAGAAAGGGGAAAATATTTTCGCTTGGGTTACTCTGAAAAATAATGTACAGCAAAGCAAAGCAATATAGCATAAACCTTTGTAGTGATGGAAATTAATTGTATGCTTTTCCTTCCAGCCTATTTATTTTCACCTTTTTGCTCATGCCAAAGAAAGCTCATGCTTCCAGCATGCAAAGTGTATCTTCCATTGGATATTTTGCTCCATGTGGAATATTTCACTTAGGTGCAAACTAGAAATGGCATCACCGCTGTGCAAGAGTTATTTCCCCACATTTGCATGTATTGCTGAGGGTCACCCAATGTGTCTAGTATCCCCGCTGAGTTCACTTGAAATATTCCCCTATTGATTGGGAATTTCTGAAAGGGTTCTTTACGTGTCCTTCTTGAAATCAAGACACACACACCCAGTCACTAGGATCACATTAAGCAATGGTTCTGAAATACTGGTCTTCCAATAGGTAGAATATGAGACTTTCCTAACAATGACTAGCTAATTGCTGCCTTGCAATCCCCAGTGCCATTCATCTTCACCTCTTTTCACATGCAAGTGATAGCTTTCAGATATTCAACATTCTTCCAATGTTCTGCTCACATTATGAATGATAGCTATTAGAGATGGGCACGACTTAGCGGTATTCCCGTTTCCGTTTCCGTTACTCGGTTCCGTTACTCTACGGAAATGGTAACGGGAATTACTCTGCCAGACTTCGAGCTCGAACCGACGAACGAACAATTTTGGTCTGATTTGTCGTGCTCGTTCCTTGCATCGCGCGATTGCGCGATGCCACGCGGCACAGAAAAAAAGTTTTTAAAAGTTAAAAAAACCCGGTTCCCGGCTGAAAAGCAGGCGGAAAAATGCCTGCCGTGCCTCAGGGCACCTACCAGAGGGGTTGTTTCTGGAGGTCCCCAGCCTCCCCCCTCATCCCCCGTCCTGGGCTGCTCTGGTGGGACTCGCCGCAGGCTCGCAGCCAGCAAAAAGCCCAGTCTCGCCGCCGGCCACCCGCAATTAAAGCGCAAGCAAGCGGCACGGACGGCACAGGAAAAAACTTTTAAACTCTCCCCCCACCCATTCCCGGGCCAAAAAAGCAGGCGGAAAAATGCCTGCTTGACTAAGGGCGCAGGGCACCTACCGGAGGGGTGGTTTCTGGAGGGGGGGTCCCGCCTCTCCCCCGTCCTGGGCAGCCGGACTCGAGTTGCCATTTCGCCATGCCATGCGGTGCGGGCGGGGGATCCAAAATGGGGCGGCGAACGCAATATTGTTTTTGAAATCGTGGTCCAAAAACACACAAGCACAACAGAAACACGCGAAAATTTATAAACTGCCAGAGTTTTCACAGTAGCAGTGGGTTTTTTTCTTGCAACAAAATGTCTCCTCTCCTCCTCTGTCCTCCATTTATTTTATTTTATTTTATTTTATTTACACCTGCGCAGTGCGCAATGATGGGCTGGCCGAGTGGCCAGCCATGTGGGAGTGGACAACCATGCAAATTTCTGGAGCCATCCCACCAGTCGCATGGCCACTTGGCCATGGAGACTTCTGGGATGTGCCAAAAAGCCCCCTAAAACCTGCCCTAGCCCTAACCCTAACCCTTGACTCCGTACCCATACGTCACAGACTGTCTTCTTAGTGGGTCAGAGAGGCACCCAGAGGTGCAACCCACTAGCCCACCGTAACCTTACCCGTCACTAGCCTAACCCTAGCCATTGCACTAAGCCACCTTAAAGCCAGATCTACTTGCTTGCATTGCACTACACGCAGCAAGTACAATTCCCTTCTGTGTGAGACATGGTGGTGCGGGAGCCTTGTGCAGGGAAGGCATGACGCTATCACTCTCACACGGGTCTCACTGTCTGCACATTATGTTATGCAATATCCATATGGCTATTGCATAGCATTTTGCAGCAGCAGCAGGTGAGGAGGGAGACCCCCATGTAGAGGGGTCTCTCTTGGAGCCTGCTTCCCCTTCCTAGTGGCAGGAGGCACCCACGGGTGCCTCCAGGAGCCCACTTTCCCTTTATAGCGGGCCAGAGGAGGCACCCACCCCACAGAGGTGCCTCCAGGAGCCCGCTCCCCCCCCAAAAGAGTACTAACGAAAATGAAAAAACGAAAAAACGAACCGACTAATTTTTGCGAATTTTCACGAAAACCGGAAACGACCCAAAACGGGACCGGCCCGACTAACGACAACTCGAAAAAAAATTTTTTCAAGTCGTGCCCATCTCTAATAGCTATAGTAACAGCATGGCTGTAAATTATAACTGTCCATCTTATGAAAACTATCCTTTTGTTTCATGATATGGCTCAAGTACTTTAATAGAGTCATTGTGGTTATAACTTTGTGTTTTTATCTCTCCTTGTGTGATTGGATTGAAACTATGTTATCAATTGTTAGCTTCAATGTTGCCTATAATGCTGTAAGATGCCCCTATATTCCCTGTTTCTCAAACTGATTGTGTCCTAATTGTAATGGACTGTATAGTCCCTTCTTACTGTAAGCTGTCTTGAGTTCTTTCCCAAGAAGAAAGGCGGGATAAAAATACTCAAAATAAATATATAAATAAATTGTTGGTACAGACCAGGGGTCCTCAAAGTTTTCAAACAGCAGGCTGGTCCACCCCCACCCAGACAACACTGGGGGCCAGACAACAGACAAAAAAAAAGGCCATCATAGAAAGGGGGGAGGGAGGGGCAAGTGGACAGAGCCCGCCACGATCAGCCCATGATCAGTGTGTCTCTGGGGCCACAGCAATGCCTCCTGCTCTGAATTGCCACCCTGAGGTGCTGCCGCTGGGGTCCCTCTGCTGCGCCACTTCCTCCTCCTCCTCCTACAGAGGCAGCGGCTGGAGCGGCTCTCCTTCCTTCCTTCCTTCCTTCATTGTGTCAGGAAGGAGGCAGCAGCCCAGGCAAGCTCAGGCCCCTCATCACGTTCTAGGCAGCCACTCATGGTGAGGAGCAACAGCCGCGGCAAGGGGGGCAAGGCTGGCACCACTGTGTGCAGATCCAGCCGTGCGCCCTGGCCATCATGCCCTTGCTGTGCCCCAGAGGGAAAGCTGCCTCCTCTCTTGGCCTGGCCTGGCCTGGCCTGGCCTGGCCTGACTTGGTGCACTGCAAGTGAGGGAGAGAGGAAGCAAGGGCTGGGAAGGAGGGAGGGGAGGCAGGAAGGTCTGCCCAAAGCCACCCGCAGCCCACTAACTGGCCAATCCCAGCCAGGCTGTGGTGCTCTGTTGGCTCACCAGCCCACCTTTCAGAAACCGGGGATAAATGCAGCCCCACCAGCCTCCCAGGAACCAGGCCCAGGCCACCATTGGCCTTCCCTTCCCTTCTTTCGCCGCCACCTCCTCCTCGCTGGTCTGTAACTCGGTGGTGGCGGCGGTGGCCTCAGCGTCTGGCCATGGCTGGGCTCCCTCCTCTTATCCCTTGCTCCACAGAGCAAGGTAGCAGCTTAGAGTGGGAAGTAGCTCAGTTTCCCCCTCGGTCGCCTGCCGTCCATCCCTCCATTGGTCCACTGCCATGGCTGCTCTGGCTCAGAAGGCTGGCTGGCGCTACCTCTGCCTGTCCCCTTCCTTCATCACAACCACAACAACACAGGCGGCGGCCAAACAAGGAAGGCAGGTGGGTGGGTGGCATGGAGGAGGAGCAGCGGTGGGGCCTTGGTGCCATGGAGGAAGTGGGAGACCTTGCCGCAGCACTCCCATTTTAAATTGCCCTGATTGGCTGCAGATGGTGCCCCAACCATCTGGGTGGTGGGTGTGGGGAGCGGGGGACCTTGCCATGGCCCTCCCACTTTGAACTGTCCCACTAGCCAGCATGCCAATCATCTGGGCGGTGGGTGGAGGGAGTGGGGGAAGTGACATAGCCCACTACTTTGAACTGCATCAGCAACAGAAGCAGCTGCAGAGGCTTGCTTGCTCGCAAAGCAGGGGGTAAGTGGGCGGTCTGCAATTGGTCCCAGGGGCCTGGTCCCTGGGAGGCCACATACAGGCCCCAGACTGTAGTTTGTGGACCCCTGGTACAGACAAGACAAAAGATTGGGAATCACTACCAAGAAGGAATCTTGGCATGTTCCTGGGGTACTAATCAAAGGTAAAGTAAAGGTTCCCCCCGCACATGTATGCCAGTCATGTCCGACTCTAGGGGCGGTGCTCATCTCCGTATTCAAGCTGAAGAGCCAGTGTTGCGCAAGTCCATGACCACGTGGCCGGCATGGCTGCAAGGAAACACTGTTTTACCTTCTCAGTTTTTATGGTGGTACCTATTTATCTACTTGCATTTACATGCTTTCAAACAGCTAGGTTGGCAGGAACTGGGGTTATCAGCAGGAGCTCGCTCCACTGCGTGGCACCCAGGATTCGAACCGCTGAGCAGTTTTGGAGCCTTAGTCCACTGAGCCACCATGGCCCTCAAACACTTATTTAAATAACCTGCTGATTAGTGTGGAAAAGATAGGGAACAATGAAGATGGACACTGGGACCAATTGATAGAGCCACTTCTAGGCATTCTTTACCCTCACAGAGTAATAACCTCTGCATAGTGCAATGGCCCACTCATAAACAACACAATTAAAGCAGCTGGTGAACTGATGAGTTTGTAGGAACAGGTTGTGATGCAATTGCTACTAAATCTTTAGTTTTTGTTTTTGTTTTTGTTTTTGCTATTGCCTTGTTATTTTATTTCAGCCCTGAGGAAACAGCAATCAGAAAGGATGCTGCAAAGAACTGTGATATTTGATGTCTGATGCAAATTATAAGAACCCAGTTCCCTTTATCTGCAGTAATGCATGCATCTCCTAATTGTACTGCAGGTTTGAGAATATTCTGCAGAAAGAAGAAAGGCAGTTTTAATAAACATATGAAGGTATTGTTGTGGAGTTTGACAATGGCAGGTACAACATGGAATGATTAGGATGTCCATCTATCTATCGCATTGTCAGAAATCCATGGACATAGATTGGGACCTTATACACTTTTAAAATTGTGAGTAATTGCATGAAATGAATATTCTATTATATTCTCATATATGAATATATATTCTTATATGAACTGACTCAGGTGTTAAGGTCATCAGGAGAGGCCTTTCTCTCCATCCTGCCATCCTCACAGATACGTCTCATGGGAACACATGGAAGGGCCTTCTTGGCTGTTGTGCCCAGACTCTGGAACTCACTCCCAGTAGAGGCCAGGACTGCACCATCTCTGATGTCTTTCCAGAAACAGGCAAAGACTCCTCTTCAGGCAAGCTTTTCCTGAGTGATGGACTACCTAAAGTGTCTTTTATATTAATCTATCATACATGATCCCATAGACTTTGCATTTATAACCACTTATAACCTTGTGTGATTGCATTGATAATATCTCGCACCTCACCTGTGGAACCAGGTTCCCCAAGAGAGTCACCTGATGCCCTCACTACAAGCCTTCAAGAAATTACTGAAAACCTGGCTTTTTAGGTTGGCCTTCCCTGATCATTTTGTTTCAACCAACTTATATAAATAGGACATTGTTATTTCCCCATGCCTTATGTAGTTTTCTATTAGTTATTTTTTCCATTTGTTCTTATTTTGAATTGTCAAATCATTTTGATGTATTGTATTTGTGCTTATTTGCTTATTTGTTTTTTTAATATTATGATTTGATTATTTGGTCTGATTGATTAGTTTTTATTTACTATTTTAAGTTGCTTAATCTGTTTTTGTATTTTGTATATGTTTGTAAACTGCCCAGAGTAGCTTTTTTGCTAGATGGTTGCGGTATATAAATCAAATAAAAAAAAAAGAAAGAAATCACTCATAACTTTTACACAGAAATTTTACTCTCTCTTTAACTGCTCATGTTCTCTTGTAGCTTTAATGTAATGTTTTTTAATGCTGTAAGATGTACCTCAATTCCCAGTTCTCAATACTTAATTGTACTGGACTGTATATTGTCCATCATTACTGTCAGCTGCCTTGGATCATTTTCCAAAGTGAAAGGCGGGGTAAAAATGCTCTAAAATAAATAAATACTAGAGATGGGCACGACTCAAAAAAATGGTGTTTCGTTTGTTGTTTGGTCGTTTAGGGGTCCGTTTCGGTTCATTTTCGTTTTCGTGACTTTTTTTGCAAAAATATTCATTTTCGTTTCGTTAGGTAACGAAACGAAAAAATGAAAACGGAAATGAAAAATTGCTGTTTCGTTAGCATTCTTTTTAGTTCAATGCATCTGCTGCAACGAAAACGAAAAACACGGCAAATTTGGTCGTTTTGTTTTCATTTTCGTTTTTTTTTTAAAAAAATTCATTTCATTTTTGTTGCATAACGAAACAAAAAATGAAAACAAAAACAAAAAATCGCTTGTTTCGTGCGCATCTCTAATAAATACATATACTCATAGGCTGAAATTCTGTCGTGGAGTTGTATGTCATAAATGATTACATATCATTAGCAGGTGATGCTAATATTTAATGTAAAGTTTCCTATCAATGCGCAGGTTCAAAGGCTCTCTTTTGACAGGGGGGACCTTTAAGAAGTGAAAATCACAGTTCCAACACTGGAAATGGGAGAAGTGGCAGCAGTTTAGGATCCTAAAGACTTTCCCAGTTCAGAAATGGATCCTTAGTGATCTCTGGACACTGGAAGAATAATAATAGGAGTGTTTAAATTAAAGGTAACATTCCCTCTTGATGGGATCAGGCTTTATGAATGACCAGCAAGATTGCAGGATTTATTTGTATAAGGATCCATAACAAATGATGCAGATGTATCTACAGTGTTTTCCCACCTTTATATTTTTAAATCTCTCCATATTTATAAGAGATAGAACTATATATCATGGGTACAGCACATGGGTTGCATAAAAATATTCATAAGTTCAACACCTGGCAGCTTGAGGTACATCTGGAAATGTTTCCTGTACAACACCTTGCAGAATCTCTACCACTCAGTGCATGAGTTAAGTTAACCAAGAGTTCAATTGGAATAAACAGTTTCACATACTTCTGAAATATAACTCATCTGGCTTCTATATTGTCTGCTTTGGAGATAAAATATCATTTATTCAAATAAGCTGTTCAAAGGCAGCAAGTTTGATGTATGTGAGCACCTAAGCAAAGCCTTCTCAAGGTCCAGACCTTCTAACTCTGGTGGAAAGTACTCTTATCATCTTGGCAAGAGGGAAGTGAGAGTAGTCTTCCAGTTTCGAACAATGTGAGGAAGGGGAAGGAAAATATATTTTAATTTGTCTTGATACAATATCAGCTGAGAGTTATCTATAAGGTGTTGTGAGAAAGAAAAGGATATCAGTGTAATAAATTAATCAAAGTTAGCTAAAAAAAACAACCCACCCTAGTTCTGGTATTTTATAACAGGCACTTTCTTCATAAATCAAATCAGCCTTATTCTATATACATGACTGATACCCATAAAAATGGTTTGAACATAAGTCAAGGTTTCTTGAGTCATTATCAAATGCGATACTTCTGTACTACCACTGTTTTTTTCTCCATTATGAACAAGCCTATCTTTTGTGTAAGTCTGTAAGGAAAAAACGGTCTATAACTCCCACATTTGTCATTCCTGGGTGTAAAATGGCTGCTTGGTTGGGTGGACATGAGTACATAAAATCCAATGAGGTCAGCGTGAGACCTCCCCAGGAGCTCAGCACTGGGATTTCCAGGGGGATGGAATGTTGGAAGGCAGCAAGGGCTGGGGCTGCATTATTAGGCTAGTCTATTCCCAAGCATACTGTACATCTCTTGTTAGCATCTCTGGGTCAAGTGGAGGTGCAATCCAATAAGCCAGTCACCTAATAAATAGGAAGTAGGCAGCACCTTGTAGAAAGTGCTGATGAGTTGTGGCATGCAGAATAGATGGCAGACAAGAGTCAGGTACAACGGTCTCTCACAATTATGTACTTGAGTGAGCAGAAGTTCTCAGTCTTCCTGTCTCAAATCTTATGCTGTTTGCAGTAATCAAAGAGCTTCAAGATGCTGCTTTTGTTTCTGTTAAAACTTCTTAAGTTTCCAGTACTCCTTTGGTCAAGGAGTTCTTACTTAAGCCTGGCTTCTTTTCTCCTCTGGGATCTTCCTGATAAAACTAGTAAGTTCCTTTGAAGCTACTGTAAGCCAGGCTATTGAGTTTAACCCCCTGCAACAGCTTTCTCTGCCTGCAAAATATCCTATAAACCCTATGAGAATTACTCAATGAGATAAAGCAAAGCAAAGCAAAGTGTTCTGCTTATATATCGCCCCATACCACTACAAGTAGTCTCTGGGCAGTTTACAATTTTGATTACAGTGTGCAGGCTACACATTGCCCCCCCCCCAGCGAGCCTGCATTCTTTTGTCCCTTTTTTTCTCCCTCCCCTCATGCAGCCAGCAGCCAGGAAGTGCGGAGGGGTGGGGACGCAGGAAGAGCAACAAACCCCTAAGATCTCTGGTCCGAATTTAAGGGACCAGCGGATCTTAGGAGTCGTGTGAAAAGGCCCTGGATGATTTTATGAGCCTCAGAAACCTATTCTCACACTGAGATACATTTATACAAATGAAAGTGAGACATGATAGCCTCTTGTGGGTGCTGTAGTATGTTTACAGCATTCTGCCAAAGCCATTGTGCTTCAATATTTGAAAAAAGAAAAAAAAAACACTTTAAAACGGTTTTCAGTCCATATGGCAGCCACACCAAAGTGCATCCTTTGTGTGCAGGATTCACACAAATTACCCAAAAAATTATTGGGGGCAAGGAAGGAAAGAGAAATAAGTAACTCCACCAACATCCACTCTACATCTGAGAATGCACGCTCCGCGGGTGGCTTGTCTGCCCGCGGAGCCGATTTGCCCCTCGCGAGAATGGCGAGGGGCGAGACAGGACTTGGATGTCCTGGGAAGGAGGGGGGAGGAGCGCCCTATAAAGCGCGGCTCCTCCCCCCAAGTTCCAGCCAGTCTTTTGCCGGCGTTCGTGGGAGAAGACCCCGAACGCCGGCTGCGCACCGGGCGCCACGAGGCGGGCGCCATGTCAAAGGCCGCAGCGGCGGCAGAACGGGCAGCGAGGCTCCGCTGCCCGGTCGGGGCCTAGCCGGAGCAGTTCCCCACCCACCCTCCGCGTTAGGGCTAGTGTGAGTCTGACTGGTCGCCAAGTTTTGGGGCCGGATAGGAATTTTTGACCCGCTCTCTGGATTGGCTATTGAGGGCGGGGATTTTTCGCCTATCCCACACTGGTGCCTTGGAGTTAAAAGTTTGAGTCATTTACACACTGGTCACACTATGGCGGCTAAAAGCTGATGAAGGGCAGCGGTGAGCATAGAATTAACATCTGAACACAAACCTCCTCATCCACAGCACCGCGGGCCAAGAGGTCTCGGTGCTGGGGTGGGAGAGAGGAAACGCCTCCCTGCCCTGGGAATATCCCAGATGGGTGACAGAAGGGGCACGGAGGATCAAATAAAGGAACCGGCCTGGGGGGTGCTGTCGGAAGACTGCACCACCTGGGGGTTAGTGGCTCGCCCAATGCGGCCCAGTTGGAGGGGTCCCGGGAGACCCCGGGGTTCCAACCAAGCTATGGATGCCTGGCCCCTCCTGTTGTTGCTGATGATGTTTGGTTATATGTGTTAATAAAGTGTGGCCCATTTACCCCCAACACACTGTCTCGCCTAGTCATTTCGAGTGGGGGGGCAATGAGAAATGTTAATATACCCTTTTTGCTGTTGTCACTTCTCAAATGAAAAAAAAAAGCCCTGCACAATCTATTCAACTCAAACTCTACATCCTTGTATCTGTTAAGTGAGACAGCTATACTTCTACATTTCTTTTGACTCAGTTGAATTTTTTAAAAAATGAAAGTTTATTTAATCCAATTTCATTTATCAAAAAAATTTCTAAAAATGTTCAGTAGTGTTTATGAGACAAGGAAAAAACAAACTAGTGCTCTTCAGTGGGAAATTTGTTCAGCATCACCCCCTTGTCGTGTTCTATTAGACTCATTACACAAACTACAACTATTTGCGGATTTTCCATTAAGCTAAATAGAAGCTCACAAATATTTGAATTTCAGGATCTTCAGATGCAGCGCCAACTTCCTTTTAGGTAATCTCCAAAGTGGTCAGAGTCAACTCTAGCCATTTTTATGATCACCAAGCTGGGTTTCAAACCAAATGTTTTGCTTTGTACAAAAGCAAAGGGCATATATGTAAAAGGATGGAGCCATGTTTTTATGGTCAGTTTCTAGTTTGGTTTTTAGGCTACATCTTTTCAGGTCCACACATGTTCCTCTTCTTTTCTCTTTGGTACCTCACCCCTCCCGTTCATTAAGTTCTTTGTGTCCATTTCATCTTTCCCCTTTGCCTTCTCTTTGCTCTTATTTTTTCTCCTTCTTCCCTGACCTTCCCCCATTCTGAACCTCTTTGGGTTAGCTACGAAACCTAGTGTTCTCACTTTTTGTCCCAGGCCAGCTAAGTATATTCAGGTTATTAATGGGCACGCTGATATTCAAAAACTTAAATCCATCTTAATCAGTGAAAGATTGCTCTGTGACTAATGCTATCTCTTGGAGCTCCCATCAAAAATTGTTCTAAAGCAAAACTCAAAGTGAATGTGGTGGTTCATGTTCAGGCAAAACATGTGAGGGACTTTGAGGAAACCCAACATGTTTTGATAAGTAAAAAATTCTCTAGGGGGTGTAGGGTGCAGTCTTCAAGGATGTTCTTGTATTTTACCAGAAGTGAAAGTCAAAGAGACTTTGGTGATTTCTACTTTCTAACTTTTGAACAGCTGAAGAATTTCAAGGGAGTATTAATGAGGTGACTAAAATCCCCTCGGAAGTTCTTGACATCCTTCAAATCATCTTCTCTCAGAATGCAACTTGGATATCTTGGAAAATATTGCAAAGGATTTATTAGGTTCCAGCAAGACAACAACCCAGCATTAGATACTTAGCATGCATTGACTGCAGTTATGTTCTCATCCCATGTGCTCTGTGATTTTACTCCTATTTAGAGCTGGGCACGAACTGAATAAAATGGCAATTCGTTTTGGTTCGGTTCGTTTTAAGGTTCAGTTCAGTTTGTTTAGTTTTTAATTTTTTAAAAATATTAGTTTTGTTGGTTTGTTATTAGTTTTTTCTTCACAAGCGCCGACCACACGGCCCCTGGGGCCAGGTTGGTGCTTCTTTTATTTTATTTTCATTTTTTCCTTTATTTTAGAGCGCTGACCCAGCCACCCCTGGGGGTCGGTACTCCTTTTTTAATTTAATTTTTGGGGGGGTTAAAACATGGGGGCAGTGCCTCATTTTTCCCCAGTGCTAACCACACAGCAGGGTCGGTGTTTGTTTTATTATTTTAGTTTTTAAAATTTACTTTACGGCACTGACCTGGCCACCCCTGGGGCTGGGTTGGCGTGCCTTTTTTAAAAAAATTATTTGATTTTTTTTTCCAATGCCAGCCATGTGGCCCCTGGGGCTGGGTCGGCGCTGGCTTTATTTTTTTTATTTGTTTCCCTTTATTTTAGGGTGCAGAACCGGCCACCCCTGGGACTGGGTCGGCGTTCCTTTTTATTTTATTTTATTTTATTTTATTTTATTTTATTTTATTTTATTTACTGCCGACCATGTGGCCTGCACTTCAACTGTAGCATGGGCCTGTTGGCTTTTAAAAAAAACTTTTGCCAGCCATTGGCCGGTTTGTCGACCTGCACCCAGGTCCGGTGCTCACGGGCCGGTACTGGGCCCGCACACCAGATCAGAGTGTGTGGTTTTGTTGTTGTTGTTTGGCTGGCCTGCAGGCCATTTTGGCAGACCACGGGCCGGTAGCGGGGCCTGCACGCTGGATTATTTTATTTTATTTTATTTTATTTTATTTTATTTTATTTTATTTTATTTTATTTTTATTGGGGTTTTTTTTAACTGCTGACCACAGCTGCCTACCACCTGTTGTGCGGCCAGTTGGCTTTTTTTTCTGGAAGCCCCCTTCCTGCAGCCAGGAGGACCCACCAGACAAGGAAGGACCATCCAGGACCAGCAGCAGCACCAGGTAGGAAACACCGGCAAACGAAATGAAAAGAAACAAAACATAATGCAAATTTCTATTTCATTTCAGTTCATTTCTCTTAGAGGGGCAGTTCTTTATTCATTTTGTTACATAGCAAAACAAATAACAAATAACAAAATGAACCAAAAGTTTGTTTTGTGCCCATCTCTACTCCTAATCAAATTGTTTTTGCAGAAAGTGCATCACATTTATCTGCTATCACTAATGCTATTGAAAGTACAATCTGCACACTACTGCTTGGTTATTTTTCATCTGGTTTTCACTTAATTATTTCCCCTAATGTTTGATCACCCGTGGAGATGGGCACTCAGTGTGGTTTAGCAATTCAGTGTACAGTAGTTCAGCAGATCATGCCTAAAGGGGTTTCTTGGGCACCAGGGATTCTGTACCCCATCTCCTTCTGAGAGCACCCATTCAAAGGAGGTGGGGAAGGATGGCCTATTGTGTTGCTTCTAATTAGGTGCCCATGGGAGGTGGCACTGGATGAGAGAATGCACAGAATCCGGGGGGGGGGGCACATAACTTCTGTGGGTCCAATCTGGCAAACCACACCAAACTGCTGAACCATAGCAAGTTTGTATCTCTAATCACCAGCCTTAAATTTATTTATTTATTTATTTATTTATTTATTTATTCGGCTTATATCCCACCCATCTTCCCAAAGGGAACTCTGAGCGGCTTACAATAAAACCAAAAGGACAACAAAGACAATGGCAGAGAATAACAAGAGAGGCAAAATCCAAGCAGGGATGGCACAGACGGGGGGGGGGGGAGGAAACTAAATAAAAAGGTCACCAAACGCCTCCCTGAAAAGGTGGGTCTTCAGGGCCTTTTTAAAGGCTGGCAGGGACTCTGCTAGGCATAGCTCACTGGGGAGATGGTTCCATAGTATGGGGCCCACCACAGAGAAGGCACGGTCTCGCGTGCGTGATTTCCACACCTCTCTGGGTGTGGCCACCCTCAGTGACCATGCCCGCACAAGTCTCATTGGTCTGGCCCCAGTCAATCTCTGAGAGATACGCTCCGCCAAATACTCTGGTTCCAGGCCGTGGAGGGCTTTGAAAGTCAAAACCAGGACCTTGAACCTAATATCGAGGACAACGGGTAGCCAGTGCAAGCGAGCCAGGACTGGGGTGATGTGCTCAAATCTACGAGCACCCACCAACAGCTTGGCCCTCGCATTCTGCACCCGTTGTAACCTCTGGCCCAGGGTCAAGGGCAACCCCACGTAGAGAGCATTGCAATACTCGATCCGCGATATCACTAAGGCCTGCACAACTGTCCTCAGGGAGGACTCATGAAGGTACTGGCAGATCTGGGCAATCCTGCGGAGATGGATAAAAGCGGTCCTGGAGGCAGCCATCACCTGGGCTTCCAGGGAGAGGGCTGAGTCCAGGACCACACCCAGATTCCTCGCCCTGTCCATAGGCTGGAGGGAAACACCCCCCCCCCCAGTTTAGGGAGGGGGCCATTGTACCCCGACGAGGACGCCCTGAAGAACAGCACCTCTGTCTTCTCCAGATTAAGCTTGAGCCGGTTATCTCTGGTCCATTCCAAGACCGCCTCCAGGCACAGATCGAGGGAGCGAATTGCCTCCTCTGCAGACGACGAAAAGGAGAGATAGAGCTGTGTTTCATCAGCATACTGATGAGAGCAAACTCCAAATTTCCTGATGACCTCCACCACAGGCCTCATGTAAACGTTGAACAGCATGGGTGAGATTGCCGACCCCTGGGGCACCCCTCACGGGAGGGTCCAAGAAGCCGACAAGTCATCACCCAGCTGAACCCGCTGAGTCTGGCCGCCAAGGAAGGAACGGCGCCAGGCCAAGACAAGACCCCCAATTCCCGTCTCGGCCAGCCAGACCAGCAGGTTACCGTGGTCGACGGTATCAAAGGCAGCTGACAGATCAAGGAGGACCAGCAGGGAGGAACACCCCCTGTCAGCCTCCCTGAGGAGGTTATCCTGCAGAGCGACCAGGGCAGTCTCGGTCCCACGAAGAGGTCTGAAACTGGACTAGAAGGGATCCAGGATACGATTTACCTCCAGATACGATTGCAGCCTGACAGCGGCCACCCTCTCGACCACCTTGCCCAGGAAGGGAATAATGGCAATCGGACAATGATTAGATAGATCATCCGACGCCATGCCAGGTTTTTTCAGAGTGGGCTTCACCACGGTCTCCTTCAGACGGGCGGGAAAACATCCCTCCCTGAAAGAGGCCATGGCAATAGCCAAAACCCACTCAGACATGTTCCCTTTGGCAGATTTAATAAGCCAGGCTGGGCAAGGGTCAAAGGGAGTGGCCACCGGCTGGCAACAAGCCATAGCTCTGGAGGCCTTTGCAGGAGACACTGGCCCAAACTCATCCAGGAGGTGAGAATGGAGGGGTGAGGCCCCAGGGATATCAAGGGATGGACTAGGGCAGCCGGGGGGCAAGTCAGAATGGATGGCCTCTATTTTAGATCTAAAATGGGCTGCAAATTGCTCACTAGTGAAATCACTAGGAGGAGGCCTCAGCTGACTGGGATTGGAGAGGTCTCGAACCACTCAGAACACCTCCGCCTGGCGGTTCGAGGCCTTGCCAATTTTCAGGGAGACATAGGATGTTCTAGCATCCCTGATCGCGCAAAGATAGCGGCCAGTCAGCTGCTTAAGTGCAGCCCTATTCTCTGCCATCCGCCTTGCTCTCCATATGACCCCTAGCCTCCTGCGTTCTTGTTTCATCGACCGCAGCTCAGCCGTATACCACGGAGAGGAGCAGTCTCCACAGCGCAGGAGGTGCTTGGGGACGATCCAGTTCACCGCCACGGTGGTCCCCTCATACCACTTATCCACCAGGGCATCGACTGGATTGTCTTGCAGGCCGCCCGAAAGATCCCCGAAGGCTTCCATGAACCTAGCAGGGTCCAGGAGCCTATGGGGACGGCCCCAAATATAGGCCTGGCACTCCCAGCGGGACAGGGGGGTGATCGATAGGGAAAATTTTAGCAGGTGATGGTCCGACCATGACATGGGCAAGGGTAGAATACCCCTAACCCTCAGACAAGAATCTGACGACATGGAGGAAAACACCAGGTCCAGGGAATGGCCAGCTCTATGAGTGGGGCGCACAACATGCTGAGATAAATTCATGGAGGTCATGGATTCCATGAATTCCAAAGCCGCACCAGAGAGTTCGTCCTCGGCATGCACATTAAAGTCCCCAACCACCAGGAGGCGGGGGGACTTCAGCAGTGCAGCCGAGATGAACTCCGCGATCTCTGGAAAGGATTGTGCTGGGTTGCGGGGAGCACGGTACACCAGCACAATACCGAACTTATCTCACTCACCCACTGATAGATGGAGGCATTCTACACCGGGTTGCACCAAATTCTGCTAAATTCCTGTTCTTTGGAAGATGATTCAACCACACACACACATACCACTAGAAATACGGCCAATCATGTTATTTATATGTAGGATCAAGTTGCAAAAATGGTACAATACTTTTCATTCAAGTTTTGTGAATGCCATGTAAACTGATTAGTATTCAAACATTTGCTGTATAGATCAGGACTGGCCCATCTTGAGCTAATTTGGAAGTCACTTGAATCAATTTTTCTTAAGTTCATGCAACTGTTTACAGTGTATGCTGTATTTCAAAACAGAAGGGACTGTAAATAAGGAAAAGCAAAGGGGTATGACATGATTAGGGGCATGATATAGCATCATAATACCATATGTTTCAGGGAATGTACTGAAAGTTCAGTGAAAACATAAAGCTCCTAGCAGCTCTTTCCCTGCCTTCCCCCCCCCCTCCCCCAAGAGTCATTTCCTTTTTCAGGTACCCTTTATCCATGAATCCATTCTTCACCAGACAGTAACATTTTTAAAAAAGAAAGTAGAAAATGAGAGAGGGACAAAGGAAGTCTGTTTGACCAATCTAATCAAAGCTCATACAAGAGAGTTTGTCACCCACCCCACATTCAATGATAATGACTTAAGAAAAAAATAAGTATTCTAAAATTTGATCATTCTAGTAAGTGAAGTAGCATTATTAAGCAAAAAATCTGAGAATAAACATTAATGAATTGTAGGTTACACAAACTAATTTGATTACAACTAGGGCCTTCATTAACCACCCTGCTTCTAATATGCAAACACTTAAATATTACTGTGACCTCTTGCTTGGACATTTCCCCCCAATACTGTTGCAAATCATAGACAGACAGACACTTATAGAAGGTTATTAATACACTCAAGTAATTATGGATTATCAGCAATCATATGCAAATGTCAAAATTCATCAACTCCCCTCCCCAACTCCAAAGCCTACTTTTCATATGCATGGGTTTGGGGTCTTCCAAATGGATGAAGCAGTCTGCCAATGCACCTAATTTTACCTCTGCTGGTGTTAGTCTTTTACTTGCCCTCCAAACAATATAAGGTTTGATGTGATGTTTGTAGTGGTGGAATCTGTGGCTTTGTAAGCCCTTTGGATACCTCCTTAAAGTAAGGTTTATTGTGTTTTGTGTGTGTGTGTGTGTTGTGTCGTTACAGTCGTGACCGACTCTTCGTGACTCCATGTCCATGGAGTTTTCTTGGCAGGAGTACTGGAGTGGCTTGCCAGTTCCTACTCCAGGTGCCTACAGCACCTGGTATTCCCTGGTGGTCTCCCATCCAAGTACTAACCAGGGCTGACCCTGCTTAGCTTCCGAAATCAAGCGAGATTGGATGTGCTTAGGGCATCTAGGCAGCTCTTATTGTGTTTTGGTTCATTCTAAATGGCCAATGATTGCCTTTGAAAGCTTTTTTAAAAATTCAAAATAAACATTCACTCCTTCTCTCTGCTTTGCTCCCCCACCCATGTCTGAGATGTAAAGCAGCTGATTCACCCCATCTATAAGCATGCATTCCCTCTCGGAAAGCCTGACTGCAATACTTTGGAGAAAGTGCGTAGACCAGCATGAAGGGACAGCTCAGTAAAAGATGCCACAATCATCTCTCCAGTCTTGTGGGACACACAGTCTTGCTCCTTCTCCGTACTACAGCACCCCCTCCTTTCCTCCTTTTTGCCTTTTGTTCCTTGGTATTCTTGCTCTCCACCCCTCCCTTTTTAGGTGTTTAACAGGTTTTGATATTAGTCCCCTTGCAAAGAACAGGAACAAAACAGTATGGCAGACTATTCCTGTCCAGAAGAACTTTTAGCAAAATAACAAAAACAAAAAAACCCAAGTTTTATTGCTTTCAAGGGGAAAGCAAAGCATGCATTTTTGCATCTGCCATTCATAGGCATGGATTTTTAAAATGCTTATCTTTGGATAGGTCATGGCCAGACTATAAATCGCACCTCGAAATAGCCACAGAACATTTCTCCCAAACAGTATTTGGTCAACTGTACAAACAATTTTAAAGTTCCGAATTATACAACTTGTTTCTTCCACCTTTTGCTCCTCATGGCAAAAGTTTAAATTGAGCTATCTGAAAAGAAAATGACTAGTTATGCTCTCGAGTGAATGGTAGCAGTGATGAATGGAATACGATCTGACAATTTAAATTTAATGAGTGTGCCAGAGCTTTGTCTTAATAGAGGTAAATCACCCTAGGTTGAATAGTCAATTTAGTCTCCCTACATTTTGTGGGGCAGTGAAAGAAGTCTAACACTAGTTGGATGGAGAAAGGCGGCCATTTCAGTCTGCAAATAGGAATTCGAATTGGAATTGAGTTGTTGTAGGCTTTTCTGATTTAAGACAAGTAAAGGCCTGGAAAGGACCATGATTCAATATCAAAGGCTTCAGCACTGTATATATTATACAACTGAGGACTTTGCTTACTTCAGAAAAAGATGGGCACAACTAGAAAAAATGATGTTTTGTTTTTTCGTTTGTCAGAGCAGTTCCATTTTATTCCGTTACCATTTTTCACGAATGTTTTGAAAAAATTTTGTTTTGCCGTGGGGTTTTTTTTGTCATTTGTCATTTTGACCGCGATTTTGCACGATTTGACTTCCTAGAGCACGTGGGCGTCCTGCAATGACCCAGAGCAGGCAGAAAACACTTTAAATTGATGGATTATATATTATTAAATATATAAATAACACTGTGACTGCATCATATACAAACAAAGTGGGCAGAAAGCAACATTCTTTTTCTTTCAACCTTTATACTCCAGTCCAGACTCCATCATACACATAGCATCAATTCTGCAGGGAAGAGGAGGGTGGGTTCAGGGGGATTCTTCCTAGAAGATGCAGAAGAGATGCATGCCAGTCCACCCCCAGTTTCTGGAAGAGTGGATGCACAGCAGGGCAGAGGAGGAGGGTCCTCTCAGGGTTTCTGCCTGCAAGAGGCTAGAGAGATGCTTGTCTCTCAATTTCCCCATCTCAAAGAAAGAACTCTTTACTCCAGAGCTCCAAAGAACTGACCCTGAAAAGCAGCAGCAGCCAGCAGCCATTCCATTCCCACCCAGCAGCAGCCAGGTGTTCAGCTGCTGAGACTGAACCGGCCACACCACTGGTCTGGTATATGGTTTGGTTTTTTGTTTTGTTTTTTGAAGCCTCCCATCAAAGTTCCCCTCTACCTCTCAGAGGCAGCAGGAGACATGCTGCTATTCCGTTCCTCCCCCCAATCCGGACGAGGGTCTGCTCCTCTCAATTTCCCCATCTCCAAGAATTTACGCAATGTCACTCCTTCTAAAGCCGAGCAAATGCCCCCCTGGTCAAATAGCGGTCAGAGATTCAGTCTGGTAGAGGCATGAGAGATGCTGGTCCCCCCCCCCCCAAAAAAAAATCTGGATGAGTGCCCTCCTCTCAATTTCTCCTTCTCCAAGAAAGAATTCTGTCCACTCCAGTACAGTGGTGCACTGCCAGTTAACGGTTCATATATTGTGGTCCACCTAGATCGCGGGACACAGTATATGAAAAAAGGCCCCATAGGGTAATGGGGAAAAGTCCTGTTTCAAGCCCCCCATGCCCCGAAAAGGCTTGTGAGGGCCTACCTGGGCCTTCTTGAGGCCCCAAAAGGGCCTCCATGCGAATCAGAAGTGACTTCCGGATCACTGAAAATCATTTCTGACTTCTGAGGCCTCTGGGTGCCTTTCTAGGTTTACTGAAGTATAAGGGCCCCCAGCTAGGCTCTCCCAGTCCTGACTTGACCAGCATCTGCATATCGTGGATTTTCAGCTATCGTGATTCGCGGGACAGGCCAGTTCCCTAACTCCAGCGATAGGCGGGGGGTATGGCTTTGTATTTCTTCCTTTTTTTGGTGAAGCCTCAGTCCCAACTTCCTGATTCCCAAATCCCAATAAAGTTCCACTCTACCTCTCAGAGGCTGCTGGAGCAACCCAAGGAGCTGACAGACAGAATTCCAAAGTAGCAGGAGACAATGGAGGCCCTCCAGAAAACCCTGGAGGTCACTCACCATCACCACCACATATTCTGGGCAGCTGTGCTCGAGAATCTCCAGACAGGCCTCAGTGGCCCCATTCTCCCCCTGTGGCAGAAATGAATAAAAATGCCCCTAGCAGACACACAGGCCAAACAACTCCCCCGCCTTAGATCCATCGACCAGAGGGATTCCCCTTAGTGTACTTAGAAAGGAAACATGACAGGACAGGATTGGAGGCAGGGAACAGTGCAAGGAGGGTCCTCTCAGGGATTCCACCTGGAACAGATAGATTGGGGAGATAGAGGGAGAGATAGTTGGATTGGAGAGATGCTTGTCCATGTCCACACTCCCTGTAATAGGCCGGAGCGGACATACCCTTGCCCACCCCCACCTATCTGGAGGAGAGTGGATGCTGGGAAGGAAGAGTGCAAGGCGGGATTCCCCCCTCCTTGTCCTTAGGGATTCTGCCTGTATCAGGCCAGAGTGACACTTGTCCACCACCTTATTCCTAGGAGAGTGGATGCTGGGAAGGAAGAGTGCAAGGCGGGATTCCCCCCTCCTTGTCCTTAGGGATTCTGCCTGTTAGAGGCTGGAGTGATGCTTGACCACCATCCTTATTCCTAGGAGAGTGGATGCAGGGAAGGAAGAGTGCAAGGCGGGATTCTCCCCTCCTTGTCCTTAGGGATTCTGCCTGTATCAGGCCAGAGTGACACTTGTCCACCGCCTTATTCCTAGGAGAGTGGATGCAGGGAAGGAAGAGTGCAAGGCGGGATTCCCCCCTCCTTGTCCTTAGGGATTCTGCCTGTATCAGGCCAGAGTGACACTTGTCCACCACCTTATTCCTAGGAGAGTGGATGCTGGGAAGGAAGAGTGCAAGGCGGGATTCCCCCCTCCTTGTCCTTAGGGATTCTGCCTGTTAGAGGCTGGAGTGATGCTTGACCACCATCCTTATTCCTAGGAGAGTGGATGCAGGGAAGGAAGAGTGCAAGGCGGGATTCTCCCCTCCTTGTCCTTAGGGATTCTGCCTTTATCAGGCCAGAGTGACACTTGTCCACCGCCTTATTCCTAGGAGAGTGGATGCAGGGAAGGAAGAGTGCAAGGCGGGATTCTCCCCTCCTTGTCCTTAGGGATTCTGCCTGTATCAGGCCAGAGTGACACTTGTCCACCGCCTTATTCCTAGGAGAGTGGATGCTGGGAAGGAAGAGTGCAAGGAGGCACGGTTCTCCCCTCCTTGTCCTTAGGGATTCTGCCTGTATCAGGCCAGAGTGACACTTGTCCACCGCCTTATTCCTAGGAGAGTGGATGCTGGGAAGGAAGAGTGCAAGGCGGGATTCTCCCCTCCTTGTCCTTAGGGATTCTGCCTGTATCAGGCCAGAGTGAAACTTGTCCACCGCCTTATTCCTAGGAGAGTGGATGCTGGGAAGGAAGAGTGCAAGGCGGGATTCTCCCCTCCTTGTCCTTAGGGATTCTGCCTGTATCAGGCCAGAGTGACACTTGTCCACCGCCTTATTCCTAGGAGAGTGGATGCTGGGAAGGAAGAGTGCAAGGCGGGATTCTCCCCTCCTTGTCCTTAGGGATTCTGCCTGTTAGAGGCCGGACTGACACATGCCCACCCCCCATAATTGGAGGAGAGTGGATGCTGGGAAGCAAGAGTGCAAGGAGGGATTCTCCCCTCCTTGTCCTTAGGGATTCTGCCTGTATCAGGCCAGAGTGACACTTGTCCACCGCCTTATTCCTAGGAGAGTGGATGCTGGGAAGGAAGAGTGCAAGGCGGGATTCCCCCCTCCTTGTCCTTAGGGATTCTGCCTGTTAGAGGCTGGAGTGATGCTTGACCACCATCCTTATTCCTAGGAGAGTGGATGCAGGGAAGGAAGAGTGCAAGGCGGGATTCTCCCCTCCTTGTCCTTAGGGATTCTGCCTGTATCAGGCCAGAGTGACACTTGTCCACCGCCTTATTCCTAGGAGAGTGGATGCTGGGAAGGAAGAGTGCAAGGCGGGATTCTCCCCTCCTTGTCCTTAGGGATTCTGCCTGTTAGAGGCCAGAGTGACCATTACACACACCCCTTATTCCTAGGAGAATGGATGCTGGGAAGGAAGAGTGCAAGGAGGGGAGGTTTCTCCTCTCCTGATGAATTCTGCCTGTATCAGGCTGGACGGAGCAGCTACGAGCCAAGAGACAGGAAGTTCCATTCCCAGAAATAGAGAAATGCACGTGTGCATGCAGGGCCATTAGTTTTTTAAGGCAGGGGAGTGGCGTCGCCATGCCAGGAAGGAAAGGAGCAACATCTTTCTGGCTTCTAAACTAAAGGTGTGCGTGCACTTTGGGATAGGGCACAGCCTGGTGCCCAGGGTAGAGTATCGCCAGCCCAGGATACATAGTTATGTGGAAGTGTCTGGGAGTGGGAGGAGCACAGCCGCCCCTGCAAACCTACCATCTAAACTGGCAGCAAGTGGGAGGACAAGTCAACTCCAATTCTTTTTCTACGCCTGAAATTGGAGCTTGGAGGAGGAAGTTCAACAGGCGCTGAAGTGCACTCTAAGTAATCTTCCCCCCCCCTTGGTGTACCCTAGTGAAGCCACTTTCCTTTAGCAAGAAGTGTTGCAGAACTTCAGGGACGGGAACTCTCCCTGATGGAATGTTTTGTGTCACCCTCTATGGAGAGCATGGCATCAACAAGGCCACAACAAGTTACTTTATTCACTTCAGTTGCAGCAGGTGCATAGAGGGTCTAACAATGCATGGCAGAACCCAGTTAAACTGGCAGAGGGTTAGGGTTAGGGTGGACTTCCTGAAGTCACCCTTTGGCAGCAGCAGAGTATCTCCAACCCAATTGAAGACACCCTCTCCAAGGCAGGCAAACAGGGCTATATCTTTAAGGCTGGAAGCTGAGCGACGCCCCCGCAAATCACCCATTGAGGTAGGTTATTGTGTAAAGTGCATCTCAACCACTTTGGAAGCAGAGTGGATGCAAAACCCCAGGGAAGGGAGGAACCCATTGAGGCAGGCAGGTATATAGGTTTTACAGACCAGGCATGGCCAGTGGGGAAACATTGGGCCTGCACAGACCCTAGAGAACAAACTTCCTGCTGTAAAGACCAGGAAAGGCCTATAAAAAGTGGGCTAAAATTATGTAACCCTTAGATCCAGGCATGGAGTGGGATTACAGGCAGGCAGGCAGGCAGGCAGGCAGGCAAGGGAGGCAAGGAAGGCAGGCAGGCATAAGTGCTATAGGTAGTCGGGCTCGGGAATGTCAGGATGGGAGGCATACAGGCATTGGTGGGGGTGAGTAGGGGACGGTTGCGTGGCTGCAACCACAAGTGATGGGGGTGGCGATGATGGGGGGGCTTCGCTCTCCCAGCTTTGCCCGCCTGGGTATCTGGTTCAGGGGGTGGGAAGGTTGGGGGGTCAGAAGGGAGGGGGAGTCGCCATCGTCCATCGGGACTCTTTTCATGCTAGCAGGACCTCGACATTGGTTAGCCAGGGGTTAGAATGCCTTCACCTGTCAGTGGGGCAGCAGGACAGATTTGGCATTGTGCTGGGCTACCGTGCTCCCCGCAACCCAGCTCAATCCCTACCAGAGCTCTCAGAGTTCATCGCGGCTGCGCTTTTGAGGTCCCCGTGCCTTTTGGTGGCGGGTGACTTCAATGTGCATGTTGGCGGTGAACTTTCCGGTGCAGCTCTGGAATTCATGGAAACCATGGCTTCCATGGGTCTGTCCCAGCATGTTGTATGTCCCACCCACAGGTCAGGCCACACCCTGGACCTGGTGTTTTCCTCCATGTCGGGGACTTCGAGTCTGCAGGTGGGGGATTTCATCTCCCTACCTGTGTCATGGTCGGACCACCACCTGCTCACTTTCTCCTTGGCGATCGCGGCTCCCCCTCGCGGGGACCTTCGGCCTCCTGTTTTGGCCCGCCCTCGCAGACTCATGGACCCTCATCGGTTCCAGGAGGTCTTCGGGGAGTTTCCTGGTGGACTGACTGGCGCTCCGGCCGAGGTTGTGGCCAACCATTGGTTTGTAACAGCTGCCCACACCATAGACCAGATCGCCCCTAAGCGCCTCCTCCGGTGCCGAGCTCGTCCCTCACCGTGGTTCATGGGGGAGCTCCGGGCAATGAAGCAGGTGAGGAGAAGGCTAGAGTGCAGCTGGAGAAAAACCTGGACGGCTACTAGCAAGGCTGCTGTTGATTCCCAGACTAGTCGCTATTCCACCGCGATCACGGAAGCTAAGTCATCGTTTTTCTCCGTGAGAATTGGTGAGGCCTCTAACCGCCAGGCGGAGCTCTTCCGGGTGGTTCGGGACCTCACCAATCCTAGTCTGGCCAGGCCTCCTCCTACTGATTTCAGTAGTGAGAATTTTGCAGCCTTTTTTAGTTCCAAGATTGAGGCCATCCGTGCCGGCTTTGACACCAGTTGCGGTAGCACTGCCCCGGCATCCCCGGTCACTGGTCCGCCTTCGTCGCCTCGGTTGGAGGAGCTTGGGCCTGTTTCTGCTGTCGAGGCCTCTGGGGCTATGGCGCATTGCCGGCCGGCATCCACTCCCTTCGACCCTTGCCCTTCCTGGCTTATAAAAGCTGCCAGCGGGACTATGGCCGAATGGGCTTCCGCCATCGCCACCGCCTCTTTCAGCGAGGGGTTTTTCCCCTCCCATTTGAAGGAGACGGTGGTTAAGCCCATTCTTAAGAAACCGGGCCTTGCGGCGGACGACTTAGGTAACTATTGTCCGATCGCTAACGTCCCGTTTATGGGCAAGGTTATCGAGAGGGTGGTGGCGGTCTGGCTGCAGTCATACCTTGAGGATCGGCAGTGCCTCGATCCATGCCAGTCGGGGTTCAGGCCCCATCGGGGGACCGAAACAGCTTTGGTCACCCTGCAAGATGACCTGCTCCGGGCGGCCGACAGGGGTTGCTCTACCCTGTTGGTCCTCCTGGATCTGTCAGCGGCCTTCGATACCGTCGACCACGGTATCTTACTGGATCGGCTCTCTGAGGTTGGAATCGGGGGCACTGCTCGCAGTTGGCTCCGATCCATTCTGGAGGGCCGTCCCCAGTACGTCCAGCATGGGGGGGAGCTGTCGGCCCTGTGGGTTCTCCCTTGTGGGGTCCCGCAGGGGTCGTCGCTCTCTCCTTTGCTGTTTAACATCTACGTAAGGCCATTGGCAGGGGTTATTAGGAGTTTTGGAGTGTGCTGTCATCAGTACGCTGATGACACGCAGCTCTATCTCTCCTTTTCCACCTCTGCAGTGGAAGCTGTGAGGATCCTTGATGGGTGCCTGGATGCCGTGCTGACTTGGACCGGGGCGAACAGGCTTAAGCTCAACCCCGAGAAGACGGAGGTTATGTTCTTTGGGGGCTCGCCATCCGGGTACGGTGGCCCTTTTGCCTCTCTGGGGGGAGTTTCCCTCTGGCCTGTGGAGAGGGCGCGGAATCTGGGTGTGGTCCTGGACCCGGCGCTGACTATGGAGGCCCAGGTGGCGTCGGTGACCAGGGCCGCGTATTACCACCTTCGCCAGATCGCCCAGATCTGCCCGTACCTGGATGGTGACTCTCTGAGAACAGTGGTCCAGGCGCTGGTGATCTCGAGGCTGGACTACTGCAGCGCCCTCTACATGGGGTTGCCCTTGACTCTTCTCCGGCGTCTGCAGCGGGTGCAGAATGCGGTGGCCAGGCTGGTGGCGGGTGTGCGTCGGTATGACCACATCTCCCCAGTCCTGGCTCGCTTGCACTGGCTGCCCGTTGTGGCCCGGATTAGATTCAACGTCTTGGTTTTAGTTTATAAAACCCTCCATGGCTTGGGACCGGACTACCTGGCAGAGCGTATCGCCCAGTGATCCACCTCGGCCCGACTTGTTCGGCAGGCGCGAGTGCACTCGCTCCGGGTTGCCACCGCACGAGAAGCCCGGAAGTCGGTCACCCGGAACCGGGCTTTCTCGGTGGCAGCCCCTTCCCTGTGGAATTCCATCCCTAGCGAGGTGTGCTCTGCAGAGTCCCTGCTGGCCTTTCGAAAAGCTGTAAAAACTTATTTATTTCGAGAGGCCTTTGGCGAGCCCTGATTTTTTTTTCCTTTTGTTCCCGCCATCTCTAACTTCCAAGCGACCATGTTTGTGTGTATCGTAGGGCTATGTTGTTAGTTAGTCGCTTGGCATGATAACTATTTTACTGCTGGTCTTTGGACGCACGGGGTTTTAACTGTTTTAATCTTTCTTTTTCTTTGTTGTATATTATATCATTATTGTTTTGTGTTTATTGGCGCTTGTTCGCCCTGTGTGAGCCATTTAGAGTTCCGTATGGAAGATAAGCGGGGTACAAATACAATAATAAATAAATAAATAAATAAATAAAGTGTCCTCTTGTGCATTGCTGCTGTTAAGGTCATACAGAAGCTTTGCATTTGCACCCATGGCTGAGAATCAGCCAGTCATCAACCCTTCTCCAGAGAGAAGGCCTGTCTTGGTGTCATCGGGTTGCTCCTCTACAGAGCTCCAGTCCATGACCGGATCCTCTGACCTGCAGCCCTTTTCTCAGGGCCGTGCCGTGGCTCATCATCAACAAGCAACCATTCTTCGTACACAGTGCCAGTGTGTCTAGATGTCCTCAACTTCCTGCTGAACAGTGCGGCAAAGGTGGCTCAGAATGCCCTGCCTCCTCTCCCTGCCCAGGGAGGGCAAGTCTTTGTGTCCACTGTCCACATGCCATAGGCCGGCTGCTAAATCCGGCAGGGGCAAGCTGCTGCACGGCTGCCATGGAGTGCCAAGCTGTGTGCACCCCCAACAGTACGTTTGGCCCACCATTTTGTACCACCCAAGCAAAGTTACAGTGGGCATGGAGGACTGAGTGCTGACGGTGCTGGGATGGGATGGCAGAAGAGACAAGAGAAGCAAGAGATGGTGCCGGGCAAGACCGATTTAGCCAAACAAGTGGGCCAGGATGTAGTAAGTAAGACTGGGAGGTGGGTTACAAGGGGGAAATAGCCACCTATGCTGCTGCTGCTGCTCCTGCTTCTGGGAGTGCCTCTTGCAAAGAGGACTATCATCAATATGAATGTGGAGTCGTCCAAGCCCAGTGAAGAAGAGGTGTCTGCCAAGAGTGTGGCTGAAGCCGTCTACAAGTTGTTTGTGGGTTGGACATTAGCAACACATTTCCTGTTTACTGGGTTGTGGCTCTTTCTCCTTGGCTTGCCTGTGAGCAATTATAATGTTGGTTGGGTTGATAGGGAAGATGGTAGCCAGATGCAACTTTGAAAGGAAATAAAGATTTATGTGAATCCCTGGTTAGTTCCACATAGTTGATGTGCCTCCCTTGGCCATTCATTCTGGTGGCCATCTTTTCCTCATTTCCTTCAGAACTGGAAAAGTCTATGAAGCACCTGGTTGTTTGGGCATTGCTTTCCATCCTGTTCACAAAGTGGCAAGTTCTATCCATTGGTTTCCTTGTGATTTGTTCATCTTGCAAAAATGTGTAAAGACCAGGCATGGCCTAGAAACATTGGGCCTACAAAGACCCTTCAAAATAAACATTAAGTGGTCCTCCCTGGTTTGGAGCCAGGCAAGGCCTAGAAAAATTGGGCATAATCTAACCTTTCAATTGAGTGGGAATGCAGCAGGCAGGCAGGCTGGCTGGCTGGCATGGAGGCAGGCAGGCTGGCAGGCAGGCATAAGTACAGGTAGTCGGGCATGTTAGAGCAAGGGAGGCATGATTGGAACCGGTGGAAGAACGACTGTGGACCTAGGGGTTGGAGTGGTGGGGCAACTCCAACGTGGAAAGGTTGAACCGGATGAACGTCAACCTTTCCACGGTCCCCGGGTCCAGACGTGAGCAGCGTGGCCTCTGGACATCTCCCATGTGGGAGAAGACGCGCTCACTCTGGACACTGGTGGGGGGGTGGACAAGAGGTCCAACGCCAGAGTCGAAAGCATGGGCCACATGTCTGCCTTTCTGGCCCAGTATTGGAGGGGGTCCAAGGTTAGGGGTTGTAGGGGCTCGGCCATGTACTCCCTCACCATGGTCCGAGCGGGGTCCGGTTTCTCTTCCTCCCTTGCCTCCACTGAGGAGGAGACTGCCATGGCTAGGCAGATGCCAGGTAGTTGGCTGGTGGTAATGCACCTGGTCGAGGATCCATCCTCTGCCCCGCTCTGGCTGCCTTACGCCCTCTGGAACAGCTGTTCCTGCCTTGCAGCAACCCTGCAGACCTGTTTGAATAGCTCTGTCTCCCATGCGTTGAGGTCCGCAACACTGCCGGCCAAGGAACCCTTGACATGAGGGTCACACAGGTATGCCATCTGGTACAACTTTTCCCTCCTCAGTGGGCTAAGGTGGGTATCCACGCCGGTCAACAGCCTGTCTACCAAGGCCCTGCTCTTTGTGAGAAGATCGGCTTCCTCCCGGAGACTGGCCTCCAGGTGTTGGTGAAGGGCATGTACCAGGGGAAGTACATGGCCCAGGTGGCGGTGTAGCCGCTGAGGACGTGGGTGGTCTCCTCAAAAGGCTGCAGGATACCCACCATCTGGGAGAGGGAAAGCCACTCGGTAGCACCAATGTCCAACTCCATTCCCCCAGGCAGGATGGGAGTGGTGGACATGATGCACTCGACCACGTCGCTCTGCTCCACCAGACGCTTGACCATTTCGTAGGTGGAGTTCCACCGGGTGGTCACGTCCTGGATAAGGACGTGCTTGGCTCATCCCATCTCCGCCTGCTTCTCACGCATCATCCTTGATGCCTTGATGCTGCGTGAGAAGTGCCCGACTATCTTCCTGCACTTGTCCAGCAAGGCCTTGTTCTCTAGGGTCCCCTCACACCAAGACTCATTTGCTGTTCCCAGCCCACTAGGTGCAGTTTGTGGGCTACGCACAAGATGCTCCGGAGCCCTGCCCTTTCAACCGCGTTGATCATGTTATGGCCTGTGTCGGTAACCATGAACCCACGATTCACCTGCCCCTCGGGTGCCCAATCTCGCAGGGCAGACAGGAGTACCTCGACAATGTGGATGGCTTTGGCCGAGTCCTCCATGCTTTTTGCTTGGAGAAAGACCACCCTGTACCCTCTTGGGGTGCTCCCTTGCGCCTCCCCCTTTGGCTCTTCCTGTGAGGCCTTACTGCTGCCAAAGACCTGGTATGGGTGATGGTATGCGAAAGGTTGGGGATGGGGATTGCACGCAGTAATCCATGCTTCCCTCATTGGAATAAGAAGATGCTCCGGTGGTGGTGGTGCTGCTGCTCCCCCTGGGGGAGGGAGTGGTACCAGCAATATCACTTTCTGCACTGCTGCCTGTGCCTGCCTTCAGAAACGTGCCCCTTTTAATTTTAGTGGGGGTCCCCTTTCCCTTGCCTCTGCCTGTGCTACTCTTCCTCATTTTTTTTTGTTCTGATTAATTTATTTTATATTGTAAGTAGTTTAATAAACTTGGGCTCCTTTTTGGCCCACAAATGCACTTTCAGTGTTTTCCTTTTACAAGATTTCAAGGTTGGCCTGCTGGCCCTAGATAGAAGTGGTTCCCTTGTAGAACGACTAGGCTAGGCTACTTTGACACTTTAAATAAACAGAGAAATTCAATAAATTATCGGCACCGTTTTGTCCCACAACACAAATAAAGTTTGATTTTACTACACAGAGATATCCTGGATAGTTAGGTTAGGGTATCTCTTCTTGCACCCCCAAATTGGGTGTGGATTTGTGCAAGCACTGAGGCAGCAGAAAACAACTTGAGGGGTAGCATAAGTACTGGCCTCTCCCTCTAATTGAACAGGGATTGTACTACAGAGAGGTAGCTTGGATAGTTAGGTTAGGGTATCTATTCTTGCACCCCCAAATTGTGTGTGGATTTGTATCAGTGCTGAGGCAGCAGCAAGCAACTTGAAGGGTAGCCTAATTATTGCCCCCTTCCCCAAATTGAACAGGGATTGCACTACACATAAGTAGCCTGGATAGTTAGGTTAGGGCATCTCTTCTTGCACCCCCAAATTGTGTGTGGATTTGTACCAGCACTGAGGCAGCAGCAAGAAACCTGAAGGGTAGACTAAGTATTGGCCTCTCCCTCTAATTAAACTGGAATTGTACTACACAGAAGTAAGGTAGTGTAGCTCTTCCCCTCCCCCCAAAAAAAACCCAGAACAACTTGAAGGTTAGCCTAAGTATTGGCCCCTTCCCCAAATTAAACAGGGATTGTACTGCAAAGAGGTAGGGTAGTGTATCTCTTCTTGCCCCCCCAAAAAAGCAGAAACTGCAAGGGTAGGTTAATTGGTCCCCCAATAAATGAACTTGAATTGTATAGGGGTTGGGTGAATGCTCCCCACAGATTTGGCTTGATTTGTAGGTTTACTATTGCCCCACCCCAAAAATAAACTTGAAGAGTAGGCTAACAAATGCCCCCTAAAAAACTAGAAATTTGTGTAAATAAATAATTTAGTTGTACGGCAACACAGAGTAGCTGAGATGATATGAATAAATAAATGAAAATATTTCTTTTCTTCTCATCAGGATGAAAAAAATTGAAAAAGTATACTATATGGTGGTATTTTAAAATTAATCCAAAAAAGACACCTCCCCTACTCCTCCTTAAATCCAAAATCCAAATCCAAAATCCCCCCCAACAGTCAGAGACTCAGAGAGATTCCCTTGATCTCAGAAAATAAAATAAACCAAGTCTAACTGCTGCTCCCTTCAGCAGACAAAGCTGCACCGGACACAGAATAAAAAAAAAATTCTTCTAAATCAATAATAATTCAATTCGATCTTATTCTGGATCAAACCGCACAGGACAGGTGGAGGAGAACAGGAAAGGAGGACTCGTGCCTGCCTGCCTGCCTGTGCCTTTGTTCCCTGCCTGCCTAAATAAGAGCCTAGAAAGCCTTGATCAGATTGAGAATCGCAGCACCAGCACAGCCCTCCTCCCTCAACCACATCCACAACACGGCTGCAAATTCTCAAATGTGCCTCAGCTTTTTATGCCCTCTTAGACTTGCAGAAGTGTCAGTCAAAACCTGGCCATGTCATTGGATGAATTTGTCCAAAAAGTTGCATGGTCCCATCCCATGGCCAGCCTATCATTGCGCAGATCGATAGAAAAATAAAATAAAATAAAATAAAATCAATGAAGCTTGGAATTAGAGATGGGCACGACTTAGCGGTATTCCCATTTCCGTTTCCGTTACTCGTATCCGTTACTCTACGGAAACGGAAACGGGAATTACTCCACCAGAATTCGAGCTCGAACCGATGAACGAACAATTTGGTCTGATTTGTCGTGCTCGTTACTTGCATCGCGGCGATCGCGCAATGCCAAGCGGCACAGAAAAAAAGTTTTTAAAAGTTAAAAAAAACCCGATTCCCGGCCCTAAAAGTAGGCGAAAACTGTCTGAGGGCACCTACCAGGCCAGAAGGGTGTTTTATTTTGGGGGGGGGGTTCCCGCCCCCCTCTCCTTGGCTATTGCTACTGCTGCGCTGCTGGTACCAGGCTGGGAGGGTGCATCCATTTGCCATGCAGTGCGGGGGATCCAAAATGGCGACCGCAATATTTTTTTTGAAATCGTTGCCCAAAACCCCACCAAAGCACCACAGAAACATGCGAAAATTAGCTATTTTAAATGCTTGAATTTTTACAGTAGCAGCAGTGGGTTTTTCTTGCAAAAAAAGTCTCCGTTGATTTTATTTTATTTTATTTTATTTTATTTTTTTACACCTGCGCATTCGCAATGATGGGCTCGCCCATGGGAGTGGACCATGCAAAGTTTTGGAGCCATTCCACCAATCGCATGGCCAGGTTTTGCTGACTGTACCAGGCTGGGAGGGCGCATCCATTTGCCATGCGGTGGGGGGGGGGGGGGGATCCAAAATGGCGACCGCAATATTTTTTTTTGAAATCGTTGCCCAAAACCCCACCAAAGTACCACAGAAACATGTGAAAAATAGCTATTTTAAATGCTTGAATTTTTACAGTAGCAGCAGTGGGTTTTTCTTGCAAAAAAAAAGCCTCCGTTGATTTTATTTTATTTTATTTTATTTTATTTTATTTTTTTACACCTGCACATTTGCAATGATGGGCTCTCCCATGGGAGTAGACCATGCAAATTTTCCACCAATCACATGGCCACTTGGCCAGGTTGACCACAGAGACTTCTGGGATGTGCCTATCGGGCATAAACAGCTCACTAATCGTAGCCCAAACCCGAACCCTAAGCCTAACCCATATGCCAGTACACTGTCCTTCTAAGTGGGTCAGAGAGGCACCCAGAGGTGCACCCCAATACTCACCCTAACCTCACCCATAACTAGCCTAACCCTAGCCCTTTCGCTAACCCGTCTTAACCCTAAGCCAGATCTACTTGCATTGCACTACATGCAAGTATGTGAGACACAGCGGGTGCAAAGAGTCTGCCAGTCCATCACTTGTGGCTCTGGCTGACTCCTGCAGCTCCCTCCAGGAGCCCGCTACCCCCTCCCCAAACCAGTACTAACGACAACGAAAAACGAAAAAACAAACCTACTAATTTTTGTGAATTTTTGCGAAAAACGGAAATGAGCCGAAACGGAACCGGCCCGACTAACGACAACTCGAAAAAAATTTTTTTTCAAGTCGTGCCCATCTCTACTTGGAATCAACTCCAAATCAAGCCCAGACATAAAATAAAATACAATCAAACAGATAAGAGAAAGAAATGCACGCTCAGAAGCAACCTTTCCCCACCAGGATGTTTTTTCAAAGGGACTCAATTGGGCAGCTGGGTCCTAAAGGGGAAAAAAAAAACCTCGTGATGCGAAAAAAACATAACAGACATTTAATTGCAAAAAAACCACAGCTAGGATTAATCAGACATTAATAAATAAATGTCACAGTATTTGTGTTTTGCTTCGGTGCCTTTTTAGACCACAATATCCAAAAATAGCTTGTGGTAGCCATTTTGGATCCCCCCACCGCATTCATGGCTACGATGAGAGACAACGATGATGACCCCCCCCCCAGCCTGGTGCCAACCACAGCCAGGAGGAGGACAGCAACAGAGAAAAACAACAACGGTGTGGGACCCCCAAAAATCACCCCTCTGGTAGGCGGCACAGGCTCAGGCAGGCATATTTTCGCTGTGTCCGGCCAGGGTTTTTTTTAAAAAAACTTTTTTTTCTTTCTACATTAACTGCTTGTGTTGTGTCTGCTTCATTTTTCATCGTGTGAGCGGCGCGATGCCACTAATGGTAACAAAAAAAGCCAAACAAATTTCTCTTGGTTCTGTTCGGGTTCTGCCTGACCCATCCAAATTACCGTTCTTCATATATATATAATCCTTCCTCCAGTTTTTATTTATTTATTTGTTTGTTTGTTTGTTTGTTTGTTTGTTTGTTGGATTTTTATACTCCCCATCTGGCAGCGACACCATTCTGGGTGGTTAACAACAATTAGTCAGTAAAAGACAGTACTTATCCTGACACCAGTTCATATCTACATTTACAGGACATAATAAATTCAACTAATTTCTGTACACGTGGGTTCTGCAAACCCTCCAAAACAATATAGCAACAATTATAAGCTATATAAGATCACATTTTAAAAATAGTGATTTCAAGTGAAATATCAGCAAAGCAAATAAAACCTATAATTCATAAAGAAAATTCACACAGATTATAAGGAGCCCTGCTTTCCTTGAGGAACAACTGCTATGTTTCTGGGTTGCAAGACCATGCCTTTAGGCATATAAGCCAGAATCCCATCAAGATTTTCCTCTGGAGTAGTTGAAATCATTTAAGACACAACAGCAAATTTCAGCCAACCAGCAACACGCCAGATGACTAAAAGGCAATTAGGCACCATGTACATTAGTTGCAATTTGGCACTATGACCTATTATACAATTCCATTCACTCTGGGGCATAATTCCAACAGGATTCTAGCCACTGTCATGCTACCTACTTAGAATTGGGCATGAATTAAAAAGCAAATTGCAAAATTCAGTTCTTAAATACTAGACCACAGAAGTCCATATTTGTCTATTCAGAAGTGAATCCAATTGCATTATGTAGGTAAACAGAGATAGATGGGAAACCTGATGCTGAAATCCTGAACTGACTTATCTAGCAACAAGATACATTGAAGTAAGTGGAAGTATTTAGTGGCCCAAAGATTTTTTTCATGGCCCCTAGAGTCCCTGGAAGGGGGAATGTGCTTCAATTATGCACCCCTACTCACCCTCCTGAAAAGGGAGAGGGGTGTATATAATAAGGTACAGGGTCTCTCACAGATCATATTAGAGCCAAAAGAGAGAGAGAAAACCTAAACAAAGTTTAAATTGCAAATTTAAAACAAAGGGGGGGGGAATCAGAAAAGCAAGCAAACAAAACCTAACAGGAAATAACTTACTAATTATATCTGCTTGCAATTTTATGGGCTAGTTTATTCCAGAAGCTCTTTTGGCCAAAAGAAATGGCTCCAGAACTTCTTGACCATATCAATCCATATTCCAAACAGGTGTGCTGTGTTAAACAGTGGCTACATGTCCATTTTTGGTTGGGATGTCACACTGCTCCGATGAGCTTCAAAGGTGCTTCAGAGAACACTTGTGGTATCTGATCTTTGATCCTTTTCAGAGAGACTTAATCCAGACAAAAAGCACATTGACGAACAGTGCCATTCCAAAGAATGAAGGTGCAAGCTGTATTTCATTTAACACTGACTTCAATGGGACCTCAAATGAGGCAAATTAGAGCTGTGAGACCTGGTGGTTTTGTATTTTGGGGGGTTTGTTTGGTTTGGTTTGGTTTGCATTGTATTTTAACCCCCTGAAAATGATCAAAACGCAAAGTCCTTTGGGTGTAGCTGGTTCTTCTCTTCTGCAGAGCTGGGATTTGTCATGAGGAGGAGAATACACTGTCAAGGGACTGCACTCCTTTTCATTTCATCTAATCCCAACTCATGTTACAGGAGATAATTACAGAGACAAACACAGGATGCTTGCTATTAACTAGGACATTTTTTGAAAAAACAATTAATTCTTCCCGTGAATCTTAATCAGTATGACTATAAAAAAGCAACACACATTTGCTCTCTCCCTATTATTTTCTGTTTGTCTAACATCTGCTTGCAAATAAGTGGCAGCAATAATGAATTCATCACTTTGGTATTTTATGGGGAAAATTAATAAGCATTTTTTTTTAAAAAAATGAAACAAAGCACACTCTTGCTTTATGATGTGCATTAAAAGCTCATTTAACTAGTCAAAACTAAGGGCTTCTCTGTGCACCAAAGAAACACTGTGCATAGTCATTGGCATCAGATACATTTCATTCCCAATGAATACTTGCTCCCCAGTGTAAGGAAATTAGGGATGATAGGACATAGAGTCATTTTCTTAGTCTCATATTAGCAGCACAGATTTCACTCTGCAGTAGACTTTATCTATGGAATGTGTTAGTTAGTCAAGGAAGTTAATTAGTTAGGAAGCATGGACTCTATTGGAATAATTGGACATTTCAGGATCACATGAATGGGGCAGCAAGAAATCAAGTTATCAAGATACAAAGAGAAGAATCACCATTACTCTTGAAGTGGTACGGGATGGAATATAAGCAGAACACTTTGCTTTTGTTTTTACTCTTCTTTACTTTGCATCACCTTGCTTTTCCTGCACTTCAAGATGATTGCTCATTAAGCTAGCGTTTAGAATTATTTAGAATAGCCATGGATTTCATAAAAGAGGTAGGACATATTACTTAGAATAGTTTTTTGTTTTTGTTTTTGTTTTTAGGGAAAATATGCCTGCACTTTAAATCTATTTTAATTTGTCATTTTTTTAGAAATAAAACTTTATTATTATTTACTTTGCCTTCAAAGGATTGATTTTGGTGAGTTAAAAGAATCCAGGTACTCACCTTGTGATTAAAGCACAGATTTCTCAGCAAGGGGCTGGGATGTGCTTGTAACTCACGGTAACATGGGTCGGTTTCCGAGCACCCAATTCTACGAAGGGTTAACTATGAAACTATGTTAGAGGCTGGTATCTTTGAAAAGTATTGCAAACATAGGAGAGGGCAGCACTTGTAGCCAGAAGTGCAGTTTCCATTGCTCTTGTTTCTATGGCCATACAAAAAGTCAATACAGTAGACCCTTGTATAACAAACAGCTTGTATAACATAAAATTTGTACAACATAAAAAGGGGGAATTTGCTTAACATAATTGCCTATGGGGAAAATCCATACAACATAAAAATGGGATTACTCCATTTCCAATGCATTCCTATGGGAATTTGTATAAAGGAAAATTTGCTTAACATAATTTCATTTGGAACAAATTAATTCCTTTATACAAGGTACCACTGTATTGTTAACTGGGTGCATAGTATGACATGTAATTAGGGCTGTACTACCATTAGGCACAGTAGGACAACATTACTACATGGCAGTTGCTAGGGGGAAAGCAGCAATAGTTCTTTGGTGCTCCTCTTTTGCAAAGGCCAAATATCAAATGACACCACCAACATCACTTATTGACATGCTCCATCCCATTGCTGAAATCTGTAGATCCACAGTGCAAGGATGTAAGACGTGTTAGCATCCACCCAATAGCTCCTTAAGATCTCACCAAAATGCTTCCATTTCTGCACTGTCCACCTGCGTGTCTCATTTAATAACAACCACACCTCTCATTGGCCTGTCATTATCCACAAATACACTGAATGGGATGGCCAGAAATCTCCCGCCCACTTTTAGATGATCATGTCAATCAGGGAAGATGGGCCAAAAATTCCTATCTGCCCTGAAATGACCAACTAGTATTGTATTAGATGCAAAGGACAGGTAGGTGGGCAAATTCCTTTATGAGAACATCAAGGTATTAAGACCATCGGTGGAAGCCCTTCTCTTCATCCCACAACCTTCACAGGAGCACTTGTTAGGGACACAAGCGAGGGCCTTCTCTGTTGCTGTTTTCTGACTTTGGTACTCCCTCTCACAGGAAGCTAGCCTGGTCCCATCTTTGCTCTGCTTCCACAAGCAGAAGGCAGAGACCTTTCTCTTCAGGCTTTTAAATAAATAAAATGGAAATAAAATGGTGCCAAGGCTGATGATGATCTGAAGTCCAATTTAGAGGTCATAGATTTTTGCTTGGGCTGCCCCAATTTTTAGAATTGTCTTATAGAATGTTAATTTCTTCCTCTAGCACAAGATAAATTATAAATGTTTGCATGCTACCATATTCTGTGTATTTCCCATCCTTCTACAGGAGCACTGACACACAAACAGCTTTGAACAATCACTCTGATTACTCCAGAGAACAAACTTGCATTGTAAGAAAAAGTAATTCTTAAAAAACAACAACACAAAAACATGTATTCTAAAGCCCTAACTGCTTCCCCTGACATTTCAAAAATTATATATGTATAAAATGCTCCTTTGTTCTCTCGGTCCTTTCTTTTCTTTGGCTAAAATAGCACTACTTGGTTAAATGTTAGTGCACCTTTTAAATAAAAATATGTGTATTTTCCCTCAGCAGGTGTGCATTTTATTTTATCTGAATTTCCAACATTGCAAATGTTTAAAAAAATTGGCTACTTTTAAAATAATTTCTGCCATAACCCCTAGGGTTATAAAATATATGCATATTTTAGACCCAGTATGCTAGTAACTCTTTAAAAAAAGGGGTGGATAACAGTATCTCGCAGAAGTACATTCCTGGCACATTGATGACTTTATTCTCCAAAGAGCTGGGTGGGATGAAAATGTTCAATAATTCTTCAGCTAAGCTTAGTAGGCAGTAATAGCACATCTTCCTCTTCTCCTCCCCTACCACCTTTCTGTTTTCTTCTTTCCTCCGGACACTGCAAATAGTAACAGCATTTATAATGTTTGCTGTGCCAAATTTTGTATCACCCCTGGATGCTGAGGAATGTTTTTGTTATTGTTATGGGCCATCAATGCGGAACTTATTTATACAATCCTGACAGGGCTTTCAAGAGATGTGAGATGCTTAAGGAATAGTTTTATCACTCTTCACCAGTCCCCTACCTCAGTGCGTTTCCATGACTGAGCAGGGATTTGAACACAGGTCTTCTGAGTCCTATCATTCTACACCCTATACCACATTGGGTATCACTGAGGGATAGTGATTGCCATAAAGAAATGATGAGGACTGGAGAAGCATTCAGAGAGAGTTCTGTACAGATCTCCACCCTCCTCCCCACTCCATTGAAGGAAATATATGAAAAGTTTCAAACCTTCTTCAAAACATTCCAAGAAATTTTGGCTCAGTTCTTCCTTACTATGTTTACCTGTACTTTGCAATTTGCTACCAAGTTAGGAACACCATAATTTAATTAACAATATGGAAATCAATAGGTTGAAATTGGTTTTTATTAATACATGCTTCTTTTAATAACTGGAACATATTCACACAAGATTAATTATGATTAGAGATGGGCACGACCAGAAAAAATTTTTTTTTGAGTTGTCTTTTTTCGGGACGGGTCCGTTTCGGGTCGTTTCCATTTTTCATGAAATTTTTTTAAAAAAATTGTCATTTCGTCGTGTCGTTTGTCGTTACCGCGCTGCGATTTCGCGCGATTTGTCATCCCAGCAAGTGGCGTCCCACCGGCACTAGGTGTTTTTGCGCCCTAGGTGGCGGGCGGGGTGGCGGGGTGGCCATGGGCGGGCGGCGGCAGCGGCAGGGGGGAGGGGCAGGCGTGCGGGTTAGGGTTGGGGTTAGTGGGCTTTTTATGCCATCTGGCACATCCAGAAGTGTCAGTCAAAACCTGGCCATGCGATTGGTAGAATGGGTCCAAAAATTTGCATGGTCCCATCCCATGGCCAGCCCATCATTGCGCAGGTATAAAAAAATAAAAATAAAAATAAAATAAAATAAAATCAGTACGACCTTTTACTGCTATAAAAAACCCACTGCTGCTACTGTAAAAATTCAAGCATTTAAAATAGCTAATTTTCACATGTTTCTGTGGTGCTTTGGTGGTTTTTTGGACCATGATTTAAAAAAAAATATTTCGGACGCCATTTTGGATCCCCCCACACCGCATGGCAAATGGAGACGCCGAGGATGCCCCCTCCCAGCCCGGTACCAGCAGCCCAGGACAGGAGGGGGGGAAGGCTGGTGACCTCCCCCCCCAGAAACCACCCCTCTGGTAGGTGCCCTCAGGCAGGCATATTTTCGCCTGCTTTTTTGGCCGGGAATCGGGTTTTTTTTATTTTTAAAACTTTTTTTCTGTGCCGCTTGGCATCGCGCGATCGCCGCGCGATGCCAGGAACGACAACGACAAATCAGACCCAATTTTTCTTTTTTCGATTCGAGTTCGAGTTCTGACAGCTTAATTGTCGTTACCGTTTCCGTTACGTAACGGAAACTATATCCGAAAATGGAAACGACAACTTCGCCAAGTCGTGCCCATGTCTAATTATAATATTAAAAGAAGAACGTGCAATTAGATGGGCCACCATATGTGTTCACCTACTAATATGTCATGTAATTGATTTCTCTAGCCAGTATTGGCTTCTCCTAGCTCTCAGACAGGAGCTCTAAGAACTATTATGAGGAACAGAAAGTAAAACTTCTTTGCTTTTAACAGTCATGTGAAAACTAATGCTTTCACTTTGCCTGAGAGAGTTTGTTCTAAGATATTCATCATACTTTAAGAATAAGCACAATCACAGGGCATTTCACACAAACTGAGTATCTGGAAAACAGTGCCCATATTTTAAAATTGGAACAGGCTGTGACGTGCAATTAACCAAACTTATACACACAAACACTCTTGAGTTGGGTGAGGGTAAGGATGTTAAAATTAATTAAGAAGAGGAAAATAAATATGTACATAAGATAAAATGAGTAAACAAATGTCCATGTAGTCCCAAAACAGAAAAATGTATGATTTTCAGCATGAAAAGTAAACACAGTCTTGCTACTTTGTATGAATCAAGAATGGTGGGTGGAGGCATCCACAAGTATGATGCAGGAAATACAACACAACTGAAGCAGAGACCAAATACTGTTGTACAAGTAATGCCTGTGTGTGTATTGGGGGGGGGGGGGGCATTTCCTTCTTCCATTCTATGGATCCCAGAGTTTCTGTGCAATGAAATAGATTATTCATCAGTTGAACAAGCTATAAGAGGAAGTCTTCCATTATCTATAATCTCCCCATCCCCCTTTCTTTAGTTTATAGGCTCAGACCCTCCAATTTAGTGAAATCACTACTCAGGATGGTTTACACAACCTAGACTATATTAATACTCTTCTCTTTGATGCTGCTTGAAGGGAAATGTAGTTAAACAGCTAAACAGGACCTGTCCTACCAATTTAGGACATTGCATTTGTCCATGTTTTGCAAATTCAGCTTGTTGTTACTTCCCTCACCACTACAAGCATGAGGCAGCATTGGCACCATTTAGCACCGTTTACACTATAACCACTGATCTGGGAGATCAAGTGTTGTGTAATGGCCTGTGATGGATTTGAAACAGTTAAAATCCCAGCTAAATTACAAATCTCATTTGATGTCCCTGGGCCAAGTACTCAATGACGCCTATCTTTCAGGATTATTTTTTTCATAAAATGGATAGAGAAGAACCTTGAAGGCACCTATGTACATTGCTGTCATTCTCAAATTCAACTAAAAATGATCTTTTTTTCTAAACACAAGGATTTCTCTTAATATTCTACTGTAGTGAGACATCTAGTCACATTTTAATGATGGTACTACTCTCCTTGATACTTAATAATACCACAGGAATCCTCCACAAGTAATGCACTGTTATGTGATTTAAAGGAGCAAAAGCGGAAGGGTATTTATTTATTTATTTATTTATTTATTTATTTATTTATTTATTTATTTATTTATTTATTGAGATGGGCATGAAGTTCCAAAATGGCATTTCATTTCATTTTTTGTTTTTGTTTTTTCGTTTCATTTAGAATGAAACATATTTTTTTAAATGGTTTCCTTGTTCGTTTGTTTTGTTTTTCATTTCTTCATTTTTATGTTTTTAATTCAGTCTGACCAGCTGCCCCATGGGCCAGGTCGGCTCTTTTTTTATGTTTTTATATTATTATTATTTTAAACTCGAGCCAACCAGCTGGCCCGAGGGCTGGGTCAGTACCTTTTCTATTTTTTTTATTTCTTTTATTCCCCCAATTGATGGTGCCCAATTGTGGGGGCAAGGGCAGGCTTTAAAAAGTTTTTTTTTTCCTGCTGAAGCCCCGTGCTACAGCTGATTGGCGGTGGCTTCTGTGGGGGGGGGAAAGCTCATGGCTTCAATGCATTCCTATGGGAAAACGAAAAACAAAGCAAACGAAACAGAAATTTCCATTTTGTTTCATTTTGTTTTTCTTTGATGGGTCCATTATTCGTTTCATTCCATAATGAAATGAATAACAAATGACAAAACAAAACATTCATTTCGTGCCCTTCTCTATTTATTTATTTAGCTCACAGACCCTTCAACTGAGTGAAATCACTACTCAGGATAGTTTACATAACATAGACTAGATTAAAAGTACTCTTCTCTGAAAACTGACTAACATCTTGCATTATATTTCCATGTATGGAAGGTGGTTGTTACAGACCTATTGCTGTGAAGCTGGTCTTATACCATTAGTAGCATTATGCTATATTATCATAAAAACAAGGAATTGTTACCATCATTTACAACCACATAATAATTAATGAGTGGTATCTAGTTGCCTAAAAATCTTTAGTACCTTCTTTATTGTTCTGTGAAAGTCAGTTGCTTTGGAAATTTCTCTCCCATAGCTAAAACAGACCTGTCCTACCAATTTATGACATCTGATTACATGACAACCCCAAATTGTACTCCTGAGAGGGAGGCATACAGATATCTTATTTAAAATGCTGATTCACTGTAATTAGAGGAACTCTGTACATTTTGTGACAGCTAGCTGGCTGCCAAGATTTGAAAGAACTTTGAAAAAAACTGATAATTGGGTTTTACTAAAGTTGTCTCCTAACTTCAATTGAACAATCATCTCTGATTATGTAAAAATTTCAAAATATATCATTAAATCAATTATCAAAAGTAGCAGAAAGATTTAGTAAAATTGGACTTTTTCATCTGGCACTTCTAGAAATGTGTTTATACTTTAGAAGATACCATGGTTCTCACTGGGTGGCAAATTTTCACTTGGAACCCACCACTTCAGAATGCAGACAGGAGATTTAAATGATTCAGGCCTAGACCATATGCTACTCTCAGAAAAGTTGTGGTGGGGATGTAGGTTGGTTGAAAAAACACATGTTCTTCAGATTTGGAATTTAGTCAGGAAAGAAAGCAGAATATTTGGAATTCATGCAGAAAATGAAGTGGGGGCATTTTTGCATTTTCCAAACTGATCCAATGGGAAGCAAGGAAACCTGGATTGGCTTTCATATTTAATCAGATCTTTCCAACACTCCCAATTTTGCTTCACTGCTTAGAGATTCGCTGCTTTAGAGGTTTTATTTCAGAGGATCCAGGCATGACTGACAGTGAACAACTAAATGCTAAATATAACATGAAGCTGGGTAAAGTGTAAATTGTACAGCTGAGCTCAGGGAGAGTGCCTCCACCCTACCTGACCATCTCGGCATGAATTTAATGCCCACAAAATCTCTACAGTTAGCCCTCCAATATTTAAACAGAGTTTTTGTGATACACAGTAAATAGTAATTAAGACTTTCTCAGATGGGCTGTGATTTGTGCAGTTTGTAGTGTTTGTTCATTGCTAAGATAGGGGAGGGTGCTTTACCCTTCCAAAATTTCAAGGAACTGTTTGCAAGGGCCCCCCTTTTAATTTTACACTGAGTGATGGGACCTCTTTTGCTGAATGCCGATTATTGAAATTTACATCCCATGATTTATACAATGTATTATCCAAACTTTATAAAGTTAAATCATGCTTTGGCATTTGCCCTCAGACATTGAATTGCCACTGCGGTGGCTGGGCCTTGGCTATGGGGCCTATCTGAATAGAGAGGACAGAGACTCACCAGTGGTAGAAATGGCATTTATTAGACCTGCCTAAGATGAGCAATAAAATAGTGTATTTACCCTATGGGTGATGCAGTAAGAACTTTTTTTTCATGCTTTGGAAAACTTTCATGCTTCCTCTTTGAGGAAGAGTCAATGCTGTAATTGTATTTCAAGTATATGCAATTTGGGATCCATAATTACAAATTTGGGACCTTTGTGGTTCACACATCATGATGTGTCCTCTTTAACTGGACAGTGATTTTGGCATTAAATAAATAACCTTGAGTAATGTCGGCATCCTGAATTATAATGTCAGATCCATTCATCATCAGTTGCCCTCTGTCATTGAAGTTGGATGTCTCATTGGCTTGGCCCAGTCCATCAACCCCTTTTTTTGAATGGAGGACATGAGAAACTATTCTGAGATCTGCCCAATGGGAATGATGACAGGACATTTTCTCCCATGGAATGATGCAGCATGTATTTGTGTTCATTCATAAGGATGCCCCACCCCCAATTTAACTAGAGATCAAATGAAAGTTAGGATTTGAAATTGGGGCCCATTCATTATCAGTAAATCACATCACAGAATTCTGCCAACTATACGGAATTTGAAAAAAGCAGTACAAATAGCTTTGAAATCTAGTTGTTCAGAGCAGCCAATTTGATTGCACTTTATGTAGTTATTAAAGTGACTAAGAGAATGGTGGAATCCAAAGCCAATTGGTCAGAACCTCCTTTGTGGAAGGCTGACTGGTCATGGGTGGTGGACCGCATCTCACATACCCTGAGCTAATTGAAGGAAGTATTGTCCTGGGCACGTGTGACATTTTAAAGAGCTCCACAGTAAGAGAAACTAATGATCAATGTGACGTGACCTGAGAATCTATGCACAGGAACTTGGTTGTGCATTATGATGGCCTTCTCTTAACTAAGTGTACATATGGTACTATTATTGCCATAGTCGTACAAAAGGTCAGGGATCAGGACTAGAGATGGGCATGACTTAGTGGTATTCCCGTTTCCGTTTCCGTTACTCGTTTCCGTTACACTACGGAAACGGTAACGGGAATTACTCCGCCAGACTTCGAGCTCGAACCGACGAACGAACAATTTTGGTCTGATTTGTCGTGCTCGTTCCTTGCATCGCGAGATCGCGCGATGCCACACGCGGCACAGAAAAAAAGTTTTTAAAAGTTAAAAAAACCCGGTTCCCGGCCGAAAAGCAGGCGGAAAAATGCCTGCCGTGCCTCAGGGCACCTACCAGAGGGGTTGTTTCTGGAGGTCCCCGGCCTCCCCCCCCATCCCCCGTCCTGGGCTGCTCTGGTGGGACTCGCCGCAGGCTCGCAGCCAGCAAAAAGCCCAGTCTCGCCGCCGGCCCGCCCGCCCGCAATTAAAGCGCAAGCAAGCGGCACGGACGGCACAGGAAAAAACTTTTTAAACTCTCCCCCCACCCATTCCCGGGCCAAAAAAGCAGGCGGAAAAATGCCTGCTTGACTAAGGGCGCAGGGCACCTACCGGAGGGGTGGTTTCTGGAGGGGGGGTCCCGCCTCCCCCCCGTACTGGGCAGCCGGACTCGCGAGTCGCCATCGCCATGCCATGCGGTGCAGGCGGGGGATCCACAATGGGGCGGCAAACGCAATATTGTTTTTGAAATCGTGGTCCAAAAACACACAAGCACAACAGAAACACGCGAAAATTTATAAACTGCCAGATTTTTCACAGTAGCAGTGGGTTTTTTCTTGCAACAAAATGTCTCTCCTCTCCTCCTCTGTCCTCCATTGATTTTATTTTATTTTATTTTATTTACACCTGCGCAATGATGGGCTGGCCGAGTGGCCAGCCATGTGGGAGTGGACGACCATGCAAATTTTTGGAGCCATCCCACCAATCGCATGGCCACTTGGCCATGGAGACTTCTGGGATGTGCCAAAAAGCCCCCTAAAACCTGCCCTAGCCCCCCTAACCCTAACCCTAACCCTTGACTCCGTACCCATACGTCACAGACTGTCTTCTTAGTGGGTCAGAGAGGCACCCAGAGGTGCAACCCACTAGCCCACCGTAACGTTACCCGTCACTAGCCTAACCCTAGCCCTTGCACTAAGCCACCTTAAAGCCAGATCTACTTGCTTGCATTGCACTACACACAGCAAGTACAATTCCCTTCTGTGTGAAACATGGTGGTGCGAGAGCCTTAGTTAGGCATCTCTCTATGGCTCTGGGTTCAGTGCCATCCACTAGTCTTCACAGTCACTGTCTGCACATTCTGTTATGCAATATCCATATGGCTATTGCATAGCATTTTGCAGCAGCAGCAGGTGAGGAGGGGAGACCCCCATGTTGAGGGGTCTCTTGGAGCCTGCTTCCCCTTTCCTGTAGTGGGTGAGGATAGGAGGCACCCACGGGTGCCTTCAGGAGCCCACTTTCCCTTATAGCGGGCCAGAGGAGGCACCCACCCCAGAGAGGTGCCTCCAGGAGCCCGCTCCCCCCCAAAAAAACCAGTACTAACGAAAATGAAGAAACAAAAAACGAACCGACTAATTTTTGTGAATTTTCACGAAAAACGGAGACGACCCGAAACGGGACCGGCCCGACTAACGACAACTCGAAAAAAATTTTTTTCAAGTTGTGCCCATCTCTAATCAGGACTGCTGAAGTTGGACTCATTCATACATATGTGGCAAAGCAGTCACTGCTGGTGTCATGGGCTACTATGCCACTTGACTATAGAGTGGGGAGAGGAGAATGTCACAAATCTATAGAGTGTGGAGAGGGGAATATCACAAAACTATAGAGTGGAGAGAGGAGAATATCACAAAACTTTTGATTATGTTCAGCTTAGCTGAACTGTTAGGTTCCAGCCATTGTTTTCTTTCATCATGCCTGGAGTGCTGCTACCGTGACATGACACAGTAACTATTTTGGGCAGCTGAGTATGCATAGCATACAACTTCAGGCCAGAACCTGAGTATGTGTGACATACAACTTCAGGCCAGAACCTGGTCCAGTGGGCCATGTTAAAGGGACAAATCATGGGGACAGCTGTAAGACAGGTTCGTGTAGCCTGCATCCCAAGGTATTCAGAGTAACATCAGAGTAACACCTTGAGCCACATGGTGGGCCACATTGAAATGAATGAGACTGAATTTCAGAGTAAACACTGTCATGATGTGGATCCACATGGTAGGCAGGCCCATGAGGGTCACACTGAAATGGAGGAGATTGGGAGCGAATAAGCACCTGGCATGGTGTTGAGTCACATGATGGCTGGGCCTATGAAGGCCATGTTGAATTGGAGGAGACTGGAAGGCATGTGCTGGGATGGGTTCAAGTAAGCCACATGCTCTGGATTTGACTTTACATTGTGTTGATCCACAGTGGTGGAGATGACTTGACCCACCGGTCGGGCAAGTGGAAGATTCTCCAGGTTAAAGCTGACCTGAGGAATCTTAGAGACTGGTTTGTTCATGTTGAGACTAATGGGTCTAATATTATGCAACATTTCATTTAGTTATAGGCACGGGACCCCATGTTAAAAATCATCATAATAATTAAAAATAAAATAAAATTAAGCCCTCCAAAGGTGTAATTAGGGAAATGTGCAGCTATTGATTAATTAAGATTTAATTTAAAAAACATTCTGATCTGAAGGCGGCCTTCGGTCTGAGCTATGGGCTCAGTGGGGGAAAGGGAGCTTACTATGTAGTACCAGTGTTGTGGGTACTGCAAGTGGAAAATTTAAGTCAGGTGAAACGTATTGAATAACATTCCCTAGTGAGCCAGTAACCCTCAATATGAATTAGGAAATGAATTAGGAAATTAGGAAGATTAGGTGTTAGGTATAAATAGGTTCAAAAATTAGGAATGAGGGCTGCCCGGACCACAGGTTTGGGGAGGGTGCTGAACAGGTGGGCAGCACCCTTCTGATAATATTAGGAATCATTAATTGATCTGCTTGTGCTAAATTCAGGCCCCCAAGTTTAGGTGATGCTTAACAGTTGAATTGAGTGAATTTCATAACAATAAATTGTGGCCCGATTTTAATCCCACAAACTTGCCTTGCCTCTTTATTTCCAGGCTAGGAGGGCAAAGGAAAACCTAGGAAAAGAAAAGCTGCCTTATTTATTGTTAGATATTGAAAATTCAAATTTCAGATTTGTTTTAAAGATGATGAAACATATGAAAGAAGATTCTTGATCTGCAGGAGATCATCTGACTTAGAATGTTAGATCAACTTAGCTGTTAATAAGAAAATTATGGTTTTGCAACTATTATCCCATAATAGCAATACTAATAATTATTATTTTGTGAGAGCAAGTCAATTTTGATTTATAGCATGGCTTTCCAGGGTTTCCTAGGTATAATATACTCAGAGGTCATGCACCATTCCCTTCTTCTGCGGGTGTCCTGGGGGATGTAGCTTACTCAAGGCAACACAGGATGGCATTTCCCCCAGAAGGCACAGTGGAGAATTAAACTGATTTGTAGCCCTGAAGCCAGATACCTATCTCACTAAGCTGTCCAGCCAGTACAATAATTTATATAATAGGAACATTTTACCCCAAACATTAGCACAGATAAGAAATAATTTTCTACAAAAATGGTTCATGTTAAATCAATAATCAGTCAACAGTCCCTTAAAGGAGCTAATATCGTAGTGCATAAATGTACATCTATGGAAGCTGATGATGTCAGCATGTTTTGTGGGTGTAAATGTACAAAATAAAATTAAGGACATTCCTTTTAAAAAAAATAATATGCATTAAAAATAATACAAAAATGGGGGTCAATATTTATCACCTTTACATCTCCTCTATGTTGATGTAGAGATATTAAGAGCTACTAAAATATATATTGAGTTCTTGGCTATATTATTCTGGAATAAGTTGGATATTTTATGTAAATTTACAAACAACATTGAAAACAAAATCCCACAATTTGATAGGCCTTGAAAGTATAAAAATACCACAAGCTGTTTCTTAATCTTACAAATTTTATCTACTGCATTCAAACAATACTCAGCCTTACAATTTCTATGCTATTAAAAGCTAAGGAACTTGTGTTAGCTGCTAGCAGAGCTAGTGTTATTGGTGCAATAATAGTGGAATTACACTATGTTTACTTTTGTTCTATTTAAAGCTACATGTATATGGCCTCTTAAAATTAAAAACCACATTCTTAGCATAGAAAGTATTGGGCTATAATCACAAATGGTATTTTGGGAGAGTATAGATTTTCTAATACATTTTCAGGTAGAGGCTTACAATGGCTGTGTTCATTTTCTTTTCTTTTTCTTCTAGTGTTGCTGATTCCAGTGGCACTTAATGTCAAGCTATTATTTTATATCATTTGCAAAGACATAGGCTTAGTACCTTGCTTAGACAGTGGGAAACAATGGCAAACACAAAAAAGTGGAAAATATTTGAAGAAAACTCTTCAAAACGGTTCTGTTTTAATAGGATATGTAACATGGTGGAAAAAATCTCAGATATTTCTCCAATAACTGTATTCTGAGATATATTGGCATTGCTCTATTCCTAAAGCAGTTAATGCAAGATGAAGGGAACAGTAAGTTTTACAAGATCTCTGTTGGATGTTATAAGCCAAGGTAGTTAAAAGTTGAACTTACATGTATTCAGACAGATTTAAGCACCATTTCCATGTTTTTATTATTCAGCAATTGAATTGATCCTAAGCAGCTTAACTAAACAGTATGGTGGAAACTAGAGATGGGCACGACCAGGAAAAATTGACGTTTCGAGTTGTCGTGTGTTGGAGCCGGCCCGTTTCGGCTCATTTCCGTTTGTCGGGAAATTTTTCAAAAATTTGTCGTTTTGTTTGTCGTTTGTCGTTAGTACTGGTTTAGGGGGGTAGGGTAGCAGGCTCCTGGAGTAGCCATTGCGTACCAGTGGCACTGGCAGAGGCACCTCTCTTTTGGGTGCCTCTAGCTCACCAAGATGGACAGCATACTGGCGTACAGGTTTGGAGTTTTTTGGAACTTTGGACTGTGAGCGAGGTGAGAGAAGAATGCCTCTGCTGGGCGCCCTCTGACTCACTAAGAAGGACAGTGTACTTGCATGTAGTACGATGTGAGTAGAGATGGGCACGACTTAGCGGTATTTCCGTTTCCGTTTCCGTTACTCGGTTCCGTTACTCTACGGAAACGGTAACGGGAATTACTCCCCCAGACTTCGAGCTCGAACCGACGAACGAACAATTTGGTCTGATTTGTCGTGCTCGTTACTTGCATCGCGGCAATCGCGCAATGCCACACGCGGCACAGAAAAAAAGTTTTTAAAATTTAAAAAAACCCGGTTCCCGGCCAAAAAGCAGGCGGGAAAATGCCTGCCGTGCCTCAGGGCACCTACCAGAGGGGTTGTTTCTGGAGGTCCCCGGCCTCCCCCCTCATCCCCCGTCCTCGGCTGCTCTGGTGGGACTCGCCGCAGGCTCGCAGCCAGCAAAAAGCCCAGTCTCGCCGCCGGCCGCCGCAATTAAAGCGCAAGCAAGCGGCACGGACGGCACAGGAAAAAACTTTTAAACTCTCCCCCCACCCATTCCCGGGCCAAAAAAGCAGGCGGAAAAATGCCTGCTTGACTAAGGGCGCAGGGCACCTACCGGAGGGGTGGTTTCTGGAGGGGGGGGGTCCCGCCCCCCCCGTCCTGGGCAGCCGGACTCGCGAGTCGCCATCGCCATGCCATGCAGTGCGGGCGGGGGATCCAAAATGGGGCGGCAAACGCAATATTGTTTTTGAAATCGTGGTCCAAAAACACACAAGCACAACAGAAACACGCGAAAATTTATAAACTGCCAGATTTTTCACAGTAGCAGTGGGTTTTTTCTTGCAACAAAATGTCTCTCCTCTCCTCCTCTGTCCTCCATTGATTTTATTTTATTTTATTTTATTTTATTTACACCTGCGCAATGATGGGCTGGCCAAATGGCCAGCCATGTGGGAGTGGACAACCATGCAAATTTTTGGAGCCATCCCACCAGTCGCATGGCCACTTGGCCATGGAGACTTCTGGGATGTGCCAAAAAGCCCCCTAAAACCTGCCCTAGCCCTAACCCTAACCCTTGACTCCGTACCCATACGTCACAGACTGTCTTCTTAGTGGGTCACAGAGGCACCCAGAGGTGCAACCCACTAGCCCACCGTAACCTTACCCGTCATTAGCCTAACCCTAGCTCTTGCACTAAGCCACCTTAAAGCCAGATCTACTTGCTTGCATTGCACTACACGCAGCAAGTACAATTCCCTTCTGTGTGAGACATGGTGGTGCGGGAGCCTTGTGCAGGGAAGGTATGACCCTATCACTCTCACACTGGTCTCACGTCTGCACATTATGTTATGCAATATCCATATGGCTATTGCATAGCATTTTGCAGCAGCAGCAGGTGAGGAAGGGAGACCCCCATGTAGAGGGGTCTCTTGGAGCCTGCTTCCCCTTCCTAGTGGCAGGAGGCACCCACGGGTGCCTCCAGGAGCCCACTTTCCCTTTATAGCGGGCCAGAGGAGGCACCCACCCCACAGAGGTGCCTCCAGGAGCCCGCTCCCCCCAAAAAAAACCAGTACTAACGACAACGAAAAAACGAAAAAATGAACCGACTAATTTTTGCGAATTTTCGCGAAAACCGGAAACGACCCGAAATGGGACTGGCCCGACTAACGACAACTCGAAAAAAATTTTTTTTCAAGTCGTGCCCATCTCTAGATGTGAGTACAGATCTGGCTTAGGGTTGGGGTTAGGGCAAGGGCTAGGCTTAGGGTTATTACGGGTAAGTTTAGGGTGAGCTAGTGGGCTGCACCTCTGGGTGCCTCTGACCCACTAAGAAGGACAGTGTACTGGCGTATGGGTTATTTATTTATTTATTTATTTATTTATTTATTTATATGGCTTGTATGCCGCCCACTACCCAAAGGTCTCTGGGCGGCTCACAATCAAAATGGACAATTAAAACATCAAAATATAATAAAATCAGAACAATAAAAACATGTAAATGCAATAAATAAATACGATACATTAAAAACACCACTAAAATTGCCATCAGGACCCACAATCATTAGTTAAAAAACTTTTGGAACAGGAAGGTTTTTACCTGGCGCCGAAATGTTAGCAACGTCGGTGCCAGGCGAGTCTCATTTGGTAGGGCATTCCATAGTCTGGGGGCAGTTGCTGAAAAGGCCCTTTTCCTGCAAGCCATCCCCTTCACCTCCTTAAGGGATGGCTCTTTCAGGAGGGCCCCCTGACTAGATCTTAATTTGCGGGTAGGTTCATATGGAAGGAGGCGGTCCTTCAGGTATCTAGGTCCTAAGCCGTTTAGGGCTTTATATGTCAAAACAAGCACTTTGAATTGGGCTCGGGCAGCAACTGGTAACCAATGAAGGTTATACAGAATCGGCGTGATGTGTTCCTTGGTGGCCCTACCACTCACCAGCCGTGCAGCACGATTCTGAACCAGTTGCAATCGCCGAACCGTCTTCAAAGGCAGCCCCATGTAAAGCGCATTGCAGTAATCAATACGGGATGTTACCAGTGCATGCGTAACTGTCATAAGGCTCCGTTCATCCAGGTAGGGGCGCAGCTGATATATATTCCGCAGCTGGAGAAAGGCGCCCCTGGCCACCGAGTCCACCCGGGCTTCCAGAGTTAGACCGGGGTCCAGGAGCACCCCCAAGCTACGGACCCTGTCCCTTAGGGGGAGTGCAACCCCATCCAGGACAGGGAAGTGGCCCTCTAGCCTGGCTGACGAAGCACCCACTAACAGCACTTCCGTCTTGTCTGGATTGAGTTTCAATTTATTAACCCTCATCCAGTCCATTATCTGGTCCAGACACAAGTTCAGAACAGAAACCGCCTCACCTGGATTGGTGGAGAACGAGAGGTAGAGCTGAGTATCATCAGCATATTGCTGACTCCTCAGCCCAAACCTCCTGATGACCTCTCCCAGCGGTTCCAGGTAGATGTTAAACAGCATGGGGGATAGTATTGAGCCCTGTGGAACCCCATGACGTAAACGCCATGGGGCAGAGCTACTATCCCCCAGCACCACCTTCTGGACACGGTCAGCCAGGAAGGATCGGAACCACCGCAAAGCGGTGCCTCCAACTCCCAACCTGGCCAGCCTATCCAGAAGGACACCATGGTCGATGGTGTCGAAAGCCGCTGAGAGGTCCAGGAGTATCAACAGGGTTGCACTCCCCCTGTCTCTCTCCCGGCAAAGGTCATCGTACAGGGCGACCAAGGCAGTCTCTGTTCCAAAACCCGGCCTGAAACCAGATTGAAATGGATCCAGAAAATCCGTTTCATCCAGCAGCGCCTGGAGCTGTCCGGCCACCACCCGCTCCAACACCTTGCCCAAATAAGGGAGGTTCGCTACTGGTCGGTAGTTAACCACCAGTCCTGGGTCCAGGTTGGGTTTTTTAAGGAGTGGTCTAATTACTGCCTCTTTTAAGGCAGCAGGGACCACTCCCTCTCTTAGAGAGGCATTTACAGCTTCCTGGACCCAGGTGCGAACCCCCCTGGCAGATCTTACAATTAGCCAAGAAGGGCAAGGGTCGAGCAGCGAGGTGGTGGAACGGACAGAGCCAAGCACCCTGTCCACATCCTCGGGTCTCAACAATTGAAACTCATCCAATAACACTGGACCTAAGCCCGGTGCACTGGACACATCCCTTGATACTGTACCAATAGTGGAGTCCAGTTCACTGCGAATCTGAGCAATTTTTCCCTCAAAGTGAACAGCAAACTCCTCAGGTTAGGGTTAGGGCTAGGGCTAGGGCTAGGGCTAGGGTTATAGTGGGATTTTTATGCCCGACTGGCACATCCCAGAAGTCTCAGTCAAAACCTGGCCAAGTGGCCATGTGATTGGTGGAATGGCTCCAAAAATTTGCATGGTCCCATCCCATGGCCAGCTCATCATTGCACAGGTGTAAAAAAATTAAAATAAAAATAAAATAAAATAAAATCAATGGAGATGTTTTATTGCTAGAAAAACCCACTGCTGCTACTGTAAAAATTCAAGCATTTACAATAGCTAATTTTCGCATGTTTCTGTGGTGCTTTGGTGGGTTTTTGGACCACGATTTCAAAAAAAAAAATATTGCGGTCACCATTTTGGATCCCCCCGCACCGCATGGCAAATGGAGACGACGAGACTGATGCCCCCCCCAGCCTGGTACCAGGTCCAGCAGCCCAGGACAGGAGAGGGGGGAGGCCAGGGACCCCCCCTGCCCAGAAACCACCCCTCTGGTAGCTGCCCTCAGACAGGCATATTTTTGCCTGCTTTTTTGGCCTGAAATCCGGATTTTTTTATTTTTAAAACTTTTTTTCTGTGCCCCTTGGCATCGCGCAATTGCCGCACGATGCCACGAACGACAACGACAAATCAGACCCAATTTATTGTTTATCGGTTCGAGTTCGAGTTCTGACGGCTTGTCATTTCCGTTTCCGTTGCGTAACGGAAACGAGGAACGAAAACGGAAACGAGAATTTCGCCAAGTCGTGCCCATGTCTAGTGGAAACTTCCCCAGATGCCACTACAACTGTTTTGTCAAGTCTCAAGTGACTATGAATGACACTCTCCTCAAAATGGCTAGCAAAGATCTCAGAAGATGACTGACTTCTAACCTCTCTGAACTTCACCCCAACAAGCTCTTCATCACTCATAAGAATTTTGTTGTCAACATTTTCAGTACTTGAACACACATAGAAATATATAATGCAGTTAGGGGCTCCTGAATATAGTAATTGTTCTGGGATGAAATTGCTTCTAATTCTCTTGTTCTGAACAAGACTACCCTGAGATCTCAGGTGATTTTTTTAATATTCCAGATGTTATATAGTGTTTGACATTTGTAGAATATTCTGGAATGTATTCTTATATATGCTTGATCTCTGCTATTTAACCTCCAAAGTGCATATTCAATAAATTCCCACTTTTAACATATTGTATATAAATTTTATTTTTGGTAATACTGAATAGCAAAGATTTGATGCAAAGCTGACCAAGGCTGAATGTGGGACTTCTCTTATATATTTTCAGATCTGACTATTCTTCAGGGTGGGCAGTGGAGATTTTGATAGAAGAAGGAGAGAAGAAATAGAAAAGTCTACAAGTTATTCTGGCATGATTTTGAGGCCTCTGATTGTGATGCTTAAAGTACCAACATGGAGGCTGTAAACCTATAAAATCTTTTTCCCCACCCAGGGCATGCAGAATCAATTGTCTCATCCCACCTGTAGAAATCATTTAATAAGTCATCATCGACTAACATCCAGTTGTTTGGTACAACACACTAAAGCGGGCCTACTGAATCAATAGGAATGTTGCTGACTCAATTCCGCTGCAATTTCCATGGTTTCAAATGGACCTACACTATTTGTCACTGATTTTAATAAGTCACAACTAGACTAATCCAATTAGAATCAAAGGCACTTATGGAGGAAATGATTCACCAAATTCCCACAGATTATTGGACTGAACTCACCAAGGAAAAGGAAGAAAACCTTCTCACAACTATCAAAGATTAAAATGGATATAATCTGCCTATAAGAAATGATGGGATCTGATTCAGACAGCTGGGATGAGGCCTAGCCAGAGTCTTCATTTGGGTCCAGAGTCCACATTCCAAGAGAGTGAAAGCACTCCTGATGTGGCAACTCTGCTTAATCCACATGTTTGCAGACCTCACTATCCTCCCAAACCAGCTTGGATAAATTGGATAAATTTAGTTCACCTATTTATTTGCTATTTAGCTAAAGCATTAGTTACCTTTCATTATTCAGCTTGTGCACCCTGCCCTGTTCATCTCTCATTTATTTACTGTTGGTTACTGGGGTAATTCCTTTTTGCTTTTCATTTCCCTTTGCCTATTTTGACTTCCCTTCATCTATTGTCTCCTTTTCATTGACTCACCTTTCTCATTAACTCACCTTCCTCTGTCTCATTAACTCACCTCCATCTGCAAACAGCTAAGACATGGGCTATGGCAATCAATAACTGGACAAGGCATGCTCTGTTCACGAGGCAGTCATGAGGCAGTTCTCTATGCAGCACCCTAGCCAACCAGCATATGTGATGTTTCTCATGTAACCAATCACTGATTCTGTGCATACTGTAAATGATATGTAATAAAACGTATTGAATGGCAAGGGGCGTGATGATCGCTCCACTGATCGGACACGTGACTCGAGTCTATGTTCTTTCATCCGGATCACCCACAAAGAAACATATTTTTAGAAACCACAAATATTTAGAATGTCCAAAATTTGGGAAATTGTACTATTCAGCAGCAACAAAAGAAAACAGGAATAGCCCTATACATTAGATCCCAAATGTAGGGATTATATCCCTAACATTAGATCCTAAAGTTATTTATTTATTTATTTATTTATTTAAAAAATTAAAAACTCTACAATAAATTATATGCACAGATGAAGAAGGAAGAATTTTAATAACTGAAATAACAATAAACCAAAAGAAAATCCTCCTGATAGCAATATACGTACCCAATAACAAACAGGAAGAATTCTATAGAGAATTATATAAAGAAAGATTGGAAAAAGAATGCCAACATATATGTTTACTGGGAGTCTTTAATGCAATTGTGGATGAAGAAATTGATTATAGAAATGGAAAGAAATTGAAAGAGCAAAGGAGGAATCTTCCAAAAATATTCTTCCAGATGGTAGATTTGGGACTACATGATATATAGTGAAAAAACAAACACCAAAAGTTCCCAGTTTACCTTTTTATTCAAATAGACACAAATCCTGGTCAAGAATGATATGATATGGATATCTACAGAATTAAGGACAGGAATACAAGAAGTAGAGACAGAAACAAATATCTGGGCAGATCACAATCCCACAACCTTGAGGTGGAAAGGAGTAAGGAGAAAACAAAGATGGACTTTGAACTCAGTTCTATTAAAAGATAGTGAAATTTTTGGAGAGAAGTACATAAAAGAAAAGAAAAAAGAGGAAACCTCTTTGCAAATCATTTGGGATACATCTAAACTTTTTTTTAGGGGATTGGCCATAACATACAATTCCAGAGAGAGAGAGAGAGAATTAGAATTGCAAAAATCCCTACGGAAAGAAATACTTGAAAATCAAATGTGAGTGATATAACCTAAACCTAATGAAATCAGAAGAGACAACTCAAGAAATTACAGAATACTACCTGTATGATGCACAATAAATTCCCCTAGGAAAAAAATAAGAGAGTATATGGGAAAAGCAAAGCCACCCAAAGTCCAAGAGAAATTTAAAGTTATACTAAAAAAATAATTACAATGATGGAAATAACAGAAGCAATTTTAAAAAATGCCAGGACTGGATGGATTTGCTGTGGAATTTTAAACAATTTTTCAAGATACAATAAGCACATCAATGAAGAAAGTCTGCAATGAAGCACTGTTTCAGTCTAAAGTAGGACATGTTTAGAAGCAAACATTACACTAATTTCAAAAGAAGATGCTGATCTGACACAAATAAAAAAGTATAGGCCAATATAATTATTGAATGAAGATTATAAAATCTTTGAAACAATTGTGCCAGAAAGGTTGATTCCCCCCCCCAAGATATAATAAGCACACCAATGAAGAAAGTCTGCAATGAAGCACTGTTTCATGTTAAAATAACTAGGACATGGTTAGAAGCAAATCATTACACTAATTCCAAAAAGAAGATGCTGATCTGACACAAATAAAAAGTATAGGCCACTATAATTATTGAATGTAGATTATAAAATATTTGCAACAATTATGGCAGAAAGGTTGTAAAACTTCTTAATGGAATTTATTCACCCAGACCAAAATGGATTCCTACCAAGAAGGCAGCTGAGATATAATTTGAGAATCATAATGTATATCCTAGAATACTGTGAGGCACACTCAGAAAAACAAATGGCTTTTGTATTCCTGAATGCACATAAAGCATTTGATAATGTGAACTGGAAATTCTTGATACAGCAATTGAAAATAATGGACTTTGGCACAAACTTCATTATGTAATTGTAACAAGCTACGAGGAGCAAACAGCAAAGATAATTGTCAATGGGGACCTAACAGAAAATGTCAATATTAAGAAAGGAACAAGGCAAGGATGCCCACTTTCATCACTACTATTTATATTGACAGGAAGATGCAATTTTTGCCTTTAAAGAACAAGGAATTGATGAACAGAAAAATATAGTTAAGAACATTGATCGTATTAAGTCTGAACTACTAAATAACATGAAAAGGCCTACCATCCGGAAAGATCTGGTCTCTAGTGGAGATGTGGACATTTTGATCGACACTTCAGAGATGCATCTTTATTGCACAATGTATAATGACATTCATTCTTTAGACTAGGAACTGATTCTTGCAGGTCTTCCTGGACAGGTGGAAGAGGTAATCCTGTACAACCTGTTGCTACAGTAGGTGAGAAAAAAATTATACTAGACAGATGACCAAATACATCAGCTTCCCAATCTAGTGATGTAGAATATGATTTTCAGTAAACTACCTTCATAGAAAGCCACAAATAGTACCTTCTCTGTATGTGGTATAGTTTATGGATAATGCTTAGGTATTCCTCTAAAATTAACTACATCCTATTATGCCATGTATACACTTACGACTAGAGATGTTCCATACTTGAAAAAAAAAATTTACACAGTCCCCGTTTATCTGAGACTACTGCCCGTTTCGGTAACTATTTTTGATGAAAATTAAAATTTATTTCGTTTTTTAGTTTTTTAGTAACGTTTTAGTGAAATTTGGGGGGGGAGCGGGCACCTGGATTACCTGTTAAAATGGGTGCCTCCTTAGCCCGCTATAAAGGTAAAGTGGGCTCCTGGAGGCACCCGTTGAAAACTCTAAATGGACTAGTAAAGGGGAATCAGGCTCCAAGAGAGATCCCCTCATTTTTCATGAATGAAGAAATAGATGTCAGCACAAAGAAAATAACCTCCCCTCCTCTTCCTTCTGAACTTACTGTCAAAATGCTATGCAATACCCAAGATGGATATTGCACTAACATAATTTACAGACATTGATTACCAGTGCATTCAGATTGATAGCGTCATGCCTGTCAGAAACAAGGCTCCCGCAGAAACCATGGAGGCACAGAATTTTTGTGATCTCGTGTAGTACTTGCAAGCTTCAGATCTGGACAAAGAATGGTACCTCACTGCAATCACTTTGGTTAGGCTGTCTGACGCTGTAAGGTAACGGAAGGCTAGTGGGTTGCACCTCTGGGTCAGGATCTGACCCATTAAAAATCACAGTCTGTGTTTTCATGGGTACGGAGTTAGGGTTAGGGTTAGGGCATCATAGGCATCTTTAGGGAACTTTTTGGCACATCCCAGAAGTCTCCATGGCCAAGTGGCCATGCTACTGGTGTCATGGTCCAAAAATTTGCATGGTCGTCCACTCCCACATGGGTGGCCACTCGGCCAGACCATCATGGGCGCACTGCGCAGTTGTGGCCAAAATAAAGTAAAAGGGTCACAGTGAGGAGCAGAGATGATAGGAGAGACATGGCAGCTCCCAGGAAAAAACCCCTAAACTGTTAAAAATCTGATTTATAAATTTTCCCGTTTTCCAGTTGTGGGGGTGTGTTTTTGCCCACGGTTTAAAAAACAATATTGAATATGAACTGCCCCATTTGGGGCATCCCCCGCCCGCACCGCATAGGATGGGAAATGGCAACTCGAGTCTGTCTATTCAACACAGGATGGGGGAGGAGGGGGAAACCCCCCAATCAGTTTCCACCCCAATGTTTTCTCCCTCCTCTTGTTTTCAGGCAGGTACAATTTTTCCGCCAGTTTTTAGGGTACTCCGGGAATGGGTTTGGGGGGGAGAGTTTAAAAGTTTTTTCCTGTGCCGTCCGTGCCACTTGCTTGCGCAGTCATACCTGGTACTTTGCGGCGAGAGTGGCTTTTTGCTGGCTGCTGTACTGCAGTTAAATCTGTGCCCACCTGGTGCAACCCCATGACGGGGGATGAGGGTTGACCCAGGGACCTCCAGAAACAACCCCTCCGTGCCCTGAGTAACGGCAGCATTTTTCCGCCTGGGGATGGGAACAATATGTAGCCTGGGGATAAAATTGTAAAAGCCTAGAGAGTGCTTTAAGCGCTTGCTTGCGCTTTATAAGCCAGTATATAAGCGGCGAGACTTTGCTTTTTGCTTTTGCTTTGCGGGAGTCCCACCAGAGCAGCCCAGGACGGGGATTCAAGAGGGGGGAGGCCGGGGACCTCCAGAAACAAGCCCTCTGGTAGGTGCCCTGAGGCACGGCAGGCATTTCCGCCTGCTTTTTTGGAACGGGTTTTTTTTAATGATTTGGGACATTGTGCCGTGTGGATCGCGCGCACCGCGCGATGCAAGGAACGAGCACGACAAATCAGACCAAAATTGTTCGTTCGTCGGTTCGAGCTCATTGTCTGGCAGGGCCATTGTTACCAGTTTCCCATTGGAGTAACGTGAAACTCAGATGGCAGGAAGTCGGAAATGGGCACGACTTAAGTCGTATGCCCGTTTCTTTACGTTACTCGGTTCCGTTACTCTTCCAAATCATATGGGGTACACATTCCCCTTTATTCGAGCTCGAACCGACGAACGAACAATTTTTGATGCCAATAAGCATTATTTATATTGTAGTCCGTTAGTAACCTTTTAGTGAAATTTACTTGGAAAAGCACCTAATTATTGTTAAAATTTACCAGTTAGCCTTAGAGAAACACTTAACTGTAAAATGCTTTGAAAACTCTAAATGGAAGGTTCCCGGCAAAATAAGCAGTTGATCATGCTCCCGTTTCCTCATGAAGGCAGATGTCACACAAAGAAGTTAATTTCTGGAAAAATATTACCTCTCTTCTGTTATTCTGAACTTACTGTCAAATCCTTTGTAATACCTGAAGATGAGAAGTGCACTGAACAAGGCTTTTACACCATTAATTAAGTGCATTCAATTGCTGTCTCCGAACTGTCAGAAAAAGAGGCTTGCAAAAAAATGGAGGCACATCTATTTTTCTGATCTCAGTAAAAATACTTGAGCTTCAGGGCTGGACAAAGAATGGTACCTCACTCCACTCACTTTGGCAGCCCTGTCTCCAGGCTGTGAAAATGGAAGGCGTCTGCTCCCATTTTCTCAGGATCTGAAATTAAAATCACAGATGTTTTCATGAGTGGTGAAAGTTATTCTCTCAGCATCATAGATTTCTTGCAAGGAACTATGAGGCAAGGTTAATCACCTATCTAAGCCTTTGCCTACTGCTGTCACCAGTGAAGCCTAGTTCTGTGAACAAAATAGGGACCCAGACTCACCTGGGAGCATCCTGTTGTGGCCAGGATAGCAGTCCCAGGGTCACAGTGAGTAGCAGAGAATTTATAAACTGGCATGGATTTTCCCCTGTAGATTCCTCCTTTTTTCTTAGGAGAATGTCTCTCTTCCTCCATTTGTCCCCATTTTCCATTTTATTTTATTTTTTTACACCTGCGCAGTTAAAACTGGCTGGCTGGTCAAGTAAACTGAATATTTTGGGGCAGACTGACCATGAGAGAGGAGGCTTCACTCCAGTCTGTCTATTCAACACATGAGAGGAGCTAGGGAAACTTCTACAATCAGTTTCCAAGCTCAATGTTTTCTCACTCCTCTGTTTTAGGGTGGTACAAGTTAATGCCAGTTCATTGTACTCCGTACCCATACGGGGGGGGGGGTTAACTTATTATAGTTACTGTATTCATGGTGGTGATTTGGTAGTAACAGTCATACCTGGTACTTTGTGGGGCAGTGGTTAAGCTGCTGTACTGCAGTTAAATCTGTGCTTACAACCTGGTGTTCAACCCCATGTAGCTGGTTCATGGTTGACCCAGCCTTCTATCCTCGGACGCACTGGAAAAAACTTTTAAACTCTCCCCCCACCCATGATCCGAGATGTGTGAGAAATAAGTACCCAGTTCATGGGGGATGGGTGGGTATGTAGCCTCCATATAAAATTCACAAAGGTCTCACGTGCTTTAAGCACTATGTTATGTATATAAGCCAGTATATAAGCATAATACTTTGCTTTGCTTTTGCTTGAGGTGGGGGACCCCAAGCTGTTGAGGGGTTGTTCTGTGGATATTGCTTTGTCCCTTTCCTAGTGGGGGAGGATGGGAACGGATAAACGCAGTATGAAAACGAACCGAACTAGTTTTTGCGAAGTTTTTCGCGAAAACCGGAAACGACCCGAAATGGGACTGGCCCGACTAACGACAATTTTTTTTTCAAGTCGTGCCCATCTCTATCACTGAGTACTGTACACCTAAGTGGCCTCCAGAGGACTGCCATTACTAAGGGGATGTTCAGTAGCTGTTGAAGAGGATGGTGATGGGCATCAAGGTACAATTGGATTTCTAAATGGAATGGATTCTGTTCCCTAATGCTGGCCTGTAACCTATGCAGTTGTTCCAAAGAACTGTGTGTTGTAACTTTGTAAAGTGTGGTTTCAAATGGCTTTGAGTCTGCTCAACCCTAGGTCATCAACTCTGATGGAAAAACTGCTGGCGATACGTTAAAAAAGGGACAAGTGGCTCAGCTGGGGTAGTACAGGAATGGGAAATATCTCTGTACTACTGTACAGAAATCGTGTTCAAAAGTGATGGGGCACAAAGAACAAGCAGCTGGTCTTTTGAAACCAAATGAAATTCAGTGTCTGCTAAAGTCTCACTAACTAGAGTTCCCAAATGTATTGGTGGGGGGAGGGCCCTTCCTACTGAAATTCATACAAAACTGATACAGTTGTTGTCGTGTATTGATCTGTATTCCTATTGTCTGTAATTGCTTGTTGAAGTAACTGCCTTCCTGTTCCAAAGGGAACAGGCCTATTGGTTATTTCTAGTTGCTGCATTTGGATCCTCAATCCTATTGGTTCCCACCAAAAGGCAGCTTTGTGATTGCTTGTAATTGTTCCCTCCAAAATGTATCTTTTCCCAGCCTGTCCCTGTTCCTATAAATGTAGCTCCCTCGCCCCAGTCCCCGAGCCTTGTTCTCTCCCTGAATAAAGAGTTGTTACCATAGAAGCTGCCTCCAGCCTACTATGTCACAGAGCTGAAATCACTTGCTGAAATCACTAAACCCCAGGCTTTTACAGTTGTTGCAGAGTGAATAAATACCCAAATGCAGCTCAGTTAAATTAGTCTAAGTTGCTTTAAGGTTTCTGTAATTAGGTGTAATTCATAATTGGAATAAATGAGAGAAAAGAGAACCTCAGTGGGTATTGGGAAAAACTGTTCATGAGAAAGAAATACTACAGACTAATGAATTTCAGGTTAGATTAAGAAGCAACCCAATTAGGATAATTGAAATGACAAAAGGTAATGTTATCTGGTGGCAGAAATGAACAAGCTGTCCATGAAGAAGACTTTTAATCCAAAAACACCTTCGGCTTCTGCATTTCTTTGTGATAATGTTTTAAAAGTCCTAGAACCTATTAAAACAGTATCTTCTCTTGCTGCCTAGATCCATTATGTCACTCTAGTTTTCTCTTTTTTCCCCACAGAAAGCCAAATTAAAGGTTTCCTGGTCTTGTACCAGCATCTTAAATACTGAATAAGGATTATGAACATGGCCTTTTCTACTTTCTGTTTTATTTTCCCCCAACCTCTGTGGTAACAATATGAGCCATGTAAAAGCAAAACCAAGGCCATGAAATTCCTAGAAATCTCTTTCTTTTAAAAACTAGAAAGACAAAAAAGGAGTCTCAGTTGGAACTCTTCAAACAATTACAGGAAGATGTGGTGATTTGAAAGAGGTTGTGCCCTCACTTTACTACCTATCTGTCTCCAGCAGCCCAGGAACTACAGGGAAGAAAACTTCTGCAGCCCCTTTTTGTATAATATTCAGCAAGCCTAGTTAAGTACAGTTTATGTTTTCATTACAAAATAGCCTGTCAGGATGTGAATAAATCAATGTGAGGGGTCCATAAGTCTGTTCAGGGCTGAGAACAACCATTATAGTAACTAGAGATGGGCACGAATTAAAAAAAATGGCATTTCATTTGTCGTTTGTCGTTGAGAGGTCCGTTTCGTTTCGTTTCTGTTTTTCGTGGGGGTTTTTTGGAAAAAAATTCATTTTTGCATTTCATTTTTCATTTCTACCCGCTTTTTGTGTGATTTTTAAAGCAATTCCATGTGTGGGCATCCCCCAACGCCCCAGACTAGAGGGAAAACACTAAAAAAAATTGATGCTGGCAGAGACACAGTATAGACTAGGTTTGCAGGGAGGCTGCAAAGGCAGCGGCGGGCGTTGCCCAGGGTGCAAGGCAGCCACAGAGTGACTGCACTGCGGGGCAGGGGAGGGTACTCACCGAGAGGTATGCACACATGCACACAGGGAGGCTGCAGGACTGAAGCTAGAGTCGCAGAGACAGCAATCCCACCCTAACTCCCACTGGAGACTGCAAGGAGGATGGGGGCTGCCAGAGATTTTTATGCCCTCTGTGGCTGCCAGACCTGCCCAGTCTGCCACCTGGGCATGCTATTGGTTGATCCCATCACATGGCTTGCCTCCATGTTGTGGCTGGAGTGGCAACATCCATTTTGTCAGCCATAAAGGGAAAAGAAAAATACATCATGATGGGAGAAGACAAAAACAAACGTTTTAAGGACCCCAACCCCCTGGTAGGTAATAATTTCAAATAATTATCGCATTATCGCTGCATTTTTATGGATGTCCAGGGCATTTTAATACCCAAGAAATCAATATTAGGCAACTGGGAGCCATTTTGGGTCCTGTCCTCTAACTCTCCTTAAAGGAAAAAAAAATACAGCAATCTGAGAAAAGACATAAATGCACGTTTTAAGGACCCCAGCCTCCCCCCGGTAGGTATTAGCAGACAGTATAAATAATTATTGCTGCTTTTTAATGGATGTCCAGGGCATTTTTTAACATTTAAAACAGCTCATTTCATTGCACACCGCCAGTAATGGAATCAAAACGTAACGAACACAATTTTCGTGGTTCAGTTCATTTCGTTTCATTTTCATCACAATTTTCGTTTGTTATTTCATTACGTAATGAAACAACAAATGAATAACGGAAACGAAAAATTGTTCATTTCGTGCCCATCTCTAATAGTAACAAGTCATGTAGTAAGAATCATGTAGTTTACCTACAGTGCATACATTTTGGAACACAGTGCTACCAACAATAATGTGCTTTCTCAGACATGGATGCCAGGAAATAGGATATCCAACAATATGCCAGTTTTGCATAGAACTGCATTGAACATGTTGCTGTTTTAATTTCTGAGACAAAGATGGCCCCTCAGTATTTATTCTCCCTCTGCTCCCATGGTAATAATATTTAGTAGAGATGGGCACGACTTGAAAAAAATTTTTTTTGAGTTGTCGTTAGTCGGGCCGGTTCCATTTCGGCTCGTTTCCGTTTTTTGTGAAAATTCACAAAAATTAGTTGGTTTGTTTTTTTTGTTTTTTCGTTTTCATTAGTACTGGTTTTTTTGGGGGGAGCGGGCTCCTGGAGGCACCTCTCTGGGGTGGGTGCCTCCTCTGGCCCGCTATAAAGGGAAAGCGGGCTCCTGGAGGCACCCGTGGGTGCCTCCTATCCTCACCCACTAGGAAGGGGAAGCAGGCTCCAAGAGACCCCTCTACATGGGGGTCTCCCCTCCTCACCTGCTGCTGCTGCAAAATGCTATGCAATAGCCATATGGATATTGCATAACAGAATGTGCAGACAGTGACTGTGAAGACTAGTGGATGGCACTGAACCCAGAGCCATAGTGAGATGCCTAACTAAGGCTCTCGCACCACCATGTCTCACACAGAAGGGAATTGTACTTGCGTGTAGTGCAATGCAAGTACATCTGGCTTAGGGTTAAGGTGGGTTAGGGTTAGGGCTAGGGTTAGGCTAGTGACGGGTAAGGTTACGGTGGGCTAGTGGGTTGCACCTCTGGGTGCCTCTCTGACCCACTAAGAAGACAGTGTGTGACGTATGGGTATGGACTCGGAGTCAAGGGTTAGGGTTAGGGTTAGGGCTAGGGCAGGTTTTAGGGGGCTTTTTGGCACATCCCAGAAGTCTCCATGGCCAAGTGGCCATGCGATTGGTGGGATGGCTCCAAAAATTTGCATGGTTGTCCACTCCCACATGGCTGGCCACTCGGCCAGCCCATCATTGCGCAGGTGTAAATAAAATAAAATAAAATAAAATCAATGGAGGACAGAGGAGGAGAGGAGAGACATTTTGTTGCAAGAAAAAACCCACTGCTACTGTGAAAAATCTGGCAGTTTATAAATTTTCGCATGTTTCTGTTGTGCTTGTGTGTTTTTGGACCACAATTTCAAAAACAATATTGCGTTCGCCGCCCCATTTTGGATCCCCCGCCCGCACCGCATGGCATGGCGACTCGAGTCCGGCTGCCCAGGACGGGGGGGAGGCGGGACCCCCCCTCCAGAAACCACCCCTCCGGTAGGTGCCCTGCGCCCTTAGTCAAGCAGGCATTTTTCACGCCTGCTTTTTTGGCCCGGGAATGGGTGGGGGGGAGAGTTTAAAAGTTTTTTCCTGTGCCGTCCGTGCCGCTTGCTTGCGCTTTAATTGCGGCAGCCGGCGGCCGGCGAGACTGGGCTTTTTGCTGGCTGGCTGCGAGCCTGCGGCGAGTCCCACAGAGCAGCCCACTAGGACGGGGGATGGAGGGGAAGGCCAGGGACCTCCAGAAACAACCCCTCTGGTAGGTGCCCTGAGGCACGGCAGGCATTTTTCCGCCTGCTTTTCGGCCGGGAACCGGGTTTTTTTAACGTGTAAAAACTTTTTTCTGTGCTGCGTGGCATCGCGCGATCGCGCGATGCAAGGAACAAGCACGACAAATCAGACCAAAATTGTTCGTTCGTCGGTTCGAGCTCGAAGTCTGGCGGAGTAATTCCCGTTACCGTTTCCGTAGAGTAACGGAAACGAGTAACGGAAACGGAAACGGGAATACCGCTAAGTCGTGCCCATCTCTAATATTTAGACAGAGCTTGAATACCTGTCTTCTTTGGATTACACACACAGAGAGACACACACACATGGCGGGGGGGAGAAATATATGTTTTTGCATGGCTGTTGAAGCCTCTGTCAGTTTCACATACAGCAGGATGCCAATATCTACTGGAGATTGGTTCCAGGCCTTCCCATGGATAATGAAAACTGTGGATAAGAGAGAACACCACCACCCAAACTGCTGTTTTGTGACAACACCTTGCTTTATGGCAGCTGTTTTTGCGACAGTAGCTTGCTTTTCGGCTACTATTTGTGACAGTAGTTTGCTTTACACCTGCTGTTTTACAAGAGTAGCTTGCTTTACAACTGCTGTTTGTGACAGTAACTTGCTTTACAGCTACTGAATTATTTATTTATTTATTTTCCTCTGCCATCCATGGATAACTGAATCAGTGGTTAATGAACCAGTAGATATGGGGGTCCTACTGTACATTCATTTACCAGTCTCTTCTGTCCTTTTTTCTCTATCAATTCTTTTTTAAAGTAAAGTCATGAAATAAAGTTTCTTTTCAAAAATGCCATTGAAACCTCAAATTAACATTTGGATTTACTTGAGCTTTCTCACAAAACAGGAAAGAAAGAAATTCTCATTTACTAGTTTGTTGTGCAGCAGATTTGGCTTGCTTGAAACAATGGACCAAATGGTATTCTCTCAACCATCTCTTAATTGCTGCCTCTCTGTCCTTCCCTGTGTGATACGCACAGATTGACTTCCATTTGCCTGTAGCTGATTTCATTTGCACCACTGAATGCCAACACAACCCTATCAACAATTGAGCTTTGTGTTAAACTTGCATCATCACATTCTTCAAAAGAGATGGGCACGACTTGAAAAAAAAAAATTTCGAAAGTTTAGGCTCGTTTCCGGTTTTCACGAAAATTCGTGAAAATTTGCTCTCGTTGTCGTTAGTTTATTGGGGGGGAGCGGGCTCCTGGAGGCACCTCTGTGGGGTGGGTGCCTCCTCTGGCCCGCTATAAAGGGAAAGTGGGCTCCTGGAGGCACCCGTGGGTGCCTCCTATCCTCACCCACTAGGAAGGGGAAGCAGCTCCAAGAGACCCCTCTACATGGGGGTCTCCCCTCCTCACCTTGCTGCTGCAAAATGCTATGCAATGAAACATAAATAATGGAGACACCAAGAGTGATAGGTCATGCCCGCCCTTCACAAGGCTCTCATGTCTCACCACTTCTCGTTAGTGCAATGCAAGCAAGTGATCTGGCTGGCTTAGTCTGTGACGGGTAAGGTTTCCCTGTGTGACTAATGCACAGTATTAGGGACTTAGGGGGCTTTTTGCCATGAAGTCTCCATGGAGTTGCGACTGGTTGCAAAAATTTGCATGGTTGTCCACTCCCACACTGAATGCCAGCCCATCATTGCGCAATAAAATAAAAAAAATAAAACCAATGGAGGACAGAGGAGGGAGAGGAGAGACATTTTGTTGCAAGAAAAAACCCATCTACTGTGAAAAATCTGGCAGTTTATAAGCGTGTTTTTGTTGTGCTTGTGTGTTTTTGATTTAATATGCGTTTGTTTTGCTGGCTCGAAATGGCAACTCTTACGGGACCCCCCTTCTGCCCTCAAGGCATTTTTCCGCCTGCTTTTTTTGGCCCGGGAATGGGTGGGGGGAGAGTTTTAAAAGTTTTTTTTCCTGTGCCGTCCGTGCCGCTTGCTTGCGCTTTAATTGCGGCGGCCGGCAGCGAGACTGGGCTTTTTGCTGGCTGCGAGCCTGCGGCGAGTCCCACCAGAGCAGCCCAGGACGGGGGATGAGGGGGGGGCCGGGGACCTCCAGAAACAACCCCTCTGGTGGAAGGCACGGCAGGCATTTCCCCCCGCAGCTGCGGGGGATGAGGGGGGAGGCCGGGGCCAAACAGATAGTGCCGCGTCATCGGCAATCGGCAGCAATGCATCAAATGGCATTTGTCGGTTCGACAGCTACCGTAGAGTAACAGCTAAAAAGCTCTCTCTATTCAAATGGTATTATAATAATTATACGAGCAAACGTACGAGGATGCTGCTCTCTTAATAACAGTGTACGAGAACGTACGAGGATTGCTTTAGTGTCCAAGGACTCCATTTCCATTTAGCTGAAACAGAAGTACAGCCACTACAGAAACACAAAAAGGAAAGGGGACATAATTAGCCAAATCCTGAATTAAAGTTGTAATTTTGTAAATGCAAGCTAGGTATACAGCATACGCTAGGGGTAAAGAATTAAAAGTGCCAGGCCAATAAGAGCACAAATTAGCCTCATAGACAGCCATCACAGAGCAAAATAGGTGTGAAAAATAAAGTGGCAGATGAGGAAAAGGAATTGGTTATCAGTCCAAAACACTGGAATGTTCAGTGTAGTGCAGTAGATGCAGTGACAGACTAGAGTTCAGGAGGATTCTGTTCAAAGCCTCATTGAGCCATGGAGACTCACTGGGACTATTGAACTGGTAAAACTATTCCCTAAATATCCCACTTACCTTGAAAGACCTGTTAGGATCACTAACAATCAGTTTGGGCTTGAGGACACACAGCACAACATGTGTGAATGGAGAAAGACCTAAACAATCCCCCCATCTTTTTTTGTCAAAACTGAGGTATTTAAAACAGCCTTCCTAATCCTGTCATGTAGTGACCCCCCCCCCGAAGTTGCAAGACCCATCACACTGGACAATGGACTGTGCCAGAAAAGTGACTGGGAATGTGGGAGATGCAGTGAAAAACATAAGAGGGAGTATGCTATTATTACTGGAGCGGGACATATTGACATTGATGCCTATGAAGAAACTGTAATTTTTGCCTTTTTCAGAGTTTGGTCTAGTAATGCCACATAAGTATTTTGAGTTATGTATAGCTATCATTGAAAATTGTGTACATTTTCACTGACAGTATGTGGCAAAGAATTTCTGAGGTTAATCTTTTTAAAAGACTATAATTCTGCCCTCTATATGAGAATACAATGCATCCCAGCCCATGAAGCAGGTGAAGCAGAAAAAGGTCATAGGGAAGACATTTTATAGTGTTCATGGTTGGCTAAGTACAGCAGGATCCCCGTATCCACTGATTCATTGTCCACTGATTCAGTTACCACGGTTGGCAGAGGAAAAAAATTAAATAATTCAGCAGCCACAAAGCAAGCTGCAACACAAGCTGCTGTCACAAACACCAGCCATAAAGCAAGCTACTGCCTCAAGACAGCAGTCATAAAGCAAGCTAATGTCAGGAAGCAGCAGTTTGTGGGTGGGTGGGCAGGCGCTCTCTCTTATCCATGGTTTTCATTATCCACAGGAAGGACTGGAACCAATCCCCAGCAGATACCGGGGTCCTACTGTAGTGTAGACTCATACTTTCCAGGAGTAGATGTGATATTTTTGTATGCGCATGGTGTTTTTCCAAACAGAGAGGAGAACTGTGAAAAAAGATTGGAAAAAGATCAGCATCAGTCCAAAGAGGTCTGCATGTGCTCTATACTCTGCCATCATAGATTAAGAGCTTGTTTTCCACTCAGCTTTGAACCTTGATGGTCTTTATCCCTTCAATGAATAATATTTTCTGATGTTCTGGGACATCTGACACAATGGATTAAATTGCTATATTCTTTAGTAACAGAGCAGGAATGTTTATTTGACTGTGTGATTACAAGCCTGTAGTGTCCCTGGCTTTATCTGTGAAATGGTAGAATATGCTCAATTTATTTTGCTTTGTGTGCTTGTTTTGTGTTTTGGGGAGAACCTGGAAATATTTTTAGAGACGATGTAGAACATGTTCAAGTTAATAAAAGGAGGCTTTTTGAAAAGCAAGCTGGAACTCCAGCCATTTAAAGGTATAACTCTGGGGTCTATGTACTGTAGGCAGCTGTCCTGGTGGCTAAAGGTAATCCCTGAGCCAAATATTCTCTTCCCTTTAGTAATGATAATGGTGTAATGTCAAGTCCATTCTGACTTATGGCAACCCCTTCAACGTTTTCTAAGTAGGGACTACTCAGAAGTGGTTGCCCATTGCTGTCTTTGGTGACATCTTGGAACTGCACCAGGTTAAGCAATATATTTTCTAATTTGAGGCCTGGTTTTATTTTCTTTGAGTTTGGAAACCTAGGCTTTAAATGTTCTATATGGAAACACAAAAGGTGTATCTGATCTTTACTAAAAAATGAAATACTGAAACTGAAGTTATTAAGTCTCTCTGGATACTGATTTCCCAATAACAGTGCCAACTATTTATTTTTAGAGATGGGAACGAACCAAAAAATGGTGATTCATTTTGATTCAGTTAATTTTAATATTCCGTTTGTTTCATTTCATTTTTAATGATTTTTTTTAATTATTCATTTTATTGGTTCATTTTGATTTCTTATTCGTTGTGTGGTGCTTGTGCAACAAACAGTCCCCATTGCAGGGCTTCTTTCTTTCTTTCTTTCTTTCTTTCTTTCTTTCTTTCTTTCTTTCTTTCTTTCTTTCTTTCTTTCTTTCTTTCTTTGTTTTTCTTTTTTTATAGCTGAGAGGCACTGGCTTGGGGCCAGTGCTTCCCAGCTGAGAGGCGCTAGTGCCTCTGTTGCTTTTAATTTTCCCCTCCCTGGCCCGAGCCACACTGGATGGCCTGCGGGCTGGACCGGCAGGCCTGCGGGCTGGAGGGACGTGGTTTTTTATTGGGGGGGGGTGTTAATTATTTTAAACAGTCCTGTTGTGGGGCTTTTTTCCTTTTTCCCTTTTTAAGCTGAGAAATGCTGGCTTGGGGACAGCACTTCCCAGCTGAGAGGCACTAGTGCCTCTGGTTTTTTAACCCCCCCCCCCCCGTTGCAGGCCAAACCAACTGGCCTGGGGGCTGGCGTGGGCCGAAGGGATGTTTTTTATTTTATTTTATTTTATTTTTTAAGTCTGCCAGGTGGCACCATTTTTTTATTTTATTTTTAAATTTTATAGCACTGACCATGTGGCTCCCGGGCCATGTCAGCACTTTATTTTTATTTTTATTTTATTTTATTTTATTTTATTTTATTCTATTTAAGTCCCTGGATGCTGGTCCCCCCCCCCCCGCCTCTCAGCTGTAGGGCGGGCTTTTCCCCACCCCGGCTGCTGGATTTCCAGGCAAGGAGGCCACGCTACAGGAGGGCAAATTAAGTGAATCCAGGAACGGTAAATGAAACAGATCAAAATGGAAATTTCCGTTTTGTCTTGTTTTTCTTTGATGGGTCCCTTCATTATTTGTTTTGTTCCCTAACAAAATGAATAACAAATAATGAAATGAATTAAAAATTTGTGTTGTGCCCATCTCTATTTATTTTTGAGTAATGAATCTATAAAAGCATCCATCTTCAGTTTGTTTCAGTGTTTGGAAAGTTACTTTTCGCATAATTTTGTTAAAGTGGCTTTAACAATCAAGTTAATTTGAAGAGGCAACAAGACATGAAAATGGCTGGAATAGTTCCCTCCCTCCCCAACTCCATTTAAGTCAGGCAGGAGGTGTGAACTGAAATCGCCCATCCTGTGGTCTTCCTGCTAATTGTAAGCAGGCATAGAAAACCCATCCCTGATGGACAATGGAAGCCAGTGGGGAATGCTCCATGCCTTCCTCACAGCATCTTTTGCAGTCTGGACCACCTCGTGGGAGCTGCTATGCCAGCTCCAGCACCTCTGATGCTTAATCATTGATCTAGTTGTTCCCACTCCAGCAACAAATGGGGAGTCACCAGGTAAGTCTGCATCCTCTTTGTCTTTTACAATCACTTTGTTTGTTTCAGTCTTCAAGAATACTGAAAGATTAACATAAGATATCTCAGAACATACTTTTTCCTTTTCCTTACAACTATTCCAAAATTGGGACACTACAGAGCATAGAACACAGTAATAAGCCCATCCTTGAGTTTGCTGTGATTCTGAATATTAGCAAAGAAGTACCCAGCTATCCATCCACATAAATTGAATTGCCCGACTTTACAAGCCTGCAGCATGGAAACATAGGAAAAGATCATTATTAACCAGTTGCCTTGTTTTGTTCACAACAGTTCATGCTATTGGATCAATGGCTGGTATAGGCAGGGATGTGCATTAGAGGCAATCACATTTGACCCAGATAGTTTCAATTGGCAAGGCAACTTTTCGGCAGTGGGGGAGGGAAATGTTATTTAAACAGCACACCTAATAAATTTAGAAACTAGGAGGCAGATAGAGAGAAAGGGAGGGAGAGAAAGCACCGAAGCAGCAGCAAGAAATCAATAAGAGGAAAAATTGAAATGCTTTGAGAAAGGAGACAATAGATCTTTGAGAAGAGCAGACAGAAGCCAAAGTGGTGATTAAGGTTATGAGACATTACCAACTGTTATGGGAGTGACCTCCATTAAACTCAGTGATACATAGATGGGCACATGGTTGCACTGTAAGACAATGTGGATTAATGATATTACTGACATTCACAATTTTTTTTGTTTGGGATTTGAACTGCAGTAACTCATGACTTAACCTTCAACATCAGCTGTCTCATGAGTTTTCCTGTGCTTGGTTTTTAAATGTGCATTAGTGAAGAACATCTTTCCATCTGTACCTATTAAAGATTTTGGTTGTGAGTACACAAGCAGCTAAGGATGGGTCATATTCCCAGGTCTCAAAATGTGCAGATATTTGTTTTGGATTCTTTTGGAAATCTCTCTCAACCATCTCTGTCTCCTCTTTGTTCACAAAAGAGTTTCTTTTATGTTTGAGAATGATCAGCTCCTTAAAAAAACTTTCTGCATGATAAGAGTCTCATCCCTCAAGAACTTCTAATCTAGAAAAACATGTAATCAACTGTTCCTGAAACTTTACAATTTGTCTTCTTCTGAGCTGCAGAGGAGGAGACCTGAAGGGGCATTTTACCATCTCTGTACTGTACTAAGGCAAGCAATAGTGCATTAAAGTCAGACAGCTGCACATCTCCAGATGACAAAGAGATCCTAGAAGGAGAATTCTCCTGTTCTATTCCTTTAATAGGCTGCCTTTCTCCTCCTTGATAGAGCCTATTTTGTCAACAGAGGGTGAGCACAGGAATCACCCTTGGTTTTCCACAAAACTTAGCCCGGTCTCCCTCAGGTCCAGAACAATTGTGTGTCTCCCTGAATCCCAAGCCATAGACAATGTAGCCAGATATCACCCAAGGTGTCAGTGGCACTGTCCCCTCAAGCTGCAGGCAATCATGCAGCACAGCCCAGTCCTTCAACTAGGGGTTGTAGTAGTGAAATGGGTGATTTCATGGTCAACTCTGCTGGCCCAGTCCCAAGACAGGACCCAGTGGAGCAGCTACTGCCCTACCACTGAGTCATCCCACCTTTGCCTGTTCCATCCTACTGGGATCAATTCTTGCACCCACTGATCTGCTACAATACTTTTAATGTGCTCACCTACCCCCAGGTCCCTGCTGGGCCATGAGCAGCTGGTGCCTGCCTAGATAAGGCACAACACTACCAATCAAGTGTCATGAATGATGCTTCTCAAAGGCCACAGGTCTCCAAACTGCATTTTGTATTGTTGCACTGCTGCTCTCCTGCTCTGCACTCCAGGTCCTCTGGACCTTGGTGGTTACTGTTATGGCAAGAACCTCAGCTCCCAAACCAACAAGAGAAAAGAGGCCAGTGAGATGGTGGTATCTGCCTTTAAGGGCTCACTATCTGCCTACAATACTGGCAGTATAGTGACACACTGTATCATGCAAAATGCTCCACCTCCATTCATAGAGTAAGAATGCTTCCTCCTCCCTTCTAGCTATATAGAAGGATTCATTCCAAGAAATAATTGTTTTATGCCAAAGACACAGTTCCAATACTTAATCTATAAGCACCAGCAATATTAAATACAAAACTGAATTGAACATCAAATGTAGCTAGATGTTAGAAGAAACAATTGGTTCGATTGCTGGAGTATTCTCATACATTTTAATTCTTTTCCCCCTGATCTCTTTAAAGAAGATTATTGGGATTTTGCTTCAAGCTAATAGCATTTGTCTTCCTTGTAAAATTTGTTGACACTTCTCTTTCCTCTTTCTCCCTCTTTTTCTCTCTAAAGAGCGTCAGTGACAAAATCCTGGAAGACCGAGTGACAGCAGTGCCCATTAGTTAATGTTCAGCAAAATTTGTAATACATTTCACAGTGAGTGATTTTTTCCTAGCATTACAAATATTATTTCTATTGCTTCAGACTCACAGCTCAACTTGTGCTTATTTCCAAACACTCAGAAAATTTGCTGTAAAACAGTGGTGGAACATGAGGTTATCATGCCAGTAAGACGACTAGTCAAACAGTGATTTATTATTATTATTTTTAGCTGCACAAGAGTGCAACTTTGTTATTGTGTAGCACAGCAAATCCACATTTCTAGAAGGCAATTGTAAAAAAATGGGCAGCCCAAAGACACATTGATAATTTTGTAGCTGGAAATCAGATCAGCACCTAATTTGGAATAGGTATCACATACAGTCTGCTCTTGCTCTGTTTATTTTTTTTAATATAAAATTGTTTTCTATTCCCACCCACCCCTTTGCACAGAAGCAAGCACACCAAGTGTCTGCAGGGTTAAAATAGCTCACACAAATTGAAAAGATCAGTCTTGCTTTTCTTGAAAAAAATGGTTGGCCCCAACTTTTTTAAAATTTGAAAATATTCCAACCTGAAGGGCAGAAGTATTGATGCTCAAAAAGTCATTCCAAAAGGGGGGATGCTTTGTTATAAATCAGAACACATGTAGAACAGGCTTTCTAGCAAGAGCATTGCAAAGTAGATACACTGTTGAAGATTTGAAAGCAGCCTTGAGGACTGCTTGGGGTGCAGTGGTTTAACCCCAGTACTGCAGCCAAGACTCTGCTCATGACCTGGGTTCGATCACAATGGATTCAGTTAGCTAGATCAATGTTGACTCAGGCTCCCATCCTTCTAAGTCTTGTAAATTGAATACCCATCTCAAGGAGTGAGGTTGGGGTTTCATTCTGCATAATTAAATTGTAAACTGCCCAGAGATGTCTCTAAGTGTTGTTAGGTAGTACATAAGCAGCCTTCTTTGCTTTTGCATTTGGCTGAGACATGGTTAATGGATGAAAAAGAGTCAGTTTCTAGTTTTCCCTTGATTGGTGTCAGTTTCTGGACTGTAGTGATTACAAGAGGGTATTCTGTAGACCATCTTGACTGCTGCCATTGTCATTGTCAACATGAGTTGTGGATACCGAAGCATAATACCCTACATTTATAAACTGGAGATTTTTTGATGAACTGAATTTCTTTCATTTTGTGCAATTATAATTACTAACAAAACCAAATATAGCCTTATTCAGAAAATAGTCTCCATGTTCCTTGTATCATCTAGTCATCTAATTAGAAATAAGGGTTCTTTTGTCTCTAGAAAAAAGACTTCTATAGAAGTATTGCAGTAGTCTGATATGTGTTATCAACTGACTCACTTCTGATGTGTGACAACCTTTATAGAGATTTTGAGATATATGGCATGTATAACCAGTTGTTTGTGATTGCCAATTAGTAGTGAGTTTTCATGACAAGGGGGGATCTGAACCCAAGTCTTCTGAGCCCTTGCACAGCATTCTGCCCACTACATCACACGGTGGTTTATAGTCATAGGCTATAATGCTTTATAGTAATGGTAATTCTGAGCTGTCAAGTCAGTTCTGATTTACAGTGACCCTTTCCAGGACTTTTTAAATGTTATCATGCTCAGAAGTGATTTACCATTCCCATCTTCTGGGGACTGTACAAATCATTAATGACTGAACAATCCAGCTAGCCAAAGTTCTGTACTTTCTTTTTATAATCATGTTTCAGCTACCATCCTATGCACAGTTACATAGAGAATTACAGTATGTCTGAATCAATCTAGTAGGAATCAATTACAACTAAGTTTATGTAAGAATGTGCTATGAGATACTTTGAGACAGACTCTTAATGAAAAAATCATGTGTACACCAGAAATCATTTAAATGGTTCTTTTCCTTTAGTGGGCTGTTTACCAAATGGTCAGTCATGTGTCTGGTCATGTGATCGGTTTTCCCACCAATATGGCCAATCATGTAACAATCAACCTGCCAAGGAGGGTAAAAACACATGATTACTTGTGATGGGGACTAATTTTAAAAATTATGATTCATCATGATTTGTCAGAGCTGGTGAACTGATGAATTGATGAACTGACGAATTTCCAGTGACATATTGATGAACTGTCAAATCAATTCATCTCCCATTTAAAATGCTATAGATTCTGCAACCAGCATCTACAGGCCCCAAACTTTGAGGGATGCTTCCTCTGCCTTTCCTTTACAGGCCTTACATATTTGGTGAAGATGGGGTTTCAGAGATATGTGAGCTATGTATCCCCAAAGACCCCCTCAGAAAATGCCTCCCAGGCACCTAGAAACATCTGACTTGCATAGAGGCTTCTCTTCTACTCAGTTTGGTGAAGACTAAGTTTCAGACATCTCATTTATACACCCACAAAATGCCTCCCCCCAAAATTGTCCTTTAGCAATTGGGTTGGAGAAAAGAAATCTTCACCAAACTAGGATAGACGGGATGGGAGATTCAGAGAAAGATTATCTTCATGTTTGGACTCTCTTGGAGCCAGGGGAGAACTTTCCTTTTGGGGGGGGGGGGCTCTTTGGTGGAGCACAACTCAAACAACAAAACTTAATGTCCACCAAACCCAGAGGTATTGTAGAGGAGAGTCAGGGATTGCTTCTCCAATTTTGTGTCTCTACCTCCCTTTGAGACCATTTTATAGCTCAATTAATTCATGAATCAAAATCTGTAAAAATCATCACTAGAGATGGGCACGACTCAAAAAAATGGTGTTTCGTTTGTCGTTTCTCATTTAGGGAGTCCGTTTCGGTTCGTTTTTGTTTTTCGTGAAATTTTTTGCAAAAAAAATCATTTTCATTTTGTTACGTAATGAAATGAAAAAACGAAAATGAAAACGAAAAATTGCTGTTTCGTTAGCATTCATTACAGTTCAATGTATTTGCCGCAACGAAAACGAAACACATGTCAAAATTTTTGTTGTTTCGGTTCGTTTCGTTTCATTTTGGAGACAAAATTTGTTTTTCGTTTCGTTACGTAACAAAACAAAAAAACAAAAACGAAAACAAAAAATTGCTCCTTTCGTGCCCATCTCTAATCATCACTTTGTATTCATTGGGGAAACTCAATTTATGATGAATAATATGAATCAACAATTTTTGACCAATTGTCCAAATTCATCGGAAAATATGATTAGTTCTTCCATTCATCCCCATCTCTAGTGATTGCTATTATGTATGATAGTTTCCTCCTGCATTCTGGCTTTTAAGCAAAAGTTTGGTTCTCCTAGCTATTTGTGATATTTCAGTGCACACAGAAATAAACTGTTGCAGGTTTTTGAACCTCATTTATACATATATTTATTTATTGTCTGGCATATTAATTATGAATAATTGACAACACTGGTTTAGCATTATCAGCATGAACTAAATTACTTTAATAATTAAGCAGCTTCTCTCTTTTAAGATTTTTATATGTTCATATGCACAACAATTAATAGGGTTGCCAGGTCTCATGGCAACGGCTGAAGTCTCAAGGAATTGTTCAGGACCTCTGGGACACCAGGCAAGGAACAGATATCAGGACAAGTTGACACTGCAAAAGAAACTCATTTGATTTTTATGCATGAGATGGCTTCAAAGCCTGGGCACTCATCTCTACCCATTCCTAGCTTTTGCCTGGCCTCATTGGGTCAGAATAATATGGTGTGTGAATATGCACTTGTACTCCCCAGATGGTACATGAGTGCAGATATGTGCACTCATTGCATTTCATAACATCCTTTATTTCCACACTTGATTTTTTGGCATACTAATGTCGAACCTTTCATACCATTTGGAGCAAGACAGAGAGCAGAGTACTGGTGTTGCCACTCATGAGCCTTCTTGTTGGAAGTAGAAATGGCATAGATAGATTTGTGACACTTTATTGAAATTTGTAGGTATGGCACCACAGAAGAGATGCAGTGTGTTCCCCATCTCCACCTCCCTGGCTGGCTGCCCCACTCACAATTCTGCATGCACCACCTGAGTCCTCCTTCTTGAGTGATGCTTCAGTCCAGGGAGGAGCTCAGGCTTTCCTTACCTGTCTCCTCCGGCTGTTGACCACTCAGATGAAAAGGTGGCATGGGGATTTTCAGTGCAGAGCTAATGAATGGTCAGTTGCTAGAGAAGGTACGGAAGGGAAGCCTAAGCTCCAGCCCAGACTGGAGTACTGCACAGGAGGACTTGGACAGTGTGTGCCAAATTGTGACTGGAGAAACCAGCTGGGGGGAGGTGGGAGGGAATATGCAGCACTGGTGGTGTCATGCTTATGGGTTTGATGAAGCGGCACAAATTGATTCATGTCAATTACTAGATGCAAGCCTTAGGAAAAGTGTCCAAAGCTTGGAGAACAAAATTTTCCCACCTCTTGCCTGCCTTAAGTTTATGAACTCACCAGAGTCACCTCTGTTACACCAGAAGAGTCTGCCTCCTGGACTCACATTTTGGCTCCGAAATCTCTGGGACTGGACTGCTGTTGTTGTTTATTCCTCTTATTATCAGTCAGTTGTTCATGTTTTGGAATTAGGACAACAGAGAAGATGTAGCTAAGTACAGAATACTTAAAGGGCAGCAAGGAATGAAACTAAATGGAATTCCATGATGAGGTTCAAGCAGCAGCTTATCCCTAAACTTGATTAGGTTTGAAGGTGCATTTAAGATAACTTATGTTCTCATGACCACCAAAGCTCATTGTGCTTGTGGACAAGGCAACAAATTCAAGGAGAAGACTGTACATGTCTATCATTTAATATATGTCCACTTGTTTCCATGCTTCACAAGGGCTGCATTGTCTTTTGGTTGCCAACCCATGGGCTAATTTAATTGAAAGTCAGTACACAATGGTCTCTCCCCCAAATTAGTTCAGATGAAGGGTTAGGGTCGAGCAGCTCCTTAGCCTCATACAATTAATACAACAAAACCAGTTTAAGAGCTTTTACTCATTTGAACCATGTTCTAGAACAGAATATAAGCAGATGTTATTAAAATGGCTAGCACTGATGTAGCACTATTTGCTTCTTGGTTTTCAGACAAGTTGCGGAAGATAGGCCAAACATAAATGATACTTGGTGCTGACAAAAATACCTGGTTGACATTTCTTAAAGTGAGATATCTTGTTAAATATGTCATATCTAAGGTAAGGTGAAGGTCCTCCTCCCCCCCCCACACACTTGCATGCTAGTCCGACTCTAGGGGCGGTGCTCATCTCTGTATTCAAGCTGAAGAGCCAGTGTTGTGCAAGTCCGTGGCCACTGTCTTATGTTCCCACTTTTTATGGCAGTACCTATTTTTCTACTTGCATTTACATGCTTTCAAACTGCTATGTTGGCAGGAGTTGGGGTTATCATCGGGAGCTCGCCACGCTGCGTGGCACATGGGATTCTGTGGTATTCTCCACTTATTTTCAGAAAACATTCCACAAGACCTTCTTCTTTGGGGATGCTTTTGTAATCAGAGCTACAGTGATAAGCATGCAGAAATTCAATATGCAATTTAGTATATTTGTATTCCAATAACATGCAAATTGACACCCATGAAAATTTGCAGAGACATTTGAAAATGTCTCATGTCCATTCCTTACATCATTTGAAATATCTGATACACATCTTGCTCTTCATATAATAATTTAGTCACACAGAGACATTTTCTTACCACCTAGACCAGTAGCTGACTTGCCATTTTCCTTCTCACTTCTTGGTACCCTTGCTACCTATAAATATTGTTCATTTCTAGATGGTTGGATGAGTTGGCATAAACAATAGTTGGCAGATGGTTGGATGAGTGGTTGGCACCACTGCTGATGCCTCTATATCCTACTGTTGTCTTCAGCATTTCTCTCTCTCTCTTTCTCTCTCTCTGCACTTCAGTATATAAGAGAAAAAAGAAAAGAGAGAGAGAGAGAGAGAGAGAGAGAGAGAGAGAGAGAGAGAGAGAGAGAGAGAGAGAGAGAGAGAGAGAGAGAGAGAGAGAGAAATGCTGAAGACAACAGGAGGCTATAGAGGCATCAGCAGTGGTGCCAACTACTCATCCAACCATCTGCCAACTATTGTTTATGCACTTCAGTATATGAGAGAGAGAGAGAGAGAGAGAGAGAGAGGAGATATCATGCTTACCTGAACTGTGCGTGTGTGCATGTTGTGTGATTACAGTTGTGACCAACTCTTTGTGACCCCATGTCCATGGAGTTTTCTTGGTAGGAATACTGGAGTGGCTTGCCAGATCCTACTCCAGTATCAGAACTGTAGGGTTGGGCAGATCTAGTCAATATTTGGTTCTTTAGCCCTTATGCTTCCATATCCCTTAGGCTTTAATTTGATATACTTTTCTCTTTAAATTCAAATAACTCTAATACTGACCACTGCAGAGTTTGCTTTGACTTTGTAGATCAATTAGGCAGATGGATAGTTGTAGTCTTTCTGGCACAATGCAGAAAATAGAGATAAAACTCCTGGGTTAACATGAATGGAGAAAAACATGAAGGAGGAATTTAACTTGGTTTTGGATTCTTCCCTTCATTTCTTAAACAATCTGAATGCTTTATTTTAGTGAAAGGGCATATCAAAAAAGCTTTTGATTCTTTTGTGCTTCCCTCTTTCATTCCCCCTAGCCCTCTCTTCTCTATCAAACTGTGGAGGGTGGGTGGGGAGTGTTGAATCAAACAGTGTAATGAGTGGTGAATGATGTTATCAGCCAACCACTACATCCATGAGGAGAAAAGAGGGCATTTTGAACTGTAAGAGGACTGGATATGTTGGAATCCCATGAAGCATGCTCTCCGCCTTAGTCCTTTTTTCCCAAGAGCCAGACATGACAGCTTCTGATTTCTGTGATGGCCTTTATGTTGATTATACTATTTACCTGTACCTGTGGAATGCCCCATCCCCCTTTTTACCAGGATTTTTTTTTATTTTTTTTTTTTTTTGGGGGGGGATTCTTCAGTTTCTTAGGCCTATGTTTGCTTGTTGCAAGCATGCCACCTTAGAACAATTTTTACTGACATCCACCCCCCCCCCCCACACACACCACCTATGCTTTATTAGGGATTTTTCTGCCCTCTCACCTTCCTTGGGCTATTGTTTTTGCCTGCTGGTATGTGCTGGGGGTGAACTAAAGAAAAATATTAACGGTAGGGGAAAAGAAAACTTCCCATGTTCAAGTCATTATGGTTATGAGGAGACTTGTGTTCTGTCATAGCATTTATTTTCTTACATGCTTTTCTCAATTTGCATGTGAGGGGGTGGTATGTGGTTTGAATTGATTACTTGGCTGGGTTTTTTTGGGGGGGGTTTGTGCATGTGTGTGTTTCTGGCCTTCCCCCCTTTTATGTGTGCATGAGTACATGGATGTTTTCCCTGTTACTCTGTTTTCTTTTAACATTTGTGCTGTTTGGTTAATTCGCTGTGGGTTGCCCATCTTGCCTCTGCTTTTTTGAAGTAGTTGTTAAGGGCTTTTTAGGGCTTTCAAATTAATTTTTTTTTTATCTGCCCTGTCTGCTTCTTTAAGCATTTAAAGGGTTCTTTAGGGCTTTTAGTCAAATGCTAGACAGAACATGAATGGGGAAAATGAAATAAAAGAATATGAAAGAGCTATTCTGTTTTATGATTAACAAAAGGTACATGGAAGATTTAGAAATAAATGAGGCATACCCAAAATTACCCAAAGAGCATCGAACCCTAAAGCTTTCTGTGTGCTTGTCCACAACAGCAAATGTTACAAGTTGATAAGGATAGGATGCAATTGCCATCTGGCCACTGTTACTTTTTTATATAATTCATATCCAGAAATGTCAATCTGAATGCATATTCTCAACAAAGGTAAAATGTAAAAATATGACTACAGTGACACTAGTTTAAAATAAGCATGCTAAATAATTCAACACTGAAGAATAAAAGGAAATCACTCTTAAAGTAGAAATGATATTAAAAAATTCTTGCACTTCTAGGAGAAAACTTTGAGGTCCTTTTTGCCAGGTGCTTTCTACTCACAGAAAAGCCCAAACACTTGTTAACGTTGGTTTTAGCTTCAGTTAGGTAATTGGCTGTGGTGTGGTGGCAAGAAGTCTCATGGGGATGAAGTGCCAGGACTGTCTGAGTAACAAGGTCATGTTATCATATCTCTCCCACACACACTGCTCAGGCTCTCCTGTTCCTTCTGAGCAAATTGGAGGGGTTGAGCCACGTGGCCATCACAAAACACAAATGCACAACTAGGCTACAAGGCAATACCTTTATAGACCACTAATAAAAAAAATTGCAAGCTTTCCAGTGTCACACACTCTTCTTCAAAGCAGGTCCCAAAAATGGCAAAAGACGTGTTCTTGCAGGAGGTTATTCTTAAAATTATTGGCTAGATTATGTACATCAGGCAAGGAGTCTTGGCTAGATGATGTAAGCCAGGCAATGAGTCTTCTTAGAGGCAGGAAGTTGGATGGCAGTTGTAAAAGCTGCTTAAGCACTGAGTTTCTCACCCCCATTCATGGAGCAACGGAACATGGGTCATACAACCCCTACTCACCACTCTTCATCTCCATTTTCCTCTGTGAGACACACAAGTCCCTGTTGGCCGGGGGAGGGGGGGAGAGAGAGTTGACATAGAGGATCCACATGGTTCATTCTTGCATTGGGGTAAAAATTAGTAAAATCACTAGGTTTGTCAACTGAAACCAGATTAAATTTAAGTGATATTACCTAGTGGTTGCAGTCTTGCCCTTTAGTGTTTAGAGTCCATGTGCCTCATTCCAGGTGCATGGGGAATGCTGGCTGTTTCTTGGTATCTTCACAATTCCATCGAAGCAAAAAAGGTGGTTGAGCCACGAGGACATCACAAAACAGAAATGCAAAACTAGGCCACAGGCAATACCTTTATATGCCACTAATACAAATTAAAAACACTGCAAGTTTTCGAGTGCAACACACTCTTCTTCAAAGCAGGTCCCAAAAGTTCAAACATGGCAAAATATGTGCTCTGCCAGGAGGTTATTCTTAAATTTCTTGGCTATATGATGTATGCCAGTCAAGGACTTTGGGTTAGATTATGTACACTTCTGGTTGCAGCTGGAATGCACAGAGTAATTGAAAGAAAAATGGCAACTGGACTTCTTTTCTTGTGAGATCAAATAATTTCACTTTTGATCCAATTAGTTTCATCATTCTGGTTAAAGTTAGTGGTGATTCCTCCAATGTATAGTTTACCTTGATTTCATGTCACCCTGGTTTGAATAGACTCATTAAGGGCGTTTATACACGACCCCTAAGCTCCGCTGCAAATGGGTCCCAGCTCCGGAGCTTAAAAATGTTTCCCCACCAGCTCCGGAGCTAACAGAAAATTAAGTGCGACCACGCCCACTTTAGCACGTCCCAGCACACTTTTCTTGTACCTGCTCTGGGAGAGTGAAAAATTTTGATGCACAGAGTGCGGGGCTCTCCTCGCTTCTTTTTGTTGTTTTTTTTTGCCTCCCGCCCCTTTAAGAGGAACCAGGAAGTAACTGGGGCTCGGAGCAACTTCCACTGGCACCGGAGGTAAGGCTTTATTCTTTTGTCCCTTTTAAAGGCTTTTTCCCCTCCCTCCCCTCACGCAGACAGAAGCAAGGAAGTGCGGAGTGGTGGGGAGGAAGGAAGAGCAACGAACCCCCAAGATCTCTGGTCCGAATTTAACGGAGCAGCGGATCTTAGGGGTCGTGTAAAAAGGCCCTAAGTGACAGTGGCCTGAATAGGCTCAGTAGGAGAACAATGGCCCAAATAGGCTAGTTAGATGTGCAATGGTCTGGGGTGTGTGAAAGTCCCACCTATTCAACCCTTCCCAACACCTGTTAAGTATGGGTCGTTAGCAGTGGCTTTCCTGGTGGAGGTGTGAAGTGCTTCTGATTTGCATGGGAATTGATGAAAGGGCAGGGTGATAAATGCTAAAAATTTTATCCCTAAGTCTTCCATCTCTTTTGAGAGAGGGATTTCAATCTCACAAGAAATGACGTCCAGTTGCCATCACTCAAAATCTTGATAACCTCACCTGGATGACTGTGATGGATGCCAGGATATTTGACTATCCGGCACGCATGTACACATGGTGAAACCACAAACTCTTCTTTGTTTGGTACTGCTGCCACCAAATAGTTACTTAAATTCCTATAGAGATGAAACGGGACTGGAAAGGATTGTAACATTGCAAATACAGTGGTACCTTGTATAAAGGAATTAATTCGTTCCAAATGAAAATATGTTAAGCAAATTTTCCTTTATACAAATTCCCATAGGAATGCATTGAAAATGGAGTAATTCCATTTTATGTTGTACGGATTCTTCCCATAGGCGATTATGTTAAGCAAATTTCCCCTATCTCTGGAATTTTTTATGTTCTACAAATTTTATGTTATACAAATTGTTTGTTATACAAGGGTCCACTGTAACAATTAAAGTTTATTGAAAGGTAGTGCAATGCATAAATAAAGGTCTTCTTTAATGTTGCTTGCTTTACTTTTTAGTTGCAGATAAATAGATTCAGCCCCTATTGCCCTTAAACAAGTCCTAACCAGTTTCTACATCTCAAACGCTGTTTCCCTGCTGCCAACTACTAGTTTTCTCTCTTCTCTTTTCCCTAGTTCTCTGTAGTTTTCCAGTTCTCTCTGGACAGTTTACCGGTCACTCCTTATATAGGTACCAGCCCGAATCACATTCGGTGGATTGGTTGCCTATTTACATATTCATAATCATGCCTGCAAGAGTTCCATCACGATGACTGAATATTTTCACAGACATATGGAAGACAAATAATTTCCTTAATGACAATAGATACATTTTTATTTCATTTTTTGTTTTTCATTTTGTTTCCTAATGAAACCAAAAAAGTGCCTTTGAACAATGAAATGAAATGAAATGAAATGGAAACTCTTGTTTCATTCTGTTTCATTTTTTCATTTTTTCATACTTTATAATAAAAATAAGTGCTGATTGCCAGCTGATTGGTGCTTGTTTTTTTTTTAAAAAAAACACACAGATCAGCCAGCAGGGCCCCAACTAGTTGTCAAAAAAGATAAATAAATGAAAAATGAAAAACAAAACAAAAAACAAAATGATTTAAAAAATCATTTCAAACAAAACAAAACAAAATGGAAAAAATGAAATGAAAAATGAAACAAAACACCATTTTCACATTTCGTACCCATCTCTAAATGACAGTATTTTATGTCAAGCTATGTTGTAATGCAAAGTAATTTATTTTAAGGAAAATTAGCTATACAATATATATGGTCCTCTTTTGTAGATATTTTCTAGCATTGCAGCCTGTTTACTTTTGCTTGAGGCTACCATGATGAGCACCTGCATTTCCAAATTTACTGCTCCACTCTGATAATAGGATACTAAAGGTCTGATATCCACTTGAATACTTAAATAGTACAGTTTGTTCTTCTACCTTAATAACATATCATTTCTATATGTCATTATGTTGCATGTAGACTTCATTTTAATAACATGTTAGTCCAAATAATATAGCTTGGAGCCTGGTGAAAATCACTTGTAAGAAATCAAAGATGCAGTGTACACATCTCCAGCATAATTCAGGTTTTCGTAAAAAGGAATGATAAGTAGACATGGGCACGGAGCAGTGAAATCTTCGTTTCCATTTCCGTTTTTTCATTTCCGGAAGTAACGGAAACGGTAATGGGAATTAAGTCGTTACAACTTGAACTTGAACCGAAAAAAGAAAAATTTGGTCGGGTTTTTCGTTTCCGTTTGTGGCATCGCGGTGATCGTGCGATGCAAAGCACAGAAAAAGTTTTTAAAAGTGTTTTTTAAAAAAAACCCAACTCCCGGCCGAAAAAGCAGGCGAAAATATGCCTACCTGAGGCTTTGCCACCTACCAGAGGGGTGGTTTCTGGGGGGGGGGTTTCACTGGCCTCCCCCCATCCTCTCCTGTCCTGGGATGCTTGCACCAGGCTGGGGGGGAGGTTCATCCTCGTCATCTCACCATGCCATGCAGTGTGTGTGGGGGGGGAGAATACAAAATGGCGACCACAATTGTTCTTTTGAAGTCGTGGTCAAAAAAACACACCAAAGCACCACAGAAACATGTGAAATTTATTTATTTTAAATGTCTGAATTTTAATAGTAGCAGCAGTGGGTTTTTTATAGCAATAAAACGTCACATTTATTTTATTTTATTTTATTTATTTTATTTTATTTAGACCTGCCCATTTGGGCTGGGCATGGGATGGGACCATGCAAATTGTTTGAACCATTCCACCAATGGCATGGCCAGGTTTTGACTGAAACTTCTGGATGTCTCGGAGGGCATAAAAAACCGAGGCACCTTCCAGAAATCGCAGTCGGGTCTTGGAGGTGGAGGGAGGAGTGCTGTGCTGGTGGTGCTTGTGTGATCGAGAAAGAGATTATTATTCAAAGAGGGAGGCCTGGGAGGCTTTAGGCTTTAAGTTAGGCAGGCAGGGAGGGAACTGATTTTATTAGAAAATAATTTCTTTGATTCCCTGCAGCTTTGTCTGCTGAAGGGAATAGCAGTTTATTCTTTCTTTGTTCTCTGGCAGTTTGTGAGGATTTTTTTTCTGATATTGGATAAAGGGGGAGGCTCGACTGGGAGTGGGAGGTGTGGATTTATTTTAAATATATATTATATACTACCATTTATTTTCTATTTTCCCAACTTCAATTTGCTTGCACACACACACATTTGGGGTGCAAGCCAAGAACAGAACCTCTATCCAAAATGGAGAATATTTTACAATATTATTTATTTAGTTTACTAATTACTTACTCCATTGTTTGTTTTTAAACTTGTTGTGTTGTGTGTGCACTTGAACACACAGAAACATTCCATTATTATTTTCATTTTATTCCCTGACTACAACTACTACTATATTGTATTTATTTACACCCCAATATCTTTTTGGGAGGCTGCTGCTGCTGATATCAGCCTTAGTTATTGATTCATTACTCCATTGTTTGTTTGTTTACATACATACACTTGTTGTGTTGTGTGTGCAGTTGAACACACAGGCAGGCACATTCCGTTTCAGTGGATCAAGTTGAATTCAGAACTTGAATTTAGAAAACCAGTTTTATTTCATTCCCTGACTACAACTACTAAACTATATTGTATTTACACCCCAAAAATATCTTTCTTGGGAGGCATAGTACCACTACTGTCTTTTCATTTCAGGCTTATTTTTGGGCTGTGGCTGAAGGCACCTGTCCAGCTGCTGCTGCTGCTGCTGCTATCAGCCTTACAAACAAATATTATTGATTCATTACTCCAGCTCATTGTTTGTTTGCAATACACTTGTTGTGTTGTGTGTGCACTTGAACACACAGGCAGGCACATTCCATTTCAGTGGATCAGAAGAATTTAGAAAATTATTTTCATTTTATTCCCTGACTACAACTAATAAACTATATTGTATTTATTTACACCCCAATATATTTCTTGGGAGGCATAGTACCACACTACTCTCTTTTCACTTCAGGCTTTTTTTTGGGTTGTGGCTGAAGCCACCTGTCCAGCTATACAGATTCCAGTTACACACCACCAGTTCAATTACAGGCTGGGAGAGCCTAATTTGCTTGCACACAACCACCCACAATTTGGGGGGGGGGTGCAATAAACTGACCCTCCTCCAAAAGGGGACAATATAAATCTTTTACAATATTGTTGATTCATTACTCCAGCTCATTGTTTGTTTGGTTACATACATACACTTTTTGTGTTGTGTGTGCACTTGCACACACAGGCAGGCACATTCCATTTCAGTGGATCAAGTTGAATTAGAATTTAGAAAACTATTTTAATTTTATTCTCTGACTGTGCCTGGCCTGTATGCACTGCAGTTTTGCTGACTGATTGCTGAAGAAGGGAAGAACAGTTTTCTTCTGGACTTCTGGTCTGGATTTAATAGTTTCTTCTATTTTCAAATATTACCGTACCATTTGCTTCCTAAGTTTTACAGCCTGACCTGAGAGCAAGAAGAGACACTTATATTTCATTTCATTCATTCATTTAGCTGTGCTACAGCATTCTTAGTTGTTGCCTTGATAACTACTGAACTATATTTTATTTACACACCAATATCTTTTTGGGGAGGCATCTTAGAGTACCCCTACTCTCTTTTCTCTTCAGGCTTGTTTTTAGTTTCAATTAATTTCTAATACTACAATTTGCTTCCTAAGTTTTCCTCCATTTCAGTGGATCAAGTTGAAAGCAGAATTTAGAAAATTATATCAAGGGCCAGCAGGGCAACATTGAAAGCTTGTACAAAAGAACACAGTGTGAGAGTAAGCTTGTGGGTCAAAAGGATAAGTTTATTAGAATAGTCTGTTTACTTAACACAAATATAATAAGAAAATGTATTTCTATAACTTTGAGAAATTAAAAAAATGAGGAGGGGTGGCAGAGGCAGAGGGAAGGGCAAGGGGACCCCCACTAAAATAAATAGGGGCACGTTTCTGAAGGAAGGCACAGGAAGCAGTGCAGATAGTGATATTGCTGGTACCACTCCCTCTCCAAGCAGCAGCTGCACAACCAGCACCACCGGACCATCTTCTGTCACTGAGGGAAGCATGGATGACTGCATGCGATCCCCATCGCCAAGGTCTCACACTCTCACCCCCCCCTTGCATTGGGAGGAAGACAAGTACTCAGAATCAGAAAGCTCTGTTCATCTGCATCTGCCGGATTCGGAGGACCTGTTGGCAGGAACAGATGAAAGGCAGGCTTCAGGCAGTGATGGAAGGAGCAGCCCTCTTTCCATCCAGGACCAGAGTACACAAGTCAATTTTCCCAGGAGGGCACAAGCCACACCACCAGCAGCACAGCAGTGGCAGGCAGTACCAGAGGGGGCAGTACTTTCCAGAAGCCTCGCGGGTCTCTCTGGGAGCATTTTGAGAACAGCCTGGCAGACTCGAGGCTTGCAGTGTGCAAGAAATGTGGGGTGGTCATGCGCAGGGGGAATGACCCCAAACACCTCTCCCCAAGTGCCTTGCGTAGCCACCTCATGCGAAGGCACCCTGGGACTCTGCCTGGAACACTGTCAGGCCCTGGTTCCTCAGGGAGGAAGAGAGGGGAAGAAGGCATGGGGAAGGACAGAGACAGCTCCGCTGAGAGTGGGAAGAGGCAGGCCACTCTGCAGGAAGTGGTGCCACTGTGTGGGAGTTTTGTCAACCAACAAAATAGGGCCAAGGCACAGGAGACCACCACTCGCGTCATTGGTGAAATGGTGGCCATGAACGGGTTGCCCCTCTCCTTTGTGGAGTCATCGGGCTTCAGGCACCTGATGAAGCACGTGGCTCCATGGTACGAGCCTCCATCCCATCGTACCTTCAGCAGGCGGGTGATTCCCTCCCTTTTTGAGTCCGTCAGGGACGTGGTCCGGGCCCTGCTGCAGGCGGCCAGAGGAAGGAAGATCCACTTCACTTCCGACCTCTGGACCGGTGGGCACCACGGATACCTCTCTCTGATGGCCCCTCCCACATGCGAATTATGATGCAAGACACAGGAATTGGGTTATAAACTGGGCCACACCTTATTAACTGATTTAACCAAAATTCCACCCAAACTTTAAATGGGGTTTTCCTCCCCGATTCTCAAAGGGCCATATGTTGTGTGGGTTACTGGTTAGAACCCTCGGGTCCCCTGGGATTCCTCCAACCCACAAGGCTTCTTGGGTGAGTCACAACCCCCAGGTGGGGCAGTTCCTAACTCCGTGCAACCCAGGCCGGTCAAGTTCTCTGCAAACCCTTCAGATCCAGGAGGCATTCCTCTTTATCCTCCTGTCTCAGGAAGGCATTCATATACATCCTTCCCACCAATGCTGTAATCTCAGGATCCGCAGCGCCAGAGGTTGGATGGGCTAGAACCATAACCACCTCACCAAATGCCAACCTTCCCACACTAACCCCACAGCTCTGGGCCTAGCCTAGCTATGACCCAAGCCTCCCCACCAGGTGCCCAAACTCAGGATGCAAGCCCCTCTGAATGTCCTCCTAATATATCCAGGCCTGCCTCTGCCAAATGGATTCCATTCTCTTGATACATCTCCGGCCTGTGCACACCAATCCTCTGGTGCCCAATCATGTACCCCCTTCACTAATCACGGCCCTGCATACCTCCCTATTAACCCATTTCCTTGAGTGGTTGATGCATGCTGCTTCACAGTCAGCATTAGACATGGGCACGACTTGGCTAAATTGTTGTTTCCATTTTCGGATATTGTTTCCGTTACGTAATGGAAACGGTAATGACAATTAAGCTGTCAGAACTCGAACTTGAACCAAAAAAAGAAAAATTGGGTCTGATTTGTCGTTGTCGCTCCTGGCATCGCGTGGTGATCGCGCAATGCCAAGCGGCACAGAAAAAAAGTTTTAAAAATAAAAAAAACCCGATTCCTGGCCAAAAAAGCAGGCGAAAATATGCCTGCCTGAGGGCACCTACCAGAGGGGTGGTTTCGGGGGGGGGGGGGTCCCCAGCCTTCCCCCCCTCCTGTCCTGGGCTGCTGGTACCGGGCTGGGAGGGGGCATCCTCGGCGTCTCCATTTGCCATGCGGTGCGGGGGGATCCAAAATGGCGTCTGCAATATTTTTTTTGAAATCGTGGTCCAAAAAACCACCAAAGCACCACAGAAACATGCGAAAATTAGCTATTTTAAATGCTTGAATTTTTACAGTAGCAGCAGTGGGTTTTTTATAACAGTAAAAGGTCGCACTGATTGTATTTCATTTTATTTTTATTTTTATTTTTATTTTTTTACACCTGCGCAATGATGGGCTGGCCATGGGATGGGACCATGCAAATTTTTGGACCCATTCTACCAATCGCATGGCCAGGTTTTGACTGACACTTCTGGATGTGCAAGAGGGCATAATAAGGCAAGGCACTCCCAGAAGAGTCGCAGTCCAGGCTTGGATGTGGGTGGGAGAGGGCTGTGTGTAGCTGGCTGCTGTGCTAGACTAGTTTCGATTTCGCGGAGCCTTTAGATTTCAGTTAGGCAGGCAGGGAGAGAATTGATTCAATTAAATTTTTAGGAAATAATAATAATTCCTTTCATTCTCTGTCTGCTGTGGGGAATAGCAACACAGTTTATTCTTTTTTATACTCCTGCAGTTTGTTAGGATTTCTTTTCTGATAGTGCTTCAAAGGGGGGGGTTTGATTAGGAGGGGAGGTGTGGATTTATTTTAAAAAATTCATTTGCTTGGTGGCAAGCCAAGGTCCTTTCATACCCTGCCTGCAGCTCTGCTGTGGGTGCACTGCCCACTTTGTTTGCAAAAATTGCAATTGCTTTATTCGATGCAGTCTTGTGCAGCAAGTCAGTTTAAAGTGTTATCCGCCTGCTCTGGGTCATTGCGGGGCCCGCCCTGCCGCCCGCGCCCGCCCCTCCCCCCTGCCGCTGCCGCCGCCCGCCCATGGCCCCCCGCCACCCCGCCCGCCACCTAGCGCCGGTGGGACACCACTCGCTGGGACGTCCAATCGTGCGAAATTGCGGCGGCGGTAACGACAAACGACACAACGAAATGACAAATTTTTAAAAAAAATCGCAAAAAACGGAAATGACCCAAACGGACCCGTCCCGAAAAACGAGAACTCGAAAAAAAAAACATTTTCTGGTCGTGCCCATCTCTAGTCGGCATGCCACTTCAGCCGAGGTATAATGGTGGACCACACCAACCTCACCTGTGGGTAGGACAGTCTCCAAATGCTCAAATCTCTTATGATTTCCCCTGCCAGTGATTTGCAGGATAGCAACACCAAGTCATCCCCCCCAATGCACCAGCAATATGTCTGGGAGCCTACCTGCAACAGCCAGTGAGGCTTTGTGCAGAAGCTGATACCATTGCATGCCTCTGGCACCCCTCCACTACAGTGATGCCTCATCCACCAGACCCAAATTAGTTCCCCATGAGGACCTTGCAGCATGCTTCCCAGCCCGATAAATGTAACTGTGGCCCAGCAGGGTAACTCACCAGCGGGCACCACTGCATACGACTCCTGGAAAAGAAAACCACAAGTTAATAGCAATTCAAAACTTAGGTAGCCCCTATAACACTGGGATGACCACTTTCCCAAATGCTTAATGGCTGCCTCCCCATAACCCAGAGCCATTGCTGTAGAAACCACCCCTATTCTTAAGGAATGGATTCCAAATCTCAACCTGGCCATACCTATTCTCTGCAGAACCTCACCCGTGAGATTCCAAAACCGTAATCTTGTCAATGGATGGCACCACTATGCCAAAAGAAATAACCTTCTCCCCCTTGTCTCACTTCCAGGTACTCTGTCAAGTCTCTAATCGGGCAAATGTCCATCATGGCACACTGCCTCAGCTCAATCTGCACTCCTCTGCCCATCTGATCATTAGTATTCCTGAGTCAATTCAGTCCTCCAAAAGGAGACTCCATTAAACTTTTCCAGAAATACATCATGATCCTCCCTCATACCCCTTGTAACCTTCATCCTATGTGTGGGCTTCCTCAGCCCCTGCATAGCCATGCAAAACCTGTGCAGAAAAGCCCATCTGGGTGCCACCACGCTGCAGGTGAAATTAAGATGCCTGACCAATAAGAAATCTTATTCTTATTCCTATATATCACACTAATAGCATTTATTTATTTATTTATTTATTTATTTATTTATTTATTTATTTATTTATTTATTTATTGTATTATTCACCCCCCAGAGCCAACACACCTTTGCTAACCCCCCCACCCACCAATGACCTTATGGGGAGTGAGGGGGGACCAGGCACGGTTGCCTACCCACCAACAATGCTCCCCTCAAACCAACATACAAAAAAAAGTTGCTCCTCCAAACTGTGCAACAGTGCTAAAATTGTGCCCACGACCATTCCGTGATGGCTGCCAGCTCCGTCCTGAGGCAGCATTCCATCTCTCTGAATGCTTGCCTCTGAAAGAGGCTGATGCAGAGGAGGAGTCTTTTTATATACAGGCCTCCCCCCTTCCCATCCCAGACAGATGCTTCTCACCTGATCTCAAATTGTCTTCTCTCAGAAGGGTCAAAGCAGCAACCCCCACACACACTTAGGTAGGGGCCCAGCCTTTGTTGTTTTCCTGGGTGGTCTATAAATCTCTATATGTTTCTGGGGGAGTCAGGCATCCTTATGAAATTCTGGCATTGGTTGCAAAATAAGGCCATTTTAGCTTTCGGACAAAAATTCTTTCTGCAGCTGAATGTATGTGAAAATGCACTGTGTGTTGCTTAGAATAGTTAAAGCAGAGATTAAAAAATGAAAAAGACTTCACACATATATGTTTCAAATGTATAGATAATATACTGCCTTTCCTTTGGCTACTCAAATAAAAATATACATTTTTGGAGGGGGGGTAATTTTTCCAGGCATGAAATTGAATCTTGCATTTTATAAACATAAGACCTTCACCAAATTCTGCTTAGAAATGCACATAATTAGAGTTGAAGCCTTGAATAACAGTTGGTATGGAGGCATTATGTGCCACAATCCATGCACTAAACAAGCTCTGTCAGTGCAAGACATGCAGCCTGTCACAATATTTTGCATGTACATACACACATGCATACATGCACATGAGAAGAAATGTGTTTGATGAAGCAGAGAGTCATTTTGTAGGCAGGGTCTGCTGCTATTGATAGTCATTCATTGTGTATGAAACTTGATGAAAATGGCTTCAAAGCTGGAAATAATTAGAATGTTTATTGTATAGTGTGCATGAGTGGAATAACCCTTCTGATACTATGTATCTATAGCTGTATCTAAGATGGCATCTAATATCTATTTATATTTAAAATATGCAAGTTCTAAATCAACAAGAAGCTTAGAATGTTAAATTAGTCACCCATAAGAAATGTGTCACACACTTTGCTGCCATTCTAATTAATTAGATTGCATTATTTCGTGTCACCAATGAACTGTGATGAGTTTAGTGGCTGATAATAGATTCATTTGTCAGGTTTTTGCAGCAATTGTTTTGAATGATTTCAGGAAAAACAACAGTGATATAAATGTATATGCTGTTTGTGTTTCTAACCACTCTCTGACCAGCAACATATCAAGGAGCTTGAGCAGTTCTTGGACAGAGCAGAGCAGACTATCCTGGACAAAGAAGAGACAGGGCACAGTTCTGAGGAACAAGTCAATCCACCAACTCAGGAGGCAGATGCATGGAGGAATGTGACTCGAAAAAGTAAAAGGGCAAGTTGGTCTGGTGCCTGAAATTGCAGAATCAGTTTGAGGCTCTTTCCCTGATCAGACCTCATGAGGCATGCACAGAGAAACAACTGGTTCCACCTGAGGATCTCTCCCTCATCCCAATTGATGAGATCCAGGATCAGGTGCATGTAGATGAACAGGCTGCAGGAGAGAGGCTCCTTGTACTAGGGGATTCTATTATTAGAAATACAGAGGGGTGAATTTGTGATGAGTATGATAACTGTATGGTCACTTGCCTGCCAGGTGCAAAGGTTGCAGACATCACGAGAAATCTAGATAGCTTTTTTAGAGAACCGAGAAGAAGCCAGTGGTCATGGTGCATGTTGGTACCAATGATGTCGGGAAGGCCAAGCAATCAGTCCTGGAAGCCAAATTCAGGTTGCTAGGAAGGAGATTGAAGTCCTGGACTTCAAAGGTAGCATTTTCAGAAGTGCTGCCTGTTCCTTGTGCAGGACCCACCAGGCAGGCAGAGCTCAGAAGCCTCAATGTGTAGATGGGGCAATGGTGTCGAGAGGAGGGCTTCACATTTGTCAGGAACTGGAGAACATTTTGGGACAAGCCAAACTTGTTCAGGAGGGGTGGGTTGCACTTGAACCATGATGGGACCAGATTGCTGGTACTCAACATCAAAAAGGCTGCAGAGCAGATTTTAATCTGATAACTGGGGAATAGCCAACAGGAGCTGGGCAGCATCTGGTTCAGGAAAGTGTCTACTTGAGTAGTGGGAAGGATGCAATACTTACTGAGCAGAGTGAGGAGCTAGTCTCCAGCACTCCAGCAGAAGGATGCAAGAGGCAGTCATGATGCAACTGGACTCAAAATGCTGCATCAGAAAAGCATCTATAAATGCTTGTATGAAAATAGCAAAAGCCTCCAGAACAAAATAAAGGAGCTGGAATACTTAGGAATCAATAAAAATATTGATAATATTGGCATCACTGAAACCTGGTAGATGGATGATAACCAATGGAATATAGTTATTCCAGGAAGGACAGGAAGGAGCAAATGGGAGGTGGTGTAGCCTCCAACCGATGCCCCTGAGGGAGCCTGGCGGTTGGAGAATGTTGTAAAGGAGGCATTCAAGAAGGGAAGCCTGGTTATAATGGGGGACTTCAATTACCCTCACATAGACTGGGTGAACTGTTTTTCAGCACATGATAAAGATATAAAGTTCCTTGATATGCTAAATGATTGTTCCCTGGGACAGATGGTTGAAGACCCAACTAGAGGTACAAGAACCCTTGACTTGTTCCTGAGTGATACACAGGATCTAGTGAAAAATGTTAATGTGACCAATCCAATAGGGAATTCCCTAAAAAATTACTTTTAAACTTAAACATAGACTGCCAATAACTGATAAAATCTAGCACAGAGACCTTAAAGGCAATTTTCCAAAGATGAGGAATCTAGTAAAAAAGAAGCTGAAAGGGAAAATTGAGAGAGTCCAAACACTCCAAGAGGCATGGAGGTTGCTCACAAAAACAATAACAGAGGCCCAAGTGGAATGCATACCCCAAAGGGAAAAGGGAACTGCTAGGCCCAAGAGGACTCCAATGTGGTTTAAAAGGAGATGATCAGGAAGCTGTCAAAAACAAGAAAAGCTCATTTAAAAGATGGAAGGCTTGTCCAATGAGGACAACAGGCAGAAACATAAATTTTGGCAAAACATATGCAAGGCAAAAATCAGGAAAGCAAAGCAACAGTTGAGGAGCTCAAAGTAATAACAAGGACTTCTTTAAGTACATTAGAATTAAGAGGCTGTTGGACCATTAGATGATAATGGAAGGCAAGGGATTATTAGAGAAGAAACAGAGATTGCAGAGAGACTCAATAAATTCTTTGCTTCTGTATTTACTGAAGAAGAAAGTGACCACATGCCCCAAACAGAGCCTATATTTATAGGGAGGAAAACTGAAGAATTAAGCCAGATAGAAATAACCAGGGAGGAGGTTCTTACATGTCTTGTTAAAATAAATGCTAACAAATCACCAGGACCAGATGGCATCCATCCATGAGTTTGCAAGGAACTTAAAGATGAAATTGCTGAGGTCCTAGCCAAAATATATAATCTTTCCCTCCAATCAGGCTTTGTGGCTGATGACTGGAAGGTAGCAAATGTAACATCTATATTTAAAAAAAGGATCCAGGGATGATCCAGAAAATTACTAACCCGGTCAGTTTAACATGTGTCCCAGGTAAAGTGATGGAAGCCATCCTAAAAGATAAAATTTATGGGCACATAGAAGAGAAAGCGCTGCTAAAGGAGAGCCAACATGGCTTCTGCAAAGGCAAACCATTCCTCACTAATCTGTTGGAATTCTTTGAGAGTGTCAACAAGCATGTGGATAAGAGAGATCCAGTTGCCATTGTTTATCTGGACTTTCAGAAGGCTTTTGAGAAGGTCCTGCACCAAAGGCTCTTGAATAAGCTTGCCAGTCATGGAATCAAGGGACAGGTCTTGTCCTGGATCAGCAACTGGATAAGGGACAGGAAACAGAGGGTATCACTAAATGGACACTTCTCCAAGTGGAGGGAGGTAAAGAGTGGGTTTCCCCAAGATACAGTACTAGGACCCCTGCTTTTCAACCTCTTCATAAATTATCTAGAAGTAGGAGTAAATTGCAAAGTAGCCAAATTTGCCAATTACACTACATTATACAGGGTAGTAAAAACTGAGAGGGATTGTGAGGAGCTCCAGAAGGATCTCTTGACATTGGAGGAGTGGACAAACCACTGGCAAATGAGCTTTAACATTAGCAAGCACAGAGAGGTGCATGTTGGGGCAAAAAATCTCTAATTGTATTTATAAACTGATGGGGTCTGAAATCTCTACAACAAACTGATGGTGTGCTGGTGGACAGCTCAATGAAGGTGTCATCCAAGTGTGCCTGCCACAGCAGTGAAAAAAGCAAACTTAATGCTAGGGATCATTAGGAAGGGTATAGAAAATAAGTCAGCAAGTGTCATTTTGCCTCTTTATAAATCTATGGTGAGGCCACATCTGGAGTATTGTGTACAGTTCTGGTCACCACACCTCCAGAAGGATTTTATAAAAATGGAAAAAGTGCAGAGGAGGGCAACCAGAATGATACAGGGACTGGAACACCTTCCTTACCATCTGAGGCTGCAACAGCTGGGCCTTTTCACTCTTGAAAGACAGTGCCTAATAGGTGACCTGATTGAAGTATATAAAATCATACATGATGTGGACAAAGTAGATAAGGAAAAACTGCTTTCCTTATCGCACAACACTAGAACTAGGGGGCATTCCATGAAGCTTTTGGGTGCTAGGTCTCAAACAAATAAGAGAAAGTACTTTTTCACGCAGAGGATCATTGGTCTGTGGAACTCCCTGCCAGAAGAAGTGGTGACAGCTGTCAGCCTTGACAGTTTTAAGAAAGGTTCATACAAGTTCATGGAGAACAAAGGTATCAATGGCTATCATTATGGATGCCTAAGGACAACCTCTGAGTTGGAGAGAGAGGCAGGCTGTCTCTCAATACCATTTGCAGGGAATCTTAAGCATTTGAAGACATCGCTTGGAAATACCCTGAAGCAAATGGTGAGCCACTGTATGAGACAGGATGCTGGACTGGATAGGCTATGACCTGTTCCAGCAAGGCTGTTCTTATGTTTTTATGTGTATTGGTGGAGAGAGAAGTCACAGTGGTTAAGTAGGATTTTTTCCAGTGATGAGAAAGCAGCAATGACCCATGAGCAAAGGAGGGAGCACCCCAAAATAATGACGGGAATTTCTCCTCCAGTTCAGTTCATGAGTCATCCATGATAAGAATGTAGAAGCATACAATGATTCTATATGTTTGAGCCAATCCTTGGCATCATACTAAATTAATTTTAATACAATATCTGCTATTGTGATTATTCATATGTAACTGTCATTAGTAATTACCTTGTCATTTCCTGTTTTCAGGACATATTTTGTGCCATGGTTATAGTCCTTGTAGCCTCTTAAAAACTTTGAAAATTAAATTCTTTAATACACTTTTGGGGCTCCAATATAATATATTTATATGATGTTATTCATAAGATGAACCCATTATTACTTTCTCCCAAACATTTTTTTAAAAAAATAAGTTATTGTCAGTTAGGAACCATAATTAGTGACTGTCAGAACACTTATTTTTGCTATGATTGGCAAAAGACATAAGATCAAACCACATGAAAAGTATAACAGCTGAAGAGTAGACACTTTCTATGGCATTTAATTTGTCTCTGAGATTATGAAGAAATCTAAAAATTCTGCTAAAAATAGTCATAAAATAGTCATTATGCCTAATTGCTTTTATAAAAATAAAATAAAGAAAAATAATGGAACATTTTAACAAGAACATAACTAAAATTCTCACAAATAGAGATGGGCATGAAATGAACTTTTGGTTATTCATTTTGTTATTCATTATTTGTTTCGTTATTCATTTCAAGTGGCCAGTGCTTGAAAAAAAAACCCGAGGCGCTGGCCCCAAGCCGAGAGGCGCTGGCTTGGGGCCAGTGCCTCAAAAAGCCCTGCTGAGGACTTTTAACCCCCCAAATAAAATTAAATTTTAAAAAAGGAGTGCCAACCTGGCCCCATGGGTGGCCAGGTCGGCACTCTAAAATAAAGAAAATTTAAAATAAATAAATAAAAGAAGCGCTGACCTGGCCCCAGGGGCCACGTGGTTGGAGCTTGAGAAAAAAAGAATAACAAATCAAAATGAACGAACAAAACAAATATTTCAAAAAAAATGTGTTAAAAACAAAACAAAACGAACTGAACCTTAAAATGAACCGAACCAAAATGAATGGCAATTTTTTCGGTTCGTACCCATCTCTACACAAATAAATCAAATGCTAAAATAGTAAGTTTGCAAAATATTGTATTTCACACATCAAAATGATTCCTTAACAGATATAACCACCTTCCTCTTTCCACCCATTACACTTTCCCCTTAATTCAGGTAACAGATGCAGGAATTGCCTCATCTTTGGACACACGCAGTTTTAAACTATTGGCATTAAACTATATATAAACAATACACTTTTAAAAGTCTACTCTCAGAACTGTTGATTATGTAATAAACAGCACTAAGTTCTTGCTTCATAACAAGAGGTTTCCCACATGTTAAAGCTTACTGTGTTTTACACCATGTAGACCAAGCATCAGATCACCCACATTATAATAATGGTGCTTTGTTTTTGCATGTCTCCCCTTGTCCTGAACATCATTGCCATCTTTAAAAGAATGTATCACAAGTGATCACATCAAAAACAAACAGACAAGCCAACCAACCTACCAACAAACAAAAACACTTTGAATCATTCTGGCTTGGAAAAGTCCAAGTTCCCCAAATGCATAGGGGAAAAACTACTTTGAGAGCAAAAAGGGCTGGGTCAATTACCAATACAATGAACTGAAAACAAGATTATTCCTTATCCCTAAATCAACCTAATTTACCTTAGAACGGATAAAATTATTTTATAATTACATTTAATTTTTTTGGAGAAAGGGGTAAAAAATAAGATGTGATTCATAGATACAGAGCATAAAACTTGGTATCGTTGCAGCATGCACTTTTATGTGTGCATATGTGCCTGTGTGTGTCATAACATAAGTTATGACATTGTTTTCCTACCAGGAATAATGAGGCCATACACAGAAGAAGAATTAACCAAGGGGCACACTTCATTGATAGTTTATGTGAGATCTGCAGGGGCTCTGTCACAAATGCAGACTTATGCTAAATCAGCAATAAAGCTAGACTAATGCCTTGAGCAATTCTTTAGCTAAGCTGTCCCATCACTTGTATCAAGATATACTTAATAACTGGTTGCCATCATATTAACGGGCGTGGTGGCTAAACGGGCTAGAACACTGAAATGGTTGCTCCCGCTGTTAACCCCAGCTCCTGCCAACCTAGCAGGTACCACCATAAAAAGGAGGAAGATAAGCAGTGTTCTGTGCAGCCATGCAAGCCACATGGCCACAGACTTGCACAACACTGACTCTCTGGCTTGAAAACAGAGATGAGCACCGCCTCTAGAGTCGGACATGACTAGCATGCATGTGGAAGGGGAACCTTTATCTTTACTTTTTTGCCATCATAATAAGGAGGCCTCTCCGACTCACATGACCTTAATAATTTGCAGGATTCCATGTTGAACCATGGGTTATGATGGATACTAAGGCAGTGTTCCTATTTATTTATTTATTCATTATTTATTTTATTTATTTTAGGGTATATTTACTCTGCCTTTGAGCTGGTAATTTGCCAGGAGAGAGTTCTTAAAAGTTCACTTGGTAAGATGGACGTCAGGCTTCTTCTTGGAAGGCACAGAACAGCATGGTGTGATGCAGCTGGACTTTACAGGCCAGTTCCAAGAAAGAGTGGCATGGTATGGGCACCTCCGTCATCTCTCTATTGGCTCTTCGAAGCATAGAGCTCCTGATCCCTTGCCATGCTTTGACTTCTATACCTGCTTTGAAAAAGAGAGCTTGCTTTTGAGAGCTCAGCAACATTTTAAACATTTTCTTCTAGCAGCCTATGAATGTATCACCCATAGTCTAGTTTTGCTTTTGTTTTAATGGCTGCGCGGCTCTAAACCTCTTTTTTTACTGCAGTGATTTTTTTAGTGATTGTTAGCCAACTTGAACATCAGCATTACTATCATCATTGCCATCATTATCATCATCCTTCCTGTTTCTCTGCCTACCTGGTCCTTGGGGACAGATCAAAGGATCAAGCCTAGACAGTAGGCCTAAATCCTTAAAGTATATAAATTGGCATGTCTTTTATTATTTTCTGCTATCATTTGACAAAAGAGGAACCACACTCCCATGGAAGTAGTCCCAATATTTAACTTTTTGACCCATGCAAAGATTATTGAGGTCAAAAAATTCATGCCCACCAATGTTCTATGGCAAATATAGGCAATCTGTATATGCCTCTGGAGGATGAATCACTGTATTTTGCAGAAGTATTGAATTTGGGGTGAGTTATATTGCTCTAGTTCCAATCCATAATTCCAAAACAATGTGTTAATACTGGCATTACCCAACTGTGAATAGCATCAAGTTCTGTTCTGAGTACAGCCTTTGCTATATCAAAGCAAGATAGTATTTTTCTGTGCATAAGACTATATTTTTTCTAAAATTGTTAGACTAAAATTTGATGGTCATCTTACACATGGAAGTAAGCCAAGGAGAGAACCGTGCAGTTGTTAAACTATAATTTTAGATTGGAAAAGTGTGTGTGTGTGTGTGTGTGTGTGTGTGAGATTCATCTTATACATGGCTGTCTTATACCTAGAAAAGGCAATTTGCCTTTTAAAGAAATGTACATATAATCTGTTGATGTGAACTTGGGGCATCCAGCTATGATATTAGTTGTTTATTTGATTCATGACACGCCCTACATGCATCACTTACTTGTGACAGGCCATACATATATCATATTATTACTGTGATGACAATGGCTACCATTACTATTAATTATCTCACAGAGTGCCATAATCTTTTAGTCAAAGCTTGGAAAGCTTGTTATTTTTTGATTACCAATCACTTCCATGGCTTGCTGGAGAACTTTAAGGTGAGTAGTCCAGTGCTCAATATCATAATGCAAAAAGTGGGCAGAGGAAGCCAGATCACACAAAGTTTTCTCACAGATCTCTGACTTTGAGATACAGGGCAAGTTTGGGATGTTCATCATTTGAAGAAAAACAAGACCAACTTCAGTAAGCCATATAAAGTGTGAACATCATGCAGTAGCATCAACAAATCTGAATTCAAGGCCAATTAGGACCACAAACGCTATTTTATCATCAATGCCTACCTACAGTCTCTGGGATGATTTAAACTGGACTTCAGTTCACTGATGTTCCAATTCTAAACCTTGCATTGTGCCTTTGGCTTGTCCATCTCTGACTGAACATTTTAATTGTTAATAGAGGACTGCGGTCAGATTTCCAAAATAGATTGATAAACAAAGGCATTATTTAAATGATAGTGGATTGTGCTCTGGTTTCTAATGATCCCAATTTAGTCCAAATGATGTTATTTGATGATTTCCATTGTGCACAAAGTCTACAAAGTTTTTTAAAGCAATAGCCCAAAATATTAAGAAAGATATTGCTGTTTTACCTTTCTAAATAAGATCAGTCTAGGGCTTATTTAGCAACCCTAAGCAGCTTCTTCCACAGAGACTATAAAAGAGCTTGGATACTTGGACTTTATATATAGGGATATTACTTTAAGTAGGCTCTTTTTTCATAGAATCAAAGAATAGTGAAGTTGCAAAGCGTCTACAAGGCCATCAAATCCAATCCTCCCACTCCATGAAGGAATACAAATCAAAGGTGGTTGTCCAAATTTCCTCTTTAGTGCACTCACCACCTCTTGAGGTAATTGGTTCCACTGTCATACTGCTCTAACAGGCATTTCCCCCTGATATTCAGTCAAAAGCTGGCTTCTCTTAACTTGAGCTCATTGTTATGCATCCTGCACTCTGGGATGATCGAAAACACTTCCTGCTCCTCTACTGTATGACAGCCCTTCAAATATTTTATAAGTACTATCATGTCACCCCTCAGACTTCTTTTCTCCACACTAAACATACCCAGTTCTTTCAGTATATTTCCTCATAAGGCTTGGCTTCCAGCCCCTCATCATCCTTGTCACCCTCCTCTGAACTTGTTTCAATTTGCCAGCATCTTTCGTGAAGTGTGGTGGTCCAGAACTGGACACAATACTCAAGATAAAGCCTAACCAGTAGAGATGGGCACGACCAGAAAAAATGACATGTCGAGTTTTCGATTGTCGGGATGGGTCCGTTTTGGCTCATTTCCGTTTGTTGCGATAATTTTCAAAAATTTGTCATTTCCGTTTGTCGTTTGTCGTTTGGGTTGGGGTTAGGGTTAGGGTTGGGGTAAGTGGGCTCTGGGAGGCACCTCTCTGGGTGCCTCTGACGTCTGACCCACTAAGAAGGGAAGGGAAGGGAAGCGTAACGCGAAGCCGCCGCATACCATACATTACGTTAGGGTGGGGTGTAAGTGGCAGAGACACCTCTCTCTCTGGGTGCCTCTGACTCACTAAGAAGGGGAGCGTACTAGTGTACTGACGTACAGGTTAGGGAATGGGATAGGGGTAGGGGATAGTGGGCTGTGGGAGGCACCTCTCTGGGTGCCTGTGACCCACTAAAAAGGAAAGTGTACTTGCGTACGGATCTGGGTTAGGGTTGGGGTTAGGGTAAGGGCTAGGCTTAGGGTTACGGTTAAGGTTAGGGTGGGTTAGTGGGCTGCACCTCTGGGTGCCTCTGACCCACTAAGAAGGACAGTGAACTGGCGTATGGGTTAGGGTTAGGGTTAGGGTTCGGGTTCGGGTTAGTGGGCTTTTTATGCCCTCTGGCACATCCAGAAGTCTCAGTCAAAACCTGGCCATGCGATTGGTAGAATGGGTTCAAAAATTTGCATGGTCCCATCCCATGGCCAGCCCATCATTGCGCAGGTGTAAAAAAATAAAAATAAAAATAAAATAAAATAAAATCAATGGAGACGTTTTATTGCAAGAAAAACCGACTGCTGCTACTATAAAAATCAGGCATTTAAAATACCTAATTTTCGCATGTTTCTGTGGTGCTTTGGTGGGTTTTTGGACCACGATTTAAAAATAAATATTGTGGTCGACATTTTGGATCCCCCCCACCGCATGGCAAATGGAGACAATGAGGATGCCCCCCCCAGCCTGGTACCAGCAGCCCAGTACAGGAGAGGGAGGGAAGGCCGGGGACCCCCCCCCCCAGAAACCACCCCGCTCTGGTAGGTGCCCTCACTGAGGCAGGCATATTTTCGCCTGCTTTTTTGGCCGGGAATCGGGTTTTTTTTAAAAAAACTTTTTTTCTGTGCTGCTTGGCATCGCGCGATCGCCGCGATACCATGCACAACAATGAAAAATCAGACCCAATTTTTCTTTTTCGGTTCGGGTTCGAGCTGGAGTGGAGTAATTCTCGTTACCGTTACCCGTTACATAATGATAACGAGAACCGAAAACGAGAATTTCGCCGCTCCATGCCCATGTCTACTAACCAGTTCTGAATAGGGAGGCTGAGCAACTCACGGGATTTGGAAAATTATACTTCTGTTAATCCAGCCTAAAATAGCATTTGCCATTTTGTGGCCACATTACACCGTGGGCTCATTTTCAGATTGTAATCTATGATGATTCCAAAATCCTTCTCACGCATAGTATTACTGAGCCAGGTATATGCCAACTGTGTGTTTAGTTTCCTTTTTCCTTGGTGCAGTACTTTGCGCTTATCCCTGTCAAATTTCATTCTTTTGGTTTCAGCCCAGTCCTCCAGCCTATCAAGATCATTTTGAATTTTGTTTCTATCTTCCACGGTATTAGTTATTCTGCCCAATTTCTGCATCCATCTTGCACTTGTTTTATCCAGCCCACACCTAGTTAGCTTGTTCATCAGGATATCATGGGGAAGTGTGTCAATAGCTTTGCTGAAGGTGGTTTAAAACAGTAATCAGTAATACAATAATATGAGAAAATAACATTAAAATAACACAATTAACTAAAACAGCATAAAAACAACATACAACAGCATAAACCGGCCAACAGTCTTGTTGTACTGGTCCCAGCAGACAAAATAAAAAGATTAAAGGCTGCCAAATGTGTCTTTAAAGAGCAAGGTTTTAACCACAGGAACTCTGCAGGCAGGAACTCTGCAAGGTGAATCTCACATATATAGTTCTTGACAAATCCGTGTTGGTTTCTAGTTATTATTGCATTGTTTTCTAGGTGCTTCCATAGTAACTGTTTTATGATATGTTCCAGAATTTTTTTCTGAGATTGATGTCAGCATGACTGGCCTGTAGTTCCAGAGTCTTTTTTTCTTTCTTTCTTTCTTTCTTTCTTTCTTTCTTTCTTTCTTTCTTTCTTTCTTTCTTTCTTTCTTTCTTTCTTTCTTTCTTTCTTTCTTTCTTTTGCCCTTTTAAAAGATAAATACAACATTAACCTTCCTCCAGACATTGGGCCCCTCACCCATATCTCATGATTTTAAGAAAATAATGGACAGTGGTTCTGGTAGTTCTTCAGCCAGTTCCTTCAGTACTCTTGGATGCAGTTCATCCAGCCATGGAGATTTGGACATGTCCAAGGTAGTAAGGTGACCCTTGAGCAATTTTTTTATTAATCTCATGATGTATCCATAATTTTCATTCTTTCAGATGCACCTGACCATAAGACACATCTAATTTTTAGAGGAGGAAAACAAGATAAACAATGTTTAGCCTAAGGCTTCATGGCCAAGGAATCCCACCTGCAAAAGGAGTGGCTTGCAAACAAGGTGATTGGAACTGTGGAATGCAAGCTGCAAAAGGGGAGGTCTGCAAACCAGGTGACTGGAACTGTGGAATGCAAGCTGCAACGCGAGAGGCTTGCCAACCAGGTGATTAAGACTAAAAGAAGACTGCACCCTCACCTCCAGAAGCAGCCTCAATGCAGATCTGATATGCCTGCTTCTGGACCCGTGTCTGAACACCATGTCTTTCATGTACAGAGGCAACTTCTGCAGACAGAAGCATGGTTGTACCATGGGTTCTCCAGTGTCACCCATTGTTGCTAACCTGTACATGGAAGAAGTGGAGAAGATGGCACTCAACCCCTTCCCAGGGGCAACACCATCCCACTAGTTCAGGTATGTAGATGGTACCTGGGTGAAAATCAAGACTCAGGAAGTACAGGCCTTTACAGACCACATAAGAACATATGAACTGCCTTGCTGGAACAAGCCATAGCCCATCAAGTCCAGCATTTTATGTCACACAGTGGCTTACCATTTGCTTCAGGGTATTCCTAAGCAGATGTCTTCACCTGCTTATCATTCCCTGCAAATGGCATTGAGAGATATCATGCCTACCTCTCCAACCTGGGGGTTGTCCTTAGGCATCCATAATGATAGCCATTAATACCCCTGTTCTCCATGATGTCTAATCCTTTCCTAAAGCTGTCAAGAGTGACAGCTGCCACCACTTCTTCTGTCAGGGAGTTCCAGAGACTAGTGATCCTCTGAGTGAATGCAGTCAACCCTAATATTAAGTTCACTAAGGAAGACATCCAAGACATTGACGACAACAGGCTGGCTTTCCTGGATTGTGCAGTCATCACAGCAAAATACTGTCAAGCAATGTGCATGTATGTATGAGGGTCTCCAGGAGACAGCAATACATTTCCCTCCACCATGCCAGGTAACGGGAGAGGGCAGGAGTAAAAGAGAAAAGAAAAACCTATGGAGAGATCACTGAGGGACCAAAGGTGCAAAAGAGAGTGGTCTTTCTCCTCCTCCCTCTCCCCCCCCGCCCATTTGCTTATCACTTTTTGGTGCTTCCCTTCATAGCCGTGTTTACTCAAAGCAGCTTTAAACCTGACTTTTGCTTTCCAACCATCCTCCTGGTTCTCCATTGTTCTACATTCTCCCACTTCCAATGGTTCAGCTCAGCAATGTGGAGGTTGCACCTGGGAGGATTTTGCACAGCTCCGCTTCTTAACACTGACCGCCCCATGTACAAGAGTCCCCAATTCTTCTTCTTCTTCTTCTTCTTCTTCTTCTTCTTCTTCTTCTTCTTCTTCTTCTTCTTCTTCTTCTTCTTCTTCTTCTTCTTCTTCTTCTTCTTCAGCTTCAGCTTCAGCTTCTTCAGCTTCATCAGCTTCATCTTCAGCTTACAGCCACTCAACAGTAGGGGAGGCAGCCTTCCACAGTGACTTTAGGTCTGAGAAGTCTCAGTAAATTCATACAAACTTGCCCTAACAAAGCTCAATATTTCAAACTGCACCAGAAGAAAAACTGGTAGAATCTTCCAAGTGAACTGGAAATGAATCACAGTTAGCATTGTTGAAAGATGAAAGTTTGGCTAGTGGCCATGTGTTGTGTGACCACAAATTTTAGATGTGGTGTCTCTGCGGCATAACTAGAGAACATTTTTTGATGTGACTGCAGCCTTAGTCTGGAGTTCCACACCTATGAATTCAGCAGTAAATCTCAAGGGCACAGTTCTTGACCAGAAGATATATTAAACTGCAAGCTTACCATAGGAATAAATGTCACTAAAGAAAATCAGACTTCCTTTTGAGTACTCAGGCAGGCAGAATCACTTGCAGACACTTTATCCAGAAACATTCTGGATGCTTCTGGATCCAAAATCAGTATCTTCATGTATTGACCATCTATAACTGCCAGAAATACTTGTACTACGAATCTGTGCCAACCTACTAAGAAGTCTTTATTGAATTCAATAATATTTGTACCAGGTATCCATACTGGAATTCTGATGTTGTAGTATAGATTCAGTAATTGTTAGTATATCTAAGTACTTTCTTCCCAGGAGATTTCGGCTTTGTTGTATATTGTTAAACTTTTCTCTTTAAAAGACTATGCCTAGAGCAATGAATATAAAAAACAGTCATGACTTTGTGTTTGGGGAGGATGTGATTAATTGATGAAAAAAGGACTCAGGCTCTCGGATTTTCCCTTGATCAATGTCTGTCTGTGAATGGTAACAAGCATAAGAGGCAATCCTGTAGATCAGCCATTCTCAATGGGAACAACATGGTTCCCTGGGCGACCCTGGCAAATTTGAAGGGGGCCATCTCAGAAATTGACTGCTGAAATTGGCATTATCAATCTTCAAGTTGGTCTTTGCTACATAAAGCTTCCCACCCTTTCTCCTGCTGTCAAAATGGACAGGAAACTAGAAGGCAATCTTAGACTATTTCCTGTCACGTTTAGTCATGGATATGGAACCAATATCTGGTGGGTTTTTTTTAAAAACGACTGAGTAATGATATATTGGACAAGGAAGGGATTTAATAGATGTATTAGGTGTTGTTTGTTTGTTTTTGTTTGTTGTTGTTGTACTTTTAAAAAGTATGAGGGATAAATTTTATGGTAATAATTTTGTCTTCCATACATACAAATTAAGGCTTTCAGAAATTGATTTTTATGTATAATGAGACATGTTTATTTCTGAGCAAAATGGTAGTTTTTCCAGGGCTCCCCTCAGAGAGTCTAAAGGTAACCATGTCCATTTTTTATCCTGATTGATCAATCTAAGAAGCTGTCTGAACTGACAGGTCATATAATAACAAAAATTTGGAAGAACTACAATTTTAATGTTCAGCTTCAACTTCTTCCCATCATGTCTTAAACCATCTGTCTGGTGAATCGCAAGGTCTTATCTAAGTTGTTACAGTGCAGTGATGGCTGACCTTTTAGAGACCAAGTATCCAAAATGTGATTCAAAACCCACTTATTTTTCTCAATGTGCCAATACAGCAATTTAACCTGAATACAGTGGTACCCCAGGTTACAAATGTTTCAGATGCTATCCTTCGGAAAAGTGAGGATCAAAGAGCATGGGGTGATACACTTCAGGAAAGTAAGGATCGAAGAGCAGGCTTTTGAATTTCCCATGGCCAGCACACCAGGGGTGCTGTGGCTGTGGGAAATTCAAAAGCCTGCTCTTCAATCCTCACTTTCCCCAATGAGTAGAACCTCTGCTCTTCAATCCTCACTTTCCCGAAGGGTAGCACCCTTCGGGAAAGTGAGATTCGAAGAGTGAGCTTTTGAATTTCCATGGCCAGAGCATGCTTGCTGTGGCTGCAGAAATTTATAAAAACCTGCTATTCGACCCTTGCTTTCCCGAAGAGTAGCACCCCATCCACCTCTGTTACCATTGGAAAAGTTGGGGAAGTGGTGGCAGATTGTGGCCTCTTTCATAGCCCCAGTTTACTCTCTAGCCATGCCACTCTGGGCATCCCAACAGTGGCATGGTTGGAGAGTTAACTGGGGCTACAAAGGAACCCACAAACTGCTGCCTCCCCTTTGCCTGGCTTTCTGCATTGAGCCATTTGAGTCTCGAAACATATCCATGAAGAGAGCCAATCAAAGGGGAGGCAGTGGTTTGTGGGCTAGTTCGTAGCCCCAGTTTAGTCTCTAGCCACGCCGCTCTGGCCATCCCAAAAGCATCATGGTTGGAGAGTAAACTGGGTCTATGAAGGAGCCCCCAAGCCATTGCTTCTCCATCACCTGGCTCTCTGCACAGAGCAGAATGGCATGCTCTGAGTGGAGGGGGAAGTGCTGTGGCTGTGAGGGGGCGAAGTTGCATGCCCACAGAAAAGGTTCTACATGCCACTTTTGGCACTCATGCCATAAATTTGCCAACACTGTTATAGTGAGCGGTTCTTTGGCCCATATACCATTCTCAACAGCCTAAATATTAAGGCCACATCTGGAGTATTCTGTACAATTCTGGTCACCACATCTCAAAAAAGACAGTGGAACTGTAAAAGGTAAAAAGAGAGTGAATAGAATGATTACTGGGCTGGAGGAGCTCCCTTATGAGGAAAAGCTAAAACATTTGCGGCTCTTTAGTCTGGAAAAAAGGCATTGGGGGGATATGATTGAGACGTACAAAATAATGCAGGGCACGAGTAAAGTGGATAGAGGGAAGCTCTTCTCTCACACACAAAATACCAGAACTAGGGGACATCCACTCAAACTGAGGGCTGGGAGAGTGAGAACAGAAAAAACAAAAGACTGTATTTTTTTTACCCATTGTGTTGTTAGTCTGTGGAACTCCCTGCCACAGGAGGTGGTGGTGGCATCTTGCCTGGATGCCTTCAAAAGGGGATTGGACAGATTCCTGGAGGAAAAGTCCATCACAGGTTACAAACCATGATGGGGGTGTGTAATCTCCAGGCTTAAAACCAGGGTGCTTCAAGGACCAGATGCAGGGGAGTGGTATCAAGAGACAGATATCTAGTCTCGCGCACTCCTGGACACATTTGGTGGGGCCACTGTGAGATACAGGAAGCTGGACTAGATGGGCCTTTGGCCTGATCCAGCATGTTCTAAATAGACTGGGTTGACTCAATGTATAAGTATTAAGTATTTAAATGTAAGCTTTGGACTCAGACTTAAACATGCTTAGTACAAACCCAGTGATACATAGGGTTTAATAATAATTACATACCTTCAAGACTACTGTATTTTGTTATGACAACCTTTCCCATGGTTGTCTAAGTATATGTTATTCAAAAATGGTTTACCAGTTGCTTCTTCAGGTAACACTCTGGGTCTGTGCAGCTTGCCAAAGTCCACACGGGGTGGTGAGTAACCCAACATTTTATGTGAAGGCCTTATGTAAGAGCAGGGTTTTCTGAAGCTTCTTAAAATGGGTAAGCAGTGTGTCAAGTTGATTCTAGAAGGTTGATGCCACTGCCAAGAAAGCCTCACTTTAAGTTCCATTAATCCTAGATCTAAAGCTAAGGCCAGTTAAAGAAGTAATATATATTCAGATGAAACCTATCGATGTCTACTGGGAAGGTCAATGTAATTGTGCATAAGATTGGAGCCATGAGAAAAATTCAAATACCAAATTATAGGTTCATATAGGTCCTAAAAATTAAAGAGAGTAAGTGTTAATATCAGTACAGGAAGGAAGAGGTTTAAACATGTGCTTAATGGAATTTTCAGTATATAAGGCTCCAATGCAACAACTCCCTTTAAACCTAGCTTCATGAGACACAGTAGTTAAAGTTCAGTGTTAATTCCATTTAGAGTGGACCATTAGAAATAAATGAGACTTGTTAGACAAAAGTACCATATGTTACATTTATTTAAGTAAGGCTAATAAAGCTGAGACTAACACTGGATTTAGCCTATTGAAATAAAAGCACTGTTGTATAATCATAGAATTGTACAGCAGGAAGGAATGTCAAGTATGTTCCCCAGGCCCCCTGCTAAAGAAGGAAATCTGTGGCTAAATTATCCATAACAGACAGCATCAGAATTCTGTCCAGTGACGGACATTCTACTGATTTCCACTGCCGTTCATTCTACTGCTAACCTGCTCTTTTTATCAGGGTGTTCTTTCTAATGTGTAGTCAAAATCACCTTTCTTCTAAATGTAATGTTTTGGATTAAAATGAGATTCTCCAGTTTTTTGTGTGATATCCACTCATATGTTTGAAGCTGGCTATACTATCAGCTCTCAGTCTTCTCCAGAGAATGCATACCCCAATCCTTGTGAAGCGACAAGTCACAGACAAAGGAAAGAGACTTGAGGTATATTCACAAAAGAAACTGATGAGTAAAGAAACTAACACAAAATGATTTGCCAAGTAGAAGAATAGTCAGAGAGGTAGTTCTTCACCACAAGAATGTGAAATAAATACATAAATAAAAAAAACTGGCTCAAAAAGTGAGAGTTCAGTTAAAGATTATGCTAGAGAAAAAGAAGTATAAGTCAGTAGGATACAATGAAGACCATGTCAAGAGTAAGCTAACACTAAATGAAAAAAAAATGTCCATGCGGATGAAATAAGGAACAAGCTGAGAACTGTAATGCTCAAATGTAGTCAGTTGTTAAAATGTATTTTCCACAAACATTATCCTCTGCTGCTCACTGGAGGTGGAATGGCCAGGTTTTGAAAGTGCCATCACATCATTATCGTTATAGCAAAGGTTTCAGTTGTTCATGCTTTTAATAAGGTTTTTTAAAAAAACAGCTGCCTTAGGAAGAATAGTTTGTTCTTCAGTTGCCAGGTGCACCTTTCTCATAATTTATATCTGCAAGAGACCCAAAATTTATTCATGCTGAAGGGGCTGAAGAGCTGTTGCCTTTTGGGATTTGTCATGCATGACTCTTCAGGCTCACCAGACTCCATGGCTCTGCATTATCCTGTGAATTTTACCAATTACCTCAGTGGAAAGGTACTGTGTTTAAGGGGGTATGAAAGAGATGGCATTTGCTGTGTGATGGATGGCCTGACATTGTTTTAATTTAAATATACACAAGCATGGGTTGATTTGTCCTCGATCTTCAGGAAGTGATGAGAACTCATTGTCCCTGGTACTCTCTACAAGTTCCTTCTCCTCACTCTCCCTGTTTTGTCTTTTACTTTTATAAAAGTAGCCAGAAAAAGGCAACTGATTTTGAGTTTAATCAGATAGTAAGATTTATGGTAATTATTATTTGTGTTTTTCTCAAAGCCCTTTACTGTTTCTGGGTTTATCTTTCACCCAGACTGTTCTGCTGCATGCACATGCATTTCAGAAAGCTAAAGCCCTCTGTAGACAGACAAAGTGACAGTGGGTTGTAGAGATGGGCACGACTTGAAAAAAATTTTTTTCGAGTTGTCGTTAGTCGGGCCAGTCCCATTTCGGGTCGTTTCCGGTTTTCGCGAAAATTTGCAAAAATTAGTCGGTTCGTTTTTTTCGTTTTTTCATTGTCGTTAGTACTGGTTTTTTTGGGGGGGGGAGCGGGCTCCTGGAGGCACCTCTGTGGGGTGGGTGCCTCCTCTGGCCCGCTATAAAGGGAAAGTGGGCTCCTGGAGGCACCCGTGGGTGCCTCCTGCCACTAGGAAGGGGAAGCAGGCTCCAAGAGAGACCCCTCTACATGGGGGTCTCCCTTCCTCACCTGCTGCTGCTGCAAAATGCTATGCAATAGCCATATGGATATTGCATAACATAATGTGCAGACGTGAGACCAGTGTGAGAGTGATAGGGTCATGCCCGCCCTTCACAAGGCTCTGGCACCACCATGTCTTACAGAGAAGGGAATTGTACTTGCTGCGTGTAGTGCAATGCAAGCAAGTAGATCTGGCTTTAAGGTGGCTTAGTGCAAGAGCTAGGGTTAGGCTAGTGACGGGTAAGGTACGGTGGGCTAGTGGGTTGCACCTCTGGGTGCCTCTCTGACCCACTAAGAAGACAGTCTGTGACGTATGGGTACGGAGTCAAGGGTTAGGGTTAGGGCTAGGGCAGGTTTTAGGGGGCTTTTTGGCACATCCCAGAAGTCTCCATGGCCAAGTGGCCATGCGACTGGTGGGATGGCTCCAAAAATTTGCATGGTTGTCCACTCCCACATGGCTGGCCACTTGGCCAGCCCATCATTGCGCAGGTGTAAATAAAATAAAATAAAATAAAATCAATGGAGGACAGAGGAGGAGAGGAGAGACATTTTGTTGCAAGAAAAAACCCACTGCTACTGTGAAAAATCTGGCAGTTTATAAATTTTCGCGTGTTTCTTTTGTGCTTGTGTGTTTTTGGACCACGATTTCAAAAACAATATTGCGTTTGCCGCCCCATTTTGGATCCCCCGCCCGCACCGCATGGCATGGCGATGGCGACTCGCGAGTCCGGCTGCCCAGGACAGGGGGGAGGCGGGACCCCCCCTCCAGAAACCACCCCTCCGGTAGGTGCCCTGCGCCCTTAGTCAAGCAGGCATTTTTCCGCCTGCTTTTTTGGCCCGGGAATGGGTGGGGGGAGAGTTTAAAAAGTTTTTTCCTGTGCCGTCCGTGCCGCTTGCTTGCGTTTTAATTGCGGCGGCCGGCGGCGAGACTGGGCTTTTTGCTGGCTGCGAGCCTGCGGCGAGTCCCACCAGAGCAGCCCAGGACGGGGGATGAGGGGGGAGGCCGGGGACCTCCAGAAACAACCCCTCTGGTAGGTGCCCTGAGGCACGGCAGGCATTTTCCCGCCTGCTTTTTGGCCGGGAACCGGGTTTTTTTAACTTTTAAAAACTTTTTTTCTGTGCCGCGTGTGGCATCGCGCGATCTCGCGATGCAAGGAACGAGCACGACAAATCAGACCAAAATTGTTCGTTCGTCGGTTCGAGCTCGAAGTCTGGGGGAGTAATTCCCGTTACCGTTTCCGTAGAGTAACGGAACCGAGTAACGGAAACGGAAACGGAAATACCGCTAAGTCGTGTCCATCTCTAGTGGGTTGTTTCAGGTTCTGTCTTAAGACACTTAAGTCACACATTCCTTTAGACATTGATTTTCCTCCATAACAGGTTCCTGAGGGCTACTGAGGAGGTGGGGAAAAACATTGCTCAGTCATCAGTAGACAACTAAGATTCTGTTTCAACACATTTATTTCTACAGTATTTGAATTACCAATAGACTGTGGAGGTTGGGTATATGACAGGTGAATTGTGTTTTCACCATTCTCTAGATCCCAGAGCCAACCAGAAGTTATCAGGAATTTTCCATATTGAGTTATCTGCTTTTTAGTGGCATTTTACCTCCTTGTGCTTCCCTCCATCTTTCTTACATACATATGATTCTTGATTTCTTGACAAAAATTAATGTCCATTGTCAGAAAATATGATACATACTCCATAATGATGCTGTATATGACATTGCTCTGCAACTGAAATCTTTCTTTTCTTGCTGCCATTTTGTCATCATTCTTTTTGTTAAGTCACACATGGGGGGGGGAGAACAGCTTATGTTATTATAGTTATGCCACAAAGAGGAAGCTTTGATTCTGAATACTGCATATTTTTTTGCCAACTGCTAAGATCAGTCTGCCCTTGTCTGACAAAGGGTTGTTGTGAGGATTCTCTCCATCTCTCACATTACAACATCACCACAAAGGAGCAGGATGACCCAATGAGATGTAATACGTAACCACTTATCCTTTACTTTTGACTCTCTCTAATTGCTCTCCCTGACCTTTTATCTCCATATGTGGGTCAAACTAAATCCTTTAGGCTGCAGGTCTTCATAGGGCCTAATTCATTCTTCTTTTTCCCTGGCAAGATTTCTGGAAGTGCATCTCCTACAGCATGTTCTCTGTTGGAGAGGGAAAACTGTGACCCCTCAGATCGTTTGGGATTGAAACCCGCAACACCCTCAACAATGGCTGTGCTAACTATAGCAGAACTGTAATTACTTTCTCTTGATTGACAGAACACACATGAATGCAATTAATTACTCAACAAAAGATGTCTCTCTGCTGGGATCTGATCTGAAGTGGCACAAAGAGGCTGTAGAATTCTGTGGCGATAGAATTAACATGTTCTGCATGTTAAAACTGTTTGCAAGTAGACATGGAGCACAGCAAGGAGCAGATGGGGAACCTTGATGGCTATCTGGATGTCTCTAACTGTGTTCTAAAGTTCCAGTAAAGGAAATCAATCAGAAGTGACATGCTTGCTGTGAATAGGATACCAAGTTTGATACAACCCATTATGGCACTGTAAAGTTATTACACATTTTCATTATAGTCTATTAAGGTTAATTTCTGGTACTTACCTAATTAATCTTCTGCCTAGAGATTTGGTTTCCAAACGTGTAATTACTGATAAGTGCTGGTTTACTTCACTTACTGTGTAATGGTGCCTATATGATGGTTCCCTTTTGGCTTCCTGTTTTTCTCTCCTTGTCTTTCCACTGTGTTCTAATGAATCCCCCTGCATCCTTGGCATCTCTATTTTAAGATTTAGATCTCACAAATATTTGGGATATACTGTAATTCTACCTTTATGTGAAATAAAATCAATTCAGAATTGGTTGGTTAATAATTCCAAGCAATTAGCTCATGGAAAAATCAACAATGACACTCATTTCTGATTTTACTTCATCAACCCTTCATGCCAACGTTTCCACAAGTGATAAGCATTACTATGTCTCTACAGGGAAATTCTGGGAAATAGCTGCATTTGATTATTTTCGTCCTTTCCAGGGCTTTAGAATTAATTCTACATTCAATATCAAGACTTTGATCAAACAATGTCTGTAAGTCCACCTTCCAAGCAAGCAATAAGATATCCTGCCCTTCAGTATCAGGCCTTATTCACCCCCCCCCCCCAATCACTGATTTTCTGGGCTGTTTCATAGTATTATCTCCTGATTTCTTCACTTTCTATGGTATATTTGTTTATTTATTTGTTGGTTTGTTTCATTTTATACCATTTATTTTCTCCACAAGACATTTTCTGCCTTTACCTTGAAAGGTGCCCAGAAAAACTCTTTAAAATATCATCCAGTGCTACATATGTATTTTTTATTCCTATGTCTTATTCCACTTATTGACCAGTATCTGTTGTTGTTGTTGTTGTTGTTGTTGTTGTTGTTGTTGTTGTTGTTGTTGTTGTTGTTGTTGTTGTTGTTGTTACCACAGGAATACCATAGCAAAGGGTTACCATAGCAAATTTACCATGCATCTAATCCTTAGAGGTCCAGGTAACAAAGCCACAGCATTGTCATTTTCTGCAATTTGTGTTACCTGTGTTAAAGCATTTATTTGCATTACATTGTTGTTTAATATAGTTTTGCTTTTTCATATGAGGACAAAAAGCAAAAATCATCTGTGTTTCTTGTATTTTTCTGTCAATCTTTTTAAAAATACATAGCTATTTAGTGAGTGTTTTAAACAGAAAAATGAAAATATCAAGAAAGGATCCAATTGACCCCCTCCCCTTAATTTGGAAGGGTGTGTTTTACCTAGATGGAGATGTAATTGATTTGGGGGACATCTACTTGCTATCAAAATCAGGAGACATTGCTTTCAAGATTCCATTACTTTGAACTTGCCCATCCCTTCCTTTTCAAAGTTTTGATATAGAATGTTGCTTGAATTCTATTCTTATGAAATGCACAACAAAACACATATTGCTTTGGCACAGAATCGCACAGCAGATATTTTCTGAATAGTCAAGAGTCTGCTATAGGGATGGGCTATACATTTTGGGAGCCACCGGTTCCAAAATGTGCGAGCCCAGGTGGTGTTCAGAAGCCTCTGAAATGCAATCAGCCAATCCCTTACCTTGCTCTGTACCCGCACAGAGCTCAGGTCTAATGAGGAAGAAGGCTCTGATGTCATCATTCCTTTTCCTTGGATGATGCATTTCCTTGCACAGCTCCTGATTACTATAGTGGGTTGTGGCCTCACAGCTCCAGAGTAGAGATGGTCACGAATCGAAAAAAATGACATTTTGTTTTTTCATTTTTCATTGCGGGTCTGTTTCGGTTCATTTTTGTTTTTCTTGTGAATTTTTGGGAAAATATTTGTTTCATTTTTTCTATTTTTCGATTTTTCATTTTTACCCGCTTTTTGCGCAACTTAAAGCATTTCCGCGTGCGGACATCCCCCAATGCCCCAGACCAGAGGGAAAACACTAAAAAATATGATGCTGGCAGAGACACAGTATAGTCTAGGTACTAGAGATGGGCACGACCAGAAATTTTTTTTTTCAAGATGTCGTTTTTCGGGACGGGTCCGTTTAGGTCCGTTTCTGTTTTTCGCGAAATTTTTCAAAAATTTGTCGTTTCGTCGTTTTGTCGTGTCATTTGTCATTTGTCGTTACCGCCACGATTTAGCGCGACTTGACTTCCCAGAGCATGGGGTTAGGGGGTAAGGGCTAGGCTTAGGGTAACGGTTAAGGTTAGGGTGGGTTAGTGGGCTGTACCTCTGGGTGCCTCTGGCCCACTAAGAACACAGTGTACTGGCGTATGGGTTAGGGTTAGGGTTAGGATTAGGATTAGGGTTGGTGGGCTTTTTATGCCCTCTCTGGCACATCCAGAAGTCTCAGCAAAACCTGGCCATGTGATTGGTGGAATGGCTCCAAAAATTTGCAGGGTCCCATCCCATGGCCAGCCCATCATTGTGCGTGTGCAGGTGTAAAAAAATAAAAATAAAATAAAATAAAATAAAATCAATGGAGACGTTTTATTGCAAGAAAAACCCACTGATGCTACTGTAAAAATTCAAGCATTTCAAATAGCTAATTTTCGCATGTTTCTGTGGTGCTTTGGTGGGTTTTTGGACCACAATTTCAAAAAAAAAAAAATTGCGGTCGCCATTTTGGATCTCCCCGCACCGCATGGCAAATGGAGATGCCGAGGATGCCCCCTCCCAGCCCGGTACCAGAAGCCCAGGACAGGAGGGGGGGAAGGCTGGGGACCCCCCCCCTCAGAAACCACCCCTCTGGTAGGTGCCCTCAGGCAGGCATATTTTCGCCTGCTTTTTTGGCCGGGAATCGGGGTTTTTATTTTATTTCTAAAACTTTTTTTCTGTGCCGCTTGGCACCGCGCGATCGCTGCAACGACAAATCAGACCCAATTTTTCTTTTGTCGGTTCGAGTTCGGGTTCTGGGGGAGTAATTGTCGTTACCGTTTCCGTTCCGTAACGGAAACGGAAACGAGAATTTCGCCAAGTCGTGACCAGGTACACAGGGAGGCTGCAAAGGCAGCATTGGGCGTTGCCCAGGGCGTAAGGCAGCCACAGAGTGACTGCACTGCGGGGCAGGGGAGGGTACTCACCGAGAGGTATGCACGCATACAGGGGGGCTGCAAGAGAAATCTCTTCTTTCTCTCCCCTAAGAGCCAGGCTGCAGCCAGGAGGAACACAGATACACACACCTGCCTGGCTGGCCTAAAGTAACAAGTTGCAGAGACAGCAATCCCACCCTAACTCCCACCACAGACTGCAAGGAGGACAGGGGCTGCCAAAGCTTTTTATGGCCTCTGTGGCTGCCACACCTACCCAGGCTGCAACTTGGGCATGCTATTGGTTGAAATTGTCCAAGAATTTACATGATCCCATCACATGGCTTGCATCCATCTTGTGGCCGGAATCCATTTTGTGTCATCCTTAAAGGGAAAAGAAAAAATACATTGCAATGGGAGAAAGGACTGCAACCCCCTGGTAGGTAATAATTTCAAATAATTATCACTGCATTTTTACAGATGTCCAGGGCGTTTTAATACCCAAGAAATCAATATTAGGCATCTGGCAGCCATTTTGGGTCGATGTCCCCTAACTCCCCTTAAAGGAAAAAAAACAGCAATCTGAGAAAAGACATACATACAGGTTTTAAGGACCCCAATACCCTGGTAGGTATTATCAGGCAGAATAAATAATTATCACTGGGTTTTTACAAATATTCAGGACATTTTTTAACATTTAAAAACAGCTCATTTCATTGCATGTTGCCATTAATGAAAATGAAACATAACAAACCTAATTGTCATGGTTCTGTTCGGTTCGTTCCAATTTCATCACAATTTTCGTTATTTGTTTCATTATGTAACGAAACAAATAACAAATAACGGAACAAAAAATCATTTTGTGCCCATCTCTACTCCTGAGGTTTCTGGATGAGATAAACTACCTGGATCCAGCTCAGTCTGGCTTCAGGCCTGGTTGTGGGACTGAGACAGCACTGGTTACCTTGGCTAGTTACCTATGCAGATATATGGATAAGGGATCCATTCCATCTGCTTTTGATCCTATTGACCACAGCATCCTCTTGCCTTGTCTCTCTGAAATGGGACTTGGGGGCACTGTCTTACAGTGGCTTCAGTCCTTCCTATAGGAGAGAAGTCAGAAAGTGGTGTTAGGGGACTCATGTTCAACACCACGGCCACTGACCTGTGGGGTCCTTTGGGGCTCTGATCTGTCTCCTATGTTATTTAACATTTATATGCAACCACTGGGGGAGATTAGCCAGAGTTTTAGGGTTAAGTGTCACCAGCAAGCTGACGACACTCTACCTCTCGTCACCTTCGGATTCCAAGGAAGCTATTTTGACTTTAGATAAGCACTTAGCTTCAGTAATGAACTGGATGAGGAGGAACAAATTGAAACTAAACCCAGACAAGGTAGAAGTGTTTCTGGTCAGTCAAAAAGGAGATCAAGGAATAGGGATGCAACCTGTACAGGATGGGATTACCCCCTTCCCAATTGAAAAAAGAGGTTGTGTAGCTTGGGGGGGGTGGTGCTCTTGGACTAAACTTTGAGCCTAGTTGCCCAGGCCACAGCTGTGGCCAGGAGTGCATTTGCACAATTAAAACTAGTATGCCGGTTACGCCCATTTCTTGAGAAACCTGCTTTGGCCACTGTGACATGCGCCTAGCAACATCCTAGCTAGACTACTGTAATGCACTGTATGGGAGGCTACCAATAGAAAGTCTCATGAAACTTCAACAGGTCCAAAATGCAGCAGCCAGATTGCTGAATGGGACAGGTTACAAACATCACATTACATCCCTATTAAACCAGCTCCACTGGCTGCCAATCATATATCGAGCATAATTCAAAGTGCTGGTTTCAACTTACAAAACACTTAATGGCCTGGGTCCTAATTACCTCAAAGACAGAATCTCATAGTATGAACCAGCTTGGGTGCTAAGGTCATCAGGAGAGGCCTTTTCCCCCCGTCCCACCACCTTCACAGGTGCGTCTCAGAAGGACACATGAAAGGGCCTTCTCTGTTGCTGCTCCCAGACTCTGGAACTCCCTCCCACTGGAGGCCAGGACTGCCCCATCTCTGCTGTCTTTCTGGAAGTAGGCAAAGACTTTCCTTTTCAGGCAAGCTTCCCTTAATGATTGACTACCTACTATGTTACTTTTATATGGATTACCTTGTATGGTTTCATTGACTGATTTCCTAAGAACACCAGTGTTTTCCATGTTAGTTTACGCTTTTCATAATATATTTTTATGTTTGTGTGCTCTCTGTAGCTTTAATCTTACTTTTTAATGATCTAAGATGACTCTTCTAATTCCCTGTTCTTGAATATGTCTTAAATGTTCTGGGCTGTATATTGTCCCTCAGTATTGTAAGACACCTTGTGTCTTTTTCCAAGGAGAAAGGTGGGGTAAAAGTATTCAAAATAAATAAAATAAGTAGTCAATTAGATAACTCAAGGTTGTGGAGTTGTTACATAATCCAAACATTCATTAACTGCAATGGTCCGAATGAATTACTCAACCATCACAAAATCTAATGCAAAAGCTATATAACGCAAAGCTAAAACACGGTTTTAATTTAGTACCTGACTTTGGTGGGGAACAGTCAGATTGACAGCTGTGCATGGCCATGCTGAGTTGATGACTAAATATAGCTATTCATCTCTCAGTCTGTTGAAGAATTCGGATGGATATTCAGCAAAGCAATCACTCCCTCTGATTCCATTGTCCAAGAGCAAATGTTTATCCTTTTCTAGACAGCATATCATTATCCATGCACAAAGAGTTCCTACTATGACTGTGGGAATCCTAGGACAAAAATATATCTTCAAAAACATATATGTACATACATGCAAGTACAGGAAAACAAAGGATCAAGTTTAAGATTAAGATTAAGATGAGCAAAAAACAAAAAAAGGAAATCCATGGATGTTTATACTTATATAAGAGTAAAGTTTGAAAATGGAGATAAGGGTATACAAAATTGCCTGCCAAAGCACAATCAGCATTTTGGCCAATAAGGATAATGGTTGTGCTGAATCTGTGCTGAATCTGTGTCCAATTTTGTGCACCACAGTTTTAGAAGAACACCACCAAACACAAGTTTGAAGAAGGCAACAAGGATGATTAGGGACTGGAAACCAAGCCCTATGAAGAAAATGGGAAAGAACTGGTCATGCTTAGCTTGAGAAAACAATACAGAGGGGAGACATGATAGCACTTTTCAAGAACTTTAAAGGTAGTTATACAGAGGAGAGGCAGGATCTGTTCTCAAATATCCTGGGGTGCAGGACACATAATACAGTAATAGGCTCAAGTTACAGGAAGCTAGATTTAGGCTGAATATCAAGAAAACATCTTGAATTTTGGAGCAGCATGACAATGAAACCAATTACCTCAAGAGGTGGTGAGAGTTCCAACTCTGCAGAAATTCAAGAAAAAATTGGGCAGCCATATCTGATATCTGTGTTGAACTGAGCAGGGGTTGGACATGATGTCCTTATAGGACATCAGCTCTATTATTCTATGTCACACGTGGAGGGGGGGAGTGGAGGAAACCAGGATGGAGTTTCTTGGAAGAGATGGAAAAGGAGAAGGCATGTGGTGAAGGTCAAATATAGAAGGCAGAACCATATGTGAACTCTGATTGTGGATCAATGTGAGAGAATGGGGCTGCGTCCCCTGACCTCCCAAAAACACAACAACCTTAATATAAAATATTTTATTAACAAGGTGTGGAGAAAATGACAGGTCACAGCTTCAACTGGTTGCAGTAGCATAATATTGGCACAGCATAACGGAATGGATACCTGCATTGGGTTACCCACCTACCACCTGAGGCATACCCTGCAATCCTTGTGCAGTAACCAAGGATTGGCAAGCCAAGTTGGATCTAACACATCTTTGTGTGAGATTACTTGACGAACCCAGTAGACTTCCTGAGGAGGTTGTGCATAAGTGTGGGGCAACCCTCTTGATGTCCCTTCCAGTCCCTTCCCCCAATCCATGAACCCATCCAGGAAAGTCCAACCTAGGACCACTGCCTGTCTTCTTCACAAAGGACCCCCCATATGTGCAACAAACTGCTACAATAGTTGGACATGAGCTCCCAGCCCTGCCCACCTCTTATCAAACTATTTCCTCTGCAACTACTTCCTCAATAGTATCTGTGGTATTGTTGTAAAAATCAGAGCAACATGGTTGCCTAAACACATTAAACTCTCACCCTCAGGGCGAAGTTGAGGAAAATCCCTGCTCTCCCTCCATACTATGATTCCGCATGTGTTTACCCCCAAGATATCAAGTGGGATTTCGTAGAAGTTTTTTCTTCCATATTTCTTTTGTTCCATTTTTATGGAGAAAGGCCAAATGATTCTTGCAATTTCCTCTGCAGCATAGCATATTTCCTAACAGATGGCTTACTGGGAAGGGATAAGGCACACAAAGTGGAACAGGATTGTTGAAACTCTGATCAGAAAGGCATCTCACCTGCATAGGGCTCACCTGGAAAAGTCAGAAGAGATAACAGTTGGAGTAGGATTGTTATCCTATAGTATCTTCCCTGAACAGAATTCACCAAAAATGAGAATTTTTAAATACACTCATTACATTGTCAAAGCAAGTTTTTTTTGGTTTCAAAATCCTGAAATGTGAAGTCTGAATTTAGGCAACTTTTCCTGCATCACAGAATTCAATAGATACTGTTTATTAGTATGATCTTCCTCTTCAAAGAAAAGTACATAAAAAGGCTACCCTGTTTCTATTTCTGTGACATGTGGTGAATAAGCCGAATTTATATATTGTATAATTTGGACTTTTTTTGTTATAAACTGGCAACCTAGGTAGCCTTCAGACTAGATGGTGCAGTATAGAAATCAAATAAATAAGGTGTGCTAAAACTGAACATTCCATCCAGTTCTGATTAACCTAGATATATATCAAGAGTGTGATATAGGAATATTTGGATTTATAAGTCAGTGTTCATATTTGCACCCAAATTATGCAGCCTCTGAGTAGCTCCAAGACAAATTGGACTGCCTTCTGATTCATTGGAGTCCAAACTGAATCTCATAGCTAGTGCATACTCCTGATACAGATGAGGAACCATGTTTTCCTTTGATCTTGTAAAGGTTTGATGCGGATCATTTTTCATTTTCAAAGAAAAGCACAAATTTATATCATGATATATTTTCCACCCTGCTCTAGAATTTGCAACTGCAACTGCATATCAATGAATATATTAATACTCTGTGCTTTTAAAATTAAATATCTGAATTATTAACATATTAAGCAAGTTTTGATAAATAACTTCTAATAATATTCCCTGCAATCAACTGAGTACTTGTGTTTAGAAATTCTGAGCTGCTTCTTTAATGTTTGACATGCATGAGCCTTGTTATTTGCTGAAAAGCACTCAACAGCATGGAGCTTTTAAAAGTTCATTTGTCTCAATATCAACTCTTCTATAATTTACCAAGAAAGAATGTCACTATGTGGAAAACTACATGTTCAGGTAATGCTCTGAAAGTGAAACCAGCTGCATGCAGCAACTTTACCTCCATGATCCCATCCTTCTTTAATGTCATCATCTGGACACAATTCATGCTAGGGCTGCATCAAGTACGGAAGATTTTACAATACATCTGTGAATGAATGTTGATTTACACAACGTACACCACAGATGGGGAATGCATATAAATCAATGTCTGCGACATTTATTTCATAATGTACCATAAAGCTTTACAACTCTGCTGATTGCATTGTGTTACTTAGCTTGACCAAATGAGCAAATCACTAAGAGAATTGATTTTATTTTCTGCCAGACAATGTGGCTGAATTTAAAAGCAAAACTACATAAACAAGTCAGTTTTGTTAACTCTTACTATGACAGATGAAAAGCATGTTAGTTTGTATCAAATCTCTCTTCTTTCATTCTTCTGCAGTCAGGCTACATCAAGACTTTCAGGGCCTGGTCACAAAGTGAAACCCTGAGTAGAGATGGGCACAACTAGGGAAAATGATGTTTTCGAGTTGTCGTGTGTTGGAGGCAGTCCGTTTCGGCTCGTTTCCGTTTTTTTGTGAAATTTTGCAAAAATTAGTCGGTTCGTTGTTTCGTTTTTTCGTTGTCGTTAGTACTGGTTTGGGGGGGTAGCGGGCTCCTGGAGGGAGCTGCAGGAGTCAGCCAGAGCCACAAGTGACGGACTGGCAGACTCTTTGCACCCGCTGTGTCTCACGTACTTGCATGTAGTGCAATGCAAGTAGATCTGGCTTAGGGTTAAGACGGGTTAGCGCAAGGGCTAGGGTTAGGCTAGTTATGGGTGAGGTTAGGGTGAGTATTGGGGTGCACCTCTGGGTGCCTCTCTGACCCACTTAGAAGGACAGTGTACTGGCGTATGGGTTAGGCTTAGGCTTAGGGTTCGGGTTTGGGCTACGATTAGTGGGCTGTTTATGCCCGATTGGCACATCCCAGAAGTCTCTGTGGTCAACCTGGCCAAGTGGCCATGCGATTGGTGGAAAATTTGCATGGTCCACTCCCATGGGCGAGCCCATCATTGCGAATGTGCAGGTGTAATAAAATAAAATAAAATAAAATAAAATAAAATAAAATCAACGGAGACTTTTTTTTTTGCAAGAAAAACCCACTGCTGCTACTGTAAAAATTCAAGCATTTAAAATAGCTAATTTTTGCATGTTTCTGTGGTGCTTTGGTGGGGTTTTGGGCAATGATTTAAAAAAAAAATTGTGGTCACCATTTTGGATCCCCGGCACTGCATGGCAAATGGATGCGCCCTCCCAGCCTGGTACCAGCAGCGCAGCAGTAGCAATAGCCAAGGAGAGGGGGGCGGGGAAACCCCCCCCAAAAAAAATAAAACACCCTTCTGGCCTGGTAGGTGCCCTCAGACAGTTTTCGCCTACTTTTAGGGCCGGGAATCGGGTTTTTTTTTAACTTTTAAAAACTTTTTTTCTGTGCCGCTTGGCATTGCGCGATGCAAGTAACGAGCACGACAAATCAGACCAAATTGTTCGTTCGTCGGTTCGAGCTCAAATTCTGGCGGAGTAATTCCCGTTACCGTTTCTGTAGAGTAACGGATACGGGTCACGGAAACGGAAACGGGAATACCGCTAAGTCGTGCCCATCTCTAACCCTGAGATCTGGCCTATGTCAAAAACCATGCTGAGTTTCACATTTACAGAATGAAAGTGCATATTTATTTGACTCATTTCATTTTCTTAGGACGAATCTAAAATAAACAGCCACTAGAGAACAGTTTATTTTAGCAAGCTATTTTAATCAACTTAAACCCATTGTGAACTTTACATCCAGTTTTAAAATTGAGCATTTCAATTACCCAGTAGGAAAGCAGGAAATGACTCAAAAATCTCATTGCACGAAATGATTGTTTTTCTCCTTTGTCACACAAAGTGCATGCATTGTGCAGTTATAGTAGTACCGACTGGCTGTTTAAAACCAAAATCTCAAACATTTAATCCAGAGCTTCTACTTCTAAAAATCAATCAGAAAAAGATGCACCTAATGACACTCTCGCTCCAGGTGCCCACCCCTAGGGAGGCCCGTAAGGTTGCTACATGCAGTTGGGCCTTCTTGGTGGCCAGCCCAGCAACATGGAACAAATTGTTTAGTGAGATTCACCAATCTCTATCCCTAGCAGCCTTTAAAAATCGGTAAAAATCTGGCTCTTCAAAGAAGCATTCGGTGATCGCTAGTGTTTTTCCTGTATTCCCCTGTGCTTTGATGTTGGTTTCCTCATCACTTGTCAGGTTATTTTTTTTTTTCTTTATTGCATTATTGGTTTGATTTTTATTTCTTATGTTGGTTTTAATTGTATAAGTGTTGTTTTCTATGTAAACCACCCAGAGTTCTCATTGGGAAAATTGGCTGCTGTATAGAAATATAAAAATAAATAAATAAATATAAGTATTGCATTTTGAGTAACTGCATAATTTATGCAAAAATGGTTTTACATATGTGCAAGCTGATTAAGACCAGCCCCCCGCACCCAAAAAGCCTTGTCTCATAAGTGGGGGGGGGACAAGTTCTCATGCTCTTGCATAAAACAATGGGAAAGGGAATAATTTGCATTCCTATGCAAAAGGCAAACTAGAAGCATTAGTATTTGGTCTCCAAATTGTGCTTGCTTTCTGCTCTGGAGTCCTAGTGTGAGTGGCAGCTAGGTCCCATTGTTCCTTCAATAAGGGAGTGACAATTGGTTCATGCTAAAGCTGATGCTTTTTAAACTGATTTATACCACACACACATCTTCTCATTACCATAATGTTCCCCTTGGAAGATATGGGAAGATAATGGCAAATATATTGTAGTGAGGAGGCCTTAAAAATCTAGTTGAACTTTGCTTATTTACACTATTGGCACAGTGGAAATCACTGAATAGGATTCTGGTGAATAATTTCATTATATTGTTGGCAGAATGTCTATTTTATTTGCCAACATATTGTACATATTGCCAACACATAGTACACCACAGGAACTCAGTGATAGAGAATTTTTTTTAAAACGAATCATTGAATCATAGAGTTGGAAGAGACCTCAAGGGCCATCTATTCCATCCCCCGGCCATGCAGGAACCCCCATCACAATATTTCCGACAGATGGCCATCCAGCCTCGGTTTAAAAACCTCCAAAGAAGGAGACTCAACCACCCTCCGCGGCAGCATATTCCACTGCCGAATAGCTCTAACTCTCATGAAGTTCTTCCTAATGTTCAAATGGAATCTCTTTTCCTGTAGTTTGAGACCATTGCCCCGTGTCCTAGTCTCTGAAGCCATGCAAAATAAACCAGTCCCTTATTCAATGTGACATCCTTTCAAATATTTAAACATAGCTATCATATCCCCTCTCAGCCTTCTTTTTGTAAGGCTAAACATTCCCAGTAGAGATGTCGTTTGTCGTTGAGAGGTCCGTTTAGTTTCGTTTGTCGTTTGTTGCGAAATTTTGAAAAAATGTGTTTCCATTTTTCGTTTATTCGTTTGTCATTTCTACCCACTTTTGCACAATTTTTAACTCCCTAACTCCCACTGGAGACTGCAAGGAGGACGGGGGCTGCCAGAGCTTTTTATGCCCTCTGTGGCTGCCAGACCTGCCCAGTCTGTCACCTGGGCATGCTATTGGTTGAAGTTGTCCAAGAATTTACATCATCCCATCACATGGCTTCCCTCCATGTTGTGGCTGGAGTGTGTGACATCCATTTTGTCATCCTTAAAGGGAAAAGAAAAATATATCGCGATGGGAGAAGACAAAAACAAACATTTTAAGGACCCCAACCCCCTGGTAGGTAATAATTTCAAATAATTATCACATTATTGCTGCATTTTTATGGATGCCCAGGGCGTTTTAATACCCAAGAAATCAATATTAGGGATCTGGGAGCCATTTTGGGTCAATGTCCCCTAACTCCCCTTAAAGGAAAAAAATACAGTGAACTGAGAAAAGACATAAATGTACATTTTAAGGACCCCAACCCCCCGGTAGGTATTATCAGACAGTATAAATAATTATCGCTCTGTTTTTATGGGTGTCCAGGGCGTTTTTTAACATTTAAAACAGCTCATTTCATTCTGTGTCGCCAGTAACGGAAACGAAATGTAATGAACACAATTTTCGTGGTTCTGTTTGTTTTGTTTCATTTTCATCACATTTTTCATTTGTCGTTTTGTTACGTAACGGAAACAACAAACGGTAATGGAAACAAAAAATTGTTCGTTCCGTGCCCATCTCTAATTCCCAGCTTCCTAAGCTACACATCATAAGACATTTCTTCCAGACCCTCAATCATCTTGGTCGCCCTCCTCTGGACCTGTTCAAGATTGTCAATATCATTTTTAAATTGAGGTGCACAGAACTGGACACAGTATACCACATGGGGTCTGACCAGAGCAGAATGGAGTGGTATTATCACTTCCCTTGATCTAGACACTATGCTTCTGTTGATGCAACCAAGAATCATGTTGGCTTTCTTGGCTGCCGCATCATACTGCTGACTTATGCAGTCTTGTAGGAGTTTTGAGATAGACTATTCTCCATGAGTGTTTATTCCAAATAAAATATGTAAGTTGCCACAAGACACTCTGTTGATTTGCAGAAATAAACTAAGATAGCTACTTTTGTGGAAATTAAATTGTAACACAGAGAAAATCAGATAAAAAATATTTATTTATTTAAAAAAGCCAAGCACAAACTGGATGTTAGACATGGGCACGACTTGGAGAAATTCTCGTTTCCGTTTCTGTTCCTCGTTTCCGTTACGCAACGGAAATGGTAACGACAATTAAGCCGTCAGAACTCGAACTCGAACCGATAAAAGAAAAATTGGGTCTGATTTGTCGTTGTCATTCATTGCATCGTGGCGATCGCACGATGCCAAGCGGCACAGAAAAAATGTTTAAAAAAAAACACCCGATTTCCGGCCAAAAAGGCAGGCGAAAATATGCCTGCCTGAGTGAGGGCACCTACCAGAGGGGTGGTTTCTGGGGGGGGTGTCCCTGGCCTCCCCCCCTCTCCTGTCCTGGGCTGCTCTGGTGGGGAGCATCCTCGTCGTCTCGCCATGCCATGCGGTGCGGGGGGGATCGAAAATGGAGACCACAATATTTTTTTTGAAATCGTGGTCCAAAAACCCACCAAAGCACCACATAGAAACATGCGAAAATTAGGTATTTTAACTGCCTGAATTTTTACAGTAGCAGCAGTGGGTTTTTCTTGCAATAAACGTCTGTCTCCAATCCCATTGATTTTATTTTATTTTATTTTTATTTTTATTTTTTTACACAATGATGGGCTGGCCATGGGATGGGACCATGCAAATTTTTGGAGCCATTCCACCAATCGCATGGCCACTTGGCCAGGTTTTGACTGAGACTTCTGGGATGTGCCAGTCGGGCATAAAAAGCCCACTATAACCCTAGCCCTAACCCTAACCCTAACCCATACGCCAGTACACTGTCCTTCTTAGTGGGTCAGAGGCACCCAGAGGTGCAGCCCACTAACTCACCCTAACCTTACCCGTAATAACCCTAAGCCTAGCCCTTGCCCTAACCCAACCCTAAGCCAGATCTGTACTCGCATTGCACTACACGCAAGTACATTTCCCTTCTTAGTGAGCCAGAGGGCGCCCAGCAGAGGCATTCTTCTCTCACCTCGCTCACCAGTCGAAAGTTCCAAAAAAATCTTTACACCAGTATGCTGTCCTTCTTAGTGAGCTAGAGGCACCCAAAAGAGAGGTGCCTCTGCCAGTGCCACTTGGTACGCAATGGCTACACGGTCATGTACCCTTCCTTTTTCCTTTGTAGGGGGCCAGAGGAGGCATCCACCCCAGAGAGGTGCCTCCAGGAGCCTGCTAAATGCCTTTGCCTTCCCTTCGTAGCTGGCCACAGGAGGCACCCACCCCAGAGATGTGCCTCCAGGAGCCCGCTACCCTACCCCCCCCAAACCAGTACTAATGACAGACGACAAATGAAACAACAAATTTTTGAAAAATTTCGCGACAAATGGAAACGAGCCGAAACGGGCCGGCTCCGACACACGACATCTCGAAACGTCATTTTTCCCGGTCGTGCCCATCTCTAGTGGATGTATTTGAAGCCTTTATCTTGCTGTTTTAGTAATTGATAACTCACTGTCTTATGATAGGAAAAGCTTGAAGAATCAAGACCAATAAGTCAGGGTGGTCTTGCTCTATGAACATTTGAAATGATGCAAAACATTTTCATAAAATGCAAAACAATAACTGATCCTTTTGTGCAACCTCATGGTCATAAAGGCCAATGATATCATCAGGCATAGACATGATCACTGCACTGAATATTTCCTGTACTTGTCATCTGATTCTGAATCTACCTAAGGGATTTTGGAGCACAGGGAGGGAGCTGTTTAATATCCAAATATCATTATGACCATTCCTACTGCTGGAATCAGAACTGCAAGCAGTGTGTGTATGAGTGTGTGTGTGTGTGTGTGTGTGTGTGTGTGTGTGTCTATCTATCTATCTATCTATCTATCTATCTATCTATCTATCTATCTATCTATCTATCTATCTATCTATCTATCTATCTATAAGCTCCTGCTGTCAGAGCTTTGCACAGGTTGCAGTGGATTACCATTAACCCCAGAACCTAGAATTGGGGGAGTACAAAACTTTATATTAAATAGGAACATCCATGATTGATAACACGTTTATGACCACACAACTCTGCCAATAGGATTCTAGCAAATAGGTCACTTAAAATTACATCTACCTCTTTTTAAAATGTACCTGACTCTCAACTCAACATGAGTAGTGGTAGGGAGCAATATTTTGCTTAATGAACAGGCACAAGAGGGAGTATGCTTCATTTTATTTGTGAAGTTTGGAAGTAAGGTGTTAATTAAAAGTTCTAAAATCCTTTCATGAAGGATCTGAAGCAATGATGGAGCAGCTACATGATTTATGGTTGTTCCCCCCTACACCCCCCCCCCAGGAACATGCCAATAGTGGCTGAGGATCTCCAATGGATATAGAGTTTGTGTACCTTGTCATAGTTTTAGAGATGACCAATTCTAATATAACTGGACAGGTGTCTGTGCTTTGTAAGTCCTAAAGCCCTGAAGGGCTTTGAAATAGTGTCTAAGGGCGTTTATACACGACCCCTAAGCACCGCCGCAAATGGCTGCAAGGTCCGGACCTTAAAAATGTTTACCCACCAGCTCCGGACTTTGCAGACAATTAAGTGCGACCCCGCCCACTTTAGCACGACCAAACAGCAGTTTTCTTGTACCTGGTCTTTGATGGTGACAAATATTTGATCCGGTGTAAGGATAGTGAGTGCGGGGCTCTCCTGGCTTCTGTTTGTTCTTTTTTTGCGCCCCGCCCCTTTAAGAGATCTGAATGCTGCCGGGAACAAAACGGAGGTAAACCAGCATTCTTTTCTTTCTTTTTTCTCCCTCCCTCAGGCAGCCAGCAACCAGGAAGTGCCGAGGGGGGTGGGGACAGAGGAAGAGCGACGAACCCCTAAGATCTCTGGTCCGAATTTAAGTGGCCAGCAGATCTTAGGGGTCTTGTAAAAAGGCCCTAAGTCAGGCCTGCCCAAAGTCCGGCCTGGGGGCCATTCTGTGTGGCCCGCGGCTAGCTCGCCTGCCCCTCCCTCCCCCTCCTTCAACCCATGTTTTTTTTGTTTAAAAATCTGCCAACACTGACACCGCTGGGAAGCTTGGGCGGCTGGGCGGCTGCGCAGTCTGCCGCCACCGGCACTGCAGGGGAAAGTGTGGGGTAGGCAGGCCAGCGGGACTCTGCCACCACCAAGGAGCTTTGGGGTGGGCTGGCAGGCGAGCCGTCGCCACCGCTGGGGAACTTGGGGGGGTGCAAGGTCGCACAGATCACCTCCTCCAAGGGGTGACCTGTGGCCACGGCTCCCTGTGCTTCCTATGGTCCCCACCTTCCTTCTTTCCTCCCTCCCTTGGTCCCCACCTTCCTTCCTTCCTTCCTTCCTCCCTCCCTCCCTCCCTTGGTCCCCACCTCCCTTCCTTCCTCTCTTGGTTTCCACCTCCCTCCCTCCCTCCCTTGGTCCCCGCCTTCCTTTCTGCAGGTGGGGATGCAAGGGGTCAATGGGTGGGGCTTATGGGTCAGTGGGTGTGGCTTGGAGTGCGGTGGCAGGGTCAGGGAGCAACCGGCCCCTGACACATTCTCAGCCACCAAATCTGGCCCTCCTTACAAAAAGTTTGGGCACCCCGGTCTAAGTATTGATAGGGAGAAAATAATACATGAACAAGAAGTGCAATAAATGATAGTTTGTTAAAAGTCTGTGAACCAAGTCCTAGTCTATTCAGAATATGGTTTAGCATTAAACTCTGTTTAACTGGTGCACATAAACAATTGTCTATTATAATCAGAACAAACATGTAGCAATTTAAAATACAGGATTTTTTAAAAAGTCACAATGCAGTGACATTATTGTGCAATTCAGTGAAAGGTCCTATGTTTCTGAGAAAGCATTCCAGTAGGTTCATCTTGGAAATAATACCTACAATTTGATGATGGTAGATATCTAAGAAATAAAGGTCATTGTTTAGTCTATGAACAGTAAAGTGCTAGGACCAGATGGTGTTCTGTAAGAGATTTGTAAGATTAGTTGCAGAGCTCCTATTGAACATCTGCACAATCTTTTTGTTCTGATCTGGAGAGCGGAAATGATCCCATAGGAGTCTAAAGGATGGAAACATTATTAAGATATACAGTGTTATAAGCAGAGAGGTGAAGCATTTCAAACAAACAGGGAGATTTTCTGCTTTTCTATGGCTTGCCAATGGATTCAGTGTTAGAGCCATGAAAGGATGCCACAAATTCTCATGGGTACCTATCCTTGTTGTGAAAATAGCAAATTTGTTCTTGTAGATAAGAGTCCTGAATATACTGGAAGACATGGATTGAATCTTTGATATTTTTGTGGGATCATTCAGTTATATGGGAGAGAAGACTGCCAGCCTGGAAAATGTTCTGTGAATTGACTTTTTTAATGTTTGCAGACAGAAACACATATGCAGGGTGCCCACTATCCACTCCTCAGAATTTTCCATCTTCTACCTTCTATTACTTTCTTGCAATAGATTCACCGGTTGAGCAATCCATAGTTTAGATCCAGGAGTGATATGTATGTACGTACATGTATTATTAACTAACGTTTATAAGGATGCAGAAGCATGGTCAAAATAAAAAGCATTACAAGTTCTATACTTTGGTACATCCACCCTGTGGGGTGAATAAGTGGATAACCAGGTGTTTAGTTTTTGGTTTTTAATGTATATTATTTTTCACTGAAAGAGAAGAAATATAAACTACTGGTGATCCCTATATTTTTAATTCCCAGAAAAGACAGTGTCATGAAGTATAAAATCTGATAATATTACAATATGTATGTGAGAGGGTGTCTGTCTCCCTTCTGATAACAAAATAGAATCCTTTCCTTTGCAATCAGTATTACCTTCCTTCTCCAACTTAGCCACACATATCATTATATTCTAGCCCATCTGAGTCAGTAGGGTCTTTACCTTTGTGACAGTCAATATCCTCATCCTTCCTGTAAAAATTATAACTGCAGTAGTATTTTTTATTTCCTACTGGTTTCAGCTGGCTGGTATCATGGATGTTGGCGAATCTTTGGCTCTGAGTTTGAGTCTTTGGTACCATATCCCAATTCCCAAGCCCAAGTCCCTATTAAAAACAAGCTTTTTCCTCCAGAAAAAAAGTAGTGGTGGGAGGATTCCAAATCACAAGTTGAGCCTGAGTCATTGAGAAAAACAAACCCTGAGCCAGCACCAAGTCAAGTCAGTGACTTAAGTCTGACTTGGCAGTGTGTCTCATGACTTGAGTCTCCATCTCTGGATTGTATATAGCACATTAATACATTCTCTGCAAGACTTCGCCTTCCACTTCCACTGATTTTAAGTTGCAGCACTTTAAGGTTAAAGCAGTCCAACATCTTCAAGGGCCAAAGAGCAGAAATGGAGGGAGATGATGATGATGATGATGATGATGATGATGATGATGATGATGATGATGACGATGATGATGATGATGATGATGATGATGATGATGATTAACCACACAGCTACCTACGCTGGGTTTTGTAATACAAATCAATAGTTGACTGCTCAACTAATTTTTCTATTCTAGCCTTAACTGCATTTGTTCTGATAGCTTGTTCTTGAGCTGCAAAAAGCAGGGCTTCTTTCTCTTTTTTTCAGTGTTCCATTGGTGAGCCATAACCAAGTCTTTTCCTCATCTACTTTTCCTTTGATTTTTGGAGGAACTGCCCATGCAGTGCTTTATTATGCCAGCTATCAGCTCATATTTGCATTGTTGTTTTCCTGTATTGACCCTTTGTTTGCTTTACTTTAAACACCTCCCAGTTCTTAACCTCCAATAATGCTGACGCTGTACTATTTTTTACACAATCTGCCAATGCATGTTCCTCTTCTTTAACTGTCTGCTTCACTTGCAGAAGACCTCTACCACCTAATTTTCTAGGTAAATAGACCTCTACCACCTAATTTTCTAGCCTGTCAACATCACTGCTGTGTGGATGTAATGCATAGTGAATGGTCATAAGTTTTCTTGTTTTCCTATCCAGATTATCTAGCTCCAACTGAGTCCAGTTTATAATTCCAGTGGTATACCTGATGACTGGCATGGCCCAGCTATTAATGGCCTTGATGGTATTACCACCATTCAGCTTACTTTTTAATACTTTTCTGACCCTTTGGATATATTCTTTACTGACCACATTTTTCACTTGACCATGCTTGATATTATCTAACTGCAGTATACCCAGATATTTATAGGCTTCAGACTGATGATACTTAATAGCTTGTCCATTTGGCATTTCATTTACTTCACTCTCGATGATTTTTCCTTTTTTCAGTGCCACTGTGGCACATTTGTTTAGTCCAAACTCATTACTAACATCAGTACTGAAAATTCAGGCTGTGTTGGTCAGTGAGTGTATTTCAATTTCTGATTTTCCATACAACTTTAAGTCATCCATATACAATAGATGAGAAATTTTCCCTGATTTTTTTGCAGTTTGGTACCCTAAATTTGTCTTCTACAAAATGATTGAGAGAGGAATCAGGGCAATAATAAATAGCAGAGGTGACAAAGAGTCACCTTGAAAAATCCCTCGTTTAATGCTAACCAATCCATAGCTTTCATCCCTGACAAACAATACTGTTTTCCAGTTCTTCGTCACATTTTCAATTAGGGCCCTAATACTTTTACATATTCCAATGGCATTCAGGCACTTAATAATCCAACTATGTGGTACTGAGTCAAAGGCTTTTAAATAGTCAATACAAGTCATATATAAATTAGTTTTCCGGGCTTTACAATTCTCTAGGATCATTTTATCAATCAGTAACTGATCTTATGTGCCTCTACTTCCCCTTTTGTTCCCTTTCTTCTCTACTGGCATGATGTTATTTGCTTCCAAATAATCCTGGACTCTATCAGCCATGATGCCTGTTAGCAGTTTATACATAGTTGATAAACACGTTATTGGCCTGTAATTTTCAGGTATTGCTCCTTTTGTTGGATCCTTCTGAATCAAATATGTTTTGCCAGTTGTTAACCACTCATTAATATAACCCGTCCTCAACATTTCATTAAATCGTAGGGCCATTTTTCCATGCAGACTTGTCAGGTGTTTAAGCCAAAACCCATGCAGCTGATCAATGCCACGTGATATCCAGTTTTTGACTCTTTGTACTCTTTTGGCAATCATATCAGCTGATATTTCTAGTTGGTCTATTGCGCACTTGGAGAATTTCTTCTCAAAATCTTAGAGCTATCCAGCATTTCTATTATAGTCTTTCTCAGTCCCCCATATGTCTTTCCAAAACTGAATGGTTGTCATTTTTTCAGGCTTTTCATCTTTTATACCTATCTTCTGATTTAAACTCTGATAGAACTTTCTTTGATCTGATTGAAATAACTGGTTGTCTTTATACTGAGTAAATCTAGCATCATATCTTTCAATTTTTCTAGCTATTGCTGTTATTTGCTGCTTCACTATTTCCAATGCTTCTCCAATTTTCCTTGTACTTAGCCAGTATTTTTTGTCAAATATTTCTTGATCTTTCCATTCTTTAATTTGCCCTCCTGCAGGATTTTCAAGTTACTTGCATCTGCTCCGAGTCTTTTGATTTTAAGCTCCAGCCTGCTCATCCATCGTGGTTTCTCAAGACATTTTTTTTTTGGGGGGGGGGGAGCTTCAATTGTGGAATCCCTAGTTCTTCCGTTACTATTACTGCTGCACTATAAGCAAGCTGATTTACCTCTTCAATTGACATTATCTGGATTGTTGCAAGTGCAGAGTTTACATCGTTCATCAGTGGTACCATTTTTTTCCTAGCCACACAGTCTTTAAAATCAGGAGTCTTCCCCTCTCTTCATTTAATGCAGCATGTGTCAGTATTTTATTCTTCAATTCTTGATGCCTAATAGTGAGCTCTGCTGGTGTTCCAATCCTAATTGAACCTTCTTTTGGTTCACATTTTTGCACAACATCCATATTTTCTTCAACTTCAGACTGTTTGATGTCCCCAGGTGTTATTAGTCTATTTTATCCTCCTATTTGGATAATTTGTTGACCTCCAATTTCACTACTCCTCCGTATTTCTTCTAGTTCAACTTTACCAAGCACCTTGTTTCTGATGGAAGGGCTGACCTAGCAGGCATTACCGAGACCTGGGTGGGAGCAGAGGGGGGAGCTTCGCTCGCCCAGCTGTGCCCCCTGGGTTTCTGGTACAGGGAGCGGGAAGGTCGGAGGGTTGTAAGGGGGGCGGGGTGGCCATTGTGTACAGGGATACTATTCAAATCAGCAGGGCCTCAACGTTGGTGATTCCAGGGTTGGAATGTATCCATCTGTTGGTTGGGCAGTGGGACAGATTCGGCATTGTGCTCGGTTACCGTGCTTCCTGCAACCCAGCACAATCCCTACCAGAGCTCACCGAGTTCATCGCCGCAGCACTTCTGAGAACACCCCGCCTTTTGGTGGTGGGGGACCTCAATGTGCATGCTGGCAATGGACTGTCTGGCGCAGCTCTGGAGTTCACACAGTCCATGACCTCCATGAACCTGTCCCAGCATGTTCTATGCCCAACCCACAGATCTGGACATACCCTGGATCTGGTATTTACCTCCGCATTTGAGGATTCTTGTCTGAGGGTGCGGGACATTGTGTCCACTCTTGTGTCATGGTCAGACCATCACCTGCTGTCTTTCTCTGTATCAATCGCCACCCCACCCTGTGGGGACCTTCGGCCATCTCTATGGGCCCACCCCCGAAGACTCCTGGACCCTGCTTGGTTCCAGGAAGTCATTGGGAGCCTCCTAGCGGACTGGCTGACAATCTGGTAGACACCATGGTGGATCAATGGTTTGATGAAACATCCCGGGTTGTCGACCAGATCGCCCCTAGGCACCTCATCCGCTGCAGAGCTTGTCCCTCACCGGGAAGAACTGGACGGCGACTAAGAAGGCTGCAGTTATTGTCCGGTCCAGGCACTACATGCGGGCAATCAGAGAGGCTAAAAGATCTTATCACTCCCTGAGAATTAGTGAGGCCTCGAACCGTCAAGTGGAATTCTTCCGTGTGGTTTGCGACCTCACTAATCCTGGGCTGGGAAGGCCTCCTCCTACTGATTTCAGTAGTGAGAATTTTGCAGCCTTTTTTTGATCAAAAATAGAGGCCATCCTTACTGATTTTGACTCCTGTTGCTCTAGCCCACCCTTGGCACCCTCTGTCACTGCACCCCCTCGGTCTCCTCGTATGGTTGAGTTTGGACCTGTTTCCTCACTCGAGATCTCCAGGGCTATCGCCCATTGCTGGCCCGCGTCCACTCCTTTCGATCCTTGCCCATCATGGCTTATAAAAGCAGTTGGTGGGAGCATGCCCTGAATGGGCTTCTGTCATCGCCACAGCCTCCTTCAGGGAAGGGATTTTTCCCTCTCGCCTGAAGGAGACTGTGGTAAAGCCTATTCTGAAAAAAATGGGCTTAGCATTGGGAGATTTGACCAACTATCACCCAATTGCTAATGTTCCCTTTATGGGAAAGGTAATTGAGAGGGTGGCCGCGATCCGGCTTCAATCATTTTTGGAGGGAGAACACATCCTTGACCCATTCCAGTCCAGGTTCAGGCCGGGTCGGGGGACTGAGACAGTCTTGGTCGCTCTGCAAGATGACCTCCTCCGGGGGGGGGGGGCGACAGGGTGTGCTCTTCCCTGTTGGTCCTCCTGGATTTGTCAGCGGCCTTTGATACCGTCAACCACAGTATCCTGCTGGACCGGCTTTCTGAGGTTAGGATCGGGGGCACTGTTCACAGTTGGCTCTGGTCCGACACTGCACACCCTTGCTCTCCTCAATTGGATGAGTTTGGGCCTGTCTCCTCTTCGGAGGGCTCCAGGGCTATTGCCCATTGCCGGCCCACATGCACCCCTTTCGACATTTGAACCTGCCTGGCTCATAAAAGCTGCCAGAGGGAGCATGCCGGAATGGGCTTCTGCCATTGCCACAGCCTCCTTCGAGGAGGGGGTCTTTCCCTCATGCCTTAAGGAGACTGTGATAAAGCCCATTCTTAAAAGACCTGGCATGGCAGAGGATGAATTGGCCAATTATCGTCCGATTGCCAATGTTCCCTTTATGGGCGAGGTCATCGAGAGGGTGGCCGCGATCCGGCTCCAGTCTTTTTTTGGAGGAACAGCAGTGCCTTGACCCATGCCAGTCTGGGTTCAGGCCGGGCCGGGGGACTGAAACAGCTTTGGTCGCACTGCAAGATGACCTCATCTGGGGGACTGTCAGGGGTTGCTCTACCTTGTTGGTCCTCCTGGATCTGTCAGCGGCCTTCGATACCGTCAACCTTGGTATCTTACTGAGTCGGGTCTCTGAGGTGGGTATCGAGGGCACTGTTCACAGTTGGCTCCGGTCCTTCTTGGAGAGCCGTCCCCAGTATTTGCAGCATGGGGGGGGAGCTGTCAGCCCTGTGGACACTCCCTTGTGGGGTTCTGCAGGGGTCGTCTCTCTCTCCCATGCTGTTTAACATCTATGTGAGGCTGCTGGCAGAGGTCATTAGGAGATTTGAAGTCTGTTGCCATCGGTACGCTGATGACACACAGCTCTAGCTCTCCTTTTCCACCTCTGCAGTTGAAGCTGTCCAGACCCTTGGCCAGTGCCTGGATGCAGTCATGGCATGGACCAAGGCTAACAGGCTCAAACTCAACCCCAAGAAGACTGAGGTGATGTTCTTCAGGAGTTCACCGTCCGGCTATGGAGGTCCTCTCCCCAGCTTGGAGGGTGTTCCCCTCCAGCTGGCGGACAGCGTTCGGAATCTGGATGTGGTCCTGGACCCGGCTGTCACCATGGAAGCCCAGGTGGCCGCCGTGTCCAGAACCGCCTTCTTCCACTTCCATCAAATTGCCCAGGTTCACCCATACCTGGACGGCGACTCCCTGAGAACTGTTGTGCAAGCGTTGTTGATCTCAAGGATAGACTACTGCAACACTCTCTACATGGGGTTGCCCTTGACTCTCCTCCAGCGCCTGTAGCGGGTGCAAAATGCGGCAGCCAGGCTGGTGGTGGGTGTGCGCCGCTACAACCACATCACCCCAGTTCTGGCTCATCTGCATTGGCTACCCGTTGCATCCCAGATTAGATTCAAGGTCCTGGTTTTCGTTTATAAAACCCTCCATGGCCTAGGACCTGACTACCTGGCAGAGCGGATCACCCAGCAATCAACTTCGGCCCATCCAACGAGGATGTCACGGGTGCACTAGCTTCGGGTGGCCACTCCCAGAGAGGCCTGGAAGGCCTCGACTTGGAACCGGGCCTTCTCTGTGGCAGGCCCGATTTTGTGGAACCATCTTCCCAGCGAAGTGCGCCTTGCACAGTCCCTGCCGGCCTTTCGCAGGGCTTTAAAGTCCTTGCTCTTTCGCGAGGCCTTTGGTGACCTGGCCTAATTTTTTTTTTCCCCTCCACCATCTGCCTTGTTCTATTTTGTAGTTTTTACGCCAGGGTTGCACACTCTTCTTTTAATTGTCTGTTAGTTGTAGTTGTTTAGTCATCTGTTTGCCTGTTGAATTGGCTGAATTGTTCAGCTCACTGTAAATCACCCAGAGTTCCTTCAGGAAGATGGGCGGTATAGGAGCTCCATAATAAATAAATAAAATAAATAAATAAATAAATAAATAAATAAATAAATAAATAAATAAATCTTGAATGCATACTGGTTAGATATTTTAACCAAATTTCATGCAATTCATCTTCTCCAGGGGCAGTTCAATTCTTAATTTTCTTAGTTCTTGCTTTTACCATTTGAGATGTAATATTCATTCCATTTAAGGTAGCAGCATCTGTGGTCAATCTGACTGTCTCTAACCTACCTACTTGCTTATTATAATTTGTGGGATTATCCCAAATATCTCATCATAAGCATAGCATTTCATTTGAAGATGATTTTACTCTGCTATCTGTTGTCTGGTCTGCAGTTTTGTTAGAAATTGACTGTTAGAACCTCTTCCGATTTCACTGAAAAAGCCTATTTTGTTGGAGTTGTTTTATTTTATCTTCACACCTTTGAATCTTCTTTGAGACCGTTATTATTTGCTGTTTGACAATTTCTAGAGCTTCTTTGATTTTACTTTTGTCCAAATGGTGTTTCTTGATCAAATAGCCTTTGGTTTTGTTGTTATTCAGCTTCTTTTCTTTCATTTCGTTCAGTTTACTAGCATCTGATCATAATGTACCAATTTTATTTTGGAGCCTTATCTTTCATTTTGGTACTGCTGGCATTCTACCTTTCTTCCTTATTCTTTCTGGCATTAGGTCTTTTGTTGCTATCAAAGCAGCACTATACATTAACTGGTTGGTTTCCTGCAAAGTTCTGCTTTCAATATTCTCTATTGCAGCATTTATGTTATCTAGTAATTTCTTAGGCATGAATTTAATTGATGGTAATCTTATTCTTTCTTCACATGTCTTAATGTGATTCATTATTCTTTCTTTAAGATTTTCTTGGTCTTCTGTCATCTGCCTTTTATCAGATTGTAATGAAGGCAGAGGAGTGGCTTGTACTTGATCAGTATTTGGTAAATCTACATGTGTTGATTCTTTCTCTACTGCCACCACTACCTGCGGTACACTGATATTTTGGGTTTCTTGAATTTCTTGAATTTCCGCAGCTTGTATATTGCTTTGTATTTCATTTAATTGAAGTTGTGTGAAAACATTAGTTCAGGTAATGAATCATCACTGATCAGCTAGCCTCTGTTGTGTTAGTTCTGATTCTGGATGTATTTTATCTTCCAGTTATTGTGCATTCCTTTCAAATATCCGTGTCTTTGACTTGTAATGACAGGTCATAATGTCTTTGTTGACCAATGTTTAAAATGTCTGCCTTGCGTGTATAGGGGGTTTTGATTATTAGGAACTTCAGGTTGATGTTGGTTTCCTTTCAGTAGTGTTGCAGGGGCTGCCCCTGGTTGCTCAGCCAGTTGCCCTGAGCCCTGTAGCCCATTTGTCACTAGATAGCAGGGACTTCACTATCTAACGTGGTCCATGTTGACCAGGCATTGACCAATCCGGTTTGGGATTCATATTTGTCCTTTGAACCATTTTGCTCGGGAGGCACCCTTTGTCTGTCTTCTCAATAGTGTCCTGTCTATTATGGTTGAACCTGTATAGCATGCCTACTGCATCCTCGAAGCACACAAGGTCCACATCCATGACAAGGTCACATACCTATGGGGGATGATGATGATGATGATGATGATGATGATGATGATGATGATGATGATGATGATGATGATGATGATGATGATGATGATTGGATTTCTATACCGCACCATCTGGCAGCACAACCACTCTAGGTGGTTTACAAAATGTATCATAACAGAATGGAGCAATATGCAATGTAAACCGACATAAATAAAACAATACACATGACTAAATCTACAGTAAAATGGTAAATTCCCCACTCATTCATTCCTGTTAGCAAAATAAAATTAGTCCCTTTACAATCAATAGAAGGAATGGAGGAATTTAGCAGGTTCTCCCAACTCTTTTGTGTAGAATAGATTTTAAAACATTTTTCTTTGGCTAGCTCATGCCCACAGAATTGTATCATAAATTATGGTGCAAACTGGCAGTGTAATGGTATAAAAAGTCATTTTCTATCTGGAAAGCTATACTTTCAGGGTGACTTCTAAACTCTGGCTTTCTCTCTAAGAATATTGCTTTAAAAATAATAACATGAAGCCCAACTTCAGTTCCATCTACTCCTCTTGGTTTCTCTTGACATTTAAAAATAATTTCCCTTACTCTTTCTTTCTTGCTCTCTTTCTTGCTTTTTCCCTTTTGTATTTTGTTGGCCTAGTGGAAAAAAAGTGAACCTTAGACTAGTCAGGATTTGCAAAATAAATAAATAATTTATTTGAAGGGTACGTCCTCCAAATATTTAAAAGTGTGTTTTGAAACATGCTTCTCCCTTAAAGAGAACTTTGCAGAGAAAAAAAACTTAAGAATGGAGAGGAAGCATTTTTTTAAAATTTAAAATAAAAACCCTCACCCCTGTTCAAATCCTGAGCTGCCCCTCTATCTAGTTATGCAGCTCTAACATATGATGCTGCTGTTTAGTATGTCAGGCCAGTCCATCTACCACAGTTTTGTAACCTCTGATAGGCAAAGATTCCATATAATATCTAAGGAGAAAGATGAGGTGCCTAGGGACCAAAATTAAGCAGTGCCTTCTGTCAAATGATGTGGCTGCTTAAAATGACATGTCCTTTTAACGTAACTGCTGTCCTTTGCATATTGTTTTCTATTTGTTCAAAGAGATAACCCAAATAAATATGAAGCAATGGATTTTTAGCCATCTTTGAGTCATTGATTCATTGAACCAACACTTGGTTAGTAATCCAGGATAATTTTCCTCCTCCTCTTCTCCCCCCACCTGTTTCTTTTCTTATAAAAACATTCTTATTTTTTCCCTCCTCAAACTTTCAAACATTTGATTGGTTCTATTTCTGGGTTTGTGGGGGTGCTTTGGGGATTTATTCAACTCCTCCCCCATGGCCCTATTTCTTTCTGCTGAGGACCACAGCTTCTTGTAAAAATATTATTTTGTTACACCCTTCCTTAGATCAGCCCAGTTATTTTTTTTCTTTTATTTCTGAGCAAGACCACTGCCCATTGTTTCTAAAGTTTGCCTGTTGAGTAGAAGGCAGGAGGTAGAGCAGGTGATAATGATAGGCAGTGGGATCTGTAAGGGGAAGAAGGCCTGCAGTAGACAAGCAACCACCAGCAATTTTTTTATTCCTCCAGTGGGCTTGCAGCTGGATGTGGAAGCATAGCCTCCTAAGGTGGTAGCAGCAGAAGAAGGGTATCTACTTTACCTTAAGGCATCAGAGCTGCTCCTGGTTTCAGAAGATCTGCAATCCCCCTTTCCTTTGAACAAGTTGTGACAGGGCAGGTTTTCCCAATACCAACACCCTTGTCCTCAGACTTGTATCCTCCATCTTCACATATGTGTACACACAATCCTCTCAAGGCAGCGGCAGGCAGGGGCACACAGTGGTTCATCGTGGTGACAAATCTAGGAGAGGCACCCCATGCAAAAGTTTCAGTGCTGCTAATGATGACTTATGCCGAGTGAACTGCAGTGCTTCTTCATGGTGGTCTGGAGGGGGTCATACCCCAGGTATCTGTCCTACTCTGCCCTCTGCCCACATCTGACACACCACTGTTAACTCCTGTGTGAGAATGGCCATTTGTCACCACTGTCTTGTGGCAGAGGGAGAAGTAGAAAGGGTTAAGAAGGCACTGTCGCAGAGTGGTTATTTCTCAGCGGAAGACTGTGAGAAAAGATACTTTTTGGCGCCAGGCAAAGACCTTCCTGTTTAGTCAGCATTTTAATTAGATAATGTTCTTTTAGGTGGGTGCATAAGCAGCAGGATTTTATTATTTGTATCTTAATTCTTTTTAAACTGTCATCTTGATGGTTTTAATATGTTGTTATAGTTTTTAATATATTGTTGTATGCCACCCAGAGACAATTTGGTAGTGGGGCAACTTTTCTTTTGGTAAATAAATAAATAAATAAACATTTTGATATAAATGTTTTGCTAACCCAGTTGGGTTTAAAATGACTTTTGGTGATATGTACAGACTATTGAGATAATAACAGCTTGACCATCAACACCTAAAAATCCAAAATTGTGGTGTTTTCCAAGACCTGGAAGAAATTTCAATGGACAATCCAGAGTAACACCCTAGAGCAAGGAAGAGAATTCAAGTATTTGGGACTAAATTTTAAGTACAACTCGACTGCTCACCCCAGTTATGCGCTTAGTAAGGCCAATTGCAGTTTGACAGTCATTGCACACTTTTTTTACATTAATGGTGGACATCATGGAATTTGGATCAGTTCATATAACTCTGAGGTAGAGAAGGTACAATCTACTTTTTTGCATCGTATCCAGGGTGTCCCCAATTGCGTAGGACTGGCAGCTCTATATCTGGAAGCAGAATTTTACCAAATGGAAACAAGGGCATGGAACCTTAAAATTCTGGTTTAGGATTCACTTTCTGGCTGAACACCTGGGTTGTGTATACCTTATGTCAGACATGTCCAAACTTTGGCCCTCCTGATGTTTTGGACCACAACTCCCAGAATTTTAACCTTAGATTGCCAATGACAAAGGACTGTTGGAGTTGTGGTCCACAACGTCTGGAGGGCTGAAGTTTGGACATGCCAGCCTTATGTTAACCGATTCTTATAACAGTAAGTGGTTATCCACAATTCAATGTAAAATTAGATCCATTGGTATGCCCCTTGATTCTATTCTATTGCTTGGACAACAACTGACCTATCGAGCATTAAGCCAGAGACTCCATGACATAGGGAAACAAGAATGATTTTCAGTAGAGAACAGAACCTGCTCACTTCTGGGAGATAGTCTCCTCCCAGTGTAAAGGACATCTGCAACCTACCTAACTACACTTTGAACACTTGAAGTCTGTAGAACATTTATTCTTGCAAGATTTAATGTTCTACCTTCAGCTTTACTTCAGGGCAGGTTTCAGGGAATCCCACGCCAAGAAAGATTCTGCCCTTGTGGAGCTGGGGTCCCTGAATTTCTATCACACACCCTTTTACATTGTATTTTCTATAAACAAATTAGGAGGGATCTGATCCATCCTCTGATTCACAGATTTCAAGGTTGCTCAGATATGTGGCTGGTCTCATACTGCCTTTCAGACCATAATTTTTATTTAACAACTCAGGTTGCTAATTTTTTTAGCTGCAATTCATAGAAAGGCTGTACTATTCGCAGAAGGCTGATCTATGCATATATTCTTTGTGACCCCAGTCTATGCCTCCCTCTTTTTATTGCACTGTTTTGTTGTTACTGTTTCTTTTTCTTTTTTAATGGGTCATATGACCACAATAAACTATTGATTGGTTGGTTGGTTGGTTTTGCTGTGCCAAAGGGATGAAACTTTTACCAATCAACACATAATCGATCAGAAGATTGCTAGAATGCAACTGTAGAATTTTCAGCAATGTTTCTACAGCTTCTCCCCCCGCCACCTTTTCAACATAACTTAAATATATATGTTGCCTGTTTCCTTCTGGTTTCTAATGCTTCTGTAGAATCCTTCCTTGCATTTATCAGTTCCCTAGGCAGCAGAGTACATTGCTTAGTGGTAGTTGAGCAATAATAAAACTATTTGTTACCATTGACAACAGGGAAGGGTTCTAAAACCCATTGTTAGGTGGGTGACATGTTCTGAATTTTGATGGCTTGATAAAACAGTATGTTCTGAAAGTATGTATGAAGAAAATAAAACTTCTTTTCATTGGTTAGTATGGTCAATCTGGTCAGTATAGTCAAAACAGACCCATGGATGGCTCTTGGGGACAGAGTATCTTCATCATTAGTGTACCCAGGGGATGTTTGGGTCATTTTATTTTTGCCTTCAAAATTTTGTGGCATATAAGTTGTAAAAATAAATAAATAAATAAATAAATAAATAAATAATGCTAACCTTGTTTATAAGGCATTAGTGAGCCAATAAACACACTATTTAATGTAAAATGATATATCTAGTCATTAGTCACATGACTACTTTGTTTTTTGCCCTGTATCTGGCTTGTTTTACCTCACAGGTATTCATTCATTCTGCAGTTTTAAAAAATCTCTGATATGTGTATGTATATGTATCCCTTCTAATTCCAACATTATTGAAACACATATTTCAATATGTAGTTCCTCAAATTCTCCCAAATTATTGTGACATCTGGATTTAAATATGTTCTAAGCACATGTAGAATGTACACATTCTATATTTTATTTCAAAATATGTCTTCCTATACACGTTTATTTAAAACATGCATTTAAAAACCATGTTTTTTTCCTCCTGCTGGGACCAACATCACAAAATGCAGAGGTGTGAAAAATCTGAAATAGATCTTTGTTCTTATTTACAGATTTGTCCATAGTATTTACCCTGGAGTGATATACTGAGTTCTTCTTTCTTTTGAATGTATGGTGTGAAAAAGAAATACTTTGTTCTTATTTACAGATTTGTCCATTATTTACCCTGGAGTGATATACTGAGTTCTTCTTTCTTTTGAAGTAAGAGTCCATACTAGAAGAGCATCTAGAAGAAAGTTTCAAGGTTATTATTATTATTTTTTTTGGGGGGGGAACTTTAGTTAATCTTAACAGAACTAGAGTCGCTGTATGAGTAGAATTTGCAAATGGATTGATTTATCCTCCAGTTGTTGATTCACTGGATATGTAGTTGGGAGTGGTAACTGGATTTAAGCCACTGTGAGCAACTTAATTTCCCTTCTTCACAACTCTCCTGACCATAGCTACTGGCAGCTGATAAGGTGGTTTCCTGGCACCTTTGCTGAAGAGTGGTTAAATGTAAGCAAATAAAAACCTACCTTTACTGGTTTCCACCGACAAATAGTTACAGTGAATGTCTCAGTGAGTACCATGACAGCATGTGGATCCTTTATGGACAGCAGCCACTAATTACCCAACCAACAACTGCACATTTTCACAGCACTAACTGAGACAGCTGCTTCCTCTGCAAGTCCTTGCTAATGGTTACTGGTGAGTAAGGGATTTCTCCTTGTCACTTTTAGTTGACAATGTTATGAACTATGATTACCTCCACTAAGCTGCTTGACTCCAAAATATGCACAACTTTTGTAAAATGAAAACAAAAAGATATTGAGGTATTGCCTGAGTTTCCCCTTGCTTCCCACATTGTCTGTATTACTATGAGTTGAATTTTAGACTCCTACTGTGGATATACTGGCTGTGGATTAGAGACGGACATGAATTAAAAAAACAAATTGCAAAATTTATTTAAAACTGGCTAATTTATATAAATTAATACCCTGAAATGCAGGAAATCCCCCCTCCGAAACACAGAGACACGAAACTTGCAGAATATTCCCCCAATTCTCCTTTACAATCCTTTCATATTTTATGAAGATTGGCCTTCCTCAAGCCAGTTCCTAAAGGGCACTTTCCGGGTGTGTGTGCGGTGTGTGTGCAATTTGTGGGTGAATAACTCAGCTGTCCAAATTTCAATTTTCACAGAACTTGGAGGGATAGTATAGGAGAGTCAGGGGAATCTTCCCTGAAAATTTGGTATCTCTAGACCAGGGGTCCTCAAAGTTTTCAAACAGCGGGCTGGTCCATCACCCCCCAGACACCACTGGGGGCTGGAGCACAGTAAAAAAAAAGGCTGACATGGAAAAAAGGAGGGGAGGGGCAAGTGGGTGGAGCGGGGGACCTTGCTGTGGCCCTCCCACTTTGAATGTCCCACTAGCCAGCATGCCGATCATCTAGGCAGTAGTTGGGGGGAGTGGAGAAGTGACATATCCCACCGCTTTGAACTGCCTCAGCAACAGAAGCAGCTGCGGAGGTTGGCTTGCTCACAAAGCAGGGGATAGGTGCGGGGGTTGCAATAGGTCCAGGGGGCCGGATTCAGGACCTTGGGGGGCCGCATCCAGCCCTGGGGCCTTAGGTTGAGGACCCCTGCTCTAGACACATTGGAGGTGTCATATAGTTTTAAATCTAATGATATCCTTGTTTATAAGTATTAGTGAGAGAATAAACACACTATTCAATATAAAATGATATTTCTAGTCATTAGTCACATGGCTACTTTGTTTTATCCCCTGTATCTGGCTTGTTTTACCTCACAGCTATTCGCTCATATAGCTACTCTGCAGATGAAAGGTAAATGTAATGAAGCAGGGGCAATCTAATGCTCTCCTCAACATATCTCCTGGGTGACAATCAGGGGAGTGGTGTGGGGAGGGCAAGGGGGGCACCGAACCCTGGGCATGGCAATTAAGGGGCACCAAATCACCTGCACACACACCCGGCCACTGTCCTCCACCTACCATCTCTGAATCTGGCTGCTGTATGGATATATAGATGGGGAGGGGGAGGCAGCTCCTGCCTTCTAGCCCCGGAGGGCAGGACGGGGAGAAGCAGGAGCCTGCCAAGGGGAGGGGATGATGAAAAGTGGTGGTGGGGATCCCTTTTCCTCCACCGCCGCTGAGTGCACCCAAAGCAGAGGGCTGTGTGGCTCTGGCTAGCAGTATAACTGGGAAACATTCCTCTCTCACTGGGGAGGATTATTTTATTTTGTGTCTATGTTGCAGCAATTCATTCCTTACTTGTACGGTATGTAGCCAGCTGTAACTATTCAAATATGCACCCTCTTCAGCCTTGTGCTCTGTTAAATTGCATTATTTAAACTGCAAGCTGATTACCCTACTGCCTAGAGAAGACTCAAGGGAGGCGTTTTGGAGAGGAAAGAGCTGAAAGGAGGTTGGTGCTGCAGTAAGGCGGTCCTCGGTTCCATTTGCAGTCTAACTGATACTTTCTCAAGAGGTCCGTTTGTTTGTTTTTTTCTCTCCGAAATATTCCCCACCCCACACACACACTTTCCCTGACAGGGCATGCCTGCTGAGGAGAGCTCAACTTGGGTTTCGTAAGGCAGATTCCCTCTCCCCTTTGCTTGCCGCAGCCACCGCTGTTGCATGTAGTCCCACCACTCTTGCTCACCCCACCATCTGCCTCTTCCCAACTTTGGTGAGCCAAATGGTAGCTGAGATGCGCGATCCAAGGGTCTCCCCAAGTGGCTTCTTGAAGAGGCAAGAAGGGGATGAAAAAGACTCCTCAAATTGGGACATTTGCCCCAGTATATAAGCCACACAGCCATGATTCTAAACTTTGGGCACGAAATGAACTTTTAATTTGTTTCATTATTTGTTATTTGTTTTGTTAGCTAACAAAACAAATAACAAACTAACCCATCAAAGAAAAATGAAACAAAACGAAATGGAAATTTCTGTTTCGTTCACTTCATTAACCCCCTCCTACCTTGTCCTTGTTGCAGTCCTCCTGGTCCTGGCGGGGAAGGTAAACCTGTAGAGGTGCTGGCCCCAAGGCAGTGACTCAGCACCCCCCCAGCTGGGGACTTTTAAAACAACAAATAAACAAAAAAAAGAGCAGCGACTCGGCCCCAGAGGCCGCGCGGTCAGTGCTTGAAGAAAACAACAAGGCTCTGGCCCCAAGAGAGCAAAAAGTCCCTGCCGCTGGGGCCAGGATCACCTGTTGCTGCCGCTGCTGCCTGGTAAACCGTCCCAAACTGGTTCAGCTCATTTCAGGTTTGTATGATTTTTTTAAAAAAAATCTTACGAACCCAAACCAAACCAAACCAAGGATGGGTCCAAAACAGATGAACCCGAACCATGGGTTTTCTGTTTCATGCCCACCTCTATTCTGAATAATAGAACCATGGAAAGACTCATTAGAAGTGGGGAACAATTCCCTTGTGTCACTACAGCCTTTAAGGACCAACTTGGATGAATAACCCTGGGCCCTGTCTCTCTCTCTCGGTTCTGTTAGTGGGGCAGGGGGGGGAGGGGGAAGACAATGGCCAGTTTGCCACTCTGCCCAGGGAAGCCGGAGACTCTTGACGATGATGATGCAGGCTACTTGGGGGCATGGCGGTGGTGGAGGGTGGGCTGCAGCCCGGAGGAGTGGGGAATGGACCGGGGGCATTGAGGGGGAGGGTGCAAAAACTGATTTTGTTCCCGGGAGCTCCAAACTCTAGCTACACCTCTGGTGACAATGCTACAGGTTATCCTTTGGGCAGATTCTAAGGGAGTGTATCTTGCCCTACCCTACGTTCCTCTGATTTGTGCCCTGAATTCACAAAGGTCAGAATGTATAAGCACTAGAGATGGGCACAAATTTAAAAAATGGTGTTTCGTTTGTCGTTTAGGGGGTCCGTTTCGGTTTGTTTCCATTTTTTGTGAATTTTTTGCAAAAAAAATATTTTCATTTTTGTTCGTTTCGTTACCGTTTTGTTACCATTTATTTCAATTTTTTGTGATTTTTTTTTAGCATTTAAAGCAGTTCAATGTATTGCCATAACGAAAACGAAACGGACAACAAAATTTCTGGTGTTTCTGTTCGTTTCATTTCATTTTAGAGACAAAATTCATTTGTCATTTTGTTGCATAACGAAACGAAAAAACAAAAACGGAAACGAAAAATTGTTCATTTCGTGCCCATCTCTAATAAGCACTGGCAGTTTAGACAAAGCAGAACATTCAGAGTTGGTCTCCATTCCCCGGTCCTTCCCCAGCTAGAAATTGCATCTGGAGTTCTGAGAGTCCCATGTTTAAGTACTCACTAATGGTGCATGCTCCATTAACCAACCATTCTTAACTGTATTGGAAGCTAGTAAGAGCTGCCATAATAATTTGGCACCCTGCCTACCTATAATCTCTGTCTGGGGCAATATAGAAAATAAAAGTCACAAGTCAGCTACCTTGTACAGTTACTGCTTATAAAGTTGGTCAGATATTGAGGGCTGTCACTAAATCTAAGGCAGTCCTGCAGGTTCTTTTTCTGCTGGATTGACTATATATAGTATACTCATGTCCCTAAAACAAGAGATATCCTGAATATGTGACATTTACTAGCATGCAAACCAGGAATGTATGTTGCCCAAATAGGTATTCCATGTATTCCTATAAACAAAAGACTCTTAAGTTACCATGGCAGAGATCATTGTTCCTTATTGATTCTGTTTTGTAAGTTGCGCTCCAAGTTAAAAAGTCTATTAAAGCTTTTATATGTCCATGTGCCACATTTCCTTTTTCCTTTGCCAATAGAGGAAAACCTCATTGCTTTTTGCCATTTACAGTCACAGCTAACTCCCTCTAGGCACTCTCATGCCAGCTGAGAATCAGGATCAGCAGCTGTTCTGTGTAAAAGCTCAAGATCAAAATCAATATGCACATTAGAAATCCAACATAGAGAGTTAATTCTTTTTTTTAAGTATGTAGTTGACGGGTCTTGGATTTTGTGCAGGAAATAATTTTAAGGAATGTTGGGTCAATCTCATACATTTGAGCATGGATGGACGAACCATCGGCTTGCAAGGTCTGCATTGCCTTATGCTATAACCTCAGAGTCTATCAATCCTGAGCCTCATTTAAATGATACACACAAATAATGAAGAATTTGAAGTCTGGGTATTTGTTTTGAACCATATAACTGACCTGACCTCATACAACATGGTGAAAATGTCCATAGGCCCCACTTCTCTAGACATTTATGGGCGTTTATACACGACCCCTAAGCTGCGCTGCAAATGGCTCCCAGCTCCGGAGCTTAGAAATGTTTTCCCACCAGCTCCGGAGTTTGGAGACAATTAAGTGCGACCCCGCCCACTTTATCGCGACCCAGCGCATTTTTCATGTACCTGCTCTCTGCAGGTGAAAATTTTTTGATGCGGATAAGAGTGCCGGGCTCTCCTGGCTTGTCTGTTGTTTTTTTGCCTCCCACCCCTTTAAGAGCCCCTTGAGACGGAACCAGGAAGTAAGGGGGCTCATGGCAAGTTCGACCGGCACCGGCAGGTTAGTAAAGGCTTCTTTTGTCCTCCCCCCCCCTCACGCCGAAAGGAGCAGGAAGTGCTGAGGGGTGGGGACGGAGGAAAAGAAACGAACCCCCAAGATCTCTGGTCCGAATTTAAGGGACCAGCGGATCTTAGGGGTCGTGTGAAAAGGCCCTATGATATTTATTTAGAAAATGAAGGAGAGTTATAAAAACACTCTATTAATTATGCAATTTCTTACCATTACCCTTAGTTGAACTCAGTCCCACTCATTCTAGTAATAGTCTATAATGCTTCCTGATATCCTAGAATTCTAGACTTAGGTATCACAGCCATGTATTATAGGCACCAAAACCACTGGGTGGTGATGGTGTGTTATTAAGCTCCAAAGTGGGTCCCTCCAGGAAATAATATGTAATTGAGGAAAGTGCTTACCCACCTCTGCAGAGGGAGCTTCATCAAGTACTTCCATTAATCACAAATGATTTTTTTTCTTGGGGGGACCCCCTTTGGAGCTTACTAAAACATGGAACATATATCCCACCCCCCATTACAGAAGCTCCATTGGCTGCTGCTCCATTTCCAGGTGCAATTCAAAGTGCTGATTTAACCTACAAAGCCCTAGACTGCTTGGGTCCATGCTATCTCAAAGACTGCATCTCCCTCTATGAGCTTTTCCAGGCTTTAAAATAAACAGGGGAGCCCCTTTTCTTGCCCCCATCACACTCACAGGAGCACTTGGTGAGGACATGGGAAAGAGCATTCTTTGTTGTTGCTCCCACACTCTTGATCTCCCACCCATGGGAAATTGGCTGGTCCCATTTTACTGTCCTTCATAGGCAAGCAAAGACCTTTCTTCAGGCAGTCTTTTCCTTAATGACTGGGGGTCCGACAGGGATCTTAAATGGATGCTTGTTCTCTGTTGTTTTGAATATGTTTTTTGATCAATCTTAGTTATTATTTTAAGTTATTACTTGTTTAAATCTTTTAAAATATGTGTATATCTCTTGCCTTTATGATATATGGGTCCTTTTATGGAGAAATGTGGGATAGAAATATTTTAAACTAATTAACTAACTATCTAACTAACTGACTGACTGACTGACTGACTGACTGACTGACTAACTAACTTTCAGAATATTTATGCCTCAGGTAGTGGAATACCCATGATAGTTGTGAGTGTGTAACTTGTCAGAACACAACAAATGCCTTCACATTTATTTTTCATTGGTCATTTCTATTTGAACTGATTTGAATAACTGCAGCAATTTTTCAAAAACAGGAAAAAGCAAAGTATGATTTTCATTTATTTTAGGCTCTTCTGGATCATGTCTTTCCCCAGAAACATTGTCACAATACAACAAAGAGCAAGCAAAACCAAACAGAGATTGTATGGACGGTGGAGTCAATGCCCACACAATGCCAAGGAAAGAAATGGGGTTGGCACCACAACCAAGTGATATCTCATCTGATGAAGAAGTTTCAAAGATCTGTCAAGTAATTCTTCAGCCGTCCATGCTAAAACCTTAAAAAAGCATGTATACATCACAGGGGTATTTCTGCTCCCCTCTCAGGCTAAGAAGCAGTAGATTTTGGTGGAGAGATAAATATGAAAATAGACAAAAATATGTTGGGGATAACAGGTCTCCTTCTGTTACTGTTATCAACATTGTGCTGCACGCACAGTTGGGGGTCTATGCTCCATTCTCTCTCCCCCCCCTCCCTCATTTAGAGGCAAGAGGGGGCAATGGAAGCAGTTCCATCCATTATGTGCTTTGATGGAGGCCCACGCCATTTCAAATATGCACAGTTGGAAAAAAAGTAGAAAGTCTTGAGTCAATGGGTGTAGAATGAATGGATTCTCTCAATGTAGACATTTTGTTAACATGTGGGGGGGGGGGGAGAGAAACATACCTAAATACCTGTACAAATGGGGAAATGTACCAGTGTGTTTCTCTGTTAAATTAAGCAAATAATATGGCAGTGGGAATGGGTACTTGACAGTGATTCACATCTTTAACAGTATTGCTCTGGCAAGTACAGCTCCTAGGCTGGGTTGGATGATGGTCTCTAGGGATGGAACTTTTAGGTTAACATTAATGGGTGGGGCAGAAAGACTCTTACTTTTATTTGATTGTTTAGTTCCAATACAGCACCTCTGAAATCCATTTCAATCAGTTTGACTAAAGACGAGATCACAGAAATACTGGAATTCCTGCTTTGAATTACCTCAATTTCATACATGCTCTCACACATACATTCCAAGAGCAAGGCCTGCTCTTTCATTTACCTGAGATTTGGTTGCCGTGCACCAGATGCCATTTGTGCACCCCCCCTGCCCAGCTCTTTCTTGTCTATGTGTTGACACTGCTGCCATGCCTTCCTTTCTCCTGGCCCTGTGAGCCCCACTCCCCCCCCTCTCCTTTTGCCTCACCACTGCCCATGTTTTCCCAGCCCCACTTCTTGCCCTCCCTTCTCTTGCCCTTACCTCACTACTACTGTTGTCTCTGCCACCAAAATGTACCTCCTGGCTCCTGGAGACCTGGCCTTCCCTCCTCATTCTTCTTTTGCTTTGCTGCCACCCCAGGCACCTCCTTTCTCCACCAGCCCTCTTCTTTCTCCCCCCCTCACCTAAGTGGGGAAACAACAAAGTAAAACGGCCTGAAAGTAGCACCTTCTTTCATGGTAAATAAAAGGAGTGGGACATGAAAAAGATAAAGACAAAAGAGGCACCCCCCCCCCTGGAGAGAAATAGAAACAAATGTTTCTGCCATGCACATCCCCCCTCCATGCTCACAACAGCTTTAGGATGAACCTCTGCCCAAGTGTATTCTGATGCCCTCCTGCCAAGTGGAATCCACACGCCAGAATGCAATGAGAACTGACCCTTTGAAATGCCAAATTTGGGAGCCACCAAATCCCCTACTACATACTGTGCTATTTAATCTCCTATTATTCCTATATGCCTGGTTAAACATCCCAAAAGCCTATAATTACTTAAGCAATTTGTCAGACCTTGTCTACTCTGCCTGAGTCACTAAAAGTGAACCACTGAGGATCAAATAATCAGAAATACTCTGGTCTGTCACCAAAAAACTTGAAAGGAATCCAAGCCAAAATTGACTTTCAAATGAGTTTAATTATTTGAGAAGACGTGTTTGGGTTACTAAGCAATCCTATTTTTTTTCCTGGCAACTATTCTAACAAACTGATTTGGTGCAACCACCAATTAGTTTTATAGCCCAGCTATTGGAAGCTTGTTTTATGATAATAAGTTCAGTGTTTTTAATGCAAATGTTGTCATGATCTGTGAATGTTTGGGAATATGTAATTAGTGTGTAATTTGTGTTCTTCCCTCAAAGAGTTATAAACACCCAGAAACAGAAGGTTAAGGAATTACACTATTATGATATAAAAGTGCAGGCAGTTCCTTCGGTTTAGCAGTAGTGGTTAATGCAAAAGAGAACAAAAGAAAAAGAAAAAGAAAAGCATATTGTCAAATCTGATCTTAGGAGACACAGACTGACTTCTCAGCTGCACCGACAGAATCAGTACTTCTGTCTCTTCTTCGTTCCAGATTGGCTTGAGCCTCACTAACTGGCCTTGTCAAGCTTGCAGAGAAGCTCGAATACAACATTCTATTTGGATGTAGCTTCTAATGCAAACAGAGGACGTGTGTTACTTTTCTTCTTTCTACCGATTTCCCTTAGGAAAATGTCTTATCAACTGCTACCTTGAGATCCCTGGAATGATGCCAAGCCTGGTCCAGGGTGTTACTTCAGGAAGACTTCAGTAACAACCTACATTTCTTCAGAGAGCCCAGAATGAGGTGCCTCAGTTGAGAGTGGGACATTTCCCCCAGAACTGTTCTGGTATGGCACATGGTTTTGAGAGTAGCCCTATTTCCCCACAAAGCCCCTCTAGTTTTGAAGAATCAAATCCCTTCCCAACATAGTTCTTTTTATTTGAAGATAAAGGAGTAGAGAAAGAGATTTGAAGGAATTGCTTCTCCAGCTTCATCCACAGCTGGATTTTTCCAACTGGGACAAACAGTGGTGGCTGTCAGATTTCTTCAATGTTAGCCTTCATTCGTGCCAATATTTCTATCACTGCCACTAATGGTGCTTTCATGTATGTTTGTCTTTCCTGAATAGTTTTCTAAGTTGTCTCATATCTTCACTGAGCTTGTTAGCTAATTTGGTTTTCATTCTTCTCTTCCCTTTCTTCTTACCCATCATCATTCCACTATCAGTGTCCTGTGAGGACTCCATTAAAGCACTTTAGTCTTCTGCTTCAGAAGAGTCACCCTGACTACTTTCTCATGCCACCTTCTTTAATCTCTTAATTTCAGTGTTTATTTGCAAATACTATTTATCAACTTGCCAGCTTTCATAGTTAATAGTTTATCATAAACTGGCTTAGAGTGAAGCAGATCTCTTATGCTGCTATATTTCCTGGCAGCAAGCCACACACTCTTCCCTGAAGATTGGGTCACGTGTTGGCTTTGATTCCCCTAAACATTGCCTAGTTACAGAATGAGTAGGAAATGTGAAGCAGTATGATGTGCAGCCTTACAGAGCTTTGTTTTATTTTCTTTCCCTGATCAGAGGTGGAAACAAAGTCAGCTGATTTGTAACCTCAAGGGCATTACTGATTTGCTGTCCTGCCCTTTCCTTTTTCAGGGAGTGTGACTGTGAAGAGGTAGAAATCTCATGGGACAAATGAGCCATTCCTGTGTGCTGAATTTGTTTCTCAGGCCTGACTTTTTCCATCTTAGTTTAAGGAATAAAACAAAATCTACTAGTGTCAATGTGGATCATATTCTTCCAATTAGGAATTTACAAATTTGAATTTCAACTCAGTTGAAGTTCCATGACAATTCTACATCCAATCCAACATTCTTAAACTCCAATGACTCTTAGGAGTATCTCTGAATCTCACATTAGCTACATGGAACCTCCCCTGCAATTATTTCACTGTTAAGTTTTTCTGTGTATGAACAAGGACAGATTTTGTGGAAATCTAAACAGTGGTACTCACTAATCCTATAATCTGGAGCCACTGCTAGAAATGATAGTTATGCACTTAGGAAAACCTTTATAAGGCATCTTATTATGATGATTTAGAGCTGAACAGACACTGCAGTATATTGTATTTCACTAGCAGTCTTCCTTTGAGCATACATTATACTCAGATGAGCATCTGATTATATACAGGCCTTCTTCGTGTGATTTTTTCCCCTCCTCAGGGGATGAATCCATGTGAATTGAGCCTGGTGTGCATGCAAAGGACCCAGGATCCTGAATGAGTCAAGGGAGTGACGAATCCTTCTCTGGTTCAAGACATAATTCCATCCTCCGTTAAAGATGTAGTTATAAGGCCTCTTAAAATAAACACTCACTGAATCAAACAAATATCACCCAGTCTCCAATGTTCCAGGTTTGGGCAAGGTGATTGAACATATGTTAGCCTCTTAGATCCTGAGGTTGCTGGATAAAAGATATCAATCCATTTTAGTTTAGCTTCAAACCTGGCTACCAAATTGAAACAGCTTTGCTCATTCCAGTAGATCATCTATACTGGAAGTGGAAGTGTGTGCCTATTTGTTCTGCAGGACTTGTCATCAGGTTTCAATACCTCACTAGGCTGGTACTTAAAGGCACTGATTTATAATGGTTCTGTTCCTATCTGGAGTGATGAACTCAGAAGATGTTTGGGGGTGGGCTCTAGTTTTACTCTGTGATCTTTGGCATCCTCCACAATTTTGTTCTGTTTCGTTTCCCCATGCTACTTTAAACCAAATAAAACGACGTAGTTTGATAATTGGATGCATCAAAATACTGATGAAACTCAACTCTACCTCCCTTTTCAATCTAATTTCAAGGAAAGTCTCTTGGCTCTTAACCAGTACTAGGAACCTGTAAGTCAATGGATTGAGGGCAAACAAATTGAAGCTTACCTCTGACAAGACAAACATGTTCTTGGTCAGTTGTAAGTCAGTTACAGGGAACATAAAACTCTTTTATTACAACAATTTCACTGGCTGCCAGTCTCTTTTTAAGCTCCATTAAAACTGCTTACTATGACCTATAAAATTCTATCTACCATTGATCCATGACATTTAAAGGACTGTATAATCCCTGCTGACCTTTGAAAGAGGGCCTTAACTCAGTTTCACCATCGTCATTGGCAAAAAGTCAAGAGAGGGCCTTTTGGGTGGATGTTCCCAGTCTTTGAGTGGCTGTTCCCAGTTACTTGTATTTGCATTCTACCTTTCCTCCAATGAACAGACTCAATGTAGAATTTTATACGCCATTAGTTAATCCCTTCTGTTGAATTGTTTCTCATTTCAGTACTTGTCTTCCAAAGGTACCTGTTTTCCATGATTGTGCTCTGGTTGTGTTGATGTTTGTAGTGTTAGAAAAGGAATTAGTTTGCAAGAAAAATAAATAAGAAACCAGATTTGTAAAATAACTAGATATGAGGTATTATGTAGGGAACTTTCATACCAAAGTATACATATTCCATGAGAAAACCTGGTACTGATTTACATTAAAGCAGTAAACTATGATGAACTGATTTGAAATTTTATGAATAGAAACATCTCAACAGGAAAGCATCAATGACAGACATTTTGAATTGCATTAATTTAGTATTTAAACATTTACATATATAATGTATTCTTGACTACATGATCAGGCCATGTTGCTCCCTAGCTGATGGAGTAAAGAAGGCATTTTGAAAACCTAGCTGTTGTTAAATTGGTTTGTGTCCATTTCACTTTCATTTTCACAAATTAAATGAAAGCAGTAAATGAATTAAATGAAGGTGAACTGAATCAAAGCAGATTACACAACCTGAACTCAGCAAAGGCACATCCAATAAAGGCAAATTGAACCATTATGAATCAAAGGCAGAGTACATAAATCCAAATTTGATATCTGTTAAGGGCAACAAAGACTCAAATTGAATTTAAGCACTGAAAAGGGACTGCTAAGTCTTTTCTCATGCAACTTGTTTAAGTTCTTAGTGTTAATGTATGGGCACAGCTTTCCCTAAAAACAAAACAGACACTGTGGTGGCAAGGTGCTGTAAAGTAGAAACAAACAACTCATACTAGGCAGAGCACAGGTGGCCTCTTGAATATAACTGGAGTACCAACTGTATGGTGAATTTAGTGGGGGCTACATACTGTCACACATGCTCTCAGAGCACATGCATGAACTCACATTTTATGGAGAAATCATTCTTAAGGAAGCTTTGAAACATGGTAGTAATGTGTCTTCTTGACCCAGACTGGCCTGAGTATATCACATTCACATGGAGTTATTAAAAGGGATATTTTACTGAGGACAAAAGAATTAAAATGCAGTAAAGAATCAGAAATAAAGTATATAACTAATGTGAGGAAATATAGACTCAGAAGAAACAAATTTGTGTGACTGATATGATTCTCCATTTCAGGCTGAACTACAATTTGTTTCTTCTATGTCTCTATTTCCTCATAGTAGTTAAAGGTGAGTAGAAGATTTGCAGAGATGCTACAAAGATAAGAAACAGAAGAGGATCACATGATCTCTACTATGGTTTCTGGAAGAGGACAGAAGATTGGTTGCAATCCCTTGGTGTAAAAATATTTTGAAGGAATGTTTTGGAATTAATGAAATGGTAAAACGAAGGTGTGAGTTAAGTGCAACACATATAACAGAAAAACATCCACACTCTTTATCTCTCGGCTGAATGGATATTGCCATGCCCACTCGACAGAATGCAGACTACAAAGCTATGTTCCAGTTTCCTTAGGGTAGGAAACCTGAGGATGAAAAGCTATATAGGACCAAGGCTCTGAGAACTTTTGGCGTGCATGTTTTCCAAAAGATATCTGCTCACCTTTTGAAATAATAATAATAATAATAATAATAATAATAATAATAATAATAATAATAATAATAATAATAATAATAATAATAATAATAATAATAATAATAATAATAAGGAATGCTGGACATCTCCAAAGATTACTACTGTCAGACAATTTCAAAATCCTTCATACATTACTTAAGACAGACAGTGAAGAAAGACTGGGGGGGGGGGAACCAACTCATTTGAAATGTGGTATTGAAGGAGAGCCTGACAGATGCCACAAACCACTAAAAAGAGATGATAGGTGCTCAATCAAGTCAAATCAGAACTCTCACTCAACAAAAATGAGCAAACTGAGGCGCGCTACCTTGCACATATAATGAGAATACAGAACTGTGTGGAGAAGACAATATTATTGGCAAAAGTGGTGGTGGGGGACAGTAGAAAGAGAAAAAGATCCAACCTGAGGTGGACTGACTCAGAAAGGAACTACAATTGTTCTTTTGCAAGACCTGAGCAGATCGTACCACGGAAAAAATGGTTGGGGCTAATAATTATCTTTTAAGATAAGCAAAATGGGTATTTTTAATTAATGTGATGCATTTTAAAACTTGGTTAGCTAGGGAAGTCTTCTGTTTCAGAATGGGGGTGAAAAAAAAATACATTTTGAAAAATCTTAACTGAAATACAATGGTACCTTGTAGGAAGAAATTAATTCATTCCAAATGAAATTATGTTAAGCAAATTTTCCTTTATACAAATTTCCCATAGGAATGGATTGAAAATGGAGTAATCCCTAATCGTGACCATTTTATGTTGTAAGGATTCACCCCATAGTTGATTCTGTTAAGAATTTTTATGTTGTACAGATTTTATGTTATACAAACCATTTGTTATACAAGGGTCCACTGTATCCTTTGTATAATCTCCTCCAAATTTTGTCCAATGACCAACTCCACCCAAGAGCAAAGCTTCAAAGGCCAGGGCTCCTTTGTCTACCCCCCTCCTGATTCAGCTATATAAGCATACCCCATGTGACCTGGCATGGAGGTGAATAGGAGTGCCTTATTTAAGGCTGCTCCTCAATGCAATCAGCCCCTTTCAAGGCCTGCAGCCCACCCATCCTTCAAGCTATTGTGAGTTTAATTCAATGGCTTTGGGGGTCTGATAGGAATTTTGACCCACATTCATGATTGGCAGAATTAAACGGAGAGTGGGTGTCTTTTGCCCATTCCACTGGCACTTGTAGGGTTTTGGAACTGGCAAGGGTCATGTCAGAATAAATAGGTCACTCTAGAAGCTAGTAGGAAAATAATAAGTATCAGTGACTTCTCATGGAGTGCAATGGAAGAGCTAGCATATCTAACCTCCCAGTGCTGTGGATCCTGAGATTACAGTGCTGGGGAGTGATGCACAGAGGCCTTTCTGGGACATAGGCTGTCTAAAAATAAGGGTCCTACCTGACCAGGAGGTGTCCCAGCATTGGCTGGCCAAGGTCACACAGCACCACTCTAGGGCTTGAGCCTTGTCTGTGTAAGGTGGGGACAGGGATCCCAATAGACCTCCCAGTCCTATTCAGTATTCCACACTACAGACAAGCCTCTTCTTTGAGAAGTTATCGTTAACCAAGTCCACGTAAATAAACTGTGACCCTTGTTGCAATCCATCACCTGTGTCTCATCTCTTTATTCCAGGATTGTTGGGCAATGTAAGAGTGGACTATTTGCCAAAAGAGCTCCATGCACAGAGCCAGGCAAAGGGGGGGGAGAGAGTGGCTTATGGGCTTATTTGTAGCCCAAGTTTACTCTGCAGCCATGGCTGCAGAATAAAGTGAGGCTACGAACGAGTCCATTGAAAGGGCTCCATGCACAGACCCAGGCAAAGGGGGACAACTTGTGGGCTCGTTCATAGCCCCAGTTAATTCTGCAGAATAAACTGGGGCTTTGAACGAGCCCATAAGCAGCCACCACCACCCCCTTCGCCGGGGTCTCTGCCAAAATAGGTCAGCATAGAAATCCAGGCAAAGGGGGTGTCGTGGCAGCTTTGATCCTGGATTTTCCAACCATGTAGCACCCGCAGATTGAGTGCTACATGGTCAGGAAAGCCAGGATGGAAGACTGGGCTTTTGAATTTCACGTGCACATAACCCCCTCGGGTTGTGAGCACTCAAAATTTAAAAGCCTGGCCTGTAAGATTAATTTTTCTCAAGACATCCAGTAGGCAAACCATTGTCTTGCAAATTATGCCTATTCCCAGAAATTTCATTCATCTTATAAAGAATTTGTCTTATGGGGCATTCATTTTGTGAGGTACCGTTGTAATGTATTGTTTTGGCTGCCTTCATTTTTAGAATTGCCTTGTAAATTGTTGATTTGCTGAGCTACACAATATCATCATTGCACTCTCACGCTGCTATAATCAAAGGATGCCTAGAGTTACCTTTCACAATCACATACTTATAAATAGACATGGGCACGGAGCAGCGAAATTCTCGTTTCCGTTTTCGGTTATCGTTATCGTTACGTAACGGGTAACGGTAACGAGAATTACTCCACTCCAGCTCGAACCTGACCCGATAAAGATAAATTGGGTCTGATTTTTCGTTATCGTTCATGGCATCGCGGCAATCGCGCCATGCCAAGCAGCACAGAAAAAAAGTTTTTTTTTTAAAAAAAAAAACCCGATTCCTGGCCATATAAGCAGGTGAAAATATGCCTGCCTCAGTGAGGGCACCTACCAGAGAGGGGTGGTTTCTGGGGGGGGGGTCCCCGGCCTTCCCCCCCTCTCCTGTCCTGGGCTGCTGGTACCAGGCTGGGGGGGGCATCCTCGTCGTCTCCATTTGCCATGCGGTGGGGGGGATCCAAAATGGTGACCGCAGTATTTATTTTTAAATCATGGTCCAAAAACCCACCAAAGCACCACAGAAACATTTGAAAATTAGTTATTTTAAATGCCTGATTTTTTATAGTAGCAGCAGTGGGTTTTTCTTGCAATAAAACGTCTCCATTGATTTTATTTTATTTTATTTTTATTTTTATTTTTTTACACCTGTGCAATGATGGGCTGGCCATGGGATGGGACCATGCAAATTTTTGGACCCATTCCACCAATCGCATGGCCAGGTTTTGACTGAGACTTCTGGATGTGCCAGAGGACATAAAAAGCCCACTAACCCGAACCCTAACCCTAACCCTAACCCTAACCCATACGCCAGTACACTGTCCTTCTTAGGGGGTCAGAGGCACCAAGAGGTGCAGCCCACTAACCCACCCTAACCTTAACCGTAACCCTAAGCCTAGCCCTTACCCTAACCCCAACCCTAACCCAGATCCGTACACAAGTACACTTCCCTTCTTAGTGGGTCAGAGTAGAGGCACCAGAGAGGTGCCTCCCAGCCAGAGCCCACTACCCCTACCCCTAACCTGTATGCCAGTACGCCAGTATGCTTTCCTTCTTAGTGAGTCAGAGACACCCAGAGAGGTGCCTCTGCCACTTACCCCCCCAACCCTAACATAATGTAATTTATGGTACACGGCGGATATGCGAAATGCTTCCCTTCCCTTCTTAGTGGGTCAGACGTCAGAGGCAGCCAGAGAGGTGCCTCCCAGAGCCCACTTACCCCAACCCCAACCCCAACCCCAACACAAACGACAAACGACAAACGACAAACGGAAACGACAAATTTTTGAAAATTTCCGCGACAAACGGAAACGACCCGAAACGGACCCATCCCGACAAACGACAACTCGAAACGTCATTTTTTCTGGTCGTGCCCATCTCTACTTATAAATATAGAAAAAAACTCCTCAAAAAGTGGGAAAGTATTGCTACTACATTTAATTATTGCATGTACCTGGCCAGTCTGGAAGTGAAGGCTACTTTCACTTCACTTTGATGGTGGAGAAGCTTCCTCCAGTCCTAAGGTTTCCAAATGCATCTCCAGGGCAAAAGGGAGCCCTAGGGTGACTCTGAACCTGAAAAGGAGTGGGAGATTGACAGCCTTCAATTCATTTTAAAAACTTTTCTGGTGCTGGAACCAGAATATGCTGGCAAGACTTTAGGCAACAATATTTTGTCCACCAGATTATGCTGCTTAGGAAAGAGAGAAGGCTCAAGTATGTCATATAGCCTGACTCATAGGCATATAATTGGTGATTCATTTAAATCCTTCCCAGTTTCAAGTTTAGGGAACTACGATGATTCCAGCCAATGAAAATACAGTTACACATAATTACATTGATAAGTATCACAACAGCTTTTTTTAAAAAAAAAACACATCTTTTTTTTGCCTTTTTTCTTTGTTATTTCATTTTGTTCTTGGTTTAATCTGATTTGCTTCATCATGCTTTCAAGAAACATTAACAACAAAAATGCCTGACTTTCAATATTCATTACCCATCTAATCAAGTAATATGCCCTATAGCAAATGATACATTCATACCGCCCTAACAATTTCAGCTTTCATTTTGCAACACTGCAGCCCTTTATGTCTGTTATGTTTTGTTCCTAGAATCATAGAATCATAGAATCATAGAGTTGGAAGAGACCTCATGGGCCATCTAGTCCAACCCCCTGCCATGCAGGAACCCCTTCACAATATTTCTGACAGATGGCCATCCAGCCTCTGTTTAAAAACCACCAAAGAAGGAGACTCCACCACCCTCTGTGGCAGTATATTCCACTGCCGAACAGCTCTAACTGTCATGAATTTCTTCCTAATGTTCAAATGGAATCTCTTTTCTTGTAGTTTGAAACCATTGCCCCGAGTCCTAGTCTCTGAAGCCATGGAAAACAAACCTGTTCCCTCTTCAATATGACATCCTTTCATCCTTCTCCATTTTATGTTGCATGCAAATGAATCATCACCTTCATTTCACAAGTGGATGCTGCCTCGCGAAGGTTTTACAGCAAATTTATAAATGCCAATGAAAAAGTGTCCTCCTCTTGTGATTTCTTTCTGTGCTTGCTCATTTAGGCCTCATATCCTCTCCCCATTTTCTTTCAACCAATGGGACAATGCCTTTTATCCAAAGTCACAGGAAGAGCTAATTTCACTTAAAACAATAGGGAAAATCATCTTATAAGAGCATCAGTACACACTTGTAGCTTCAAATCAGACCCTGAGGTTATTGAACTATAGTATTTAATTTTTGCATTCAGTCCAGCACTACTTTCAACCATGAAGTGATGTGAATGACTAATAAACTCTTCTACATGTTCTACCCAATGCATATATGGCAAATGTTGATACCCGAGCCCCTGGTTGTAGTATACAAATATTCTACTCATTTAGACTTATGGCTGTTATACACATATGGAACAGCAACTAATTTAATAATACTACAGACACACATTGCAATCAAGGTTCTTTTTTTGGGGGGGGCTGAATTTGGAACATTTTACTCCTGCTGTCAGTCATCACAAATACCTCCTTTTAGTTTTTATGTTGGATGTCCTCTTCAATCTTATTGCACCCTAGTGTGATTCATGGTGCTCCATAAACTATACTAATCTAATGAATGATCTGTTAACACCCTACATTAATATCCCCTTGTTTGACCAAAACCTTTGTCCGATCATTCCACTCTGCAACAGAGGAAAGCCCAAGCATACTTTATGATACCCTTTTTCTGCCAATGACCCAGGATAATTTGACTTCCTGAACTTCTCTGTTTATTTCCTTTGTTGAACTTTAAGGGCATTGAGAACACATTGTATGTGTACAACTTCTGCCAGTGAAGGTAGTATTATTTGTGACAGAAACATTGTATGAATTAAATACTCGTATGTAAATGCATGAAAATATTCTACAAAGTCACGTCACAATGTAGATCTGTGTTTTGCATTTTCTTCTTACTATGGCAGGTCAAGTTATATTCAAGTTTCCAATGGTTTTTCAGGGAACTACAGCATTCTCTGCAACAAAACTCCCAATGCCATAATGGGATAACCTAAATAGACACAGTTCTAACCATATAACAGAAACCCAAGGCCCTTTATGAAAAAATGTATGTCCCATAAATCAACTCTCCTAGCAACTCTTGGCAAAATGTTGTTGCCTTTGAAAGGAAATCTGTAAGTTCTACAGAACAGAAAATGTTCAGGGACCTACAGAACAGAATTAACTTTAAGACTCCCCTCAGTACTCCATCCCTCATTGCTTAGTTCTTTTCTAATTACACTTCCTGTCTCAATAACTCACTCATAAATAATGTTAAGAGAAAGAATAACATGTTTATTCCTCATTCTGAATAGATACAAAACAACATACTGTAGAAAATATAATTACATAAATATAAATATAAAAAAACCACCCAGAGAGTGCTTGAAGCGCTATGGGGTACTATATAAGCAGAACCCTTTTTGCTTTAGTTACATGAACAGAGCTTAACCGATGGAATAGCTTCTCAATAACAAACTACATAAACGACAGAAACCCTGACTACTACTATTAACTTTGTCTGTTTAAAAATAAATGGGAAAATAACTCCAAAGTAGATGGATATGAATCTCTTCAAAACTTGAGGCACAGAGGTAACAGTTGGTTGCTTCTGGATTGACTGACAGCCATCCTGGTACAGAAAGATACCTCCCATCCAAAGCCTCTCAAAGACAACATACAAAGTTTGCAAAAATTCCAACAGCAACTTCCTTCGTCTTTGCAGACAAAATGGAGGCCACTAAAGAGGCTTTCTGAGATATACACTTGTAGTTGTTACAAACAACTCTGAGAACGAAATTTTCCAGCCTGTAGCTCCCAGAAGTCCTGTGCCTACATACAATGTTCAATCTAATTTAGAGATTTTTCTCTTCCTTATTTTCTACTACCTAGCCAAATAATTTAATAGTTTTTAAGACCTCAAGAGTATTAAATGCTTTTATGGCACTTTAGTTGTTACTAACAAAAACATTGCCAACTATTGATTTCTATTAGCTTTATCTGAGTCAAACTGGTAGTTCCAACTAGAGAAGGCATAATGAATCAGTGACATTTACTTGAAGACTATCATTCAGAAATTCAATATGTTTACTCTAGCTTAAACAGCAATATGATTTAGTCTCTCTCCTGTGGCATTCAACTGACCCTATTCATAGATTAAATGGACTAGTTCATAGCACTAAATGGACACTTCTCCAAGTGGAGGGAAGTAAAGAGGGGTGTCCCCCCAAAGTTCATACTAGAGATGGGCATGGAACAAACATTTTTTCATTTCCGTTACCGTTTGTCGCTTTCATTACGTAACGAAATGACAAACGAAAATTGTGATGAAAATGCAACGAAATGAACAGAACCACAAAAATTGTGGTCGTTACATTTCGTTTCCGTTAATGGCGATGTGCAATGAAATGAGCTGTTTTAAATGTTAAAAAGCGCCCTGGAGATCCGTAAAAACACAGCGATAATTATTTATATTGTCTGATAATACCTACCAGGGGGTTGGGGTCCTTAAAACATTTGTTTTTGTCTTCTCCCATCACGATGTATTTTTCTTTTCCCTTTAAAATGGATGTCGCCACCAGCCACAAAATGGAGGCAAGCCATGTGATGTGAGACCGTGTTCAACCAATAGCATGCCCAGGTTGCAGACTGGGTGGGCAGGTCTGGCAGCCACAGTGGGAATAAAAAGCTCTGGCAGCCCCCGTCCTCCTTGCAGTCTCTGGTGGGAGTTAGGGTGGGATTGCTGTCTCTCCGACTCTAGCTTCAGTCCTGCAGCCTCCCTGTGTGCGTGCGTGCTGCGTACCTCTTGGTGAGTACCCTCCCCTGCCCCACAGTGCAGTCACTCTGCAGCTGCCTTGCACCCTGGGCAATGCCCGCCGCTGCATTTGCAGCCTCCCTACGAACCTACTCTATACTGTGTCTCGGCCAGCATCCATTTTTTTTAGTGTTTTCTCTCTGGTCTGGGGCGCTGGGGGACGCCCACGCATGGAAATTCTTTAAAAATCGCGCAAAAAGCAGGTAGAAATGACAAACAAACAAACAAAAAATGGAAACAAATTTTTTACAAAAATTCCGACAAACGGAAATGAACCGAAACAGACCTGTCAACGACAAACGAAAAACCGAAATGCCATTTTTCTGTTCCGTGCCCCTCTCTATTAAGTACTGGGACCCCTGCTTTTCAACCTATTCATAAATGATCTAGAAGTAGGAGTAAATAGCAAGGTAGCCAGATTTGCTGACAACACTAAATTATACAGGGTAATAGAAACAGAGAGATTGTGAGGCAATCCAGAGGGATCTCTTGACACTAGGGAAGTGGGCAATTGAGTGGCAAATGAGCTTCAATATTAGTAAATGCAGAGTGATGCACAATGGTGCAAAAAACCACATTATAGTAATACCTCGTAAAATGATTTTAATTTATTCTATGAGTCAATTAGTCTTATGAAAAATTAGTCCTAACGAGGCATGGTTTCCCATAGGAATGATTGAAAACCAATTAATCTGTTCCCCTTTAGAACAGATTAATTGGTTTACAATGCATTCCTATGGGAAGACCATCTAACCCCCTCCCCATCAAGGGACAGCAGAAGGCTGTTTCCCCCTGCAGCCGAAAGACAGCTGATTTTGCCAATGCCTCTTGCCTTGCAAACCTCCCGGGCTGGGAGAAAATGCATTTTTAAATGTTCTGCCTTGAGCACTCAATGCTAGAGATCATTAGGAAGGGTACAGAGAATAAGTCAGCAAGTGTCATTTTACCTCTTTATACATCTATGTTGAGGCCCCATCTGGAGTATTGTGTATACCTCCAGAAGGATATTGTAGAAATGGAAAAGTTCAGAGGAGGGCAACCAGAATGATTAGGGGACTGGAACACCTTTTTTATCATCTGAGGCTGTGACGGCTGAGCCTCTTCACTCTTGAATGACGGCGCCTGAGAGCTGACCTTATTGAAGTTTATAAAATCATGCACAGTGTGAACATAGTAGATAAGAAAAGTTGTTTTCTGTATCACACAACACTAGAATTAGGGGGCACTCCATGAAACTTTTGGGTGCTACATCTCAAACAAATAAGAGGAAGTAATTTTTTACCCCGAGGATCCCTGGTCTATGGAACTCTCTGCCAGAAGAAGTGGTGACAGCTGTCAGCTTTGACAGATTTAAGAAAGGATTAGACAAGTTCATGAAGAACAGGGATATCAATGGCTATCATTATGGATGCCTAAGGACAATCTCTGGGTTAGACAGATAGTCAGGCAATCTCTCAATGCCATTTGCGGGGAATCACAAGCAGGTGAAGACATCTGTTTGGGAATACCCTGAAGCAAATGGTAAGCCACTGTGTGAGACAGAATGGTGGACTGAATGGGCTATGGCCGGTTCCAGCAAGGCTGTTCTTATGTTCTTATGTTCTTATGTTCTTATTATTGTTGTACTGAAGTTACATCTGTACAAGTAATCCTCTCTATTTCACTGAGGGATGTGTAGGGTCAGGGGTATTCATTATTAGAGATGGGCACGACTTGAAAAAAAAATTTTTCGAGTTGTCGTTAGTCGGGCCGGTTCCGTTTCAGCTCGTTTCCGTTTTTCGCAAAAATTTGCAAAAATTAGTCGGTTCATTTTTTTGTTTTTTCGTTTCGTTAGTACTGGTTTGGGGAGGGGGTAGCGGGCTCCTGGAGGGAGCTGCAGGAGTCAGCCAGAGCCACAAGTGACGGACTGGCAGACTCTTTGCACCCGCGGTGTCTCACGTACTTGCATGTAGTGCAATGCAAGTAGATCTGGCTTAGTGTTAAGACGTGTTAGCGCAACGGCTAGGGTTAGGCTAGTTACGGGTGAGGGTACGGTGAGCATTGGGGTGCATCTGGGTGCCTCTCTGACCCACTTAGAAGGACAGTGTACTGGCGTATGGGTTAGGCTTAGGGTTCGGGTTTGGGCTACGATTAGTGGGCTGTTTATGCCCGATTGGCACATCCCAGAAGTCTCTGTGGTCAACCTGGCCAAGTGGCCATGCGATTGGTGGAAAATTTGCATGGTCTATGGCTCCCATGGGCGAGCCCATCATTGCAAATGTGCCAAAAAAAAATAAAATAAAATAAAATAAAATAAAATCAACGGAGACTTTTTTTTGCAAAGAAAAACCCACTGCTGCTACTGTAAAAATTCAAGCATTTAAAATAGCTAATTTTCGCATGTTTCTGTGTGCTTTGGTGGGGTTTTGGGCAACAAATTAAAAAAAAAAAATTGCGGTCGCCATTTTGGACCCCCCCCCCCACCGCATGGCAAATTGATGCGCCCTCCCAGCCTGGTACAGTCAGCAAAACCTGGCCATGCGATTGGTGGAATGGCTCCAAAACTTTGCATGGTCCACTCCCATGGAGAGAGCCCATCATTGCGAATGCGCAGGTGTAAAAAAAAAAAAAATAAAATAAAATAAAATAAAATAAAATCAACGGAGACTTTTTTTGCAAGAAAAACCCACTGCTGCTACTGTAAAAATTCAAGCATTTAAAATAGCTAATTTCCGCATGTTTCTGTGGTGCTTTGGTGGGGTTTTGGGGGCAACGATTTCAAAAAAAATATTGCGGTCGCCATTTTGGATCCCCCGCACTGCATGGCAAATGGATGCGCCCTCCCAGCCTGGTACCAGCAGCGCAGCAGTAGCAATAGCCAAGGAGAGGGGGGCGGGGTCAACCCCCCCCCCCCAAAAAAAACACCCTTCTGGCCTGGTAGGTGCCCTCAGACAGTTTTCGCCTAATTTTTAGGCCTAGCATCGGGTTTTTTTTAATTTTTAAAAACTTTTTTTCTGTGCCGCTTGGCATTGCGCGATGCAAGTAACGAGCACGACAAATCAGACCAAATTGTTCGTTCGTCGGTTCGAGCTCGAAGTCTGGCGGAGTAATTCCCGTTTCCGTTTCCGTAGAGTAACGGAAACGAGTAATGGAAACGGAAACGGGAATACCGCTAAGTCGTGCCCATCTCTATTTATTATATCACTTGCATTGCATCAGAGGGAAAGTTGTGCATATAGCATGCACCTGTGATTTTTATGTTGGGTGCAGAACAACATACCTAGACAAATGTGGATAGTGTCCTAAATACAACAGGAGGTTTCCAAACAAGGTAAGAATAATTGATGAAAAAAATGAAATCAAAAGATTGAACAGTAGCAGTGTCCTATAAAAAATCAAGTAGCTCTTCATTTTGATCGGCGACCAGTAATAAATATAGCAGCACAGTAAAATCTTTGAATGAAAAATCCTATGGAAATACTCCACTTACTAAGGGATAAGATAGGTGTAATTGTGCTTAAAAGGGTCTCAGTTTGAACAAATTGGAAACGATGGCTAGAAATCCAGTTAGCATAGTGAATGGAAATTAGATAAGATCCATAGAATCAATGGCATTTACAAAAGACTTGACTCACCAAATCCTCACTGATTAAATGAGTATCCTCTGCTTGCAACTTACTACTCTAAGCAACAGGATTTCAACCATTGTGAACTTATTATTTGGTTAAGAACAAAGCTCTAATCTTGGGTAATGTGAGCATGTGATGGTAACCAAACCTAAAAGCTAGTTGTGTACTGCATTCACTTGAAATAATCTCCCTCTTGTTTTTTATTACCAGACAGAAACATTTTTGGTGATATATTTTGGAAGAAAACACTGGAGAAAAGAAAAGTAGGCAGACAAGTACTGAATGTTTATCTCTTGATGTTCAAAATCTGGAGTCTTTAATTGTGTGTTTTATCTGCTCAAACACTCTACTGGTTTGAATTAGATTAGATGCTCAGAAGATCAGAACTTGCTATCCACCTGGGAGAGCTTACCATGAAATACTTCTTTGCAAACCACACATGGATACATGTTTTTTAGATGTAGATACAACAAACATGGCATTTTTCTCCTTTCACCAGGGATTTAAGAAGTCAAACACTCAGAAAAAAATCCTTTGCTTCACTGGTAAAAATTACACAATTCCTAGTCCTCTTAGCAACGAGAATGTTTGAACTACAAGCAATTTACTGAGGGAGACTGCAAGGAAAGACCTAGCACAGACCATGTAGAAATTATCTAGCTGGTGTTATGTGCAACAGACATTTTAAAAGCCACAAAAATAAATATGGTAAGCAGTTAACATGGCACATCAGTGCTTATCTCTGCCTGATTCTATAATGATAATGGTGCTGCAAAATTGACTTTTGCTAAATGGTTTATTTAATTTATCCTATATTTCCAGTTCAGGATCCCCAAGGTAATTTCCAAGGTCATAAAAAGAACTCAGGATTATCATTAGCAATTTTAAACTTATACCAATTAAAACAAAAGTAAAACCATACAAATGTGCATTATTGTATTGCTGTCTTCTTTACAGTTTGACTGGTAGCTGAATGTGTAAGCTGGCTCTTTTCACCACTAAATACCTCCCCTGGAATGTTAGATCTCATATCTACATATGATATTACTTGTGAGTTGGGACATTCACAAATACAAGTATTGCTTGGCATGGTGTCATCACTCTTTAAATGGCTGAAATCCTGTTATCAGCATGGTAAGGCATAGTAAATCAGAACTAGTCTAAATATGTAGTATTTGGTGAGTTCACTTCTCTGTAACTGCCATAGATTTCCATAGAAGTCTACTCTAGTTGACACTTGCTAATTAAGGGATTTCAGTCAATATGTATTTGTAGACCAGCCCTCTACTCAATTAATGTTGATTAATGAGATAGACATCCAGTATGGTGTAATGGATACAATAGTGGACTAGAAATCTAGGTTCTAATATTCATAAATTAAACTGAATAATTTGCCACAAATTGCAGCTAACTAATGAAATGCCAGTTGCATTACGAGGCATGCACTTGTTGCATGATTGGGTATATGCCTTGAAATGCAACTGGTGTCTCATTAAGCTAGTCAGAGTTGTGGAAATTAGGCACACATTAGAGATGGGCATGAAATGAACTTTTAATTCATTTTGTTATTAGTTATTTGTTTGGTTAGCTAATGAAATGAATAATGAACCAACCCATCAAAGAAAAACAAAATGAAACGAAATGGAAATTTCCATTTTGTTTGCTTCGTTTTTGTTACCCCACCACCACCTTGTCCATGCCACAGTCCTCTTGGTCCTGGAACTCAGTGGGGGAAGGTAGGCCTGTACAGGCACTGACCCCAAGCCAGTGCCTCAAAAAGCCCCCGGCTGGGGATTTTTAAAACCAAATAAATAAATAAATAGATAGATAAAAAAAAATAAATTAAATTAAATTAAAAATTAAATTAAATTAAATTAAATTTAAACAGAGTACCAACCTGGCTGTGTGGTCGGTGCTCAAAAATCAAGAAAAAAAATAAAAAAATAAAAGAAGCACCGACTCAGCGCCAGGAGCCGCACAGTTGGTGCTTTAAAACAAAAAACAAACCAAAATATGAAAAAAACTCCGAGTGCCGACCCATCCCCAGGAGTGCGCCGTCAGTGCTCTAAAACAAACAAACAAACAAATAAATAATGAGTGCCCCCCCGGCCCCTGGAGCGTGCGGTCAGCGCTCAAAAGCAAACAAAAAATATGAAGCCCCTGCTGCTGCCGCTGCCGCTGCCTGATAAGTCAGACCCAAACATGTCTGGATGAAGCTGAGTCTCTGGAGCCAACATTGGTTTTCTGTTTCATGCCCATCTCTAGCACACATACATCACTATCAGGATTCTGGCCATTATATACATACAGCTGGTGACTACAATGAGTCAGTTTATGACCATATTCAATGAAAAAACTAATCATTCTGTGGGAAGAGAGAAATTCTGAGGGAAGAGAGAAAGACAAACATAGTTTGATATACTGTATGTAATTTTTTATTCAAACTGCTCACCTCAGGAAGGCACTAATTTTAAGATAATTCACATAACTACAGCATGAATTCATGTTCTATCATTGCTTGAAGCAACTCTACAATATAAACAGTTGCCCAGAGTAGAGAAAATTGGCTTTGCTTTAATTATATGGATAAACCCTTTTACACTGCAATAAGTATATATTTGCCCCTGTTCATTTTTTGTGGTGATCAGTAGCCTATTTGCAAGCTCCTCATAGCTGAATAATATTTCATAATCTACCACATCCTTTGCACTGTAACTTGCATTTCCAATGACAGCTTTAATTTGCATGTTTATCTCTTTCTTCTCTTCTGGTTCTGAGTCCATTCTTGGCAGCTCCCGATGAAGGAGGTTTGGCTTTTTTTCTCATTTAAACATACTTCCTTTCTTGTATAGATTCCACTTTCTTGCATGGCTGAAGCCATCCTTTTTTCTATCAAACCTAATCCAGGCATTTTAACTCTTTGCATTCCCACTGCAGCGGGTGTTAAGAAAGCTTCAAAGCTTCGTGTTTTTCTTGCCTGGGCTGAGGCTTTCTGATACATGCCAAATGAGGAAGATAGGTGGTGTGGATCTCAACTGCTATCACATCGACAGACAAACACTACTAAACAAGGTGATCCTGGTCAGTCAAGCAAATGAAAAGACTGTATATTTTAGATGTGGCCTTTCCTCTGTCTAAGGTTGAGGGGAAATCTATTAGTCCTTTCCCCACATGTGTGTGTTGTGCCATTACAGTCGTGACCGACTCTTTGTGACCCCATGTCCATGGCGTTTTCTTGGCAGGAATACTGGAGTGGTTTGCCAGTTCCTACTCCAGGCGCCTACAGCACCTGGTATTCCCTGGTGGTCTCCCATCCAAGTACTAGCCAGGGCCGACCCTGCTTAGCTTCTGAAAGCAGGCAAGATTGGATGTGCTTAGGGCATCTAGGCAGCTACCCACATATCTCCCCTCAAATCAAGTTATTTATATCCCGTTTTTGAAGAAATTCTAGAATCTGTGTACATTCTTATTTTCTAAAGTTCATTGCTGTTGCAATGGAGTGTGAAAAGATCAGCAAATCTGAACAAAAACCAACACGTGTTACATGCATGCATCTTAATTGCAGCTGGTTCCTTGGGTTATGGGATATATTTTCAAGGCAGGTGGTGCACTGGAGTTTGGCCAGCAGAATGGGCAAGGACAGAAATTACATGGGATCTGATATTTCCAGAATTCTTTCCTCTGATAGGGGCCTTGTGGTTGTGGTCAAACATTTGAGCCAACTCTGTGGTTAGTTTTTGGTGTGATAACCCCAAGCAGTGGTTATTTTGGCTAATTCACGCACCTCAGAATCTCAGCAAGTCATGATATTAGTTAGACTCTTTACCTTACATTGCCTGCATTATAACATCATGGTTTATATCAGGGGCATCCTTGGAGTAGAAAACCTGCTCAATGTTGTCATCTCCTGCCACCAAATCACATGGTTCAGGGTGTTAGCTCCAGAGGCTCAGCTTCATCCAGCCATGTTCTGGGTGGATGTTGGGAGCCTTGGAGGATGGAAGTCAAATGAGCCATAGCCTTGGCTGTTAATAACTGTTCTGTTCAAGAGCATTGTTACCAAAGTACTGTCATGCAGCTCTGGGTCACTGCAACATGTTGCATGAATAATATGATTCACATTATCTAACCGACACAAATGCCCAGAGTGGCAGAACCGCCCAGAGTGGCAGTTATAAGTCTAATAAATAAATAAATAAATAAATAAATAAATAAATAAATAAATAAATAAACATCTTATGCACCTACCTTAGAACTGCAGAACTGGAAAGGACCTTATGGATTATTGAACCATGATGCTTCTCAAATCCGATGAGAACACTTCTTACCTAGGTTTACATCTACAACAGCAAGTATTCAATGTTTTGCATTGGGATCATTGGGAAACACAGAGGTTTTGGCATGCCTAGCTTTTTCCGAGTCCACAGTTCTGTTTTTTCCTCACTTCATTGTCGTGACATAATATAGACACATGCAGTCTCCCCCTTCCCCCTTTTTGATGAATTTGAAACTTGAAGATCATTCATCTGGGGAAAATCAGAGCCCACTGACAACTTTTACTCCTATTCACCTTTATGGGTGGATGCAAGACACAAGATATTCCTTGAAGAAATTGTTTCTAGCTCTTTGAGAGTTTCTGTCTCTATTTTTGACTTCCTGTCATCTAGTACTGCATCATTGTAACTGCTGAACATTTAACATTTCCATTTTGCTTTAGATACTCCATTGTAGACATGGGCACGACTCGGCGAAATTGTCGTTTCCGTTTTCGGTTATCTTTTCCATTATGTAACAGAAACGGTAACGATAATTAAGCCGTCAGAACTCGAACTCGAACCGAAAAAAGAAAAATTTGGTCGGGTTTTTCGTTTCCTTTTGTAGCATCGCGGCAATCGCGCGATGCCAAGCACAGAAAAAGTTTTTAAAATTTTTTTATAAAAACCCCGACTCCCAGCCAAAAAAGCAGGTGAAAATATGCCTGCCTGAGGCTTTGCCACCTACCAGAGGGGTGGTTTCTGCGGGGTCCCTGGCCTTCCCCCCCTCTTCTCCTGTCCTGGGCTGCTTGCACCAGGCTGGGGGGGGGTCATCCTCGTCGTCTGTCTCGCTGCATGCCATTCGGTAGGGGGGGAATCCAAAATGGGAACCACAATTTTTCTTTTGAAATCGTGGTCAAAAAACATACCAAATCACCATAGAAACGTGTGAAATTTATTTATTTTAAATGCCTGAATTTTTATAGTAGCAGCAGAGGGTTTTTTATAGCAATAAAACGCCGCATTGATTTTATTTTTTTATTTTATTTTATTATTATTTTAGACCTGTCCATTTTGGCTGGGCATGGGATGGGACCATGCAATTTTTTTGAACCATTCCACCAATGGCATCACCAGGTTTTTGACTGACACTTCTCGATGTCTCGGAGGGCATAAAAAGCCGAAGCACCTTCCAGAAATTGCAGTCGGGTGTATGGATGTGGTTGAGGGAGGAGGGCTGGCTGCTGGTGCTGGTGTGATTCGATCGAGATTAAGGAGGGAGGCTGGAGGCTTTAGGATTGAAGTTAGGCAGGCAGGGAGGGAATTGACTTTAGAAAATAATTTCTTTGATTCCCTGCAGCTTTGTCTGCTGAAGGGAATAGCAGTTTATTCTTTATTTCTTCTCTGGCAGTTTGAGGATTTTTTTCTGATATTGGATAAAGGGGGAGGTTCGACTGGGAGTGGGAGGTGTGGATTTATTTTAAAAATACATTATATACTACAATTTATTTTCTATTTTCCCAACTTCAATTTGCTTGCACACTCACACATTTGGGGTGCAAGCCAAGAACAGAACCTCTATCCTAAGTGATATCCTAACTGCCCACTCGCCTGTCCACCTGCGCCACCACCCGCCTGCGGTCCCCTGACCGCTGACCGCCCACACGCCCACCTATGGCCACCGCCCACCCATGGCCCCCCGCCACTGCTGCCCGCCCGCACCTCCCCCCTGCCAACCGCCCCCCACCCTGCCCACCGCCTAGGGCGCAAAAACACCTAGCGCCGGCCCTGTTTGCTGGACGCCCCTATGCTCTGGGAAGTCAAATCGCGCTAAATCGCGGTGGAAATGACAAACGACAAACGACAAATGGAAACGACAAATTTTTGAAAAATTTCGCGACAAACGGAAACGACCCGAAACAGACCCATTCCGACAAACGAAAACTTGAAACATCATTTTTTCTGTTTGTGCCCATGTCTACTCCATTGATCAGATGCCATTACTGTTAATGAATCTAATTAATAGAACAAAGCAGGATACCTAACTTTTGTGGAAACTGACAAAATTTGGATTTTTCTATAAATCAAGTGCTAAAGGGAGTATAAGAACTGTGAGGTGTGATCATAAAATTGATGTTTGAATACAAACACACTGTCTGTTAAAGGTACTTTAAAGCAGAGAGCTAATTTCATCCAATTTGCACAATGCATGTAAAAGGCTATTGCCTCCACAAGACAAGCAGAACACATTTTAAGCCAACAGAGTTTGCAGCCCTGCTGGAAACCATAGAGAATGGATATGTTTCACTATTAGTGTGTAGCCCACAGTGACCTTGATTGAATGGCTAAACTAGTCATCTTGTTTTCAAAACAATCTTTGCAACATTTTGTGCAGGACTGTCCAGTTCCATTTAAATTTCCATTTTATCCGCTACTGTGGCTACCAGCTGAGTATGTAGATATCTACTTGTTTATCCTTAGTCAACAATGAGGAAAAAAAATATATATGCAGAGTGGAACGCAGCACTGAGCAAGAAGCAAGAAGCTAAGAAGCAAGGCATAGAAGCACAGAGACAAAACAGGCAGACAAGGAGATAATGGATTTCCCTCCATAGATCCCAGCTGGCAAATGGATGGCTTGGCTGTATGTGAAAGCATTGCTAAATACATTTTTGTGTGTCTGAATATGCTAAAAGGGTAGATGATCCATTTAAAACTTTCATATCTTTCCACTTTTGAGAAGTTTGATACTGAAAGAGAAGTATTATCTTGTCTTTTGATTGTGCCTGTTAGAGCTATAAGCTTTTATTTTTGAGATGTGTGCTAATGCAATTTCGAAAGAAATTTATGACATGAGTTAAGTTTTGTCTGTAAGTTATGTTTTACTTTAGTATAATTTGAAGTATTTTTTATTTTCATTTTTTAAATAGTTTTAACAAATTCGTATGACTTTTGCATGATTTAAGCATTTGTACTTAAATTGTTTGCTAGCGGTAACATCGATTTCTCTCATATTGAAACATGCCATAACGTCCAAGTTAGGTGAATTATGTTTTAAAGTTTTGATATTTTCAGATGGAACATGGAAGCAAACAGACAAATGAAACATGTGGACTAAGGCATGCTGGTGCTGAGGGACTGGATGTATAGAAGGTTTGGCTTCAAAGCTATGCTTGTGTTGGCTGAGGAGTTTCTTTGCCCTCCCTGTTCAAATTAGGATGAGACATGGGACTGCCCCATGGGGCGGCATTGGTGCCTGACTTCAAGCAGCCCCACATGTTTTTAAGCTTCTTTGCAAGGTGAGCAGGCCACCGGCTTCTTTTGTAGTGTGGATTAGCTGGTCACTCCTTTTGGGGGCTAGATAGGTACTTTCCCCCCATCTTCAGACCAAATTGTCTATTTACATGTGAAGAGTTTTTAATCACCTATTCCTACTTGGTTGCCTAAGATCAAGGGCCTTGGCAGGCCAGGGGCAACCCTAGACCATGGTCTGCCAAGGCTGGACTGTCTTAAGGACAGGGTGACTCTATGAATGGGACTCTCCATGAGTTGGATGAAGAGACTGTCATTCATATGACATCCGGCTATGGACAAATACTTGACATACAGCTATGGACAAGTGCCCTTCTTCTGGCCTCTTTACCATAGTGCACATGATCAAAGTTATGATAATAAAGTGTGGCCCTAGTTTTCACTCAATAATTGTGTCTCACTTAAGAGCGAGTGAAGCCATGGCTTATTTTTATCCTCAGATGAAACATTTAAACAATGAAATTGTTTATACTTCAAGCACGTATATGACTAACAAAGGTATTTTTGGTCTAACCCTTTAGTTAACCCTAAATTGTATAGTGGTCTGAGTTTTAGTTGTTTAGGTCAGTGTTTTTCAACCTTTTTTGGGCAAAGGCACACTTGTTTCATGAAAAAAATCACGAGGCACACCACCATTAGAAAATGTATTAGAAAATGTTAAAAAAATTAACTCTGTGCCTATATCAGTCTCTAAAAGGTTCGCCATTGCTGGTGTAGGGAGAAGCAGGACAGAGGGGCCACAGATTGAGGCAGCCCGCTCTCTAGCACCCAGTTCCCACTTACCTGTGTTGTTTTTTTAAAGACATTTTGCCCTGCATGGACTTCTGTGTCCAGTGGAGACCTGAGAAGGGGCACTGACTCTCCAGGAACACAAATAAGACCCAAAAGCCCATCTTGCTCTCCACACTGTGGCCAAGGCAGATGCCTTCAGCAAGTCCAGCGACAGGAGGGGAGGAGGATGAAGGAAGGCAGGAAGGAAAGAAGGCAGAAAGTGTTCTGCTTGTATACCGCCCCATACCACTTCAAGGAGTCTCTGGGCGGTTTACAGTTTTAATTACAGTAGGCAGGCTGCTAGACATACACATATGCAGGCTAGAAATGAGCACGTTTCTATGAAGAGGGGAAAGGGTACGAATGGAAAGAGAGAGGTGGGGGGGAGAAAAGACAGAGAGAGAGAAGATGACGACCCAAGACAGAAAGAAAGGGGCAAGACTTCAAGGAACCCATCGCGGGGGCCCTCAGAGACGGCTCTTCCCCTCCCGGACCCTAAAGGCCGGCCGGCCGGCCGGCCAGCCGTGCCAGTAGCCCCCCCCGCCCGCCTCCTCAACCCAGGCCCGACGGAGGCCTCCTCCATCCCCTTCTCCTCGCAGCCCTGCCGCGGTGCTCGTGGGGTAGCTGGGAGCCCCTCCTCCTCTTCCCCTCACCTGGTGGTTTGTTCTGGGCTGGGGCTCCCAGGCCGGCTCGTGTTGGCAGGCGGGCTGTCGGGCGGCTCAGTCCATTGGTTGCTCCCAGGAAAGGGGTGGTGGTGGTCCAGGGTAAAAAAAGGAGGGGGGAGAGGGAAGCGAGCGAGTCGCGGCGGTGGCAGGCACAGGGCAAACACTAAGAGAATGAGCGGGGCCAGGTCCGGCCGGGGGGGGAAGTGATGCCAGCACCGCGGGCTTCGGGGGTGGAGGAGCCAAGCTGGCCCTTGGATGCTATTTATAGCGCCTCCCAACTGTGGGCTGCCCGCCGGCCCTGGGTTGAATTTCTTTAGAATTTTTCAATTTTTCCCATGGCACACCAGGCAACATCTCGCGGCACACTAGTGTGCCACGGAACAGTGGTTGAAAAACGCTGGTTTAGGTCATGCATATACATTTCCTCTGCCATCCATTAGCCCCTCTTTCTTGGATTTTACTTTATTTTCTAAAGATGGGGGGTCCAGGGAACTTCCTAACTTATTATCATTTGGGAGACATAGCAGGGGTTTAACAGCCAATGGATGAATCACTGTGACACAATTTAAGAGTGATCAGAGATATTTAACAAGGAACTGTGCTGAAGAATTTTCCATTTCATTTTGGTGATAGACCTGTCTGAGAACTAGTAACAAATATGAGATGACATTATGAAATTATATGATTGAACAAATTTGATTAATAGAATCCAAATATTTTCATCAATCATTTGCTATCAAGTCAATGCTGACTTAGGGCTACCCATTTCAGGTTGTTATAGATAGAAAATATTCATAAATAGTTTGCCATTCCCTTCTTATAGGGTTACCCTGAGACTGCGAAGTTTCAAGCCAGACATACTGGGTCTACTCAGAGGAGGCACAGCAGGTTACTGAACTCTCCATCTCCATCTCTGCAGCCAAATACCCAAACCATTGAGCTATCCATCCAGCAGGACTAATATGGGGGGGGGAGTTAACTGCAATCAAGTTTCTTTTGACCCATATTGTTCCCAATTAACAAGTAACCTCTAAAATCTGCCACTACCAGGCCTTCACTGCTTTTGCAACCTCAAGGCCATGGGTCTTTTATTAAATCAATGCACCCCAAATTTGGTCTTCCACTTTTCCTGCTGTCTTCAGCTTTTCTTAACATGATTGTCTTTTACACCTATTATTTTCTTCTCATGTGTCAAAAATATGACAGCCTCAGTTCTGGTATTTTTGTATCTCTGCTTGGGCTTGCTGTATATTGTACAACAAAGTTATGCTTAGTTTGATCTAGGAACCCCTTGTCTGTCTTCCTGGTGGTCTGTGGTACTTGCAAACCTGTCCTCCAGCACCATATTTAATACTAGAGATGGGCACGGAACGAACAATTTTTTGTTTCCGTTACCATTTGTTATTTCCGTTACGTAACAAAACGACAAACGAAAATTGTGATGAAAATGAAACGAAACGAACAGAACCACAAAAATTGTGGTCATTATGTTTCGTTTCCGTTAATGGCGACACACAATGAAATGAGCTATTTTAAATGTTAAAAAACGCCCTGGACATATGTAAAAACACAGCAATAGTAATTTATATTGTCTGATAATACCTACCAGGGGGGTTTGGGGTCCTTAAAACGTTTGTTTTTGTCTTCTCCCATCGCGATGTATTTTTCTTTTCCCTTTAAAATGGATGTCGCCACCAGCCACAAAATGGAGGCAAGCCATGTGATGTGGGATCATGTTCAACCAATAGCATGCCCAGGTTGCAGACTGGGAGGGCATTTCTGGCAGCCACAGAGGGCATAAAAAGCTCTGGCAGCCCCTGTCCTCCTTGCAGTCTCTGGTGGAGTTAGGGTGGGATTGCTGTCTCTGCTGCAACTCTAGCTTCATTCCTGCTGCCTCCCTGTGTGTGTGTGTACTCAGTACCTCTCAGTGAGTACCCTCCCTTGCCCCACAGTGCAGTCACTCTGCGGCTGCCTTGCACCCTGGGCAACGCCCGCCGCTGCCTTTGCAGCCTCCCTGCATATCTAGTCTATACTGTGTCTCTGCCAGAATCCATTTTTTTAGTGTTTTCCCTCTGGTCTGGGGCATTGGGGGATGCCTACGCACGGAAATGCTTTACAAAACGCACAAAAAGTGGGTAGAAACGACAAACGAAAAAACAAAAACGGTAACGAAATTTTTCAAAAAAAACCCTGACAAACGGAAACGAACCAAAACAGACCTCTCAACGACAAACAACAAACCGAAACACCATTTTTCTGTTTCGTGCCCATCTCTATTTAATACTAATGAGGTTCTTTTATGTTGACTTTTTTTCCGTCCTGGTTTTACAGCCATACACAACAATTGGAGTTACAATTGTATCAATTACTTCGGCCTTGGTCTCTAGTCACATATCTTTACAATTGAGGATCTTTTCTAGTTCCTTTGTGGTATCATTCCAAATCTTAGATGTCTGATTTCTTGGCTGCAGTCTCAATTTGAATTGAAGATTTATGAAATGTTCAACAATTTGAATATTGATGATTGATGAAATGTCATGAAATACATGTAGTTCTTCTGCAGTAATAATTGCTCTTCCTGCAACCCTGCAACTACAGTCCTGCTTTTCTACTTTCTTCTTGCACTTTAATCATAATTCATTTCAAGTCATTACTGCTTTCTGCCAATAAAATGGTGTCATTTGCATTTCTACCAGTTTCCACTTTCTTTCATCAGCATATATGGAATGCCCTCCCAAGTGAGACCTGCCTGGCACCAGCATTGATGACATTCCGGCGCCAGGTAAAAACAATGCGGTTCCAGAAGTTTTTTAACTGATCATTGTGGGTCCTGATGGTGATTCTAGTGTGGTATTTTAATACATTGTATTTATTGTATTTAAATATTTTATTGTTGTATTTTTATTGCAATTTGATGTTTTAATTATTTGAATTGTTTACTTTGATTGTGAGCCACCCAGACACATTTGGGTAGTGGGCGGCATACAAGCTATATAAATAAATAAATAAATAAAATAAATATGATCTTACTTTCTGTATGATATATTCTGCATATGGAGTGAACAGATAGAAAAACTATGCTTAAGTCTGACAACTTGGCTTACGTGGAACCATTCTCTTTTATATATCACTTACATTCTATCCTAATAACAGCTTCTTGTCCATAGCATAGTTTACACATCAAGACAATCAAGTGCTGCAGCACAATCATTTCTTTCAGAACAACCAATTGCTTTTCAGTATCCATGCAGTCAAAGGCAGACTGATCACCATCTATCATCCTTTGGTAAGCTCACCTAGCCAGTGTATATTTGCAATATGATCCCTAATGCCTTTTCCATTTTGGAATCAAGAGTGATTATTTCTCCATATATCTTGAAAGTCCTTGTTGTGAAGCCTCAAGCATCTTCTGCTTTAGGGACTGAAACATATACAGAACATATCCATTATGTGGGCCATTATTTTGTTTTCCATATTTGTAGATATAGTTTTTTGATATACCGGTATTCATCCTTTTGGCATGCAGTAATGTTATTGATATCTCCTGTTTCTGATTATTTGTTTCTTCTTGAGAGCACCTTTCACATCATTTTCTAAAACTGCAGGTTCTACCTGATGGGATTTTTCTTCAAAGGAAACTGTTATCCTTCAATCTCATCTCCATCATTCTTTAATGTGTTGGTTTTACCTTTTCTTTATTTTATCTAAGGTAGATAATAGGTTCCCCTGGTGATCTCTTTACAATCCTAGTATAGTTTTAATTTTTCCTTTGATTTCTTTTGTCTTCTGCGAGACATCAATCATCCTCTCGTTTGTATTGTTCTTTTAAGTTTCTTTTTTCCAATCTATTTTAGTAGATAAGCTGTAATAATGTTTCTTCATTAGTAACAGCAATATTTCTATTTGTCCTATGGTTCTTTGGCTGAATGCCTCCCTAATTTAGAGTCTCATCTTACAGCACTGTCTCTTGTGTCAAGCTACGTACTGTCAGCACTGAAGCAAAGAACACAGTAATAAACCACTTTTGAATAATTCTTACCTTGTACCTCTATCGTGAGAAAAAAAGAGAAGGCATTAAGAATGAATAGATTACACTCTCCACCAAATAGTGTCAAAATAACAAGAACAACAAAAATTAGGAGTGCTACATTCTTCAGATAACTTTTCCCCAAATTGTAACTTGTTTACTTGCAGCCTTGATTGGATGTTTTAGCGCTCAAAACAATTTTGGCATTCTTGCAGAACTTGAGATATCATGGAAAGGCATTTTCAAAAACAACACCTGAAGAAAATGATGGCTACAAATACTGGATTGTATTAAAGTTGGGCATTGCACAAAGGTGTGAATACTTTTAATGACTATTGAGTTCAGCTATGCAGAATTAAGCATGTCTTAACTAAGACTAGGACATATATTGCAGTCTTATACCTACTTTCGCAGGTTTGTGCTCCACTGTAAATCTGCAGGGCTGAATTTTAAAATAGGCATGTATGTTATCAAGGTATTCAATTTGGGCATGATTGTTCACCTATCTGTTGTTAAAGTACAGGTGAATTTGCAAAGCTGTTTGGGGGCATTAGTACAAAAAATGGAGCAAGGCTTCTTAAAGAAAGGTGGTTATTCTATGATGTGGTGTTTTCTTGATACTCAACACGACGATGAGACCTCCTGTGGTCTGACTGCTTGACATGACTGTGGATTGATCTAATGTGATTTTGTGGCTTAGGAAGCCTTCCAGCTAATTGTCAGCATGTTGTGCCTTATTTTTGCTTCATCTGAGTTACATTTTGGACACCATCTCTGCCTGTCTTTCCACTACTTTAAAGTTTTACAGTTACATTATTTCCCCCTTTTATGTGTGAACAATGACTAAAAATACATTTGAAAGAAGCAGGACGGAAGCTACGGCAGTACCATTTCCATAAACAGCACTTTAAACTTATGATGATTTGTAAAACACGATGGCTGGAATTCTGTTGTGCAACTTGACACAGCTCAATGAGGATGACAACATCTGGTTTGGCTATGTTGTGGCCATTTTGAGGCAAGAAAAAAATTCCCAGTGCCTCAGAAAAATCTCTGCCTCCAGTCCCAGCAGTGGAATTAGCATGGAGAGCAGTGATTTTACAAGATTAAATTATTTGCTCTCCAGTGGTACATTTCTGGAACCTTCTCCCAGATAATCAGCTTCATAGGGGTCCTCACAACCTGGGGATTTTTCCTCAGGTTGCTGTGGCAGGGACACATGTGATGATTTCATGTCCACTGCATGAAAGAGCTCCAGCAACATCCCGCTGATGTTATTTAGACCTTATGGTAAGGTTCTATATTATTCCTGGATGTTATATTAAATTCCTTTCATTTCTTTAATATTACTTTGCAAGGCACACTTTGAATGTAAAAAAATTATATTCAAAATCCACCTTCGTGGATAGCAAAACCAAAATCCATTCAAACACCTGCTGTTTGGCAAGAGGTTCCTCCCTGCCCACCCCATCACAGGAATGCATTCAACACCAAACTTCTTAAAAATGTGGAAATAAATCTGAATTTCTTTCATTTAAGTTCCTGATCCTTACTTATGTGATATCCTTCTACCTATTTTAGAATTCAAGCAATTCTTTTGAGGCATAGAATTTCATTTTCATTTGGTTTTTATTTCCCCCCTTTTTTTGCATCAATCTAAAGATTATAAACTATCAAGCCATGAAATCCTTCGTGCCTGTATGAGATAATGATGGTGATGTATAGGTGAATCTGCATCTAATGATTGATTTCATTATATGCCTACATCCAAGTACAAATACTATACATAAACAAAGAGAATGCTTCTTCTTCATTACTATTTATGCATTCTGCTCTTTAAAGCCTAAACAGCATCCCATTTTACATATTAATTCCATCTGTAAAATGAAAGAGAGTGTTGTGCAGTGGCTAGCATGGACAATTTAGATCACAAAATTGTGTTTACATCCTCAAAGGATATGTATATGACGAATGATGGAAAGCTGAGCAGTTTTTAACTATTCAAAAGATTTCAGGCACCCCAAAAGTCAGATTTGCAAATGCATAATTGGAGTTATCTACCCTGACATAAACTATCTTGAGTAATTCTCAGCTGCAGTGACATCATGGCATCATTAGCAGGCTAAATGTCACAGCAGCTCTAATCTTTAGTGTTCTAAAGAAAAGCAGAAATGTAGGCAGGATGCCAGAAACCAATAGACATGGACACCACCAGAAAAAATGACTTTTCAAGTTTTTGTGTGTCGGAACGGGTCCATTTCGGGTCGTTTCCATTTGTCACAAAATTTTTCAAACATTTGTCGTTTCGTTTTTCGTTTGTCATTTCCACCATGATTTAGCGTGATTTGACTTCCCAGAGCATAGGGGCGTCCCGCAATCAGGGCCGGCACTAGGTGTTTTTGCGCCCTAGGCGGCGGGCGGGGTGGGTGGTGGGTGGCAGGGGGAGGTGCGGGCGGGCGACGGTGGCGGGGGGCCATGGGCGGGCGGTGACAGTGGGCGGGTGAGTGGGCGGGCGGAGGCGCAGGCTGCAGGCCGGTGGCAGCGTGGGCGGACGGGTGAGTGGGCAGTTAGGGTATCACTTAGGATAGAGGTTCTGTTCTTGGCTTGCACTCAAAATGTGTGTGTGTACAAGCAAATTGAAGTCGGGAAAATAGAAAATAAATGGTAGTATATAATATATTTTTAAAATAAATCCACACCTCCCACTCCCAGTCGAACCTCCCCCTTTATCCAATATCAGAAAAAAATCCTCACAAACTGCCAGAGAAGAAATAAAGAATAAACTGCTATTCCCTTCAGCAGACAAAGCTTCAGGGAATCAAAGAAATTATTTTCTAAATTCAATTCCCTCCCTGCCTGGCTAACTTCAATCCTAAAGCCTCCCTCGTTAATCTCGATCGGATCACACCAGCGCCAGCAGCCAGCCCTCCTCCCTCAACCACATCCATACACCGGACTGCAATTTCTGGAAGGTGCCTTGGCTTTTTATGCCCTCCGAGACATCCAGAAGTGTCAGTCAAAAACCTGGCAATGACATTGGTGGAATGGTTCAAAAAAATTGCATGGTCCCATCCCATGCCCAGCCCAAATGGGCAGGGTGTCTAAAAAATAAAAAATAAAATAAAATAAAATAAAATCAATACGACATTTTATTGCAATAAAAAACCCACTGCTGCTACTATTACAATTCAGGCATTTAAAATAAATAAATTTCACATGTTTCTGTGGTGATTTGATGTGTTTTTTGAACATGATTTCAAAAGAAAAGTTGTGGTCGCCATTTTGTTTCCCCCCCCCACTGCTAGGCATGGCGAGACGACGAGGATGACCCCCCCAGCCTGGTGCAAGCAGCCCAGGACAGGAGAAGAGGGGGGAAAGTCCAGGGACCCCCCCAGAAACCACCCCTCTAGTTGGTGGCAAAGCCTCAGGCAGGCATATGTTCGCCTGCATTTTTGGCCGGGAGTTGGGGTTTTTTAAAAAAACTTTTAAAAACTTTTTCTGTGCTTCACACTGCGTAATCACCGCGATGCCACAAATGGAAACGAAAACCCCAACCAAATTTTTTTTTTTTTCGGTTCGAGTTCGAGTTCTGACGGCTTAATTATCGTTACCGTTTCCGTTACATAACGGAAACAATAACCGAAAAAAAAAAACAATTTTGCCGAGTCGTGCCCATGTCTAGAAACGAACCTTATATCACCTGATGAAGTCATCATGTGACAGTTTACAGGGCAAGACAATTGTAATTATTAAAGTTGTTTTGGGTACATTGGTGTTGAGGGAGAAAAGGCCTCCCCCTTTAAAATGCAGTGGTCACCAACATAGGCTAATAGATGTGGTAGAATAGTCCTAGATTTTGATGCCATATTTCCTATATTGGTAACTGAAGGTCTCAGGTCATTTACAGAACTACTTGCCTGGAAACCAAGTTTTATATCAGTTAAAGCTGTATGTGCATGAATATAAAAGGATAGTAAGAATCCTATCACAGCACCCTGAGCATATTGATTTTATCTGGATTTGGAATATAGGCAGAGTTACTACCCAGGTGAGACCAACAAAGAATAATTGGGACTAGGGATGGGCAATTTGTTTCAGAACTGCTTAGGTTCTGAAATGAGGTTCATGAGCACAGATAGGAATTGGAACTTGAGATAAGTAATCAGCCAGTGTCTTACCTTTCGCTGGACGTGCATGGGGTTAAGCTCCAAGTGTGATGTCATCTTTCCTTCTCTGTTGTGCTGTGTCAAATCCTGCACACAGAGCACACACACAAACAGGGTTCAGTTCTTTGCCTAAGATCTTTAGTGGAAAGCCAGGCAAGTTCAAGTCCTTTGCCAAAAATCAAGTGCCTGATAAATAACAGAATCCAACTCCCAGCAATTAACAGTCCAAGTCAAAACCAGAATGTCTCATGGAAACCAGATGCCAAACTCAAGGGAACAGATCAAGCCGTTGTCCAGGAAGCCAGTCCGAAATCAGGAAACAGAGCCAAGGTCACAGACAGGAACGTGGTTGCAAGTTCAAATGATAAGTTGCTCCCACAGAGAGCTCAAGGTGAGCTTACCAGCTTTATCTCAAAACAGGGAACACACCCTTACTTCTGGAAAGGCTCCTGCTAGTACTCAGGGCTTCCTGACCTGATTCCCCACCTAGAATCAAAGACCCTTTCCTTAGCTCTCCGGGTAGCATGTCTTTGCAGAATCCTGCTCATAGCCCTTCTAGGGGGAGAAGATATGTTTTCAGCTGAGTCATCAGACCCAGCTGCCTGCTGACTTGAGCTGCAAGGCTCCTCCAGCAGCTCTTCACCATTTAACCCCTCAGAGTCAGGTTCTGTTACAGGCAGGGTCCTGGCACTATCCCCCTCCCCAATTGATTTGTTCTAAGATGGGATAAGGACCGATGAACTGAGGATCAAGTTTTCGGGATCGCCCAGGATGTCTCAGGTATCAAGTAGATAGCCAAAATTTCATGCCTGGATTTAGCTGTGGCCCTTCCTGTCTTTTCTTGTCCGCTGCTTTCTTATATACTTCCTTAGCATGGTCAAGTTGCTCTCCCAATAATTCCTGAATGCCATGGAGTTCTTGAATGTATGCATCCGCAGTTGGCACAGATGTGGAAGGAAGGGTAGTTGGAAAATACCGAGGATGATAACCATAATTAGCCATGAATGGGGTCTGGTGAGTGGAAGAATGTACAGCATTGTTATATGCAAATTCAGCTAAAGGTAACAAATCCACCCAGTTATCTTGTTGGTAGCATGTATAACAGCGTAAATATTGTTCTAAGGTGGCATTAGTGTGCTCAGTCTGACCATCTGACTGGGGGTGGTAAGCTGATGACAGGTGAACTTGTGTTCGTAGTGCCTTATGCATTGCTTGCTAGAAGCAGGAGGTGAATTGCGGCCCACGATCCGAAATGAGGTGTGCAGGTAAACCATGAAGTCTGAAAAGGTGTTTCAAGTAGTGATGAGCTGTTTCTGATGCAGTAGGGGGTTTAGGAAAAAGAACAAAGTGGGCCATTTTGGTGAACAAATCCACGAAGACCAGGATGCAGGTAAACCCTTTTGAGCAAGGAGGATCCGTGATGAAGCATTCCAAGGACCAGAGGGTGTTGGCAAAGGATGCAACAGACCCGAGGGTTTGGTCACAACATCCTTTGCCCGCCGACAAACTTCACAGGAACCCACGTATTGGGCAACACCAGCATGGACATGTGGCCACCAGAACTCCCTTGTGAGAAGATGCAGGGTTTTGTAAAGTCCCAAGTGTCCAGCAGGTAAAGAGTCATGTGAGAGATGCAACACCTGGTTACGAAGAGGACCAGCAGGAACATATAACCACCCTCGATGTAATAATAACCCTTGTTGTGCAGAAAACTCTCCATGATTCCCATTCTGGAGTTCCTGAAGACATTGCTGTGTCCATGAATCGCGAGCTTGAGATTCACGGATTTCTTCTGCCAAGCTGAGACATGGATTCGTGGCCGCGAACACAGAGGGAGGCAAGATGGGCGCCACTAATGTCTCTTTCACAGGCGCTGCATACTCAGGTTTTCTAGATAATGCATCAGCTTTTTTATTCTGAGCCTCAGGAATGTACTTGATCCGGATATTGAACCGGGAAAAGAATAATGACCACCGGATTTGTCGCCGGGCTGTTTGTAGATGTTCAAGGTTTCGATGATCAGTCAATACTTGAACAGGGTGTCGAGCTCCCTCGAGGTAATGTCTCCATACTTCAAAAGCCGTCTTGATGGCCAGCAGTTCACGCTTCCAGTTAGTATAATTCTGCTGTGCAGGTTTTAACTGTCGAGAGTAATAGCACAGGGATGCGAGGTTTGGGAGGGATCATCCTGTTGAGATAGCAGTGCTCCCAGAGCAACTCTAGATGCGTCAGCCTCCACTATGAAGGGTAATTGTGCATCAGGATAATGGAGCAAGGGTTCCGAGGTGAAGCAGGTTTTCCAAGTAGAGAAAGCCTCTTCTGCTTCTGGAGTCCACCGGAAAAGCTCTTTGGGCCGAAAGAGATGGTTTAAAGGTGCAACAATGTCGGCATACGCAGGAATAAACTGGCAATAGTAGTTGGCGAAAACGAGGAACCATTGCAAATCCTTACGGTTTTGTGGTCGCCGCCAGGACAACACAGCTTCTACTTTCTTAGGGTCCATGCGGATTCCCTGGGGAGAAATAATATGCCCCAGGAATTCACCTTCCTTAATGTCAAACTCATATTTTCCCAGGTTAGCATATAGTCCATTTTCCCGGAGACCCTGCAAGACCTGACGAACATCTTGAACATGCTGAGCTGGATCAGCAGAATAAATCAGGATATCATCTAAATAAATGACCACACAACGATCTAGTAGATCATGGAAAATGTCATTCATCATCCGCTGGAATACACTGGGTGTGTTTGTCAGTCGAAAAGGCATTACTAAATGTTCATATTGACTGTACCGGGTTCGAAACGCAGTTTTCCACTCATCTCCTTTAGGGATACACACCAAATTATATGCCCCACGAAGGTCCAGCTTGGTATAACACTTTGCCCCTCTTAACCGGTCCAAAAGTTCAGAGATTAGGGGTAAAGGGTACCGGTCCCAAATAGTGAACTTGTTTAATGCCTGGTAATCATTACAAGGACGAAGCTCCCCTCCCTTGTTCTTTACAAATATCACCGGTGCGGACAATGGCGATTTGGAAGGGCGTATAAACCCACGTCGAAGGTTCTTGTCTAGGAAAGCCTTCAAAGCTTCTAACTCAGGTTGGCACATAGGATAGACTCGTCCCACAGGGAGGGTTGCCCCAGGTATCAGATCAACGACACAGTCATAGGGCTGATGCGGAGGTAACTTGTCAGCCCCCTTTCCCTCAAATACATCCGCAAAGTCTTGGTATACCTGGGGCAAGACAGGGTCAGATGTAGCATGGGCAGCTGCCAGGATGGTAGAAGAATTTTTCTTTGAGCAAGGAACCTTGAAGTACAATTCCCCTTGCACCCAATCCACCAATGGGTTATGAGCTCGCAACCAGGAAAGTCCCAAGACAAGAGGAAACCGGGGCATCTGAGTTACATTAAAGCAAATCTGCTCATTGTGGTCCATTACCTGAAGAGTAAGTGGACAGGTTTCCTGAGCTATTGGCCCAGAACGAAGTAACCGACCCTCAATGGATTCTACCAGCAAATGAGTTTCCTTGTTCTGTATTGGAATTCAATGGCACCGCACAAACCCAGCATCCACAAAGCAGTGAGCTGCCCCAGAGTCTACCGTAGCATACACAGGTACTTTCTGGCCATCAGGAAGCCCTAGAGTTACAGGTACCAGGAAAGGTCCTTGGGGTGTGATGGTATTGTCTGGGAACCCTTCGGTATGCTCAATTCCTGTGGGTTCCTTCAAGGATGGAGCTGCCCTTTTATTGCTGCAGAGGTATCAGCACTTACTGAGGAGCGCTTCAAATGGCAACTGGAAGCGAAATGTCCTCCTCCTCCACAGTACAGGCAGAGATTATGAGAGCATCATCTTGTGTTTTCCTCTGGGGTGAGGCGTGGTCGAGCAGCTCCCAGTCGCATAGGTTCTGGATCCATTCTGCGGGCTTCACCGGATTGCAGATTAGGCACAGCTGGCAGAGGTTGCTGGTTGTAGTTCTTGCCTCGGGAGAGGCGACGGCTTTCCAGGCGTCCATCTATCCTGAGACACAGAGTAATGAGTTCCTGTAATGTGTTTGGTTGTTCCACCCTAGAGAGTTCATCCAGCACTTCATCTGCCAATCCTTCCATATACTGAGAAATCAGTGCCAGTTCATTCCAATTCAGATCCTGTGCTATCAAACGGAACGCAGTGGTGTAGTCAAACACTGAATCTTTGCCCTGTTTCAGAGCTCTGAGTCTCCTGTTGGCAGTAGCAGCCTGTACGGGGTTCTGAAAAGCTGAAGAATTGTGATTCAGGAAAGCCTGATAATTATCCAGTAGAGGTGAAGCACTGAGGAGTAAAGGAGTAGCCCATTTAGCCACCTGTCCTTTCAACAAACTGATGATAAAGCAGACCTTAGACCTCTTGTTAGGAAATTCTTGAGCACGCACCTCAATAAACAGCTGGCATTGAGCCAAGAATGCAGGGAATTCCTCTAACTTGTCTTCAAACCAGTCAGGAGGCAGCAAAGGGCAAACGGGGCTGCAACCCAGCCGGTGCTGGAGTGTGCTGCAATTGAGTAATTGTCTGAGACAAAAGCAGCACTTGGTTTTGCAAAGCTGCCAGTGGTGTCATCCCAACAGCCCCCCCTTTTCCATTCTGATTGAAGAAGTTTGGGTGGGAGCAAACTGTCCAGCCCCGCACACAGAGCACACACACAAACAGGGTTCAGTTCTTTGCCAAGATCTTTAGTGGAAAGCCAGGCAAGTTCAAGTCCTTTGCTAACAATCAGTTGCCAGATAAACAACAGAATCCAACTCCCAGCAATTACCAGTCCAAGTCAAAACCAGAATATCTCATGGAAACCAGATGCCAAACCCAAGGGAACAGATCAAGCCATTGTCCAGGAAGCCAGTCCGAAATCAGGAAACAGAGCCAAGGTCACAGACAGGAACATGATTGCAAGTTCAAATGATAAGTTGCTCCCACAGAGAGCTCAAGGTGAGCTTATCAGCTTTATCTCAAAACAGGGAACACACATTACTTCTGGAAAGGCTCCTGCTAGTACTCAGGGCTTCCTGACCTGATTCCCCATCTAGCATCAAAGACCCTTTCCCTAGCTCTCCTGGTAGCGTGTCTTTGCAGAATCCTGCTCATAGCCCTTCTAGGGGGAGAATATATGTTTTCAGCTGAGTCATCAGACCCAGCTGCCTGCTGACTTGCGCTGCAAGGCTCCTCCAGCAGCTCTTCACCATTTAACCCTTCAGAGTCAGGTTCTGTGACAGGTAGTGTCCTGGCATGCTGGCCAATCAGTAGCTGTGCAAGGACAGGCATAATCCTGCCTCCCTGTCTGACTGGCCAGTGCCACAGAGAAGGAAAGATGACTTCACAGCCTGCTTCTTCACTGGAGTTTAACCCTGCATGAGCCCAGAGAAAGGTAAGACATTAGTTGATTATCTCTGGTTCCAATTCCCACCTGGGCTCATGCACTTAAACCATCCCTAGTTGGGGCCCTTAGGCAGGATTAAAATATAATCCTTCCTGAAAGCTTAGGCCAGCTTCTGCTAGTAGGAGTTGGCCAAAACGAGCTAAATGGACCAATGGGCTATCTCAATACAAGGCAGCTTCCTTTGTTTGTATGTACAAAACTCAATTTTTGGTCACTGTGGTGATAACAGGATTTGAAAGGATCAGACAAGTTCTAGGTTTACTTACAAGAAGTTTATTGAGTAACTTACACAGACACACTATAGCATGACAGTGTGGCTCACAAGTCAGCACAAAAAATCCAAAACCCCACTGAGGGAAGCAAACAATCTTAACACTTTGTTTTGTTTGCATCAATGGATTGCAGCTGAGTAATACATTATTACTTTGTTACACTTTGAAGAGCAATACAGGATGTGAACTTCTTCCTATCCAGTATCTCACCATGATAGACTCAAGTACAAACATCAAAAATATAAAAAGCTCTTAGTGTCATTTGATAAGCACAACTGTTGTCTCTGGCTCTCTTCATTTTTCAAGAACATCAGCTTGAGTATCCTTTCTCCTCCATCTCAGAACCATGAGAACACTGAAACAATTTTGCTTTTCCAAACAAAATGGAAGATAGCAGATCAAAATGGGAGACAGATAACTCATCTGAATAGTGGGCCCAACAGCATTTCATATCAACTTTCCTTACGCTGTCTTCAACTGTGTCAGAATAAAGGAATCCAGCTCCTCTTTCAAGATGACAACTTTGTGATTGGCTTGAAATAAGAATAGGCCCAGTTTATATTTATATTTTTTTACTTTTTGCCAAGTAAACTGAATAAAAAGAAGTAACACAAGAAAACTAGGTCGACAGAGCAAAAGAATTATTATCCCTTGAATCAGGCCACAAACTCACCTTGCCTTAATTCTCAAAGGCCTCATTATATTCTCTGCAAGTTAACAAAAAACAACCTTATAAATCAGAGACAAAATTCCAAGTACCATTATTACAAATGTTTGCTGACACTACTAACTAGGATTTTAGAAAGAAACATAAGCAAACAGGCTGCAGTTTGCTCTAGCTTTAGGGGACAAAAACAAAAATCTGTTCATCATTAGTTTGTTAGTTCACATGTGGGAGCTCACACCTCTCACCAACAATTCATCTCTTACTTGCAGGCACTTCTCCTCAAATGGAAGGTGCTCTTCCCTAATAAAAAACACAGTTGCTCTGCAAGCTGTAACCTCTTTCTGCCTGCCTTAGCTCAATACATTTTTTCAAAATGGTAGGCTGCTTAATGACCTTACAATGCAATGCAGGAGGATCTACTTAACCCAGTCCTATTGACAGTTGTCTGGTTTCCTTCAAAATTTCTTAGAGATGCCATCTAAGAAGAACTTTTAAAACTCTGTTTCCTATGCTATTTCACATAATCATATGAGCATGAGGTCACTTTTGAAGAGTATACAGAACCTTTAGTAGCTCCAAAATCCTTCAGCCAGCTGGAGCCTGTTAGGAACAGAATTAATTTTTTGTGCTCCGTGGCTTCACTAGCTATAAATGTAATTATGTTTATAACTAATGTCATGTGTCCAGGTTGCCTGAAGGACCACAGCTCTCTGCATCTACCTGTCCAGGTCTTAGGATATTCAGGAGGTACCTTTCTTTCTATCCCACAGATATACGAGTATTTGGTGTGTTGATCTCCTCCTTACCATCCTTCTGATCACAAGGAAATGTATTATTATTTAAATAGTCCTTTGGCACTAATGGGAACTTTTTTTTTATTTTTATGTTTTGCTGTTGCTTTTACCTGGCTTAAAACAACATCATTTTACCATATATACCCAAGTATAAATCAACCCGAGTATAAGTCAAGGCTCCTAATTTAACCCAAAAAAACTGGGAAAATTTATTGACTCAAGTATAAGTCTAGGGTGGGAAATGCAGCAGCTACTGGTAAATTTCAAAAATAATAATAGATACCAATAAAATTACATTAATTGAGGATAAATATTTTTGAATATTTATTTCAAAGAAAAACAGTAAATTAGCTCTATAAGTGCAAAACACAAGCTAAAACACAAGAGTTAAAATTCGTCAAAACTGGATTCCTCATCGTCAGTATCTCCAAACAGAGCTTCATCTGTAGCAGGTGTGAGGCTATCAGCATAGACATTGTCATCATCACTGAGTTTGCAGTCATCATCATCACTGCTATCGGTCTCATACAAAGCGCTGTCTTCACTGCCATACATAGTGTTACTAATGCCACATTTCTTGAAGGTGTGATGCACCATGTCCTCTGGAATCTCTTCCCATGCATCACGAACCCACTTGGCTATCATTTCTATGTTGGGTTTCATCAGATCTCCAACTTTTGTCAGTTGGGCTTGACCAGAGGACATTCATTTATGCCACATCTTTTGCACACGGTCTTTGAAAGGTTTATTTAAACACACATCTAGGGGCTGCAATACAGGTGGGAACCCACCTGGAATAACAGCCTAAGTAACTTGAGAAGACTTTGCCAGTTTTTTATGTTACCCGATGTGTGGGCTCTGAACATATCCCAAACTAGCAAGAATAGTTTTCTCTTTAAGGCTAGTCTGGGCTGTCCATTCCAAATTTCTTCCAGCCATTTTTTGTTCTGTCTTCATCCATCCACCCCTTCATATGTGTGCACACTGTAATGCCTGGTGGGAATGTGACGTTCTTAGGCAAGGTCTTTATTTTAAAAATAATGACAGGCCTCAGCTTAGTTCCATTAGCCAAACATGACAGAACTGTGATTTTTTTTTAAATTTCCTGTGGTTCTGAGGAAAACAGTTTTGTCTCCCAAACTACTTGCCACAGTTCTGTTCCTTGGAAGATCAAAGGTCATAGGTGTTTCATCCATATTCCCAATATCTCCCAGGCCATAGTTATGGCTCTTTCTTTGTTTTATGATGAATGAATGGAATGACATCAGTTTTTCATCAAGTTCTTTTGGCAACTTCTGTGAAATCTTTGTTCTTTGCTGCAAACATAGGTCAAACCGATTCATGAAGCAGGTACACCATCCTGCTGATGTAACAAAATGTTCAATGCCTGGTGCTTTTAATTTGTCATCTTTAGCCAATTGAAGGGCACATAAGTGAATTCCCATGCATGTTACACAGTAACCATGTTGTTGACACTCCATAATCCATTTATGCAATTCAGTCTCTAGAGCCCCATATGAAGTCGTTAAACCATGTCAAGCTTTTTTGCCTTTAGAATCTTTTCCAAGTCAGCTTTCATTTCCCTCAGTCCCTCACTAGTTTCTCATCAACACAAAATTCTCTACTTGCAATACTGTTAATGCTTTCTTCTGCTCTTGACACAACCTTAAGTTTGAAACCAGTTTAGTATGACCTGCATTTTTGTTTCAGTCCAGGATTTGAAGTACTGGGTTCCATTTCTATCAGAAAAAATTCTGCCCATAGTGATTGAATTCTCAAAATATACTGTAATATTTTTAGGCCATTTTTCTTCTTGGAAAAGGACCCAAGGTGGCTTATAGTAATGAGGGACAATTTACATTTAAGACATATTCAAGTTAAGCACAGGAAATTAGAAGATACATCTTAGAACATTAAAAGGTAGCATTAAAGCTACCAAGAGCACAAAAAGGAAAAAAAATCCATTATGAGGGAGTGAAACTAGCATGGAAACACTGGTGTTCTTATGAGATCAATCAATGCAATCATGTACGGCAATCCATCTAAAAGTCACATTAATAGGTAGTCCATCATTTAGGGAAAGCTTGCTTGAAAGCTGCTTACATTCCTACCCCTTCAAAGATTCCAGGCCCTGTATACCTGTAATTCAAAATAACACACTCAGTCTGTAGTCCACGAAAGCTTATGTCATAATAAATGTGGTCTTCTTTGAGGTGCTAGAGCACTGTGTTGTTCCTGGTGGATCAGATCGATATCAGTATTCCTTCCTTCCATGTGGGTTTGGCCTCTTCTCTAAATGCCCACAAAATCTAAGATAAGAAGAAATATTTTATTTCTCTATAGAGCAGTGATTCCCAAACTTTTTTGTGTCATGACCCCCTTTTATAATTGCCAAGTAACTGGTGACTCACCCACCCCATGATATTTGCATAAAAGGACATTTTTAATAGGGTAAATTCATCCCTTCTCTGAATATAGAGTATTTTTCTCATAAACACTAACTTTAATATCCCACTCTGAAAAATCAAGGAAGAAATTATTAAACACAGACTACAATACATATAAGTTAACCCAAGAACCACAACCACTATGCCTCCCCCCCAATACACAGAGGGTCAGATCTGAAATGGAGAGAACATGCTGACATTAACCATAATGGCATTAAAAATTTAATTAAAGGTATCTCCATCTTATATAACAAATTTCCTTAATCCAATACCGTACAACTACAGTGGACTTCAAGTCCATCAACCCTACAACAATAGAGGACATGACACATTAAAAACTAACTCCTATATTTTAAGATAAGCAGTAAACTGAGGTTCAAATAGATGAGGTTATTGTCAATCCACCATATCTAACCAATTCTAAATTCGACACGGAGGTTTGTTTTGAAAGAAATGGGTATGCCAAAACATTTGAATCTCCTAATGCATAACATTTGCTGAATTTGATAGCAGCGGCGAGCTCAGAATTTAAGGGTGCGCCTTCGCCTCTGCTCTTTTAATATGTTCTATTTTAACTCATGTTGATTTGTTGGTTTCGTCTCTTACTGCTCTGTATTGTATTTTTTGCCTGTGTTTGCTGACTTGTTCAGCCATGTTCGCCGCCCAGAGTTCCCGTTGGGAAGATGGGCGGGATATAAATTCAACAATAAATAAATAAATAAATAAACATGTAGACAAGAAGCTACCATTAGTACAGACTTATGGAAAGACAGAATACTTTCCTATAGACAAAGGTTTCAGGCACATGTGCATTTTATCCCTTACCTGTTCAGCCTCTATGAAAGACATATAGAAAGCCAGAAGATGAGAATTCTCTTGGCTGCCATGGACCATCACTAATATCTGTTGGCAGCAGAGGCAAGAAAGCTCTTCCCAGGCAGTGCACATGTGCCCACGGAACAGGTGCTTGTGAGGGCCCCGTCCCTTTCTGCTGCTGACTGGGAGGTGAAGCAGATGTAGGAGCCGCCAGCACCCTACAGCCACCACTTTTTAAAAATCCTGCAGCTCCCCCCCCCCAAAAAAAATCAGGTGCTGCACAGTCAGGCGCTGCACCTGGGCTCCTGCTTCACCACCACCACATGGTCATGAGCTTTGTCAATCTGGGTGAGTTGGGGTGGGTGGATGGTGGTGAGTGGTGCCGAAGCAGGAGCCCAGGTGCAGGGGCTGACTGAGCAGCACCTGATGGGGGAAAGTGCCAGGTATTTAAAACTTATTTTTCTCTCCCGAAGCAAGTGCTGATGGCAGACATTGGCACTTGCTGCGGGAGAGGGAAAAAAAAGGTTTTAAAAACCTCAGCTTCTTCCACTACATGCCCGATGGGGGGGGGGAGAGAAGCGGCTGGTGTTTTAACCTTTTGTATCTCCTCATGCAAGTGCCGATGGTGGACATTGGCGCTTGCTTCAGCAGAGAGAGAAAAGGTTTAAAACCCCACCACTTCTCCTCCCCCCATCGACCTACCGTACACAGCCGAGTATAAGTTGAGGACCCCTTTTTTCAGCCCCAAATTAGGGCTGAAAAACTCAACTTATATTTGACAATATACGGTACTATTTGTTTTAATCCAATACATTTCATGTTGTTTCATGTTGTAGTTGTTTCTATTTTTTCAACATGAACTATTTATTAAGAATGTATGTCTCCAAATTCTTCTACATGAGTTTTTACTCTTTGAATATTCTCTATTGGGTTTACAATAGTCAAAAGAGCATCGTCCGCGAATAAACTGATTTTAGTTGCCCCATCTTTCCCTATACCTTTAATAGATTTATCGTCCCTTATGGCATTTGCCAGGAGCTCTATAACAATACAAAAAAGGACTGGAGAAAGAGGACATCCTTGTCTAGTTCCTCGGCCTAGGGTAATTTGTTCAGTCAATCCGTCATTAACTATTATTGAGGAAGTGCCCGTTGAATATAGTTGATTTATTACTCCCAAAAAGGATTTCCCAAATCCCCATTTTTTTAACAATATTTTTAATGTAGGCCATTGAACACAATCAAAAGCTTTAAAAAGATCTAGAGATAGCATCCCAGCTTTAGTAGTACTCTTTCCCATTTCATAAAGAACATTCAAATTCCTTCTAATAATATTTGCCATTTGTCTACCTTTAATAAAACCACATTGATCCTCTTTAATATATTTAGCTATAAATTTATTCATTCTTTTAGCCAAAATTGCTGTGAAAATCTTAGCATCTTGATTTAATAAGGATATTGGTCTGTATGACCCAATATCCATTAAATTTTTATTAGGTTTTGGAATTAAAATAGTTAAAGAATGGGTCCAAGATCTCGGAATTTGTTCTCCATCCAAAATTTCATTATATAGCTTCTTTAATTTAGGTATTAATACTGCTTTAAAAAGTTTGTAAAATTCAGGTCCCAGAGCGTCCACTCCGGGCGTTTTATTATTCTTTAATTTGTCTATTACCTCGCTTATCTCTTGGTCTGTAATAGGCTTTTCCATTTCCAGCATATCTTCCTGTTCCAAGACCCTCTTTAAATTCTTAGTGATGTACCTTTCTATATCCTCCTTAGGTTTATTTTTTGCAGTATATAACAACTGATAAAACTCTTGTATAGCTAACACCTTTTCCTTCATTTGTGTGCATGTCTTACCTGAGGAGTCTTTTATAATCCCTATTGTATTCTTGTCTTGTCTTTTCTGTGCTAATCTGGCTAAAAGTTTTGAGTTCTTGTTGCTGTATTCAAAAAAATTTCTTTTTAGGTACAGAAGATTCCTTTGTGTTTGTTGTAAATCTAGATCTTCTAACTCTTTTTTCCTTGCTTCAATCAACCTCAGTATCTTATTATCCTTAGTAAGAAAGAATTGGGATTCTAAATCTGCTATTAATTTTTCTAATTTTCTTTTATTGAGTTCTTCCTGTTTTTTAGTTTTAATATTTTCTTTTATTATAAGACCTCTAGCTACCGCTTTCAGGGTGTCCCATATGATTTGCGTTTGGCTACCTGCCTTTTCGTTTATATCCCAAGTTTCCAACCAATCTTTTTTAATCTTTTCCAGCACTTCTGGATGTTGAAATATTTTTAAATTCATTCTCCATCTTTTAGCTTCTCTATAATTTTTATTTGTTGCTAAATCAATCGACATTAAAGCATGATCAGATGTTTTTATGATCTCAATTTCAGTATTATTTATCTTGGGTATTAGGCTTTGTGAAACAAACACAAAATCTATCCTAGAATAGGTTTTGTGCACTGGTGAGTAGAAGGTGTATTTTATTTCGTCTCCTTTCAGTTCTCTCCAGACATCCTTCAATCCTGTTGTATTTATAAACTTTGCTAGAGTTGTGTGTCTTGTCCTCCACTCTTCCTTTTTACATACCAATTTATCTTTAATTTTATCTAAGACCATATTAAAATCCCCTGCCATTATTAAATACCCCTTTTTAACTAATTCAATCTGATCCCAAAGGAGATTATAAAAGCGGCCTTGGTTAACGTTTGGTGCATACAGATTAACCAAAGTGTAATGATCTTTCCCCATTAGAACTTGCAATATTATATATCTACCTTCTGAATCTTTTACCACATTTTCAACAACACATTCACAATTCCTTGAGATTATAATGGCAACCCCTCTTGCTTTAGATGTGCCAAAGCTTTTTTCATAAATATCAACATTTGGAATTTTTAATTCATTAATACCATCTCTTATTTGATGAGTCTCTTGCAAAAAAGCAATATCTATTTTGTGCCTTTTGATCATCGCTTCGATTCTATTTCTCTTCGAAAATGACCCCAAACCTTTTACATTCAACGTTGCTAATTTTATAAACTTTCCCATAACCTATTTCTTTTGGTTTCAATATTCTGGAATGGTCCCGTTGTGCATACAAAAGTAAAAACACAATCAATTAATAAAAAATAAACTAAAATAAATCTAATCCTCCACCTTAAAAAACTATTCTTTTCTCCCACCCCACCAGCTATCATACTGTTTAGCATGTGCTTCAAGGGGATGGGAGGGAGGAGGTCGTCCACAGACATTAGCCAGCCTAGATCTCATTAGCTCTTAAGTAGCGTGTTACTGTAAAATCTATAAGTTTATTCTACCCCCCTCTAAACCACCCTCTCACCACCACCACCCCCTCAAACAAACAAACAAACAAACAAACAAAACAAACAACACAAAACAAAAAAGGGAAGGGGGGAGAGGAGGGGGGAAGGGAAGAAAAGGGATAATAAAAAAGAAAAAAGAAAAAAAACACCCCAAAAACAAAAATTAAAATTAAAATTAAAAAAAAGGAGGGGGGAGAGGGAGGGAAGGGAAGTGGAAGGGAAAAGGGGGAGAAAATTAAAAAAAGAAAAACAAAGGGGATGATAGGAGGTGAGAGAGGGGGAAAGAGAGAGGAGTAAGTTAAATGAGTTTCAAATATTCTTCATCTTCATCGAAGATTCCTGGAGTCGGAGTAAAAAGAGAGAAATTCACTGTCCTGATGTTGCCACTGAAGTTCCCGGGAGAGGACAGGCAGGACCTGAGTCGTCTTGTATGTTCCATGCTTCAAGAACATGCTGGCCTTCTTCTAGAGAGTGAATAGTGTGTTGAACAGAGCCTTTCCAAACTTTCAAAAATAAGGGGTGGCCCCAAGAATAGCGATAATTGTTCTTCCTTAATATGATTGTGACTGGTCTCATCGATTTACGCCAATCAGCAGTTTCTTTAGAAAAATCTTGAAAAACTTGCACAGTTGCATCTCCTCTCTTAAGAATATTAGGATTGGCTCTAATTGAAGACATAAGACGCTCTTTATTTACATAAGAAGCAAATCTTACTATCACTGGTTTTGGGGCCCCATCTCTTGACTTGCCCAGATAATGAACTCTCTCTAAATCTTCGTCCTCTAGTTGTTTGGGCAGAAAGGAGTTAAACCAGGTTAAAACTTCCTGTTTTTAATGATGCCCCTTTCTTTTGAATAACAAAATTAATCAGTTTGGCGTTCTGTCTGCGGGAATAATCTTCAATATAAGTCAGTTTTTTATTAGTTTTGAGTAAAGCCTGCTTCTGAGAGTTAATTTGAGTTTCATTTTCCGTTACATGTATCTCCAGATTTTTAAATTCTCCTGCCAAATTATCAAGCCGCTGGCCATTTAACTTTATTTCATGTGATAAATCTTGTTTAGTGCTTTGAAGATCTTTTGAAAGGCTATCCATTCTACGTATCACGTCCTGTTGATTAACACTCATGATGCTAGCTAGCTCCGTCCTCATTAAACGCAGTTCCTTCATGAAGTCTTGATCTATGGGGGGAGGAGTAGTCTCCCTCCTACCCTTCTCAGATCCTGACGCCATTTTTACCCCTCCGTCGTCTGGGGGCTGCTCGATACGCTGTAGAGCTGTGTGCTGTATCAGATAATTTCCTAGTCCAACCTATTGGCTGGAGTTTCTTTTTTGCTCTCTTGCCCGGCATATAATTAGTCAAAAGACAGACATCAGAAAGTCTAACTGTTTGTAATCATCTGGTAACTTCCAAGCAGCCGAGATGCAGTTTTCTAAGCAGCCAGCGGCCAGCAGAATAAAGCAGGCAAAACCGAAAGTAACTCCTTTTGCTTATAAATCAAATTAACTGCTCTAGAAAAACACACACATTGCTTCTCCTGACACCCGAGTAATTTATTGATGCATTACTCACGGCACCACGGCATTTAAACAGTAGTTTTAAAGCTCTTTTTAGATCGCGGCACAGAGCTCTAAGATCAGGCTGCCGGCATGTCTTGGTGGGCGGGACTATGGTATAGATCTCAGAAAGAAGGAGGAATAGGTATACCCAATATAAAAAATTATTATATAGCCAACCAACTTAGTTCTTTGGGGGAAATTCTTTTTAAACCACAGAAGCTAATATGGTGGGAGCAAGAGTCTTTGGATATAAAGGGGGAAATAAACACATTTTTATTCACGGAAGTTAAGAACAAAGTAAAGATTGACAACCCCCTATTGAACAGTTTAATTGTTACATGGAGAACATATAGGAAAATCTTGTCTCCGAAGGGATCCCCACTGGCTTTAGTTAGTGACTTGGAAAGCTTTCCAGACAACTTGAAGCATTATTTGGAGTTATTTAAAATTAAGAAAATAGCTAGACTAAAGGATTGGATGCTCAAGATTAAAACAATTCAGGATATAAAAAATATTTTGCAACCCAGTGATTTAACATGGTTAAATTATATTCAACTAGGAAAATGGATGAAGGACTGGGGAAAGAGAAATAATCAAATCAGAGAATGCACAAAATTCGAACATTTCCTACTATCGCTTGAGTCTGAACAGGAAAATTCAGAGAAAGGAATAACACGTAAAATATATAAAATATTAGGGGAATTATCAGAAATGAAGGAGTTAAACACCCTGAGAGAAGTTTGGAACCAAGACCTTAATGTACAGATAGAGAAAGAAGACTGGAAGAAAATTTGGAATATGAGAATTTTGAGATCATTATCGGTCAGGATAAAAGAAAACTACTTCAAATTGGTTTCTAGATGGTATTTAACCCCAGTAAGACTAAATAGAATGAATCCTGCTTACTCTAAGATATGTTGGAAATGTGAAAAAGAGCTTGGTACTTACTTGCATCTTTGGTGGGAATGTGAAATAGTCCAAAGGTTCTGGAAAAAAGTGTTTTTAGAGCTAAGTAATATGATTAAGATAGATATAGATTGTAATCCAGAGATAGCTTTATTATCATTGTTAACAAGTAAAGATTATGATGTTACAACAAAGGAACTAATAGCAAATTTTATGACAGCTGCCAGATTAATTATAGCAAAAAATTGGAAGTCAAAACTAGAATTCAAGATGGAAGACTGGTATAATGAACTTTGGGATATAGCTATAAATGATAAACTGTCCTGCAGTTTAAAGGTTAAACGAGGAGAAATGAAAAAAGACATTTTCTACGATATCTGGGGTAAATTTTATAGATTATGTACTAGTCGAAGGAAAAGGGAAAGAGTCCACGAATATCTCACAACAATTCTGGAGAAGAGAACTTTAAGAAGACCACTAGAAGAATAGAAGATGGAGCAACGAATAAGAATGTATGGATGGCCCCGTGGGATGGGGGTGCACTTATATTGTTTGTTGTAGTTTTTCTAATTTCCATTTTCTTATGTAGTTTAAAATTTAATAAAAAACATTAAAAAAAAGAATGTATGTTGTAAGTGCTCTTGACCCTTTTAAAAGAGAAGGGAAGATATAATATATACAGTACAAACACATGTGACATCAATGTAGGCTCCTGCCGGGCTTGTCCCGGATTGGGGCCGCTTTGTCTCCCCGGTAGCCGTAGTTTTGGTGCGAAAGAGGAGAGCACGTGATCCCCGGGCTGGGCAGGGATCAAAGCCCTTAAAAGGGCAGCCCGTGCTCCAACCCTCCTCTTTCGCGTCAAACTGCATGTCAGAGGAGGACATCGGAGGATCTCTGGCAACGTGGGAGGTATGTGGGGCTCGTGCTTCAGCTGGGCCCCGGGTGATATCCATCAGCAGCACCCCACTGGGCTTTGGGAATGGGAGGGTGTCTAGAGCCCCATTGGGCTGTCAGCTAACTCCCCTCCACCCCTGCCCTCCCCTGACCGAGGCGCCAGCCCTTTCAGCTCAGTTACCGGATCGTTGGGTGCATCAAAAACAAAAACCCAAAACACTAAAGCTGGAGAGAGCCGTGTCTGTTGAGCTGCTGGCTCTCGAGCACTGCCAAGACCACTAGGTTGTCGGCCTGCTGGCTCTCGAGCACTGCCGAGGCCCCGCAGGTGTGCTGGAGCGCACACTCACTAATTCGTCGGCTTCATGCTGAGCCCTTCCTTTAGCCTCGTCGAGGCACACGCTGTCCCGACCGCCCCACACAGTGGGTGGCAACATTGTTCTGGCCGGCAGAGTGCCAGTGCGGGACTGGGCTTAGTGCCTGGCTGTGACAAAACCCTGGAAACAGGAGTAATGAATATACAAATCATCAGCCAATCCCAGCAGGAGGGCGGGGAATGGTATGATATAAAAAGGGTGGAGCCTAGTCAGTTCAGTTAAGTTGAAGGTTTTGAGAGTGAGTGCTGGGATAGAGCACTGCTCTGTTGGAGTTCTGTCAGGCAGTGAGGGCTATACTGTTTACTAGTTATTGAAGACAGGGAGGCTTGTAGAGTTGATTAAATCTATTGTATGTTAAAGACAATGCATACCATCCTCAGACATTGTTATATTTATTATTTTCTCAATAAACTTCACTATTGTTTTGATATTTTACATCTGAGTCTGTCCCAATTCATGAGGCGACGATTTTAAAAGGTGGCAGCATTACCAAGTGAATAAAAGGTGGCAGCATTACCATTTCCATCACAGTTACACGTGTAAAAGGGAGGTGTCATCACAATTTGGTGGCACAGCAGTGGGATGTTGAAATAAAACCCGGTTGTGCCTTTGAAAACTTAGTCTGTGAAAGGGGTGATGTCACAATTTGGTGGGTAGTGGTCGGATTTCGAATACATCCAGTTTGCCTGAGGGAAAAAGTCACCAGCTCAAAATATTTAGCCTCTACCCTGTGAAGAAATTGATACTGGAAGTGTTAAAAGAAGCCTTTAGTAAAAGTTAGCCCTCAAGTGTTGTTGGTAGTCTGTGGAAGTTCCTTTGAAAAGGGGTTAGGACTGAGAATTAGGTGAAGCTAATTTCAGTTCTTGGGAAGCCCTGTGTGTGAGAGAGGAATTCAGACTTAAAATCCTGTAGTGCTAACTGATTTTCTTTGGTGGGCCTGTTAGAGTCTGGAGGCCAGGATTCCAAAAGGAAAAGGAATCTGGCTTGACAAATTATAGGACACCTGGAGGAGAAAATCTGAAAGGATAAACTGAAATCTACAGTGGTTTGTTTGGGGAAACTGCCTGAGAGTCACGGAACTCTGTGCTGTCCAGCAGCCTGAAAATTAAAAGGTGCTGAGACAAATTTTCTTTGGGGGTGAGACCCAAAGCGTTTGCCCTGGAATTTAGGGTGGCTTTGGTAAAGGTCTGGAAATATCACCCTGGGTGTTAACAGAAAGAAATATCCAAAGTAAAAGGTCTGAGAGTCTGTAGGGACAGAAAATTTACCTCAGAAACTGAAGAGACCTGAGGAGATTTAAAGCTGACAAAAGTTCTGTAAAGCAGGAGTGCCTGACTGGAATCCCTTATATGAGATTAGGGGAGCCAGAGAAAAGTTATAGGTTAAAAGCCAAAGAAATATATTTAAATCTGTGTATTTTAAACACTGAGATATTATTTAAAGAAAGAGTTTGAAGTCTGGGCACTGTGCCAATCTTGCCCTTGGCAACAGTAGCTTAACAGGAGTCAGAAACTGCCAGAGAGCTGAGGTAAAAATTTTTTACAGTTGCCATTGAAATAGCTGTGACCTAGTCTTAACGTTTTCTTAAGAAAGAAATAATATATACACCACATAAATAAAAAGATTTTGATTTCATGTCAGTTCCAAAAGCAAAATCTAAGAAAGCAAAGAGGGGAATGGTAGCTGAGGGGGCTGTAGCCATTGTGTTTGAGGAAACACCAATTTCACTCAGATATGCAGAACCTGATAAGGACCAAAGTCTTGAGAGATGGTGGTTGGAACAGGAATATAAATTACAACAATTAAAGCTAGAACAAAATCAGAAAGACAGAGAAAGAGAGATGGAAAAAGAAAGAATGGCCAGAGAAGAAAGACAAAAAGAGAAAGAAAGAGAGATGGAGAAAGAAAGAATGGCCAGAGAGGAACGGTTAGAATGAGAGTGAATGGCATATCAGTTAGAGATGCGAAAACTTGAGTTAGCTAGTCAGGAAAATACCAATAATAATAATAATTTGAATGAAACTCCCAAGAGAATAGATTTGAAAATGGCCCACAGTGAGGGGTCTGAACTTAAGCTGCTGTTGGGGACGCCTTTGCGGCCAGGGAGTTTTGGTATTTGATTAACAACCGGTGGTTCAGACAGTGGAAGAAATATGTAGGCTTTGACAGCTGGGACTGGTATAATGTGGGAGAGCCCAACCTCTTCCCAGGGCCAATTGACAACTCGGGGCTTTTTGCAGATTCAAAGACTCAGATGTTGAAAGAGCACCTTATTGATAAATTGGATTATGTTTTAATTCATACTGAAGCCTGGAATAAATTAGTAAATTGGTATGGGTGTGTAGAGGGGCAGAAGCCAATTGTGCGAAAAGTTGTAGAATATGGTCTATTTGTGAAATATTGTAAAGTGGATGTATATCATTTGGAACTGAAGCTCTGTCAAAACAGTGATCCTAATAATCTTGTAAGCTGTTATTTCAGCAAAGCGGATACCATTGATACTATTGGAAAAGAGATGCAGAAGCTGTTTAATATTCCTGATGGGAAGGAAATTAGGCTGTGGCTCAGATATATGAGTAATACCAGTATTTATGAGCAGTTAAGCAAACTTGACAGCACTATAGAAGATGCAGGGCTCTACCAGAGACAGGTGGTGGTAATAGAAGTAAAGAATGAAGATGATACTTGGCCCAGACAGTCTCCTGTGACAAAATCGGGCAGTGCAATCAACAGAAGTCTGGCTACCTCCTCAAAATTGACAGCAAGCCCTTACTCCACAACAGTTGTCTCTTCAGACATTACAAATGGTGACTGCAATAACTCATATGGTTTGAACTCCAGTCATAGAATAGGAGTTTCAGATCAAATCCCAAGAGCAGGTTTAATTGGAATAGATGTTTTAGAGCATGTGCAGAGTGCTTTTGGAGTAACACGAGCTCAGACACATCCAGCTGAACCAAGCAGTGAAAACAACACAGTTATAAATCAAATGTCAGTAGAACTTGAGAGGGAATCTCAGCAGTCTGAAATGGTAGGAAAAGACAACTTAGCCAACATTATAAAAGGGACAGCAGCAGAGTTTAGTCTAGAACAAAGGCAAGATGACAATTTGAAGGGATATTTTGATTTAATGGAATCGAATACACACCCTTTAAGTCCTGAACTCTCTGAAAAGTTCATAATAGAGGAGAGAATGATACAAGCTTGTGAAGAACTTCGTGTACCAGCAGAGAACTCCAGACTGGAAAAATATTTTAAATTAAAAGAAGAAGAAAAATTAGCAGAGCTTGAAAAAGAACAAAATAAAGCAATAGCAGAAGAGCTGAAAGAAGCTAAAATTCTGCAGGCATCAGTTATTGGTGAACTCAAAAATGAAATTTCACCTTTAAAAGCACTTTTAGAGATGAAGGAAACGAACCTGGAGGAAAGGAGGAATGAATCTGATACATTTGTTTTCGAACTCCAGAAGAAATCAGCAGAACTAGAAGTAATTACTGCAGTGGAAAACATTAAAGAAAAGGAAATATATAATATAGAAATGCAATTGTCTGGTGCATCAGAAAGTAAAGAAGATTGCTTACAGCAACTTACATCAATGAAAGCAGAGCTTGAAAAATAAATATTAAATAATGAGCAACTTTGTCTGTGCCAGGACCCTGCCTGTCATGGAACCCGAATGTGAAGGGTTAAATGCTGGAGAGCAGCAGGAGGAGCCTTGTAGTTCAACTCAGCAGGCAGCTGAGTCTGAGGACGCAGCTGAGGGCACATTTCCTCCTCCTATAAGGGCTAGGAGCAGGATCCTGCAAAGGAGAACTAACAGGAGAGCTAGGGAAAGGATCTTTAATGATAGGCGTAAAATTAGATCTGAAAGCCCTGAGTTCTAGCAGGAGCCTTGCCAGAGATATGGGTGTGCTCCCTGTTTTAGGATAAAGCTAGCAAGTTTACCCTGAACCCTCTGTGGGAGCAACGCGTCACTTACCTTGCCACCACGTTCCTGTGTGTTATCCTGACTTTGTTTCCTGACCTTGGACTGGCTTCCTGACTACGACGTTTCTCTGTTTCCCTTGAACTTGGCATTTGGCTCTGTAAATTATTCTGGATTGACTCGGACTGTACTTTGTACTTTATCTGGATTACAACTAAAGTTCCTGGCAAAGAACTGAACTTGGCTTGCTGTGTGTTTTGTGTGCAGGGCTTGACAGTCTGGATGGGAACAAAGTGTCACTGGGCAAGGACCAAATGATACAAGAAGGGAATAAGATCGCTGATGAATTTAGAAAGCTGCAGGAAGCTGAAAAGCAAATAGAAAACTGTGTAAAGCAGAAACCCTACTTGGAAGTGAAGGATGCTAATGACAGACCTGATTTGGTGGTTGCAAAAGACACCTGGGAAAAAAAACTACAGCCTGTGAACATCGTGCTTCAGCGGATCCGAGAGGACGAGAGGATGAAAAGAGCATCCAGGTGGCGACTAGGAAATCCAGAAATCAGCTACCTGAGACACGTCGTGGGACGAGGCGTGATCGACACCTTGCAGAGGAAGATTGACGTGATCGACTTTTGGCCAAGACAGACCAACAAAAAGGTGAGATCTTTTTTTGGACTTGTGGTATATCACAGGAGGGTTAGTCCACATTTGAGCACCATTGCAACACCACTGACTGAACTGACAAAAATGAAGCACCCGTATGTCATACAGTGGTCGCTTGAATATCAAGCTGCATTTGAGGGGACTCTAATGAACTGTACCAGGAGTGGTGTCAAAGAGTTGAATCCCACATTCCAAGAACCCAATGAAAAATGGCATCAATTTATTTTGAACTGGACTTTGAATTTATGTGCCTGAAGAAGTGATCAACCGTGGCGTATCATCGTCCAGCCGTTACAGCAAGAGGTGGAAGACATTGATTACATGGACCATGGTTAAATAATAATAATGTAATATTGTTATTTTATTGCTGATGTAAGAGAAAGTTGTTTTAAAAAGTATGGAAATGTAATGTCATAAAATGTGAAAACCATAACTTAATGTAAGTTAACTGTAAATGAAAAATGCAAGGTAATGTATAATCAGAGCTTAGTATAAGTGAAAATGTTTATGTGATATATAGAATGAAAGTTAAGAAAAAAAATTGTATGTATATTGGTAAGTAAAATAGCTTAAAATGTAGACCAAATATATATATTTATGCATCTTAACATAGATTGATTCTATGATGATTGATAAGGTAGTTACAGGTATTTGAATTTGTTTAACCAATGTAACAAGAGTATACTCTATTCAAAATGTAATGTTATAGAAAGAATTATTGCATTTCATGATATTATATAGTAATAAGGTTGAACATGTTATAAAACAGTTTATAGACATGCAGAATTGAAGCTGATAAACAGAAGGATGTATGAATTAGTTAAATGGGCTCCAGAAGAGAATTTTAAGTGAGCAAACCGAGGTAAGTTTACTCCCTTAAAATTTCTTTATAAGGGGGGGAGGTATTATGACAAAACCCTGGAAACGGGAGTAATGAATATACAAATCATCAGCCAATCCCAGCAGGAGGGCGGGGAATGGTGTGATATAAAAAGGGTGGAGCCTAGTCAGTTCTGTGAAGTTCAGTTAAGTTGAAGGTTTTGAGAGTGAGTGCTGGGAGAGAGCACTGTTCTCTGAGAGTTCTGTCAGGCAGTGAGGGCTATACTGTTTACTAGTTATTGAAGACAGGGAGGCTTGTAGAGTTGATTAAATCTATTGTATGTTAAAGGCAATGCATACCATCCTCAGACATTGTTATATTTATTATTTTCTCAATAAACTTCACTATTGTTTTGATATTTTACATCTGAGTCTGTCCCAATTCATGAGGCGACGATTTTAAAAGGTGGCAGCATTACCAAGTGAATAAAAGGTGGCAGTGGGATGTTGAAATAAAACCCAGTTGTGCCTTTGAAAACTCAGTCTGTGAAAGGGTGACGTCACACTGGCCCGCCTCCCTTCAGCCTCGTCGAGGCCTTTCAGGCGCACTGGAGCACGCTGTTCTTACCCGCCCACATCGCGGGTGGCAGCCTTTTTCTGGCCAGCTGATTGCCGGCACTTGGCTTGGATTTGTGCCTAGACAGACTTCCTTCAGCCTCGGTGAGGCCACGCACACGCGCCAGACCGCAGCGTCTTTACCTGCCCACATAGAGGGCTGAGGCGGTGATCCCCGCTGGGCACCCCGCTATGTCGTAAGCACCTAGCCTGCCAGCACGGAGGGCAAAAGGGACCACTTGTGGTGGGGCAGCCACATTGGCCTGCTGCCTTGAGCCCCTAGCAGAGGGTCTCATTTAGCACAACTTCTCTAACAATCAATACCTGAATTGCATATGAAATTGATTACAAATAATAGTAATAATAATAATAATAATAATAATAATAATAATAATAATAATAATAATAATAATAATAATAATAATAATAATAATAATAAATACAAATAAAGCACAAACAGAACACAGATGGGTGATCCCCATCATGAAGGCCTTTGCCCTTGTACTTAGCGGCGCTGCGGTATTGGTTTATATCCCTAGCATATACCCCAGTTATTTCTTCAGGGAGTTCGACATACTAACAACACACTGGGGACAAAACATTTTGTTTTGGCTGTTCTTGGTCTCCCAGCCCTCAATTTGAGTGTATTGTGAATTCAGTTCAGGTTTTACTCTGCACTTTTACAGGAGCTCCCCTGTGTGCTGGTTTCTTTTTCTTTTCTTTTTTAAATAAATTTTTATTAAATTTTAAACTACATACAAACAAAATAAAAAGGTGCTGGTTTCTAATCCCAAATGGGAAATAGTATAGTAATTATAGAGCAATCACGATCTGAGCTATATGTGCGATATATATGCATCTTTCTAATTTCAAGTCTATTAAGTATCGGTCAACTTTAAATCCTGCTTATGAGTAGGAGCAAAAGATTTTGAAAAGCGTGCTAACACATCTGACACAAACCAGCCCCATTAGTGGTCAGCTGGTGGAAAGCAATTTGCAAGAGTTCAATAACTATGTTTTAAACAAACAAGCCTCCCCCAGTTCTGGTATTTTGTGAGAGGGAGAAGACCTTCCCCCTATGCACCTTGCTCATGCCCTCCAGTATTTTGTATGTTTCAAACTTTCCAGACTAAAGAGCCCCAAATGTTTTAACCTTTCCTCGTGGGGGAGGTGCCCCAGCCCAGTGGTCATTTTGGTCGCTCTCTTTTTGCGCCTTTTCCAGTTCCACTGTGTCTTGGGATGCGGTTACCAGAATTGTGCACAGGACTCCAGGTGCGGCCTTGCTGTCGTTTTGTATAATGGCATTATGATGTTGGCTCTTTTGAGTTCAACCCCCTTTTTGATGGTCCCTAGCATGGAGCTGGCCTTCTTCACCGCTGCCATACATTGTGTGGACGCCTTCGTGGAGCTGTCCACTGGCACACCAAGATCTCCTTCCTGGTCCATGTGGATAACTCAGAGCTGATGGGTTGATGGCTGAAGTTTTGAATTTTTGCCCCAATATGCATTACTTTACATTTGGCTACATTAAAACACATTTGCCATTTCGCAGCCCATTCCCCAAAACTACTGCTGAACAGAAACTACTGCTGAACATCAAAAAATCGAATTCTTAAAAAAAAATTGCCCCTGTGAATATAGTAAATCAGGATAAAGTAAATCCCACCACCACCAAATTTGCTATATTGGTGTAGCTATGCCGTTAGGAACTATGGCATACAAGTCTACCTTCTTTTTCATGAGAAAGCAAATAGAAACAATACAGTTTAATAGCCAGACAGTGGGGATAGATTAAAAATTGGGAGCGTGCAGTTTAAAAAAAAAGGACAGCATATGTGTACAAAAATTAGCATCCCAACATGTTTTATAGTGAGAGCTTTATTTACGTTAAATCTCACTATTAATAGCTTTTTGACAGTATTAAAATGTTTTTTCTTCTCACATGCTCTTTGTAGCTTTAAGGTTACCTTTTAATGTTATAAAATGCCTCTTATAATTCCCTGTTCTTAACTTGAATATATTTTAAATGTGTTGGGCTGTATTATTCTCCACTGAGCATGGGGCAATAAATGAATAAGTATAACCTCAATCTTACTTTACCTATGGAATCATCAGTTATAACAAAGCATTCAGGCATCAGGAGAGAGGCTAATCTGCACATTAGTGGGCTTCGTTGTTGCTTGTTGTTTATAAACTTTCTTGATCATGCATGTGGTTGTCAGTTCTAAGCCAAGCTTGTAGGACAAAAAAAATAGTTGTTCCCTTGAATAAACTAAGCCTTTTCATATGGAGCTGCAGTACAATGTGAATAAAGTGTAGGCAGAGCATCAAAATGCTTCTCTGATGAAGATAATCATCACCTACTAAAATGTTCTTCAATATAATTTGCATCAATTTGGCATTTATAAATATTATTCAAGTTAGCCAGAGCCCCCTGCTTGTCATTAGAATTATCAATCAAAATTGTTCCCCTGTCATCTGGCTCGTAATCGATCTAGAGAAGTATGCACATTACAACAAGTTCAAGATTGTTTTCTGTTTGAGGACATTGAAGAAACAGCATCCTTTTGTTTATGGGTCCTTTTGTTGGAGGATCAGCAACGTTTTGCCATCACAAATTACCCGAATGTTCTCTAAAGCGCAGCCAGCTTTCCATCTAGCTCTTAATGGTAAAGGGAAAGCTTACTGAATACTTGTTGTATTACATTAGCCGGAAACCTCCTGCACAATGGCCCGGCCAGCCTCACCAGCAGAGTTCTAGGCTCTGCAACAGACATAAGCTGGAATGCTGTTGGAATAACTTAACATTATGCCTGCAAGAGGTTGCAAGATATTATGTCCAGACAGTACACATTGTACAGTTTGATTTCACATTTGCGCTGTGCAATTCATGATGTGACTATTTGTGAAATACATATGCAGAACTTCTTTTCTAGCTTTGAGGATATAATTCCCACCTTAGCACAATTATAGCTCCCAATTGTGCAACCTCTATGTGGGGGAGTAGTTCTGCAAGAGGATTCAATTTCCTCTGTCCTCACATTTGGCAGTGATACTGCGGCCTGCACACGTGGATGTGCTAGATAACTGATGAACTGGTTGGAAAGTGTAAGCCTGCAATTTTAAATTTAAAGTGACAAAATTCAAGCTGGCATCCCTCCATCTTGAAAGTGAGTTCGTCTACTGTAAATCAGGGTATTGGAAGGATCACCCAGATATTGTTCAGCCTCATCAGTGAAGGCCACCAGTTATATCTGGCAAGCATATTTGAAGGCCCAGTACTGGGGTCAATGTATTATTATTATTATTATTATTATTATTATTATTATTATTATTATTATTATTATTATTATTATTATTATTATTATTATTATTATTATTATTATAATATACTGTTAAGGGGGGCTGTGGCTCTCACTAACGAGTTGTGTTTCTACGGGTCAGTGCAGCAACGAACCCCTTCGGGTCGTTATTTGTGGCTAAAGATGGGCACGAAACAGAAAAATGGTGTTTTGGTTTTTCATTTGTCGTTGAGAGGTCTGTTTCGGTTTGTTTCCATATGTTGTGAATTTTTTTTTTACCGTTTTTCATTTTTTTGTTTGTCGTTTCTACCCACTTTTTGCACGATTTTTAAAGCATTTCCGTGCGCAGGCATCCCCCAACGCCCCAGACCAGAGGGAAAACACTAAAAAAAAGGATGCTGGCAGAGACACAGTATAGACTAGGTATGCAGGGAGGCTGCAAAGGCAGCAGCGGGCATTGCCCAGGGTGCAAGGCAGCCGCAGAGTGACTGCACTGTGGGGCAAGGGAGGGTACTCACTGAGAGGTACTGAGTACACACGCACACAGGGAGGCTGCAGGACTGAAGCTAGAGTCGCAGCAGAGACAGCAATCCCACCCTAACTCCCACCAGAGACTGCAAGGACGACGGGGGCTGCCAGAGCTTTTTATGCCCTCTGTGGCTGCCAGACCTGCCCGCCCAGTCTGCAGCCTGGGGATGCTATTGGTTGAACATGATCCCATCACATGGCTTGCCTCAATTTTGTGGCTGGTGGCGACACCCATTTTAAAGGGAAAAGAAAAATACAGCGCAATGGGAGAAGACTAAAACAAACCTTTTAAGGACCCCAACCCCCCTGGTAGGTATTATCAGACAATATAAATAATTATTGCTGCATTTTTATGGATGTTCAGGGCGTTTTTTAACATTTAAAACAGCTCATTTCATTGCGCGTCGCCATTAACGGAAATGAAACGTAACAACCTCAATTTTCGTGGTTCTGTTCGTTTCGTTTCATTTTCATCACAATTTTCGTTTGTCGTTTCGTTGCGTAACGGAAACGACAAACGGTAATGGAAACGAAAAAATGTTCATTCCATGCCCATCTCTATTTGCGGCCACAGCTATAAATTTTGGGCTGCAAAATACACTTGATCCTCTGTTTGGGGTTCTCATCTCGGACTTGGTGACCGTGTCCAGGTGGACTGGAGAGGAAAGCACAGAATGAGCTGGGATTGCTTCTCCGCGGTTGCATCCCGTTGCGCCTCTGAAGCCCCGATTGCTGTTCTGCTTGTCCACCTGGACTGGAGAGGAAAGCGCAGAATGAGCTGGGATAGCTTCTCTATGGTTGCATTCCATTGTGCCTCTGAAGCCTCAGTTGCAGTCCCACTTGTCCACCAGGACTGGAGAGGAATGTGCAGAATCAGCTGGGATAGCTTCTCTACGGTTGCATCCCATTGCGCCTCTGAAGCCTCGATTGCAGTTCCACTTGTCCACTAGGACAAGAGAGGAATGTGCAGAATCAGCTGGGATAGCTTCTCTACGGTTGCATCCCATTCCACCTCTGAAGCCTCAATTGCAGTTCCACTTGTCCACCTGGACTAGAGAGAAGAGCGCAGAATCAGCTGGGATAGCTTCTCTACGGTTGCATCCCATTCCGCCTCTGAAGCCTTGATTGCTGTTCCACTTGTCCACCTGGACTGGAGAGGACAGCGCAGAATGAGCTGTGATAGCTTCTCTACGGTTGCATCCCGTTGCACTTCTGACGCCCCGATTGCTGTTCCGCTTGTACACCTGACCACAGCTAAGGGAGAGGATTTAATTCTGAGGATCATTAGTGATCTGCAGGCCTTTAAGGCCCAACTCTCTTGTACCCATGTGGTCTGGTCAGTGATGTTGCCATGGCTGGTGTGGCTGGGTGCCTGTAACCCACTGAAGGTGGATCGGGCCAGGTGATGTTTGAATCGAGAAATTGCTATTGCTATGCGCCAGGGCCTCAGCTCTGTGATTATTCACCCGGACATTTTTTTTTTTGCAAACTAAGCTCTTTAGGAGTGATGGTATTAATTTGAATGAAGCTGGCTTAGATATCCTTTAGCTGACTTTAGGATGGACCTTGTGCTGTGCTAGACGGCTTGGTGGTGGGCAAGGAGCATGTACAGCAGCTCCTTTTCCGTGGCGGGTAGTGCAACTAAAATGGGGCCAAGACTGTGACGTCAAAACTGTAAATGCACCTTGGACAGGGAACAGGGCAGCTGTACAATAGAGAATATCTAATAAAATAACATCCTATAGGTAAACCCCACAGAATGAAAGTAAATTAAAAGATCATAAAGTCACTGAGCTCGTACGGCTGCCCCAAGTAATATTCTGACCTAGTTTTGGTTGGAAGGGCTGCTTTCTTTGAACAGCACCCTCGTACTGGGTCCCAACATGGCGTCACACTAAAACAACATCTGTAGGCTAAAATATAAGTTGCACTACGGGAGGCCCATCCCTCGGCTACAACTATTTATTAGAGTTTCAGTACAGTTAATAATAAAGTAATTCATAAAGTTATTAATAAAGTTGTGGCCCGATTTAAAACCCAATTATCTGTGTGGACTCCTTATTTCAGGACTGGGGGGACAATGAGCAATTGAAAAATGATTATATTAGGGATATTCTCACTACTTTTTACCCATATTCAATTGGTGCAATTAGGCAAATTGCCTAAAATTAGACCATCTGCTCTATTTAAAAATTTGAATGCACCAGACGTTTCTGCATACTTGCCTTCTGAAAGGGAAAAGGCACTAGAAATATTTTATGCACATCATGGACACCATTGGGGCAAGGACCAGACCTGCTCTCTGCTGAACATAGATCTCACAACACTTTAAATTCCTTGAAAATTTTCATTATTTAGAGATGGCCTAAACTGATAGGCATTTATCAAATGTTGGCTGACATACTGTTTGTATAAGTTATGCCATATATGTATGACTGCTGAATGCATCAGCTAAAAGGGTTTTTTTTTGGGGGGGAGGGGTAATTAAACATTTCCCCTTGCTGCCCTAGGGTACGTATTGCTCCCATGCAATCCCTTTCATGATCATGAAACAATGGGGCTGCAGAACAGAGAGAAGTAGTCCTTAATTACTGATAAACATTGTCTCTAAGATGATATGACACTGGCAGTAGTGATTTTCAGTAATTAACTATTGCCTCTCTGGATCCCATGACTCCCTCAGCTATATACAGGAGATTACACAGAAAACATCAGGAGAGATGTAGGCCATATTTAATTTCCAAAACATCCTTCCATATTTTGACACCATCATTATGTAGTTTAAGTGACACACATTTTATTCATTCTTTCCATACATACAAGAATATAACCAGTGATGTGAAAAGCAGAGGCTAGGAGTAGAATCTGAATTTAGACCCAATTAATACTGAAGTTACTTTGCTTGCCTTGAAAATGAAATAGTTAATTCTTGGCTGGTTCCACCTGGAATACCGGGATGTGAATACACCTATCCCATATTTTCAGTAGACAATCTTCCTTCCATTCTTTGTTCTATGACAGGTGATTTGAAAGTCTAAAACTAATGTCACTTATTCCTTGAACAAGAAGCTAACACAATAATAACATCTATCCTGTTGAAGAACTGTGCAACTTGAAACTTTACACTTCTGTTTTGCAAGGGTTCATGAAATTTAAATAGTTTAACAAACATTTTGGGGATTTCCAACAGTGTAAATCAATTTCTGATATCTGAAACTGTTTTCGGATCAGTCTTATTTCCAATTCACTTTTGTCAGTAGAGCTACCCTTGAACTGATCAGGACTTTTAATATGTCTCCTAAGATGTATTGAGATTTTCTAGCAAAAGTCTCTCGAACCCCAACAGGCATTCTTTTAAACACACATCAATGGATCCAGAAACTCAAAAGAGTAAAGTCTTGTATAAACTGGTTGAGCAAACATGCTTATACATCTAATATTTTCCATAAGGGAGAGGAATAAAAACCGATTGCTAGTGGCATATTCTCTGCTTGCTTAAGCTTATCGGCCCTTTTGTGAAGTCTTGCCACCTGTCATTCCATACTCTATGAAATTCCCAACTGCCTCTGACAGTGATAAGAGGTTAAGTGGCATTGAAAATGAGCAGGATGTTGAGCTAGTAGAATCCCCACCTTTGACATGCCCATCAACCAGCACACCTCTGTAAATGTAGTGCCTGCTGACAATGACAGAAATGGCAAATGCTTTTGTTTTCCATAACACTATCAACTTCTTTTAAATGACAAGTTTGCTTATGGAAAGACACCTAAGGTGTCAATTGCGATGTTAAAAGAGTATTCCATAAAGACCCCTATTTTTAATCACAGATGTATGCTTGCAGTGGAAACACATTGCTTTGCATAATGTCTTGTGATGATGATAACTCTGTTCAACACAGTTTCAGTAACAGTTTTCTAGGCTGTTCCAATGTTCAGCTGACATCATAGAAACTGCCATCAAAAGTGTGGTGTACAAACCCAGTTTGGAGTCTCTGGAACATTATGATCATTTTCCACATAGTGCGTTTTTACTCTCCGTTGTGATGTTTTATGCACTAGACAGGCAGCAGCTCAAATGAAGAAGGCCATAACATGAGGTACAGGGTTGAGTCACACATTTTTGGTGTCTGAGGTGGAAAAGCAAAGAGCCTGCTCCACAGTCCACCCCAAATCAAGGTACATTGCAACCAACACTAGTTTATTTTGCTACATGAGGTTAAAAGCCCCTCAGTCATCTTTAGCAAACCATACCATCAGCAAATAGTGGCTATGGGATTCTGTGAGCTGTAATAATAGTAAAAACAACCAAAAGCATAAAAACAGCTATTTATGAGAATAACAACTGACCTTTCCGACTTCTGCATTTCCCTGCACAATGCAATCAACTACAGATACATATGTTGCTGTTTTCACTACCCCATACATCCAACATGAGATTTCTATAAGTTCAAGCCCATTGAATCAACTACTGAATAGTCAATGAAGAATGGTGCAAATCACATGGATTCAATGGGACCTCTCTAGCCTTAAGTACCCGAGTGCCCTCTGCAGCAGCACAGAACCATCCATAAAACAAGACACTTTCACTAATCCATGACAGAAACATGAGGAAACATGTGCATTGTCTTTGGGAAAATCTGCAAAAAAAAAATTGGATTAAATCACAGCTATTTGTTTGATTCTCTGAAAACTATACAGTGGAGCAAAGAGCCACTGTACAGCACTGAGGCAACAAATCCTTCTTACTCCATTGGGTATCTATTTTTAATCATAAAGGTAAAGATTCCCCCCACACACACACATGTCTGCTAGTCATGTCCGACTCTAGGGGCGGTGCTCATCTCCGTATTCAGGCCAAAGAGCAAGTTTTGTGCAAGTCCATGGTCACGTGGCCAGCATGGCTGCAAGGAAACACTGTTTTAGCTGCTCGCTTTTTACAGCGGTTCCTATTTATCTACTTGCATTTATATGCTTTTGAACTGCTAGGTTGGCAGGGACTGGTGTTATCAGTGGGAGCTCACTCCACTATGTGGCACCTGGGATTTGAACCGCCGAGCTGCTGACTTTGCAGCCAACAGTTTTCAAAGCCTTAGTCCGCTGAGCCACCACACCCCAATTGGGTATCTATAAGACTAAACAAATCAATCATTATTTGAATTTGGATAATAGAAAATAAAAACTAATACACACTGAGTTCCTGGTGCCAAGGATGAAGATGCGCTGAAGCTCAACTCCCTAAATAAATCCAAATAGTTTCCCTGGACACTGCGACTGGAGGGTTATATAGAGGGCTCTGATAAAGCCATAGTGTGGTCCATACTGTATCCTCATACAGATACTACACTAGCCATTACATGGAGATTTAGGTGAAAGTGAAAGATTTGTTTAATATCTTATTTAGCTTTCTAAACTTTAGATATCCTTCTGAAATTTTTAAGCTTAGAAGCTCAACTGGCAAAACTTTTTGTCGATCTTTTCATTCTTTTGACTGATATTGGTCTACCTCAATTTAAAATCTTTCTGAACACTGTTCATTTTCTTTTTCCTCCCACTCGGCTTAGTTTATTGAGCTTTCCTAAAGTGTTGCTATTTTGCAACCTCTTTCAAAATTATGCAGAGCCAATTGAATAACGTTGGGCCATTGTGGTCTTTCATCCTCTATGTTTTCTTATTGTTAGTTTTTTTCCATGATGCAGTTATGCAAAAACTAGGAATCTGGTTATCACAATCATTATCAAGACCATCATTTTAGAATTGCAGAGCTGGATGGGTCCCTAATCAGGCATGTCCAAATTTCATCCCTCCAGATGTTTTAGACCACAACTCCCACAGTCCATTGTCATTGGCAATACATTGGCAATACAATTCCATTGGCTTGGAATTCTGGGAGTTATGGTCCAAAACATCAGGAGGGCCGAAGTTTGGACATGCTTGCTATAGATCATTGAGTCCAACCCCTGTCAAGTGGTTACAAGGGAAATTACAAGGGAAACCCCTGATACAAATCAAATTTATTGTCAATATTTACATTTATTTATTTTATTTATTTATTTTTGCATTTATACCCCACTTATCTTCTTTGCGAACTCTAAGCGGCTTACAACGGCTATAATAGCCACACGAAAGTTACAATGATCACACAAACACAACAATATAACAGGAAACGATAAAAGTTAAAACCTTATGGCACCTCAATAGCTAAAAACCCTGGGGGGAAAAAACAGGCAGAAGATGATGGCGGAAAAAAAAACTAAATTAAGAATCGCAAAAGGCCTCCCGGAAGAGGTAGGTCTTTAAAGCCTTCCGGAAGGCCAGCAGGGACTCTGCAGAGCGCACTTCACTGGGGATGGAATTCCAGAGGCTGGGGGCCACCACTGAGAAGGCCCGGGTCCGAGTTCTCATCTTCCAGGCTTCACGAGGAGTGGCGACCCGAAGCAAGTGCGCTCGCGCCTGCCGAACGGGACGGGACGGGGTAGCTTGCTGAGCGATACGCTCTGCCAGGTAGTCCAGTCCCAAGCCATGGAGGGTTTTATAAACTAAAACCAAGACCTTGAATCTAATCCGGGCTGCAACGGGCAACCAATGCAGGCGGGCCAGGACTGGGGTGATGTGATCATAACGACGCACACCAGCCACCAGCCTGGCCACCACATTCTGTACCCGCTGCAGACGCCGGAGAAGAGTCAAGGGCAGCCCCATGTAGAGAGTGTTACAGTAGTCCAGCCTCGAGATATCACCAGAGCTTGTACCACTGTTCACAGAGAGTTCGCGTCCAGGTACGGGCGGATCTGGGCGATCCGACGGAGATGGTAATAGGCGGACCTGGTCACCGACGCCACCTGAGACTCCATGGTGAGCGCCGGGTCCAGGAACACACCCAGATTCCGCACCCTCTCCACGAGTTGGAGGGAAACTCCCCCCAAACAAGGGGAGAGGGCCACCATATCCAGACGGCGAGCTCCCAAAGAACATGACCTCTGTCTTCTCGGGGTTGAGCTTAAGCCTGTTCGCCCCGGTCCAATTCAGCACGGCATCCAGGCACTCGCCAAGGGTCCTCACAGCTTCCACTGCAGAGGTGGAAAAGGAGAGATAGAGCTGCGTGTCATCAGCGTACTGATGACAGCAGACTCCAAAACTCCTGATGACCCCCGCCAACGGCCTCACATAGATGTTAAACAGCATGGGGGACAGAGATGACCCCTGTGGAACCCCACAAGGGAGAATCCAAGGGGCCGATAACTCCCCCCCATGCAGAACATACTGGGGCCGGCCCTCCAGGAAGGAACGTAGCCAACTGCGAACAGAGCCTCTGATTCCAACCTCAGAGAGCTGGTCCAGCAAGATACCGTGGTCGATGGTATCGAAGGCCGCTGACAGATCCAGGAGGACCAACAGGGTAGAGCAACCCCTGTCGGCCGCCCGGACAAGGTCATCTTGCAGGGCGACCAAAGCTGTTTCGGTGCTCCGGCGGGGCCTGAACCCGGACTGGCATGGATCGAGGCACTGCCGATCCTCCAGGTATGACTGCAGCCGGACCGCCGCCACCCTCTCGATTACCTTGCCCATAAATGGGACATTGGCTTTAGGAAGATAGTTTGTTAGATCGTCCACCGCCAGGCCAGGTTTTTTCAGAATGGGCTTTACCACCGTCTCCTTCAGACGAGAGGGAAAGACCCCCTCGCTGAAGGAGGCGGTGGCGATAACAGAAGCCCATTCGGCCATAGTCCCTCTGGCAGCTCTAATTAGCCAGGCAGGGCAAGGGTCGAAAGGAGTGGAGGCAGGCCGGCAATGCGCCATAGCCTTGGAGACTTCGACAGCAGAAACAGGCCCAGGCACATCCAACCGAGGTGACGAAGGCGGACCAGCAACTGGGGATGACGGAGCGGGACCACTGCAACCAGAGTCGAAGCCGGCACGGATGGCCTCTATTTTAGTTCGAAAAAAGGCTGCAAACTGCTCACTACTGAAATCAGTAGGAGGAGGCCTGGCCAGACTAGGATTGGTGAGGTCCTGAACCACCCGGAAGAGCTTCGCCTGGCGGTTCGAGGCCTCAGCAATTCTCAGGGAGTTAAACGATGACCTAGCCTCCCTGATCGCGTTGGTATAGCGACTAGCCTGGGAATCAACTGCAGCCTTACTTAACGCCGTCCGGTTTCTTCTCCAGCTGCGCTCTAGCCTCCTCCTCTCCTGCTTCATTGCCCTAAGCTCCCCCTGTGAAACATGGGGAGGGCCGGGCTCGGCAACGGAGGAGGCGCTTGGGGGCGATCCAGTCTATGGTGTGGACAGCTGTTTCATACCATAGGTTAGCCACATCCTCGACCGGAGTGCCAGTCATACCATCAGGAAGGGCCCCGAGGAGCTCACCAAACCGTTGGGGGTCCATAAGCCTCCGGGGGCGGGCCAACACTGAGGGCCGGTGGTCCCCGCGGGGAGGGGGCGGGATCGACAGGGAGAATGAGAGCAGGTGATGGTCTGTCCATGACACAGGGAGGGAAGCAATGCCCCCCACCTCCAGACACAGATCCCCCGACATGGAGGTAAACACCAGATCCAGGGTGTGACCAGACCTGTGGGTGGGGCATAAAACATGCTGGGACAGACCCATGGAAGCCATGGATTCCATGAACTCCAGAGCTACACCAGAGAGTCCACCTCCCGCATGCACGTTGAAGTCTCCCGCAACCAGTAGGTGCGGGGACCCCAACAGGGCAGCGGCGATGAACTCTGTGAGCTCTGGGAGGGATTGTGCAGGGTTGCGGGGAGCTCGGTAGCCCAGCACAATGACAAATCTGTCCCGCTGTCCCACCAACAGGTGAAGGACTTCTAACCCCTGGCTGACCAATGTCGAGGCCCTGCTAACGCGAAGAGAGTCCCTGTACACGATTGCGGCCCCTCCCCCCCTTTGACCCCCCAACCTTCCCACTCCCTCTACCAGATACCCAGGCGGACACAGCAGGGAAAGAGAGCCCCCCCCCTCCGTGCCCACCCAGGTCTCGGTGATGAATGCCAGGTCGGGCTTCTCATCCGCAATGGTATCATGGATGATAGGGATCTTATTATGTACCGACCTGGCATTCATCAGGATACAGGCAAGGTTGGGGGCGCTGGTGGGATGACTCCCGGGCACGTGGCAGAGAGCCGAGGGGTCAGAACGAGGGACAGACACAAGTTGTCTGACCTGAGTTCTTCTTGTCTGACAAACCCAACGGCTACAAGCGTACCGCCCACGGCCCATCACCGTCGATATATGAGCCCCTGCAATCATGGCGGGGAGGAAAAAAAACTTAACAAAACAACTCAAAACAGGCAAACTACAAAATAATAATACAATAAATCAACATAACAGGAATAAACAACTGCCAGAGGAAGAAGTAGCACACCTGGGAGATAACCCAGGTGGTCCTGAGTTAAGCCAATTAGCATCAAGGACACATCTATTGGCTTTAGCCTGGCAGAAAACTAACCAATTTCCTACACCAATGAAATACAAAAAAATAAGCAACAGCAAAGTGAATAAAATAAAACAAAGACAGTGACAATAAATAAAGTAAAAAAAACTAATAAAATAGAATAAGGGAACCATAGCCAGGGCACAGATGGAAAAGACCGGGGAGAGGGGGAGAGGGGGGAAGAACAGGGCAGATGGAAAGCAAAGGGAGGAAGACCCCTGGGGGTGAAAAGTTGGAGGGGCTAAGGCATGTTAAAGGTGGAATAGGGAAGGGGGGCAACGAGATGAGAAGCAGCAGTATCAGATCCCCCCCACACCCAACTCTATCCCCCGAGTGCGGGGAGTCTCTGGAGCTGGAGACACAGAGAACAAGTCCCTGAGGTGTGGTCTAAGGTGGAAGAATCTCTGTGCAGAGCCCGAGTGCGGAGGACAGGAAGGGAATGCCAGTGGCCAAGGCCACTTGAGCCCCGGAGGCGAACAGCGGCCGCTCCAGACACCGGTGGCCGACCTACCACCCGAAGCCAGTGCCGACAGGGGAGACGCGGATGGCGGGGAGCAGCTGGAAAATGCTCTAGGGGAAGCCAGCAGCACGCCGGCGGCCAAACCGCCGCCCGAGCAGTCAAGCCAATGGATTGGCCGCGGCCAAGCCCGAGTCCCAAAGCCGGCCACCAGCTGAGACCGGCAGCCGGCCCGGCCAACAGATCGCCAACGGCCGGACCGCCGCCCGGGCTCCGGGGCCGGCCGCCAACCAAGGTCGGCGGCCGGCTCGGCCAGATCGAAACGGTTGGCAAGCGCAACGAGGGGAAAAGCCGCCGGCAGGGCGAACGAGCGGAGTTTCGGCATGCCATTCGAGGTCTACGACTGCGTCCCACCGACCAGACTGCAGAGTGGAAAATGGAGCCGTTCGCGGCCAGATGACAGGGTCCCGGCGGACGGCAAGCAATCACGGCTCCAACACTGAGCTGTCCTGGGAAGGAGCCAAGATGGCGGCTGTGAACTGCAAGTCCTCGGGTCCTCCAAGACAGCCAGGGAGAGCGAGTCACAACACGCTCCTCACGGAACAGGCTGGAGGTCGAACGATGGGAGCCAGGGTCGCAAGATAGAAATGTTCAGGTGGGTAGCGCAGGAGGGGAGGGAGCGCTCAGCGGGTTCGTTCCTCGGCGGGTTCAGCGAGACCAGATGTTAGCGTCTCGGAGTTTACCGGCAGATGTTCAACCTCCTGCTTCGGCCGCTCGGACGCCTCAGGTCGCCCCGTTGAGCCCCTTTAAGCCCCCTCTCAGGACCCCGGTGGTCAGCCCTGGCCGGGCCCAGCAAAATTAAATAAAAAGCATCGCAAACGGCAGTGCTACACTGAAAAGGTGCAGAAACGCAGAGGTGCGATAGGAACAGGAGCTGCTGCCGGCTGCCATCTTCCTGTTCCTGTTTCTGCTGTTCGCAATGAAGAAATCAAACGTCTCATTTGCAGCAGGTCATAACAGCAAAAGGGTGCTCTACTAAGTGCTAAAGATACTTGCTGTGAGGGGGTTGAATATATTTCAGGTTGCAGAATTCATTTAAAGTGTCATTTCCAGTTGAATTTAGGGTACCCAATTGAAGCATTTGTTGTGTTGAACTGTTTGAATTGCTTTTGCTTCCTTTGGTAATTGCAAACAGCTGAAAGTCTGCAATGAGGGCTGAATAATTTTGATCACGACACTAAGAGAAATACACAAAACAGCTGCCAAAAGATGTGTCTGGTTTATTAAAGTAGAATTGGGTGGTTGAAATGTGAAATGGATCATCTTATCCACCAGGTGTAGTATTTATATCTATGTTTATTTTTTAAATAAGAAACCCCATGCATATAACGAAAATCTTGAAATTAGAAACTAATACACTAGAGGAAGCCTTGTCCTAAAGGCACCAAATGAATCAAACATTTTTCTCTCTGCCTGATTTTTCAAGAATACCTTCTCTGCCTTTTCAAATTTCAACTTTTAAAAGATATAACGGTTTCACCATCACCCCCGACATTGTCCTTGTATATAAAGATATAGAAAAAAGTTGTGTGTGTTGGGGGGGGGTTTCCTTTGCAAAGTTGAAAAGAGGAAATGTCATTGTGAAAGAGTAGCTGTGTTTGAATCGAAGTTCTTTATTTAAGCATAATGTTGGCTTTCTGCAGCTCCTCAGGATGTCTTCTTGTGTGCTGCCAGCAGACTGAAATTTCTGAAACCCTCTTGGTATTATGAGCCAAGATGCACACATGATATGGACCCCTAAGCAAGCAAAGACTCTTGGGAAACTGATGGCCTGAAGCCAAGCCACCAACTGTACAACCTTACAGATCTATCTGGACCCTCTAAGATGGTAAACTTTTTTACCGCAGGTAAATTTTTCTCTTCCCCTGTGGCTAAAAGAAATATCAGAAAAGTAGCTGGAGAAACAACTTTTGTCGTTTCTTCTCCTTGGGACAGTAGTTTCTAAGTTCCCTCTCTCCCAATCAATTGGCCAATCTCTCTCGTACTTTAGACTCAATTTTCCTTGTTCAGCGGTGACCTTGATGGATTCCATTTATTTTCACCATTCTTCCCTCAGACCAGTTGTTCAGAAGCGGGGCTTTAAAAATCCTCAAAGCAGATTTTACATGATTCACCTGTCACACAGGCATGTACTGGATCAATTTACAGCGTGGGACAAAGATTAAACCTTCTCAAGAGAAAGCGCTGTTTGGGAGAAACTGTTCCTGTGAGAATAATTCTTTGTGTTTTTGAGATGAAAATCTTGGCACTCCATAAAGCAGCCATCGAGAAGCTAGCCAATTTTTGAGCACATATTGGCATTTATTCATTGAAGACAGCTCTGCATTCTGGAAAAGACCATTATTAGTCCAAACTATGTCGCAAGTGTCCACTGTGTTTAGTTTGCCTTTTGTGTCAGTAGACACCAAATCCCTGTGATGTGTATTTATTATTTATTCCACTTTAATTTTCTTATTATTAATCTTACACTTTTTTGGCTCATCACGTGGTGTCTGCAATAGCAAATGAAGATTTTTATGCAGGATATTGTGCTTCTGCATGCATGATTCAAAATCCCATGAATTGGCCTGATGTTGCTTCACAATTTTGTGTCCATGGTGCCAGGAAAACAAACAAGCAAGCAAGCAAACAAAAAACCCTATCCTTACATAGAAAAATGTAGTCTGAATGTTGTCTATAGAGATGGACACAAAACAATTTTTTATTTCATTTTCATTTTTGTTTCATTTAGGAATGAAATAAAAAACAAAATATTTTTAAAGAAAAATGAAATGAATTGAACTGGAAATTTTCTGTTTGTTCTGTTTTGTTTTCTATTAGGTTTCCCATAGGAATGCATTGAGTAATGCATTCCTAAGGAAAACTGCTTTAAACAACCTGCACCCCCCCCCCCAAAAAAAACCAGGCGTGTTGGAGAAAAAGGCGCAGGTTGTGTAAAATGTCTTGGAGCCACTAAGGCTGCCTCAGTGGCTCCAAGACATTTTAACCCCCCCCACACCTTTCTCCCCTATTGGGCATGTTGGGGGGAAAGGTGCTAAAAATACTTTTTAACACCCACACCATTCCCCCCAACATCCCCAAAACAGGAAAAAACAAATAAAACACATAAACAGTTAAAATATAAAGCACAAAACGTATAACACAAAACAAAAAATAAAATGAAAAAAAAAATGAAACAATTTTTTTAAAACATATTCATTTCAAACAAAACCAAATAAATTTATTTTATTTATTTATTTTTGCATTTATATACCGCTCCCATTTCCCGACGGGAACTCTGGACATTCACACAAAGAGATTACAAACAAAGCATCAGTTGAAAAATAGAAAGGTAATAGGCAAGAGTCATGAAACTAGACAATCAAAAAGAAAGAAAGAAGGGGGGGGAAAGACTTGGTGCAACCCTAGCAGTTGCCAAAGGCATTCCTGAACAGCCAGGTTTTAATGGCTTTCCTGAAGGATGCCAGTGAAGGAGCCTGGCGTATCTCACTCGGTAGTTTATTCCATAGCACTGGGCCAGCCACCGAGAAGGCCCGTTTGCGAGTTGCTACCCTACAGGCCTCCCTAGGGGTGGCCACCTGGAGCGAAAGAGCCATAGAGGATTGGGTGGGTCGGACCAGCTCTGATCGTAGGCAGATACGCTCTGCCAGATAATCAGGACCCAAGCCATGGAGGGTTTTGTAAACCAAAACCAACACCTTGAACCTTATTCGGGAGGCAATGGGCAAACAGTGCAGACGAGCCAGAATGGTGGTGATGCAGTCAAACCTACCCGCACCAACCACCAACCTGGCCACCACATTCTGTACCCACTGCAGTCACCGAACAAGGTTCAAGGGGGGGGGGGTCCATGTAGAGAGCATTACAATAATCTATCCTCGACATGACCAGCACCTGCACCACTGTCCTCAGGGAGTCCCCATCAAGGTATGGGCGAATATGGGTGATAAACCTAAGATGGTAGAAGGCCGACCTGGTCATGGCTGCCACCTGGGACTCCAGGGACAGATCCGGATCCAGGACGATGTCCAGACTCCTCACTCTTTCCGCCAGCTGGAGGGCAGACCCACCCAGACTGGGAAGAGGGCCACAGTACCCATCCGGCCCATCCCCGAAGAACAGAACCTCAGTCTTCCTGGAGTTGAGCCTGAGCCTGTTAGTCCTGGCCCAGTCCAATACTGTAGCCAGGCAGCGATCAAGGGTCTGGACGGCCTCCACTGCAGAGGTGGAAAAGGAGAGGTAGAGCTGCGTGTCATCAGCGTACTGATGACACCAAGCTTCAAAACTCCGGATGATTTCAGCCAGCGGACTCATATAGATGTTAAAGAGCATTGGAGAGAGAGGTGGCCCCTGAGGAACCCCACAAGAGAGTGTCCAGGGGAATGACAAAACACCTCCCAAGCTCACACACTGAGTGTGGCCCTCCAGGAAGGAATGGAGCCAGCTGATGGCCAGACCCCAATCCCCACCTCAGAGAGCCGGCCCAGGAGGATACCGTGGTTGATGGTATCAAAGGCCACTGACAGGTCGAGAAGGACCAACAGGGTAGAGCAACCCCTGTCAGCCCTCCTCAACTGGTTATCCTGCAGTGCGACCAGGGCAGTCTCAGTCCCATGACGCGCCCTAAACCCAGATTGGAAAGGATCCAGGACATGATTCTCCTTCAGGAATGACTGGAGATGCAGGGCAGCAACCTGCTTGACCACCTTGCCCATAAAGGGAACATTGGCTATAGGACGATAATTGGACATATTGTCTACAGCCAAGCCTGGTCTTTTAAGAATGGGCTTCACCACCGTCTCCTTGAGCCAACGGGGAAAGATCCCATCACTGAAGGACGCAGTGGTGATTAATGAAGCCCATTCCGGCATGCTCCCTCCGTCGGTTTTAATCAGCCAAGAAGGGCAGGGGTAGAATGGAGAGGTTGCTGGCCTGCAATATCCCAGGGCCCTGGAGGCCTCAGTTGGAGTAACAGACCCAAACTCAACAAACCTGGGAGACCGAGGGGGTGCAGCACCGGCCACACACAAGGTTAGATCAGTGCAACCGGCATCCAGATCGGAGCGGATGGCCTCAATTTTTGAGTTAAAGAAGACTTCAAATGACTCACTAGTGAAATCACTAGGAGGAGGCCCCGGAGGACCAGGATTGATGAGGTCTCAAACCACCCAGAATGATTCTGCCTGGCAGTTCGAGGCCCCATCAATTCTCAGGGAGGCAAAAGATCTCCTTGTGTCCCTGATTGCCTGAACATAGCAACTTGTTGACGCCCTGACCGCATCCCAATTCAAAGCCATCCAATCTTTGAGCCATCTTCTCTCTAGCCCCCTCTGCTCTTGCTTCATCACCCGCAACTCTGCTGTAAACCACGGGGAGGAGCGGGCTCAGCATTGGATGAGGCGCTTGGGGGCGATCCGGTCAACAACCCCGGCAACATCCTCATACCACCTATCCACCAGGGAGTTGACCGGATCATCAACCGGACCGTCTGGTAGGCCCCCAAAGGACCCTGAAAACCGTGCAGGGTCCAGGAGCCCTCGGGGGCAGGCCCAGATGGAAGGGCCCAGCTCCCCATGGTGCGGGGCAGCAATTGATAGGGAAAAAGTCAGCAGATGATGATCTGACCATGACACAGGCCAGGAGCACAAATTCATGACCCCCAGATCGAAACCCACAGAAGAGGAGGCAAAAACCAGCTCCAGGGTATGTCCACCCCTGTGAGTGGGACTGATGACAAACTATGACAGGTTCATGGAGGCCATGGACTCCATGAATTCCAGAGCCATTCCTGACAGCCCAGGCCCAGCATGCACATTGAAGTCCCCAACCACCAACAGGCGGGGGGACCTCAAAAGTGCTGCTAAGATGAACTCAGAGAGCTCTGCGAGGGAGTGTGCAGAGTCACGGGGAGCACGGTACACAAGCACAATCCCAAACCTGTCCCTCTGGCCCACCACAAGATGTAGACACTCCAATCCTTGACACACCAACATCGTGGATCTGCTGACATGAAGGGATTCCCTATACACAATGCCCCCCACCCCGCCTGACCCTCCGCCCTGCCCAGATGCTGAACACAGAACCCTTGGGGGCAAAGCAGAGAGAGGGAAGCTCCCCACCCTCGCCCACCCAGGTCTCTGTCAGGAAAGCCAGGTCGACTCGCTCATCCATGAACAAGTCGTAGATGATAGGAATCTTATTATGCACCAACTTGGTATTTATCAGCAAACAGGACAGGTCAGAGGTGCGGACGGAATGATTCCCTGACATGTGGCAGAGGGCCGGCAGATCAGAATGGGGGACAGGCAACAGATACCTGACCCGAGTTCTCCTTACCTGATCGACCCGTCGGTCCCAAGCGTACCTCCCACGGCCAGTGTAGAAAGAAAAAGAAATGCCATTTTAGCGTTTCATGCCCATCTATTTTTCTGCTAGAGAACAAGCTAGGGGAAATCTGAAAAGCAGACTCCTTTTTTTTTCATCACTTAACTATTTCTCACCAAAATATAAAGTTCGAAAATTGGCTAGCGGGCTTTGCTGAATTTGTAGGATTAATACTAGCAGCACACCCCGAGAGGGCATGGCACTTAAATAATCACTATAAAAATGTGCTATTTGTGCATAGGGTAGCGGGGGAGGTGGCCGTGTTGGCCTACGATGAAGCGTTTAGAAAAAGAATGTCAAAATGTCCCAAAACCAGGTGGGACTTGCTAAACAATGAGCTCTGGTTGTGGGAAGTTGCCCCCGCCCATGAAAGGCCGGCAGGAAGGCAGTAGGGCACCCCGATGGCCCAAAAAAGACCCCTCTAAAAGGCTATGCTGGGAATTCCGTTTAGGGAAGTGCGGAAGAGTCAAATGTAAGTTTGACCATGATTGCAACATCTGCTACGGCCTGCACCCAAGGACAGCATGCCTGAGACCGAAAGGCACCAACCAATCCTTTCGGACTCACAGGCCTCCGTCGAAACCAAACATCCACAGAGACACCATGTCAGCCTCTCCAGCCCCAGCTCCTTCCATGCCAGCTGCCAGAAAATAGCGACCAGCCACGGGGCAGCTTAGAGGAGCTAGCCAACACCCCAATAAGTACAACAGCCATGGCACCATTATCGTTACAAGACCACAATAGGAGGCTTTAGAATCCCATACATAGGACAGCGGATGACAGTATATGCCCTCAACCTCAAATCTGCTACCGAGCTCCCTCACATTGTAAAGCAAAACATTAACAAGGAAATCAAGGCGGGGAGAATGGCAGGGCCATTCAACAGTCTTCCATTACCTGCATTCAGAGTATCCCCAGTGGGCGTAGTTCCCAAAAAGACCTCTGGGGAATACTGCCTAATACATCACCTTTCTTACCCCAGGGGGTCATCAGTAAATGACACTATCCCCCCAGATCTATCATCGGTCCAATACAACAGCTTTGAGCAGGCAATTAATTTGGTAAGGGTGCAGGGCAAAGGGGCACGGCTAGCAAAATGTGACATACAGCTTGCCTTTTGTCTCCTCCCGGTACATCCGGAGGACTACACTCTACTGGGCAGTAAGTTTGAGGGCAAATGGTACGTAGATAAAGCTATGTCCTTTGGCTGCTCCATTGCCTGCACGGCATTCAAAACCTTCAGCTTTTTTATACAGTAGGCCACCAGACAGAGACTCGATGATTACTTTCTGATAGGGAAAAGTGGCACACTGGAGTGTGCAAACCTGCTCCAGAACCTGGCATCGGAGCTTGGGGTACCATTAGCCGAAGAAAAAACCCGAAGGCCCAACAACAAAACTTATCTACCTAGGCATTGAAATAGACACAGTGGATGGCATGTCCCGCCTGCCCCAAAACAAACTGGCCGCCCTACAAGGGCACATCAACATGCTAATGCAAAAGGCCAAATGTACCCTAAAAGACATTCAGTCACTGCTAGGGCACCTCAATTTTCGCATGCTGAGTAGTAATGCCAGGCAGAGTTTTCTGAGCCAGATTAGTCTGAGCCACAGCAGGGGTGTCCACCCCACACCATCACGTGAGAGTGACAAAAGGGGTAACACAGGAAATTACAGTTTGGCAGAAATTCCTGGCAAATTTCAATGGTTCAGTGGTATGGCGACAGCCATGCTATCTGGGCCATGCACTGGAAGTGCAGTCAGACGCATCTGGGGCTATTGGGTTTGGGATCTGCTTCAATGGACATTGGTGTGCCAGTAAATAGCTACAGGACTGGCAGGATGGGGGCATCCTAAATGATGCTGGTATCAACTCTTTCATTCTGTGTCAATATTATTCTGCTGCACCCATTCAAAGCCATGGGCAGTCACTTATCCACAATCTATATAATAAAGTATTTTCAAATATTAGTGGAAATGTTTCTTCGGAGATGGGTTGGTGTTCAGCCAAGGGGTTTCTTGCCTGCATCCACAAAGTCCTATTCTCACAAGGATTTTTGAAAGAAAGAAAAACTGGGGCAGTTTTTTGTCAGTGTGTTCATCCGAAGCTGCTTTCTCATCAACAACAATTATTTCCACTTGGGTGGAGATAGGAAAAATACCTTTGAGTGTGTGCCTCGTTTCTCCCTATGGGATTAAAGCATTTAGTTAAAAGAAACTGCATTTGTGTGCTAGTTCAGCGTTCAGATTCATAAATGTACAGGAAAACATCATTCCCTGTTTTTTCTCTAATGAAAGAGATAAATGTAGACAATGACATTTTGACTGAATTCTTATTGTGTTCTCTTATAATGCTGGTTCCCTTTGTGAGATGCCACTGGATCTCATTCAAAGCAGATTTCTGCTGTAGATTTAATATCTTAATGAATGTTAAGATAGCAATATTAATACTTGTATTATTTAAAATTATTAAATTATTATTAAATTACTTTTATATTGAAAATAATTTAATTTTTATATTAATTTTAAATTAGCTTTTGCAAGTCTGTTATATCACCACACTAAAACCTTATAAGAAGGCAGGTGAAAAAGAAGCTCATCCATATTTTTACTCACCTACCCACCTATCCTTCTCTTGCTTCTCACTTCCTTTCTCTCTTTATCTAGCTTACTCTAAGGCTCTCCATCCGATTCCACAGTAGAGCTCTTGGAGTGGGAGGAAAAAGAAGATATAAAAAGAAAAACTGAAAATGAAACTGAAAAACCAAAACAAAGAACCAAACAAAAAAAATCACTTTAGCTAAAATCAGAATCCCATCTCATGGTTCAACTAAAAGTGTGAGAAATGCAGATTCAACACTGAAAAGTCACACTAGGGAATTCAGTTTTCCCATACTAAGACCAATAAAGTCTGGAGGCTTTTTCCCTTTCATTTCACCTGTTTTTCCTAGAAAAGAAGATGAATCATAACCTGTATCATTATGACATATGATTTGGTAAACTTGTCTTGGATACAAAGCCTTCCTGATTACTCAACTAGAGCAATAACCACATCCACAGCCTTCTCAGGGATTGCTCCCCTAAGAAATCTGATCACTTGTAATGTGTTATCAACATCCAGCACAACAAAACTGATAAATATCAGTCCATAGAAACAGATCTTGAAAGTCACTCCTGGTGTTCATGAGTTTCCTTGAACGTGTGTGATGTTTCATACCCAGTTTCATACAGCTTGCTTCTACCCTCCTTTACAGTGGCCAGATAATGATAAATTGCCTCATCATAGCTTTCATCCCCCACACCTTCCCATAATACCAGTATTAATGCATTGAATAGAGAAGTATTGATTTTAAAAAATAGACAAAATAAATTGCCCACTTCAGTTAGCAACTAACCAACAAAATCAACAATTTGATTGTAATAATTCTGCCCCAATCTATGACTTATAGCAGTGATGGCGAACCTTTCAGAGACTGAGTGCCCAAACTGAAATTCAAAACCCACTAATTTTTTGCAAAGTGCCAATACAGTCAATTTAACCTGTATACAGGTGGCTATGAAGGGGCGAATGTCGGGTGCCCACAGAAAGGGCTCCAAGTGCCACCTTTGGCACCTGTGCCATAGGTTCGCCATCACTGGCTTATCGCATGCTTGTCTAGTCTAGAACCTGACCTTACTGGGAGTTGATGTGTTCCATTATGGAAGTGCTTAACCCCATTTTTAAAAATCATACTAGTCATGGGTTGCCTGTATCCCATCTCTATTGGATAGATCTCCCACACATAGAGTTTAAACAATATAGCATCTATTGTTGGCATTGGAGGCTTCCCTGTTAATGTTTGACACCAGCACTATCATTACTCCATTTTATGGATGAAGCCCAGAACAGGAACATTATCATCTTGATGTCCAGTGGGTAAAATTTTCCACAAAACAGATTATAATTATCAGCTACTCTTAGTTTTAAAGATTTTTTCCCCTAATGTAAAACCACAATCTAACTTAATTACTTTGGTTTTACCCTCGCCCTCTGGGACAGCAGAGAAGAGCTGTGTTGTTTTCCTGAGTGACACAACCAGGACATCCAAAGTGTACCCCCTCCACTCCGATTCAAGACAGAGACCTTCAGGCTTCCCTGGCAGAAGCAAAGGTGCACAGAGGGCAATTAATTAGCCTTGAAGAAGCCACTGTTAGTTTGAATACCTTTTCACTTTTATTAACTGGACATTTTGAATTAGAATTGCACTGCAACTTGCAAACTCCAAGACCTGAGAGAAGCGTCTGCTGTTACATTCACATTTCATCAGTCCTTGAGGATTTACGTCTTCAAATTGTTGGCGACCTCTAATGTCTGCCTCTACCCCTTACTTCTGATTTCTCCAAGATTCTACCTGGATGTTATCTTTCTGAGAGAAGCATATTGCTAGCTCTGCCTAAAGTCTTTTTCTAGGCCTTTTTAAGCCTAGTAACAAGAGAATATTCCTTTCTTTTCCAAAAGCCTTTTTTCAGTACTAAGACTTGTCTTTTCAACAACACAGTAACTCTGGTTCATTATGTAATTGGCATCCAAAACCTGGAGCATCAGCATCCATACATGCTTCTCGTTTGGCATTGGCTAAAGGTCTTGGCTGGAGCTGCTTAGAGTATTTCAGAGCTGGCACAGTTCTGATCAATAGCTTATTTGACTCTTATTTATTTATTTTTCCTTTTGTTACCTCGCTGGAACAACAGTTATAATAAATGTCAAGTCAAAGATGACTTTGGAACCACAGACTATTTGATCAGCTTCCCCCTCACAACTATCCTTCAGGCTTGAAGTATTTCAGACTATTTCTTGTTAGGGGACTCTGTTTCAGACTGTTTTTCCCTGGTTACTCTTGTCAGTGTTCCCCGGTCCTTCACAAAGAGAGTCTGTGATCCACCAAGCTGAACATTGTGGATCGATAATATGTTGTGGCCAGTCAGGCACTTGAAAATAGCCACTTCAGTGCAATGTAGGCGACTCTGTAGCTCTTGCAATATGCTCCTTTTTGTAGATCAGGAAGTTGTGCAAGCTTCTAGATGAGGATTGCTACTCTGCATAAACAGGGTGTCTTGCTGAGGGGGGCATTTCTGCCCTCCCTGTCCCTGCATGCCAGAAGTATGAAGGTCTTTGCGCTCCTTTTCTCATTGGCACTCAAACAGGCCAATCAGAAAGTGAGGATGATCCAAATAACACATGAATGAAATTTCCCATCCTTTGCTTCACCCAGCCCAATGTTGCCTGCAAGCTACTCATTTGGGATGGGGGTTGGTTCCCAGTTGTTGTACACTTTTCTCACATAGTTTGTGCTGCATGTGAAAACGGGTGGGCTACTTTTTCCTCCTGATTGGCTTCGATTTTGCTCAGTTTGACCAGCCGGCTGGTCATTTTGCTTATGCTTTTATAAATATGATGATGTCACAGAGAAGGGAAGATTGTTCAGTAATTTTTAAAAAATTGCCTACTTTAGATCCACAGCATGCCCAATGTGTGTAATCAATCCCATTGTGTGCCACACGTACAAGCTCTACAATCAAAGCAATGGCACTTTAATAATGAATGATATCTCCTTCTGAATGACGTTTTCAGCAGGTGAATATGCCTGTCTACGTCCTTAGACCAGCCCAAACAATGCTAAGGGAAATAAAGTAAGTAGAGCTAGAAATAACCATGAGGGTTATTTCTGTTCCTTCCTAGAGCAGAAAAAACAGTCAACATGAATGATGGCAGAACTTTCAAAATATTTTTTTTGTACTACAGCTCCAAAATCCTCAGCCAGCATTCATTCCTGGGGGTTAATTGTCTTTTGTGCACTATTTGCATAGAAAGAGTACAGATACAATAGCAAAGTGATGTTAGCTGTTTGAAAAACATGAGTGTGTTCTCAAAATTGCAGCATTTACTCTAAGAACGGATGGATGACTTCACTCATTGGCTCATCTTCTGGAAAGCCTTGTTTCTCACACACCACAGGTCAAAGCACTGACTGCACTTTCCAGCAGCGTAAATTGTGAGCTATTCCTCAATTGGCTTTTGTCCTTGCCTTGAAAACAACATCAAAAAAACCTATCCCATGTTGCTATTATTTGGATAGAGCAAACCTGGGCATTGGTATGGCATGAGATGGACACATTGTTGAGCATGCCTGGATTAATACCAATAAATACCTTGTCAGTGGACTGTCATTACAAACAAATTCTTCAGGTCACCCAGCTAGATCGGGGCATGGGGGAATGGGTAGCCTTTGGCCCCCAGTGAAGCTTCTTAAAACAGATGAGGAAATATTTCAGAGGAATTATCATGGATGAGGTTCTTATTTTAGGTATAAGGTGGCAGGATTGTTGTCTTTTTATTGCACTGTGGCAGATGATGGTACTTGCCATTCATTACTTTCCTATACTGCAATTAAAGCTGAAAGTAACAGGTAGACATGGGCACGACTAGGCGAAATTTTCATTTCCGTTTTCGGTTCTCGTTATCGTTACGTAACGGGTAACGGTAACGAGAATTACTCCACTCCAGCTCGAACCTGAACCGAAAAAGAAAAATTGGGTCTGATTTTTCATTGTTGTTCATGGCATCGCGGCAATCGCGCCATGCCAAGCAGCACAGAAAAAAAGGTTTTTTAAAAAAAAAAAAAACCCGATTCCCGGCCATAAAAGCAGGTGAAAATATGCCTGCCTCAGTGAGGGCACCTACCAGAGAGGGGTGGTTTCTGCGGGGGGGCGGCCTTCCCCCCTCTCCTGGCCTTAGCTGCTGGTACCAGGCCCGGGGGGGGGGCATCCTCGTCGTCTCCATTTGCCATACGGTGGGAGGGGATCCAAAATGGTGACCGCAATTTTTCTTTTGAAATCGTGGTCCAAAAACCCACCAAAGCACCACAGAAACATGTGAAAATTAGGTATTTTAAATGCCTGAATTTTTATAGTAGCAGCAATTGGTTTTTTTATAGCAATAAAACATTGTATTGATTTTATTTTATTTTATTTTATTTTATTTTTATTTTTTTGCACCTACGCACGCGCAATGATGGGCTGGCCATGGGATGGGACCATGCAAATTTTTGGAGCCATTCCACCAATCGCATGGCCAGGTTTTGCTGAGACTTCTGGATGTGCCAGAGAGGGCATAAAAAGCCCACCAACCCTAACCCTAACCCTAACCCTAACCCTAACCCTAACCCTAACCCTAACCCTAACCCTAACCCTAACCCTAACCTTAACCGTTACCCTAAGACTAGCCCTTACCCTAACCCCAATCCTAACCCAGATTCGTACGCAAGTACACTTCCCTTCTTAGTGGGTCAGAGTGATGCACCCAGAGAGGTGCCTTCAACTCCAGAGACCCACTCCCTCCCTCCCTAAGCGTAACCTGTACGGCAGTACGCCAGTATGCTTTCCTTCGACGAGGTTCCTCTGACATGCTAACCCCCACCCTAACATAATGTTCTTAGTGAGACAGAGAAGTGCCGACGAGGTTTCCTGTCACACTAACAACACCAACATAATGTATAACGGCAGCTACACGTTACACTCCCTAAACCACTGTACAAATGACAGACGATAAACGGAAACAACAATTTTTTGAAAAATTTCGTGACAAACAGAAACGACCCGAAACGGGCCCGTCCCGACAAACGACAACTTGAAACGTAATTTTTTCTGGTCGTGCCCATCTCTAGGCATTGTTTAGTTACTTGCACAGGGCTTTTTTAAAAAAATCAAAAGGGTGGGAAGCCATAGAAGCTGCAGAGTAATGGTGAAATATGGCACCTACAGCATGGGGTATTCCCTGCAAATGTTTCTCCTACATTTGAAAGTGCAAGTCTTTCTCCATCTAGTGCTGTTATTCTGTATCAGAGTGAAGTACTATAGTACAGCTCAGTGGATTGGAGCATGTGAAAGCCAGGTCTCCCTCCTTGTCTCAAGGGAATGGGGCCAGGTTGTCTATCTGAAGACAGTCTCAAGGGAATTGGGCCAGTTAAAATACAGATTTAAAAAGATAATGATAAATTACAACTGGGCTAAAAAAAAGCTGCCACATTTTCTATCACAGCAGAATCTTCTGATGACAGAAGATACCTCACATTATCAATGTCTGAGCAATGCCTCTTATTCAAAAGGAGGGGATCAAAGAGTTTTTTTTTAAACTGTGCTCTTTTGTTCATTTTCTGTATGCCAATAAAGGCTGATTGATTGATTGGTATCATTTTCCAGATTCTGCACATAGTTCTGCAAATTGTAGTTATGCATATTGTTTCATTTGATATTTGGTAAGGATAGAGACAAATCACAAGTGCAAATTACAGGCATGGTTGCATTCTAGACCACATGCTTAAATATTTCACATATACATCAAAATATTAACCCAACAAACTATGTACCCACCTGTACTTTCAGTTGCCTAGCTTTCTTTGCACAGGGTTCCTGACCCACCCTTGGGAAAGTTCAATTGTTTTGTGTTCTGCAATTTAATGTGATTATTCACACAATTGGAATATAATTAAAGAAAGGATATAATTACATCCCCTCGATTTCATTGGGCAGAATTATAAATGCATAATGGACATTATTTGATGACTCAAAACCAAGATGACTCACAGCTGAATTTGTGGAAGAGATTCTATTCCAAGATGTTTTGTCTAAAGTAATATGAACATTGCTAACTGGACAGCAGAGATTGGTTAGGAGAATGAGCCTGTGTAGCTTTGGGTCAAGTGCACAATACAAACACATGCTAGAAGAAGATTACAGTAGACCACATCAGAGTGGTTAGTGGAAATCAACTTACCCTGTAATTATTATTAGTAGTAGTAGTACTCTGAATGGTCTATTATAGAAATGCGTATGAAATGAAAAAAATAGTGTCTTTTTCATTTAGTACTTTAGTTTTGTTACTAATGAATTTCATTTTTGGAAACAGAATGAAACAAAATGATTTGGAACTGAGGAGCTTCCTTGGACTCTTCCCTTGAAGCTCCCGAAATTTGGTGTTCAGGGGACCAAGTTATTAAGCTCCAAAGTAAAATTACTGTGCTCCCCCAGCAGTAATTTTAAAATGTATGTGGTTTTTTTTTAGAGTTTTTGATTGGACCGGGAAGGCAGGGAAAGATGGCGCTGAGGAAGCAATTACTCATCCTGGTTGAACTGGTGGTGAATTGCCTCTTCATGTGCTTGGTAACTTTACTATTACTACCGTCACTGTAGTATACTTTTCAGGTTAAACTTCAGCCTGGAAAGTATGACACAGTGGAAGCACTTAGCACAGGAAACTATTAATTCTCTCCAATCAGAATCTTTCCTGCCTTTCTGTATATGTTCTACATACAGATTGAACAGTTAGAGATATAAAATGCACCCTTTTCTGACAACCTTGCCTATAGCAATCCATTCTGCCTCTCCCTAGACTATCGTAATAATAGCTTCTTGTCCATAATACAGGCTATACAACAGGATGATCAATCACTGAGGTACACCCCTTTCTTTTAAGAGAATCCATAGCTTCTCTTGATCCACATTTGCAATATGATCTCAAGTTCCTTTCTTTTCAAAATCCAGCTTGAGAATTACACATTTTTGCCCCATGTAAGTAAAAGCCTTTATTGCAACACCTTGATCATCAGTTTGCTTGCATGGGAAATTAGAGCAATGATTTTATGGTTACAGTTGTACCCCTCTATTTCACGGTTCATATACTGCAGTCCTGGTATATTGTGGGATTGCAGTATATGAAGGCAAGGGCCCCTGAGGCCAGCTGCGTGGGCCTGCTTGAAGCCTCCTGCACTTACCCCAGGGCCTGTCAGAGCCCCCAAAGTGATTTCCAGCAAACCGAGAGTCACTTCCAAAAAACTGGAAGCACCTTCAGGATAGCCCGAAACCACTTCTAGAGCCACCACAAGGCTTCCCTGGCCTGTCGGGAGCCACATAAATAGTTTCTGGTGAACTGGAAGTGGCTTCCAAAAAAAAAAAGTGCCTTTAGTATTGCCCAAAACCTCTGACCGGCCTTGAAAGCTCTTTGGAGGCCCATTTGGGGTAGCAACAGGTCTAAGGTAAGTGTAGGAGACTCAGACAGCCCCCCCCCAGTCCTGACCTGACCCTGTATCCACATATCACAGATTTTCCTTTATCGTGGGTCGGGCTGGATCCCTTACCTCTGCAATAAATGGGGGATTACTGTACTGCATTCCTTGGCATCTCCTTTCTTGGGGATTGGAATATATGTTGAATGTTCCCAGTTTATGGGCCACTGTTTTGTTTTTCATATTTGTTGGCATATTCTTTTTAGGATTATGACAGGTTCAGTCACTGGCTAAAAATAGTTCTATTGGTAACACTTCTATCCCTAGTGATGTATTTTCCCAGTGTTTTTAGAGAAACTTTAACTTCACATTTTAGATTTGTAGATTATTGACAATAGGATTCCTCTTCAAAGGCTTCTGCCATTCTTTTGTCTCTTCTGTATAAGCCTTCAGTATACTGTTTACATATTCTCATTTCCTCTTAGTCAGATAGTGTGCTTCCTAGGGTTAAATTTCTCTTTGAGTTCATGGAGGGGATACCCTTGTTTTCCCACTTTTCTTATTATCTTCTATTTCTTTGCCTTGACCATTATTAACAGTTATTTCTTTCAACTTGACAGTCACTGAAAAATTACATTAATGATTCTGATCCTGCTTCTGACATCTTTTACTTATACTTTTCACTTTTTCTTAACAATTTTACATGTTTCTTCCAGCATCCATCTAGTTTTCTGTTCTGTTTTTACTAAAATAATTGTTTTTTTGCATTTTTAAATAATATATCTTGTTTGAATTCACGGTTCTTCTATTTCACAGTTTATTGAGTTTTGAAATGCAAAACTGTTTTTTCTGTGGATTTTAAATTAATCAGGAAGATTGTTTTAATTATGGGTTATTATGGAACTAGGGTTATTTTGGTGCTCTTCTTCAGCCTTATTATAAAGTTTGATGTCAATAATTCTTAGTCAGTACTCACAATCTGTTCCTGGTCTCTTTTTTCAGAGAGATAATACAGCTTCCCCACCTCTTGTTTTGAATTAAATAGTCTATTTGATTGTTTTATACTTGATGGCTTTTTGACTTTAATCTAGTGCTATTCACAACAGTGCTATTAGCATTTCTTTGCTCTTCCTCATTAGATGATGGAGTGTTTTCAAACCTGTCTCATCTTCCAGCAGTATCTGTTGTTCCATTTTGAACTTTCCCATCATTGGCTTTTCAAGTCCCAACAACCTGAGAGCACTTTCTTGAATTTCATTAACTACCCCATAATGTTACGTCTGTGAAGATTCTCAGTCATCCAGGTTCGTTTAACTGGGAGTTGAGTCATGGCTACTGGACTTCTTTTTTGAGAGATAGAAACGTTTCGCTGTTCATCCAAACAGCTTCATCGGTCTGAATACAGCTAGTGCAAGAGACCTTCTTATAGTCAGCTTGACCTCTTGTCCCCTTGTCTGATTGGCTCATAAGATGAACAAAGCCTGAATAGGCTCGTTAGGGAGACATTAGTGTCCATGGCCTTAAGGTAAACAATGGCCTAAGGTGCTGAAACCCATCAAGAATGGGTCGTTAATGGGTCGTTAGCTGTGACCTGGTGGTGAAGGCTCCTTGATTTGCCTGGGTACTGTGGAAAGTACAGCCTGGTAAGTAGCAGATAGACTATGCCGGAGCCCCCCACCTCTGTTGAGGGAGGGATTTTCAATGCTGACATGAATGGCTTCCCTTACTCCTCTCTCAAACCACCTCTCTTCTTTGTCTAATATGTGTACATCCTCATCTTTGAAAGAGTGGCCTTTTTCCTTCAAATGGAGGTGTACTGCTGATTCTGGTCCTGAGCTGTTACCTCTCCTATGTTGGGCCATTCTTCTGTTTAATGGCTGTTTAGTTTCTCCAATGTAGAGGTCTGAACACTCTTCACTGCATTGGACTGCATATACTATATTGCTCCTTTTATGGTTTGGTATCGGATCCTTTGGGTGGACAAGTCTCTGCCTTAGTGTGTTCATGGGTTTGAAATAAACAGGGATGTGGTGTTTGCCAAAAATCCTTTTAAGCTTCTCCGACACTCCCGCCATGTAGGGAATGACCAGGTTCTTCCGTCGGGTCTGGGTCTCAGACTGATCCCTTGTTCTTCTGGGATGGCCCACTGCTTTGTTGAAGGCCCACCTTGGATATCCACAGGCCTTAAGTGCTGTCTTCAGGTGCCTGTCTTCCTTCTTCTTGGCTTCTGAGGAGGTGGGGATGCTCTCTGCTCTGTGGCTTAGGGTCCTGATGACTCCTAGTTTGTGTTGTAATGGATGGTGGGAGTCAAACAGTAAGTATTGATCTGTGTGGGTGGGTTTCCTGTAAACTTCTACTCCTAGGCCACGGTCAGGTCTGATGATGACTGCACAATCCAGGAAAGCCAGCCTGTTGTCTTGGGTGTCTTCCCTAGTGAACTTAATATTAGGATCCACTGCGTTGATGTGGTCTGTAAAGGCCTGTACTTCCTGCGTCTTTATTTTAACCCAGGTATCATCTACATACCTGAACCAGTGGGATGGTGTTGTCCCTGGGAAGGTGTTGAGTGCCTTCTTATCCATTTCTTCCATGTATAGGTTTGCTACAATTGGTGACACTGGGGAACCCATAATGTTGCAACACAGGTACTAATATTGGAACTGCTTATTGGTTTGGGTTGGTCTGGCTTGGCAAATCGAATGGCCCTAACATGACCCTTCTAACTATCTCTGGTACAAGCTTTTCACTCCCTTTCTATGTGGGGATTTCCTGGGCCATTTCAAAAGACCTGTTGTACCTTCTGTATTCCTTGTTTCTCTTCCCTGCAGTAGCTAAGGATGTACCACATATCTTCAGCTGCTCTTAACTGGAAACTGTAGGTGGAGGAAATTAGCTAGGATCAGAGAAACAATGAAATGTGCTTCTTGAGTCTGAAGAGTAGAGAGGGATAAAAACCTGAAAGCTTTTCTTTTCACCAGATTCAGGTTTTATTTTGTTTTGTTAACTTTGGGGTTATTTTCACTCTGAATGTTTATAAGTTTTTATAAGACATGAATCAAATTGTTCTCACCCATCTGTACCACAGGCACATTTTTCTTAATTGACTAAGAGAATGTACAGTGCATTTGTTGACTCGGCAATCAGTTCAAGACAAAAACTTAATTCCACTCACTTCTTGGAAGACTTTAACAAATGCATTCTCAAAGGCTTTCATGGCTGGGATCTGATAGCTGTTGTGAGTTTTTCGGGCTGACAGGTCGTGTTCTGGAAGTTTTTCTTCCTGATGTTTCACCAGACTCTGTGGCTGGCATCTTCAGAGAGGGAAAGGAGCTCAGGGAACAAGGAGTTTCTCTCTGTGCTCTGGGGTATAGAGTGAGTGAGATTATGGGGTTTTAAAGTGGTGGGAAAGGGGAAACTTGTCCTATGCAGGAGAATAGGTGTTAGTCATTGTATTATGGTGGAGGGATTAAGAAATTTCACTGCAATCAGAGGTGGCAGTGATCCTTCTCGGTAGTTGATGGGTGTCCTTAGATGTTCTATTGTGTGAACTGATCACGGGTGCTTCTGGCTGGGTGGGGATCATTGAATGTTGATAATTTTGCAGGCTGTAGTTTTCAGGAGTGGAAGCCAGGATTTGTTGATATTTAGACTCCCCTTCTTTTGTTGAAACTGTGCTTATGTTTGTGGATTTCATTGGCTTCCATGTGTAGTCTGAAATAATGATTGGTAGTGTTGTCCAGTACCTCTGTGTCCTGGAAGAGGATTTCATGTCCAGCTTGTTTCAGGGTGTGTTCTGCTACTGCTGAATTTTTCTGGTTGTATTAGTCTGCAGTGTCTGCACAGAGTCTGGCAAAAAGTCAGGAAGAAAACTTTCATAACACGGCCAAACAGCTAGAAAAACTCACAACAGCTAACCGAAACCAAATGTCTTCCTTGTTTTTTGGCTTTTCTGTCACTTCTCGAACTTGCTGCAATCAATAATTAAAGTTGCTTCATCCATCACTGATCAGCAGCCCATTTTGAACATAAAATTATTGCCAGCTCCTGCCAAATGCTATCATTTTCATCAGGACAGGGCTATAATATTGATTTAAAACGCTGAATTTTCTGGCCACCAAATGCTTGAATTTATTAATCAAATACCTAAGGAAGCATTAGAATGAAAAAGAAAATATTTTGGTATAATTGGTTTCGCTTTTATTTGCCTTCTGGTTTCTTAATATATGCTTATAATGCTAAATTATATGGTATTTCTTTCTCATAATAAGGACTAGAAAATTTTTCAAGGTGCAGTGCTTCTAGCAGACCTGTATCAAGTAGTGGAAGACTCCTGAAACTGTTGAACCCAGATTGAAGAACCCTGAAAGGCTCTGTATGATCAAAGTACGTTGGAGTCTGCAGATAATTAATGTGGTAGGCAGCAATGTTAATTTGATGTAACAATTTAAGCTGGAAATAGTCATGTAATACATATAACTAGTTCTTATTTTTCCACAAGCATTTGAAAAATAAGCACACTTCCTTACTCTGTAAGGAGTATAAAACTTTAAAACCTTTGATATCAGTCCTACGCTGCCAACAATTCTCATTACCAACAGTTTAAAATAAGACCTTTAGCAAACAATAGGAACTGATTAATGCCATTAGTGATTAGAGTCTGACTCATTGACAGAGATACAGATGATTAACCATCATCATGTGCCATCAAGACAATTCTGCTTTATGCAGAATTGGGTTTTCCAGACAGAGAATACCCTGAAGTGGTTCATTATATCACTTCAGGGTGCCCCAGGGAATGTACTGGTTGCCTAAGGTCATGCAGACTTGCTGAAGTCACAGGAGGAATCAAACTACCAACCTTTTGCTCCTTAGCTAGACAGCTAAAGCATTAAAAATTAATAAATATATAACAACACAGAAACTACTGCATTTCTTACAACCCAAACACATTATGCTCAACTTCATAACAGGAGCCCAGACTTACTTGAGCACTTCTAGCTGTTGCCGAGCAGAGGTCATCTGGGCTCAGGGCTCCAAGGCAGTCATGGTGGCAGCCATGCATCTCAGAAGAAAGTGGATACTAGAGATGGGAACGACTTAGCGGTATTCCCGTTTCCGTTTCCGTTACTCGGTTCTATTACTCTACGGAAACGGTAACGGGAATTACTCCACCAGACTTCGAGCTCGAACCGACGAACAAACAATTTTGGTCTGATTTGTTGTGCTCGTTCCTTGCATCGCGCGATCGCGCGATGCCACGCGGCACAGAAAAAAAGTTTTTGAAAGTTAAAAAACCCGGTTCCCAGCCAAAAAGCAGGCGGAAAAATGCCTGCCGTGCCTCAGGGCACCTACCAGAGGGGTTGTTTCTGGAGGTCCCCGTCCTCCTCCCCCATCCCCCGTCCTGGGCTGCTCTGGTGGGACTCGCCGCAGGCTCGCAGCCAGCAAAAAGCCCAGTCTCGCCGCCGGCCGCCGCAATTAAAGCGCAAGCAAGTGGCACGGGCGGCACAGGAAAAAACTTTTAAACTCTCCCCCCACACATTCCCGGGCCAAAAAAGCAGGCGGAAAACTTCCTGCTTGACTAAGGGCGCAGGGCACCTACCGGAGGGGTGGTTTCTGGAGAGGGGGTCCCGCCTCCCCCCCCATCCTGGGTAGCCGGACTCGCCATGCCATGCGGTGCGGGCGGGGGATCCAAAATGGGGCGGCGAACGCAATATTATTTTTGAAATCGTGGTCCAAAAACACACAAGCACAACAGAAATACGCGAAAATTTATAAACTGCCAGATTTTTCACAGTAGCAGTGGGTTTTTTCTTGGAACAAAATGTCTCTCCTCTCCTCCTCTGTCCTCCATTGATTTTATTTTTTTTATTTTTTTTTACACCTGCGCAATATGTGGGAGTGGACGACCATGCAAATTTTTGGAGCCATCCCACCAATCGCATGGCCACTTGGCCATGGAGACTTCTGGGATGTGCCAAAAAGCCCCCTAAAACCTGCCCTAGCCCCCTAACCCTAACCCTAATCCTTGACTCCTTACCCATACGTCACAGACTGTCTTCTTAGTGGGTCAGAGAGGCACCCAGAGGTGCAACCCACTAGCCCACCGTAACCTTACCCGTCACTAGCCTAACCCTAGCCCTTGCACTAACCCACCTTAACCCTAAGCCAGATCTACTTGCATTGCACTACATGCAAGTACGATTCCCTTTTTTGTGAGACATGGCGGTGTGAGAGCCTTAGGCATCATTTCACCCTATGGCTCTGGGTTCACTCACTGGTCTCACTGTCTGCAACTGGTATGCATATCCATATGGCTATGCATGGCATTTTGCAGCAGGCAGCAGCAGGTGAGGAGGGGAGACCCCCATGTTGAGTGGTCTCTTGGAGCCTGCTTCCCCTTCCTAGTGGGTGAGGATAGGAGGCACCCATGGGTGCCTCCAGGAGCCCGCTTTCCCTTATAGCGGGCCAGAGGAGGCACCCACCCCACAGAGGTGCCTCCAGGAGCCCGCTACCCCCCCAAACCAGTACTAACAAAAATGAAAAAACGAAAAAACGAACCGACTAATTTTTGCGAATTTTCGTGAAAAACGGAAACGACCCGAAACGGAACCGGCCCGACTAACGACAACTCGAAAAAAATTTTTTTCAAGTCGTGCCCATCTCTAGTGGATACATGTATATGGTCTAGTTCTTAAATCAATGTCTCTAGTGGACAGTCTGTTGTTACTGGTTAGAATTCACTTAAGATTGTTTGGCTTAAGGGGGCCAACATAGGCTGCCCATATAAACCTGCCAGAGATTTACCACTACCTAAAATGATCTTGAGGTCTCTGAAGATGTGCTTCGGTGGATTCAGATGGGAACTGTATGTCACCACCAGCAGTGCGCTATTATTCTATGCTTTTGGTTTAGCTTGCAAAAAGCTTCCTTCTAGCAATCCGTTTGGCCCTGTTGATTTAGTATGTGAATTAGATGGGTATCTGAGTCTGATGGAGGTATATTTTAATTTTTCCAACAAGGAATCTGTTCCAGCTGGTTCTGACCAGCTGTGGTGGCACCATGATTTTCTGCTTATTTTGCATGTAGAATCACCTCCTTTCACAATGACTTGGACATCACATTTTTTATCTAGTTAAAGATAGCTGAAGCAAAAACATCTGATGATTATACTGTTATGGGTGCTTTTCAGCATGTGAAAATTGAGAATGTGTCAAGCTTCTTAAATGAGGTCTATCATCTGTATTATTAATCCTTGTTCATTTTAGATTTTAATATTCCCCAGTACAGAGCTGACAGTTTGTACAAAGAATAACTTTTTAAAAAGAGGCAATTATAACTACCCTAATGAATGGTGTAAGTCAATGACATTCACCAGGGAGGAGATGCAGAAGATCTCCTGGTTCACTCATTATTATTTGTCTTGTTTTGTTGTTTTTTATTGGATGATTTGATTGATTATGTTTATTGTTAAATTGCTGTACACCACCTGGAGTTCCTTCAGGAAGATAGGCGGTAAATAAATAAATAAATAAATAAATTGTCTGGAATCCTGTTTGGTTGTTGTTGTTGTTCAGTCGTTCAGTTTTGTCCGACTCTTCATGACCCCATGGACCAGAGCTCGCCAGGCTTTCCTATCTTTCACTGCCTCCCGGAGTTTGGTCAAATCCATACTGGTTGCATCAATGACATCGTCCAACCATCTCATTCTCTTTTCCTTTTGCCTTCAATCTTTCCCAACATCAGGGACTTTTCCAAGGACTCTTCTCTCCTCATGAGGTGGCCAAAGTACTGGAGCCTCAGCTTGAAAATCTGTCATTCCAGTGAACATTCAGGGTTGATTTCTTTCAGGATGGATAGGTTTGATCTCCTTGCAGTCCAGGGGACTCTCAAGACTCTCCTCCAGCACCACAGCTCAATTCTGCGGCGATCAGCCTTCTTTATAGTCCAGCTCTCACTTCCATACATCACTACTGGAAAAACCATAGCTTTAACCATCCTGACCTTAGTTGGCAAAGTGATGTCTCTGCTCTTTAGGATGCTATCTAGGTTTGCCATTGCTTTCCTCCCAAGAAGCAGACATATTTTACTTTCATTGCTGCAGTCGCCATCTGCAGTAATCAAGGAGCCCAAGAAAATAAACTCTGTCATTGCCTCCATTTCTTCCCCTTCTATTTGCCAGGAACGTTGATGGGAACGTTGGCCATGATCTTAGTTTTTTTTTATGTTGAGCTTCAGCCCATTTTTTTCACTCTCCTCTTTCACGCTCATTAAGAGGTTCTTTAATTCCTCCTCACTTTCTGCTATCAGAGTAGTATCATCTGCGTATCTGAGGTTGTTGATATTTCTTCCGGCAATCTTAATTCTGGCTTGTGATTCATCCAGACCTGCCTTTCGTACGATATACTCTGCATATAATTTAAATAGGCAAGGTGACAGTATGCAACCTTGTCGTACTCCTTTCCCAATTTTAAACCTGTTTGTTACCTACCGTAAAAAAAGGTAATTGATTGGTTCCTCCTGAAAATCCAAACTGAGATTGTGGTTCATCTTCCATTCTTGATCAGGGTGCTGGAGCAGGTGTGGTGCTTCCATCATTTTAGACAGCTTTGTACAGATGTCTTTGTGAATATAGTGATTGTAAGTTTGTATGAGAATAACTACAGAACAATGTTTCCTCAAATTTTTAGCCCTGCTGGAAAACCCCTCTCCGCTCCTCATGTGGAATGTAGCCCTCTTTCAACTGGAGTCTTGCTGTAGATTCATGAATAGAAAATATACATAGATTGGATGCCTGGACAATTGGTTGATTATGGACAGAATATGGAATGTGGAGCTAAATGCTGTTTAGTTGATGTGTTTGGAATGTGATAGAAGTAGCAGTTTTGGCAGATAGGGAGTTTAGAAAGAACAATCAGTTATAGTTAGTCTGTTTGGGGAGACTGCTTCAGGAGTAGTCTGAAAGAGCATTGATTATAGTGTCTGCCTTGAGTTAGTGAGAGAAGAAATAAGGAAAATGTGTATTTTGTGGAGCCTGTAGAAATGGCTTATTGCAAAATTAGAAGCTAGAACAGTAGATGGTAAGGCATATGTGAGAACATATGGATTATGACTGTTTTTCTCACTTCAATTTAAACTACCTAATAAATTACCCCTCCCTTCTTTTATTATTATTATTATTATTATTATTATTATTATTATTATTATTATTATTATTATTATTATTATTATTATTATTATTATTATTATTATTGCACCAGCATTTATCTATTAAATTCTTTTGGTATGCTCCACAAATAATTTCTCTTCTTTATTCATTTATAAGTGACACTTCCAAAATACTTAAGAATAAGAGAAAACAAATTGTCTTACGCTCATTTCAGTCCAGGCAATACAATACCAAGTCTTGAATAATAAGAAAACAACACCTGGGGAATGTTTCAGTCACTAATCACGGTGATAATAGTGAGAAGAGATGCCACCCTGAGGACACCGCTACAGGCATTGTCTTATCAAATCCAGGGTATATCAGAAGAAAACTGGCAATTTCTATTTATGTACATATGGGTTTGGGGAACTAAAACCGCTTCAATCAGATTTGTGGATGACGTACGTACAGTACCAGATTGGTGATGAAAGATGTCCTGGAGTAGCACTCTCTAGTTAGAGTGCTTGAAGGGAGTGATAATGAAAGGTTGTGAGCTATATGTATTCAGTTATCTTGTGTAGTTTTAGCTCTTTTCTCTAGATTTATGTGCTATGACAGGTTATAGCTTTCCTGCCTGCTTCTCTGCCATGTTGTGATCATTGCTGCCTTTCCCAAGATGAAAAGCTGCCTTTTTAGTCAAGGCTTCCATGAAGTCAAGTCTCCTCGGGCTGCTGGAACTGGGTTTTATCAATGTCCATGAAAGGATTGAGGGCTGATGTCACTTCCTCCTGGAAAGTTGCTGGGAGCTCACGTGACTGTACTAGCCATCCATCAAGTTCAGTTCTTGCCCAAACCCAAGTTCCTCTCACTGAGTCTTAGCCTTTACTCAGCCTCTTGGTAGCTCAAGACTTCAGAAAGTCCCAAGCCAACTCACACCTAGGGGAGGTTAGTTTGTCTGGCTGCTCATCAATGCCCTGTCCTCTCTGGTCCTGCCAGCTTCCAACTGTAGTCCTTTTTTTGGTGCTTCTATCTCCGTTGCCTCCTTTAGATGATAGTGGTTGCTACTTGTCCTGCCAGTCACCAAGGTCTCCATGGGGTCAGTAGTGGAATCGGGGATTCTAGTGGATTAAACAATGGGTTCTTCTTCCTTGGGTTACTGGGATGTTGACCCAGATATCTGCCTATGGGTTCTGGGCCTATGCATAATCTTAGAACATAAGAACATAAGAAGAGCCATGCTGGATCAGGCCAAAGGCCCATCTAGTCCAGCTTCCTGTATCTCACAGTGGCCCCACCAGATGCGTTTGGGAGCGCGTGAAACTAGATATCTGTCTCCTGATACCACTCCCCTGCATCTGGCCCTTGAAGTACCCTGGTTTTAAGCCTGGAGATTACACATCTCCATCATGGTTTGTAACCTGTGATTGACTTTTCCTCCAGGAATCTGTCCAATCCCCTTTTGAAGGCATCCAGGCCAGATGCCATCACCACATCCTGTGGCAGGGAGTTCCAGATCTTCCTCTCCCAAAGCACAGATGACCAGATCCAGTTCCTCCTCAGCTTCACCCTCACTCCTGCCTATCAGATTCTGTAGACGATATTGAGTTCCCCCTCCTCTACCTCTTCTAACTTATATCTGATTCCTGCCAGCTTGGCTTGGGTCCTGCCTCCTCATCAGGTGGTTGATGATATTGGCACCCAGCTCATCTCTCCCATCTGGAGCCTCTGCTTCACTTTCTGTATCCTCCTGGGTCTTAGGTTTCTGTCAGGCCCACCAAGAGGTGAGGGGCAAGGGGAGACGGACTGTGAGGGGCACTGAAGGCACCTCCCTCACACATTGCCAAACACTGTGGCCTACCCGTCCATTGCTCAGTGTAGAATTTATCTCTGTCTTTCAGTGTATAATTTTAACTCAGAGCATTATTTTAGATTTTTCACTGCAACTTCACTGCAACTGAGTTTCAGTTACAAACCTTAGTTTGTTCTTAGTCGTACAGTTCCTTCAATATTGCAGCTAATATGAGCAGGGAAATGTCTTCCAATTTAATTTCACAAGTTATATTTGCAGTAAGATGGTGTCCATCCATTAGCAAATAATTTCCCTGGCAAGTGTGCTAAATGCAGATCGGCAGGAAGCTTCTGCTTTTTTTTGTTGCTGATCTTTTTTGGGGGAAAGTTGCATTGCTCCCTATATGGGTGATCTCACCACAACTTTTTTGAATTATTGTCACCATCCACCGTGTCCTTTTACAGTGTTTTTAATTTTAAAAAAATTCTACAGTGCTCATGTTGATGTGTGAGTTAACATCTGTCAGTCTCAACAATAAGCTTTAGATAATAATAATAATGTTCTATGCCTAGATGCCCTAAGCACATCCGATCTCACCTGATTTCGGAAGCTAAGCAGGGTCGACCCTGGTTAGTACTTGGATGGGAGACCACCAGGGAATACCAGGTGCTGTACGCGCCTGGAGTAGGAACTGGCAAACCACTCCAGTATTCCTGCCAAGGAAACTCCATGGATATGGACTCAGGAAGAGTCGGTCAGGACTGTAATGACACAACACACACACATATTTATTGAATTGGAAGGAAATTACTTGGTAACCCCAAACCACACTGGGACACCAATCATGGAAAAAGCACTATAGACTACACCAAGTCCTCCTACCCAAACCAAAAATGTGTTCAAAATGTTATGGGGACACAATGTGTTTTAGAGGATAACTGCCTTGACGGAAGCTTTTTGGAGAGCAATGTTCTTGCCCCCCCAAAACAAACAAACAAACAAACAAACATGAGGAGCAATCTAGGTGGAGAAGAGCTCTGAATCCTGTAAAACCAGTGGTGACCATATGCTCTGCAGACCACACAATGTTGATTGTTGGGAAATATTACACCCTGTCTCCATGGGCTATATGTTGTGCTGGTGCATTCCTTGGTTCAGTAGAAGGTCTACTTTGCCTTGTTTTTTATTATTTGTTTGTACCTAGTTGTAGGCTATTTATTTGCATTCATGGAAACCTCCCAGAGTCCCTCCTGGGAAATCGGTGTGGTCTAAAAATGCAATAAATAAATAAATAAATAAATAAATAAATAAATAAATAAATAAATAAATAAATGAATGATGATTGGACAACCTCTACTACATAAGTAATCAAGGAAGAAATAAGTAAGGAAGAAAATGATGAGTCAGTGAAACTATAAAGCTATTTTTGCCCCCATGACTGAAAAACCCTTTAAGAGCAGACATTTGTGCTTTCTTGATCTTTTCAGCTTCAGTGGGAGCAGGGGGAATCCCTTTTTCAACTGAAGTCAAAAATATAAAATATTGTTTTAAACAATCCTCTTGGCTGTAAAATCATCCAGGCATTGAGGCACAGAGAAATAGCTATTAAATGTGTGAAAAATAATGGCTGATTAATAAATGTATGCCACCATGAATATCTGGTGCTGAAGTGGTTGCATAGAAATCTGCAGTGTTAGGCCTAACATTGAGCTACGGCATATTTTAAAGGGTAATCAGAAAGGTGGCTTCTGATGTTGACTGAAGAGAGCTTATAAATCAAATGGGTTATAATCATTACCTGTGGATCTGAACAGGCATCACTCACCATACTCTATTACAGATAAGGATTATCCTTTTGTGACTTTGACTCACCCAGTTGAGTCCACATACCGCAGGAGCTTCAGATGTCTGGGGCTGTATTACATCTTTTACATCATTCATGTCAAGTCCCCACATCTGGCTGCCAATGTCTCACAGCTTGCTGCTTCAAGAATTTAATCTTTTGCATCTTCTCCCTGCAAGGCAAAGCTAGATGGCAAGTTGGGAACTGGCAGATTAGTATAAAGCTTCGACTGCAGGAAAACAGTTGAAATCTGTAGTGGAGTGGAAATGGCGTACTTGCTTTTATATTCCTTTTGTGACTGTCACATTTTAGAAACACTTGTTAACACACTCTGTTTCAGTAGCATTTTGTATCACTTATTTCCCTGATGACTTTTTCCTTTTCTGCACCATTTTACTTCTCCGTTCTCAGTGTCCTCAGGCTCACTTGTGTCTAGTAACCTCTAATCTGATCTGTTTCTATGACCCTATTTTTAAGCCATTTCTTATTGTGATGTGTGATGAGATCTAATTCATGGGTTGAAGACCTGTTGGAAGTGAATAGCCTCAAGTTAATAAATCTCCATAGACATATTCTGTTATATACTGTGTCACACAGCACAACCTGCAAGAGATAATGAGGTTTCTTAACTCAAGGCAACAATATTCTCAAAGTTTTATCTTTTGCTTGGCACAAAACAGGATTTCGTCCAGGATCTTCTCTGCATGACCCCATGACTTAACGCATGAATGCCTGGGAGACAGATTTCTCTTCGAGTCAAACCAAAGCATCCCATCATCATCTTGGGAGTGCACTGCAAGTCTTTTGTTGCCTCCTCTATGATATGGGCAATTTTGATTTTAACAGCATAGCCCAGATGCACCAATGGAAAAACTGTCTCCCTTACAGTAAGTAGCTTCTAACACTGCAGGTGGAACTAGCCAACCTGGGTGACTAAGAAGTTAAGGCTTAGCTTGTTCTTGCCTGTTGTGCAGACAATGTTCAAACCCTGTTCCCAGAGATCTCTAGGCTGAGTGTCCAGTGGCACTGTCCACAGTTTGAGCCCACATCTCCTCTTGACATAATGAATGTTCACTTTTCCTTCCTTCCTTCCTTCCTTCCTTCCTTCCTTCCTTCCTTCCTTCCTTCCTTCCTTCCTTCCTTCCTTCCTTTTTCACTTTTCTCTTTTCTCTTTTATCAAAACTTGGCTCTTTGTTTAGATTGCTTGCCATTTTTGATTGTTTTCCCCCTGCAGTCTTTTGCTTTGCCTCACTCAGTCTGACTATAATCTGAATGGTGGCAGTGAAAACCTCATTAAGGGATCAGAGCTCTGATTGTGCTGTTGCCATTGTTTGGAGTGAAGCATGATAATCTCCAAATGCTGCATCTGAAGTAATGATTTGACTGATGCCACAAACAGAAATCATGGGAATTATCATTACATACTGATCAAATGTCAATGTTGAGAATAGGGTGAGTTTACAGATGGTGCTAAACAGATTGGGAAAAAATGAAAATTTCTAAAGGCGGATATCTATTAATAATGTGGTTGGATGCCTCACATCTATTCACTTCAATGTGAATATAGAATTTATTCAATCATAGCTCTACTTAAGTCATATTTAGGGTGATTTATATGTCATAATTTTATGTTCCTGATGTCTATATTTTGTTTTCAATTAATATATATATCAGGGTTTTTTTTTTAGTTTTGTAAGTTTTAGAAAATATATGAATTGTACCAAGGCATTGTATCAAGGCTGTGTGTGGTAATCACTCTAAGATTACTGTGCAGATATTATTGTTACCTAATAAAGATGGGCATGAAGCACCCTCCCTCATGTCTGGGAGTTGTCAGCACATCACTCAGCAGTGTGCCAGTCTGGGAAGGAACTTGCCTCCTCAACACTGGCGTAGCTAGAGTTTGGAGCACCTGGGGACAAAGTCAGTTTTTGCACTCCCCCCCCCCAACTGTGTCTCACCCACCCAGCAAGGGGGGGGCAGTTCCTGAGGGAACAGTGGGAGAAGGGAAGAAGGGTCTCTCTTTATGTCCTCTTTGTGGGTCTCCTTTCTAGTTAAGGCTCTCCTGTGCAAACGACACAGTGTGGAGATAGTGCGAAGCAGGCAATTTTTTTTAAAAAAAGCATCACCTCTATAGCACGTGTCCCCCTCCTCCTTTCCCCCCAGCTAAGACTTGGTGATTGTTAGCATGGGGAAAGGAAGATAGGGAAGCAGGTGATGGTATTTTCCCCCAAGCAGCACCTCCATTGCACGCTTCCCTCTCCTACTTTCCCCTAGCTAACAACAGCCAAGCCTTAGAAGGGGTGGGGGGAAGGAGGAGGGGAGCAATTGACAGAGGTGCTGCTTGGAGAAAAAAAAACATTGGCTGCTTCCCTCTCTTCCTTTCCCGCAACTAAGGATCGCCAAGTCTTAGTGGGGAGAAAGGAGGACTGCTGGCAGGATGGCACATGGCTTCCTCCTCCTACTGCCCACCAGGTGCCCCCAGCTTGCTGCGCACCCTGGGGTAAATGCACTATTTTGCCCCTCTCTAGTTACACCAGTGCTCCTCAGGCAGCTAGTGAATCTGAATAGGAGGCAGGACAGGGAGAATCCTCACATAGCCAATGACTGGCTGGCTGGCTAAGGAGGCAAGTAGGGGCAGCCTGAACCCTTCTTGGATTGGTGCACTGCCAATGAAGGAGGGCCCAATGGTGCACTGATGATGGAGAGTGGGCCTCCTGGCCATGGGGAAGGTGAAGCATGGCATCTGTGGCACTGTGCTAGAGATTAAGCATGAAACACTTTGTCATGCTTCATAGCCATCTCTGTTGGCTACTGTATTTCCTATAAGACACTCCTATGTACAAGACAACCCCCCCTGTTCAAATTCTAAATTCTAGTTTTGTAACTGTGCGGTTCTCTCCTGAGCTTACTTCCATGTATAATTTATTCATTTATTATTTATTTTAGAGTATTTTAACCTGCCTTTCTCCTTGTTAGACTAAAAATTAAGACAACCCTTAATTTTTCATCTAACAATGTTATATACAAATATATTCTTTTACATGGAAAAATACTGTAATTTAGCCCCTAAGTGGAACTGGAAATATTTTAAGCTGAGTGGATCCAGTTTATGTTTTATCAAAGAGATTAAATGGTTTACTGTCTATCTTTCTAATGGGTATATCTTTTGTTTCTCTCCTAAATATAGAACCAGCAGTGATTTAAACAGATTTGGAAGATTGTCATTAACTAGAACCTCATAATGACAGATGCCTTCAGCTCCCAAGTATGGGTAAGCTTTTGTTGCAGTGTGAATGGTTGTGGTTCCATTTATCATGAGCATTAGTGAGGTCACTCAGAAGGTGGAGAAGTAGTGTGAGGGAAAGTAGAACAACGTTCTTAATCCATCACCCCTTTTCAAGGTCAACCACAATGTGAGTCAGGGCTCATGGCTTCTCAAAGGACTTCAAGAACAGTGCAGATCTCGCTTTGATGAGTGGCAGTGCATCTTCTGCTTGTTAGATAACCTCTTTCTGCAAAGTACAAAGAACACTACTTAGAAAGGAAAGTTTATCCAGTCACAAAGGCAAGCATGTAGTTAGTAGGGATGAGCGATTTGTGCATACACAAGGAGAAAATAATGTAAAAGAAGCACTAATTTAATTTTCTTTGTTTCCTGAAAGACAATCTCTTAAACATGAATGCTTCACATTAATGAAACAGAAGGACAAAAAGATTTTCTGTCTTTGTGTCAGATCATGTGCTCATCTCCTGGGATCGTCTCGCACTAGATAATTCTACATGAGAAAAGAATTTGTTCAAATTTGTCTGTAGTATGTTTATACTTAAGTTGTGTTTTTAAAAGCTATAGAATATACTCATGAGTGTGATTTATCACATGGGTCTATAAGTTTCTGCCAATTGCCCTCACCCAAGCAGAGGTTTCATCATGGCACTTGATAATCATCCATATTTTCCAGGCTATGGAATTCCATATTTTCCAAGCTATGGACTTCTAAAAAAATTGTTGATAGCTCTCACAATTGTTTTGTGCTTGGGTAAGAAGTGGCTAGGTGGTTTAAAAAGGAGAGAGTGAGAACCAGCTTGTGGGATTTTGCCTTTTGATATCCTTTGAGAATGGTAGTGAGTAGAGATGTGCATGAATACATCACCTTCTGTGACAAAAGTCATCATGTGGAACCACAGATGCCACATGGATGTTCTCTCCACCCCTGGGCTTGGTGGAACCCTCATTAGTCTTCACCCAGCACTAGTGTCCTGTTCTGGTGGGGCATCAATCTAGGCAGGAGTCTGGCCAGCCCAGCTCTGTCTTCATTGGTAGCCAACCCCTCCTCAGCTGTGCGGGAAGATTCTCTGTTCTACCTCCTTGATAGAGTGGTCAGCTGCTGGCAGAGGCTGGGATGAGCAGGCTGAGTTTCTGCCCAGATTGGTGCACTGTAGAAAGTAGATGAACCCTGGCACAGCACAAAGACTGGTAAGTGGCCCAGCTGGCCTGGGGTGGGGTGCCACATGATGAATTTGGTCAGGGGGCATTATGAAATTTGTGTCCATCTCTAGAAGAAAAGTGGACATCTCGTAGACCTTCTTGACAGCTAACCTTGGTTGTTGGGTATTGTCAATATTCAGTTTGCCATTTGCTATGTAAAGTTGGGCCTCCTTTTTCCCATTAGCACAAGCACAATATTGTGCAGCAATATTAGGTTATTTCCTGATATGTTGACTCATGGATAAAGAAACACAATACCCCACATCCCTAAATCAAGAGGTTTGTGGGCTGTTTTTAAAGAATATACCTATTAGTGGAATTCCTTTTACTTAGCATAATAATTCACCCTAGAGTAGGCTGTTTGAACCAATGGACACTTGATGGAACAGCTCACCTACAAAGAGGAGTGGATTCAAATGAGCCAACCCTAGGTTGAACCTGCAATTTAAAGTCATGTCTAGAGGAGCCCTATTGAATCAATAGAACTTACAGAGAAGTTGGCTCACCAAAGTTACCCTGCTTACTTGAGTGCACCTTAGTATGCCAAGCAACAGAATTTCAAGCAATAGAAAGATCTCCAGCATTTCCTTGGACTGGTGATGCAGTGATATAAGCATATATCTGTTGTATCAGGTCAAGATGTACAAAGTAGGGATAGGCACGATATGAAAAACAAAATGCTGTTTCCTCATTTTGTTACATAATGAAACGAAACAAAACGAAACAAAATGAAGCAGCAGCATTTCATTACAGACAAAATGAAATGGTCATTTTTTTCCATTGAAACAAACTGTTTCATTCCGTCTGTACACTACTATTTTCAGAGGGCTCCTTTCAAGCTGTCATGGGCTGGATCCCTTTATAACTGGCCCAGTCAGCACCAGGGGGATACCCTGGTGCTGAATGGGCCAGTTTTAAAGGTGTCCAGCCAATAACAGCTTGGCAGGAGCCCTTTAAAAATGGCTCCCAGGCACCAAACCTTGTGCCTCTAGGACCCAAGGGAGCCGTTTTGTTTTGTTTCATTTTGTTTTGTATGATTTTTTTTTAAAAAAAATCATAAGAAATCAAACAAAAATGAAACAGGGGTGGGCACAGAATGAAACGAAACATCATTTCTCCATTTTGTGTCCATCCCTAGTACAAAGCAAACAGAGCTGAAGCGATCTGGGTAAACCTGATGCCATCTATAAGCAGTGAGTCAGCACAGTTATCCATGGGAAAAAGTCAGTAGCAGATGTTCTGTTGATAGCACATTTCTGCTTTAGGGCTTATAAGATTTTTTCTTATATCACGTTAGCTCAACTCCATGCTTGTTGGCTTTGTATGCATGGTCAATGGATAGACATTAAGTTTTTTTAAAAAAAATCCTTTCTCCTTGCTGAACAAAAGATCTCCTTTATTTTGTGGTCAATGAAACAGCTTCATTTTTGGAAAGGTAAGCTGGAAAAATTATTTTTAAATTCATTCAGATTGCAATTCTGTGCTCATATGAGGAAATATGAGTGCTTTATATGATATTCAAGGTTTCCTGTATATTTCATTGTCATAAACCTAATGGCAGCTGGCTTCTGACAAACCTAACAATTAAATTGCAAGCTAGGGATGGGCACAAAACAGAAAAAAATGTGTTTCACTTCATTCCGTTTTGTTCCCCTTGCATTTTGTTTCATATTATAAGTAATGAAATTTTTGAAAAAAAGTTGCTTATGAAACAAAAGACAAAACAAAATGAATCCCCCATGGCACTAGCACACTAGCCTGTGCCATGGGGGATTCAAATTCCTCCTTGCAACTGCCTCCATCTGATTTTGACAGCTTAATCCCAGCTGCGGAGTAGGAAGAAAGGAGTAGCCAGGCAGAAGCATGCAAGTAAACTAGATTTAGTTGCCTGACTACTCCTTTCTCCCCTGCCACCCCCTCCTCCCAGGGGGTTGTTCTGGACATGACGTGATGTGGGCAACAGCCATCCCTGTCCAGAAAACCTCCCTGGGGGGTGGGTGGAGCATGGAAGAAGGAAGAAGGCAGCAGTAAATTCGAACAGAGCTTCACTTTACTGCTGCTTCATTCCTTCTTCTTTGTGATCCCCACCTACCAATTGGGGCTTTTTGACAGGTCAGGGTTTGGAGAGGGGGTATCCCCTCCCCCCACACCAAGATTGGTCATAAAGCCCCAGCTGGTATGCAGGCGTAGGGGTGAAGGCAGAAGGGAGCAGGGTTTTTTCCTTGCTACTACATTCTGCCTTTTACTCCTACCCCTGCCTCCTAGCTGGGGCTTTTTGACAGGTTGGGGTGGGGGAGGGGTTCCCCCTCTCCAAACCCCAACCTGTTAAAAAGCCCCAGCTGGTAGGTGGTGGATGGGACAAAAGGCAGAATGGAGCATTTGGGGGGGGGAACCTGCTCCAGTCTGCCTTTCACCCCTCCCCCACCTACCAGCTGGGGCTTTGTGACAGGTCAGGGTGTATGTGTGGGATGTTAGGGAACCCCCTGAAATTTGAAAAGAGTTGGGGGGGGTAAGGGAACTTAGTTATGAAGCTCTAAAGTGTCTGGGGGTAGTAAATTGCTAATGTGTGTTGGGAGCATGGAGGCAATTAGGAAGTTAATACCATAGAGTAAACTCTCTGATTTGCCTCCATGCTCCCAGCATACTTACTACCCCCAGGCCCTTTAGAGCTTCATAACTAAGTCCCCTTACACCCAAATATTTTTAAATTTCAGAGGGTTCCCAAAAATAACTTCAGGACATTACCCCTGCTACTTTGGAGTCCCAAGGTAAGCAAAATTTGATTGCAGTTTTTAAAAAACTATTTTCGAGTGCATTTTTTTTTAAAAAAAATGTGCACTGAAAAATTACTTAGTTGGGACACCAAAGTAGCAGGGGCACCTTCAGAACGTGATTTTAGTGAATCCCATGAAATTTGGAAAGGTTTTGGTTTCAGGATGCTGAGTTATAAAGGTCCAAAGGGGGTGCCCCTAGGAAAAATACTTCTTATTGGAATCATGTGGGAAGCAGAGACAGTGCTATCGCTCTCCCGATCAGCTTCCAATTAGAAGTTTTTTTCCCTAGTAGCACCCCCCTTGCTGCTTCATACCTCAGCTCCCTGAACCCCAAACCTTTCCAAATTTCATGGGTTAGGCTAGAATCGCTTTCTGAAGGTACCCCTGTCATTTCCTCTAGAACGAATCATTTCATTCTAGAAGGGGAAATGGTGCTTCATTTCGTTGGTAACAAAATGATGAAATAGCATTTTGTCATTTCGTTAGGTGCCCATTCATATTGCGAACCCTTACAACTTCAAGTAGAATAAATGATACTTTGCTTTGACAGCTCAGAAGGAGCCTTTTGAAAATGGTTGGGTGGGCAGCACAATCCCCAGAACTGCACACCCGACCATTTTCAGAGGGCTCCTGATGAGCTGTCATGGGCTGGACCCCTTTAAAACTGGCCCTGTCAGCACCAGGAGGATCCTCTGGTGTTGACTGGGCCAGTTTTAAAGGGGTCCAGCCATTGACAGCTCGGCAGGAGCCCTCTGAAATGGTTGGGTGGGCAGAGCTATCTCCTGGCTTTACAACTCTCTACTGGCCTTGTGAGTAGGACAAAAATCGTGTGACTTTCTATTGGGAAGAGCAATTTAATCATATGAATTACAACAATGATTGAGAACTAATCCTTCCCTGCCCTTGCTTTCTTTCTTTTACACTGTTATCTTTGCCACTGCTAGAGTTTTCTTTGTGTATATATTATAAAATAATAAAGACAGTAAACATTCACCCCTCTTTAAAGAGCACCACTGATCTTTTGTGAAATTCAGTCACTTGAAAAACATAACATAATAGCATTTATTTTTACTGTTGTGTGTATTTTGAGAATCAATTACTCATTAAGAGATAGGGAATATCTCTTCATGTGTGCCAACAATACCTCATCTGCCCTTAGCATCAGGTTCCTTTTCAGTGTTTTTGTCAGTATGTGACCATAAACATATGGTACCTATAAAAAAACACATAGTGATATTGAACGAATAACACTGGTTCATTAAATATTCATCCCTTAATATTTGTAGATCCTGACAAACATGAAGGGATGAATATGTCCTTGATTTTATTTGTCCCTTTTTCTTTTTTCTTTTTTAACACTTCCACACAAATTTGGAAGCTCAAATTTCATGACTAGCCATCCAGAGGGCTTTAAAAATGTCCTCCTTCCTGTCAAATGTGACACTCAAGATGGATTGTCATCATCATGGAAACAGCTACATGACTCTGCATTCACATTTGCACCAGGTGTTATCTTTTAAATATTTTCAATAGTACCAAGAAAATTGCCTGGTCAGGTTGTAGTGTGCATTCACTGTATGAAAACCAAAAGTATATCTCCTCAAGTGCACTTCAGATTTGCAATCATGTCTTGTGTTTCTCTTCAAATGTCATGTTGGGTTGTACATGTGCATTATGTTTTTAACAGTAATACCAACATGTAGTGGCTACAAGTATCTAGATCCACCATGGGTGATAAATCAGCACAGATCTCTCTTTGCTCACTAAATAATTATTTAGTTCAAAAACTAATATGAGGCCTTTGGAGACCACAGGGCTCATTCGTGAAGCTCTAGCATAGAATCCACATTATGCACTCTGTTAAAACTCATAAAACGAGGGAAATTTCACATGCATTATCTCAAATTTGAAATGTATTCTATGAAGTCTTCATAAATATTTAGGTTACAGTTCCAGTCCACATTCCTGAAAGGAATTTTCACTGAATTCCATGATACACACATCTGAGTGATAACTGGGCTACAAAACCGTTTCTGTAGAGGACCGGTTCTGCCACCAGTGCATTGGGCAGTGGGACTTCTTTGCTCTTCCTAGGTAGAATATTGCGAGACACAGGCCTGTGCCCTCGTGAGACCCATGGAGGGAGGGGGAGGACAGCCCTATTTAACAGGGCTCCTCCCCTTCCTCAGCCTCTTTCCAATGAAGACCATCAGCAAGGAAGGACTGTGCTGAAGGGGATGGAATCAGGTCAGCCACATGGCACTGGGCCTGTAATGCCCCCCCACCCACTAAGGTTGGAAGAGCGGGTATTAGCTGGTGGTGGGTGGCTGGGCAAGGGAAGCAGGAAGCAGGCGGTGTGCTGGAGGGGATCAGGGAGAAGACCACAACATTGGAATGTGAGGCCTTCATGATCAAGGCATAATTACAACCCCCTGCAGCCAGTGCATGTGGAGCGCTATCAACACTTTATGGTCCACTTATACAGAAAGGGGTTGGCCCCAAGCTCTATTCAGGTAAAGATGTTGGCACTATCTTTTCATGCCACGCCCCTAGGGTGTACCGACACGACAGGCAACTTCTGCCTTAGGAAAATGGTTGAAGGATAGAGCAAGGAGAGGGGAGGTAAAAAGGATGGTAGGTTCCTGCTGACACCCGATATCCTCGTGCAGCTGGGTAAAGAATGGGGTGAAATATGCAGGGACGTAGTAGTAGTAGTAGTAGTAGTAGTAGTAGTAGTAGTAGTAGTAGTAGTAGTAGTAGTAGTAGTATCTTTATTTTGGTCACTGACTGGACAAAACACAAAATACATTCTGCATAAAACCAAAATAAAAGCATATAAAATCAATAAAAGCATGCACACAAGAACAAACATGACACAATAGCATAACCTTTACACAAAAGCTAGAGGAGGTAAAAGCTTCCCAGCCCAGTAGGCCCAATAGCAGGGTAGTCAACTTAATAACAGTCCAGAATCTGAGCATTTAATCATTGTCTTCAGCCTGGGACCATGGCCGTGCTCCAGACCACCTCCAACCCACATCATAAGAAGCTGTAACAATACATAATGACTATAAACACCATTACCAATCATCTGCCCCCCCCCCTGAAGTGGGCATGGAAGAGTGATGCCTCATTGCTGCAGCACAGAACTTAGCCACCACTAGAGTTAAATATGCAGAGATGGCTAGGAGGAGGCTTTGTTTTGGTTTTCCGCCCTGGTAGCGTCCTTCATGGCCATAAGGGTTAGTGTACTGGTCCCTGAGGGAAGAGGTGACACTTCGGGTACAGCACTGCAGGTAACTGATGTTGTGGTGAGCCAGAACATGATATCGATACATATTTGTCCAAGAATGATCAGGTGGGCAAGGGGACAGCCATTAAGATGGGCACGTGCTCAGTGTCATATATTTGCCCATTGAAAGCCATGCACCATTTCTTGCAGCTGAGGAGCGAGGTCAAGGGTTATTTGTTTTGTCATAGAGACGGTTCACCATTGACAAAGTATCGGTTCTGGAAGTTTACCAGTGAGGTACTTCAGAAGTTAAGGTTACAGGGATTATGTTTGGGCACACACTCTTTTAGAATTGGAGTAGCCTCAACTGCTGTGGCACCGGGTTATGACGCTGAGGCTATTCAGCATATTGGTTGGTGGGCCTCACATTGTTATAAAGTGTATGTACGTCCCCTGCGTACTCTGTAGTTGCTTCTGGCTCTGCTTTGTTTTCACAGGAACTTGGCAAAGGGATTGGCACTGGCCTGTGCTGCTGCTTGGCCAGAGCTTTATTTATTGGTGCGGTCTGCATGGGGCTCCAGTTTAGGTTTGGGTGTATGGGTACTACCGGAGTGGAAAGGATAGCATGGCATGTATTGGTGTTTCTGCCTACGGCTTTGCAACTATCACATGAAAGGGCACCAGATATACTATTAATACACCTTGGGGAAAATGCCCTTGCCCAGCAAATGAGCAAGTTGCTCATTAAGGAGATCATATGTGATCAGGGCTATTGAAAGTTGACCTGCCCAGACACTAAAGTAGTGTGGTCCACAATTATTCTGAGAAGTATGTGGAGGGCAGATTGTGACCTCTAGTGCTTAAATCACAAGTGCAGAGGAATGAGCAGGGAAGTTTGCAGGGAGGTGCTACACAACTTTGGATCAGTGGTGGGCCACCCAGGCATTATGCTTATGAAAACTGAGCTGTATAGGAATGATGACTTACACTTATCTGACTCACACTTGGACGTGTTTCTGGAGGATTTGCAGAGGGGTCTGCAGGCTGAAATAGCCTGGAGGAGCATGGGTCATAGCTGGGCTTGCCCATTGCCATGGTGGGTGGTGCGAAATAACAGAAGCATTCGGTGAGCCCGAGATGTTAGCAAGTTATACCCTTTCCAACCCCAGGGTGAAGCAGATCAGGAGATTACAGTGTTGAGTCACAGCTAGGCTAATCCTGGCTGTTAGCTGCTGGACCTCAAAATACCCAATAGAGAGTATCCAACATGAGATAATTCCGAAAATAATTGCCAATTTATTGGGACCCAGTAAATACAGCACTGATGAACAATCTCCACAAGGCAGAGAAGATTGCCCACCCCGAAGACCAGATGTACAGATGTTTTATACCCCCTGCCCCTCCCACAAGGTGCATGCATACCCCTGGGATAGGTAGGTGGTGGTCTTCAGGGAGGCAGCCAATGCTGACAGTTTGAGATGCCTCCCAGGGCGGTCCTGGAGGTGGTCACAGAGTCCTGTAATACTATTCCGGATTAGTTCTGCCATCCAGGTGTGGCTGAGCCATTTACGTATCTGATGGGCCATCAGGTTTGGGGGACAATAGGGCAAGGAAGAGGTGGCATTGTCCAATTATCTGGGTGATTACAGAGTCAATAGAGAGTCCGGAAGAGTCAATAAGAAAATCCTGATCTGCCAGACAAGTCCATTGAGGAGAATGAATTGAAGATGGTGAGATGCTTATGTGTTGAAGATGGTCCTGATGTTCGCAGAGATGGCCATTGTCTTGGAGACTTTCCCACTAAAAACTGGAGTCAGATGTTCATGTCCGCCAGCTGGGATGAAGACAGCCTCCATTTTCCCCTTCCAAGTTTTGCCCAAGATGGTGGTCCCAACCATAGAAAGCAGGGGGAGGGGGTCGAGTGTAGGAACACGTGAAAGCACAGCCAGGGAAGAGTGAGGTGTGGTGAGATGTTAGGAGAAGAACAGGGGGGACCCCCTTCTAGAAGCCTGAGATGATGGGGCGACAGGGGAGAAAGAGGGGAGGGGAAAGAGAGAAGTCTAGTGGAGGAAAAAGGGGAGAATCTAGGTGTTCCAGGTGTGTATGGAGTTTGTCCGTGGCTAGGAACTAGATTTGGTGGAGAGAACACCTGAAGAACTATGGATGGAGGCTTGTAACATTATACAGGAGGCTGCAATGAAAAATATTCCAAAGAAAAGAAAATGCAAGAAAGCAAAGTGGTTGTCCAACGAGGCCCTACAAATAGCGGAGGAGAGAAGGGACGCAAAATGCAAGGGAGAAAGGGAAAGATACAGAAAATTGAATGCAGACTTCCAAAGAATAGCAAGGAGAGACAGGGCGGCCTTCTTGAATGAACAGTGCAAAGAAATAGAGGAAAACAATAGAAAAGGAAAAACCAGAGATCTGTTCAAGAAAATTGGAGATATTAAAGGGGAATTTCGTGCAAAGATGGATATGATAAAGGACAAAAATGGTAGGGACCTAACTGAAGCAGAAGAGATCAAGAAGAGATGGCAAGAATATACAGAAGAATTATATCAGAAAGATCTGGACGTCCCTGATAACCAAGATAGCGTAATTGCTGACCTGGAGCCAGACATCCTGGAAAGTGAAGTCAAGTGGGCCTTAGAAAGCATTGCAAACAACAAGGCCAGTGGAGGTGATGGCATTCCAATTGAACTCTTTAAAATCTTAAAAGAGGATGCTGTAAAGGTGCTGCATAAGATATGCCAGCAAATTTGGAAAACCCAGCAGTGGCCAGAGGACTGGAAAAGATCGGTCTACATTCCAATCCCAAAGAAAGGAAACGCCAAAGAATGCTCCAACTATCGCACAATTGCACTCATTTCACATGCTAGCAAGGTTATGCTCAAAATTCTACAAGGCAGGCTTCAGCAGTATGTGGAAAGAGAACTTCCAGAACTACAAGCTGGATTTCGAAGGGGCAGAGGAACTAGAGACCAAATCGCCAACATGCGCTGGATTATGGAGAAAGCCAGAGAGTTCCAGAAAAACATCTACTTCTGCTTCATTGACTATGCCAAAGCCTTCGACTGTGTAGACCACAACAAACTATGGCAAGTCCTTAAAGGAATGGGAGTGCCTGAACACCTTATCTGTCTCCTAAGAAATCTATATGTGGGACAAGCAGCAACCGTCAGAACTGGATATGGAACAACTGACTGGTTTAGAATCGGGAAAGGAGTACGACAAGGCTGTATACTGTCACCTTGCCTATTTAACTTATATGCAGAGTACATCATGAGAAAGGCCGGTCTGGATGAATCTCAAGCCGGAATTAAGATTGCCGGAAGAAATATCAACAACCTCAGATACGCAGATGATACTACTCTAATAGCAGAGAGTGAGGAAGAATTAAAGAACCTCTTAATGAGGGTGAAAGAGGAGAGTGAAAAAAATGGGCTGAAGCTCAACATCAAAAAAACTAAGATCATGGTCACTGGTCCCATCACCTCCTGGCAAATAGAAGGGGGAAATGGAGGCAATGACAGAGTTTATTTTCTTGGGCTCCTTGATCACTGCAGATGGTGACTGCAGCAACGAAATAAAAAGACGCCTGCTTCTTGGGAGGAAAGCAATGGCAAACCTAGATAGCATCCTAAAGAGCAGAGACATCACTTTGCCAACTAAGGTCAGGATGATTAAAGCTATGGTTTTTTCCAGTAGTGATGTATGGAAGTGAGAGCTGGACTATAAAGAAGGCTGATCGCCGCAGAATTGATGCTTTTGAGCTGTGGTGCTGGAGGAGAGTCTTGAGAGTCCCCTGGACTGCAAGGAGATCAAACCTATCCATTCTGAAAGAAATCAACCCCGAATGCTCACTGGAAGGACAGATTTTGAAGCTGAGGCTCCAGTACTTTGGCCACCTCATGAGAAGAGAGGACTCCCTGGAAAAGGCCCTGATGCTGGGAAAAATCGAAGGCAAAAGGAAAAGAGGACGACAGAGAATGAGATGGTTGGACGGTGTCATCGATGCAACCAAAATGAATTTGACAAAACTCCGGGAGGCAGTGGAGGATAGGAAGGCCTGGCGAGCTCTGGTCCATGGGGTCACGAAGAGTCGGACACGACTGAACGACTGAACAACAACAACAACAACAAAGGGCTTTCCAGGAGCTATGGTGAATAATGTGGTCATATTTCGATCACAAGACGTCCATGAGCACCGGGCCACGGCAGGTGGAGGAATCCGCAAAATAAGCCGTCCGTCTGGATAGACCTCTTGGGCTATGCGCCTGGTCCCGCGGGCCAGCCTACTGCCATTAACTTTCTTTTGCAGGGTAGTCTACCGTCTCTGGTTCTTCGGGGGGGGGGGGGGGAAGAAGGTCTACTGCCATTGTGTCTCGACGGGGGCCTGGGATACCAAAAGGGGGGGAACGGTCTACTGGGATTGGGAAGGCCTTTTGACCACTGGTCTCCTAATTAACGAGACAGTGATGGATGGGCCTTTCGGGATAGGTGGAGACATGTGGCAGCATGCTAATCCCATCAGCCCCTTGCTGTTGTATGGACTCCCCAGGTTGATGGACTCCCGGTAGCGGTTATTATATTGAATTGGGGAAGTCTTTGAGAGTTTTGCAGTGGGGAAATCGCTACAATGTTGCCAATTTTTTGTCAATCAAAGCCTCCTGGTTCAGCAACAGTGCCACTCAGGCTAGGAAAAGACTGCAGAGCAGCTTGCCTGTTATTTTCTATGGGAAAGCTCCGATTTGTTCGGGGTTTTCATGTGGTGCTTGTGCACGGTGTGAGGCATGGTGTGGGGGTGTTGGGGACCCAAAAAGCATTTCAGAAAATATTTTATTTTTATTTTTTACAGTGACCCTACAACAGAGTCTGGGGCTGGGGGCATTGGAAATCCTCCCAGGGACAAGAGCATCCAATGTGAGGCACTTTTTAGCCTGGGAGGAGGTATATCAATTTGCCAGCTGAGGGAGCGCTGTCTGGGGGACTGTATCCCTGAGGATATATGATGATGATGGTGAGGTCTAGGGGAGACCTCTTGGGCCCAAATTGTTTTCTGCACTACAGCAGCCCCCTCTTGGTGTTAAGTGTTGATATGCATATATTAAACAGTATAACTAAAGTGTGGCTTGAAATCAGTCCGACACTTGTGTTTCACCTTCTTATTTTGACCTGGGAGGGCAAAGAGTATTAGCAGAGGAAATGGGGAACTAAATGCAGTGGGGAAGCAAGGAAGTCATGAGCTTTGCCTTATTGTGATTCCAAGACCTCAGAACATGGGAACTGCATTCATCCATAGTCTTATTTATTTATTTATTTATTTATTTATTTATTTATTTATTTATTTATTTATTTAATGCAAATCCATATCTGTACTCAGTAGGTGGCCTACCCTCATCCAGGTGGATGCTTTCATACCCATTAGCACATCTAACAGCAGACTAGGTCAAACATAGCTTGTAATTCTAGTGCCACTGCAACATGCATCTGTAGGTACGGATACCCTGTTTCCCCGAAAATAAGACATCCCCTGAAAATAAGACCTACTTACAGTTTTGTCCCACACTGAAATATAAGACATCCCCCAAAAGTAAGGCCTCTCCATAATAAGATAACAATAAATGTGTACCACATTTTTCTTCATGGAAAAATAAGACATCCCCTGAAAAGAAGACCTAGCGCATCTTTGGGAGCAAAAATTAATATAAGACCCTGTCTTATTTTCAGGGAAACACGGTATATAGGTACAGATCAACTAAGACTACACTATATTTGGCACATTATGGAAAAAAGATAATGCTGGGAAATGTTGAATGCAATAGAATAAGTCCCAATAAAACAATCATCATTATCATATGCTGACAGCACATGAAACAATAATCACACACACACACACACACACACACACACACACACACACACACACACACACACACACACACACACACACGAGTATCCTTCACTGCAGGTGGAAATAATTCTCACTAAATGTTTTCCCCTCATATATTTAGTCTTGGTAGACTGGGACATCAATGTAATTCCTTAATAAGACTTAAAGCTATGCAAGAACCCTCATTTCCAGATGAGAGAAAGAGAGACACACACAAATAATATTCTCCTGTATAATTTGCATAAAACATTACTAGTGTCCTTTCCTTCTGAAAACAAAGAGAAGTAAAGCTCACAAAAATACAAAGTGAGAAAAGAAGGACTGATCAACTACAGTTTCAAGTTCTTAAATCAACAGCCGGAATTTTTGGTTGGGAAAATTTGCACAGTTCTGCAATTGCAGCAATGGTGAAGCTTTGTAGAGACAACTCAATGTAAGGTAAGGTATGAAAAGTTAAGGAAATCATTATCTCTAAGAAATATTGTCATTCTTATTGACCTTGTCTGCTTCCCTGCCTAAGGTGGCTAGTCCTTGGTGTGTTTATTATTATGAAAAATCCAATTCAAAGCCTAAAGCTTCACTTAAATTTTCCAATTTTATTTGCAAAGTCTTTGTCTGCCAACTTATCAAAAGCCTTCTGTCTTCTCCCAGTTTTTTTATCATTCCTTACCAAAATTTGGTGCAATTGACTTCAAATTTGGGCCAAATATAAATATTGCTAGTATATCTAGTCCAAGACTTCCCCAAAGTAATCTGCAGAATTAAACTTCCTGCAATTGCTATAGGAGGAGATTAACACCCATCTTGATTGACTATGTATAGGATTTCTAGCTTGATGGGACTTCCATTTCAGAGCACAGTTTGCAACTAATCATTAAATAGATATATCACTTGAAATGTCCTGCATTTTGTTTACTTTATTATTATTATTATTATTATTATTATTATTATTATTATTATTATTATTATTATTATTATTATTATTATTATTATTATTATTATTATTATTACTTTTGTTGTTTGTATTTTGTACTTTGTTGTTGTTTTACTCTTATCTTATTTTTGGTATTTTATTGTCTCATTAGGTGTCCCCCCCCCCCCCCCCGGTGTCACCATGCCTGCAGGGACTGCCGTACCAGTCGTGTCGGACCGTGGCCATTACGCTAGGAGTTGGGGGTTAGTCAGATAAGAAGAACCCGGGCCAGGCAGCTCACGCCTGTCCCCCGTTCTGACCCCCCAACTCACTGCCACATATCTCGGAGCCATCCCGCCAGCAGCTCCGACCTGTCCTGCCTCCTGATGAATGCCAGATTGGTCCACAATAAGATCCCCATCATCTATGACACCATTCGAGATGAGAGGGCCAACCTGGCATGCATTACTGAGATCTGGGTGGGAGTGGAGAGGGGGAGCTTCGCTTGCCCAGCTGTGCCCCCCTGGGTTCTTGGTGCAGGGCGTAGGCAGGTCGGAGGGCCGTAAGGGGGGTGGGTTGGCCATTGTATACAGAGACACTATTCATGTCAGCAGGGCCTCGACGTTGGTGAGTCCGGGGTTGGAATGTCTTCATCTATTGGTGGGACAGCGGGACAGGTTTGGCATTGTGCTTGGTTACCGTGCTCCCCACAACCCAGCACAATCCCCACCAGAGCTCACCGAGTTCATTGTGGCTGCACTTTTGAGACCCCCCCCCAACTTCTGGTGGTTGGAGACCTCAATGTGCATGCCAGCGATGGACTGTCAGGTGTGGCTTTGTAGTTCATGGAGTCCATGACCTCCATGATCCTGCCCCAGCATGTTTCATGCCCCACTCATAAATTTGGACATACCCTGGACCTGGTATTTACCTCCATGTCAGGGGATTCCTCTCTGAGGGTGCGGGACCTTGAGTCCACTCCCGTGTCATGGTCAGACCATCACCTGCTGTCGTTCTCTCTGTCAATTGCTGCAGAAGCATCCTGGGCTGTCGACCGGATCGCCCCTAGGCACCTCCTCCGGTGCCAAGCTCATCCTTCGCTGTGGTATATGGCGGAGTTGCGAGCGATGAATCAAAAATGGAAGAGGCTGGAGCGCAGCTGGAGGAAGAACCGGATGGCGATTAATAAGGCTGCAGTAGTTATTGACACTACAATCGGGTGAGCAGGGAGGCTAAAACATCCTTCTGCTCACTGGGAATTAGTGAGGCCTCGAACCTGTCAAGCGGAATTGTTCTGCGTGGTTCGCAACCTCACTAATCCTGGTCTGGAAAGGACTCCTCCTACTGATTTCAGTAGTGAGACTTTTTCAGCCTTTTTTAGATCTAAAATAGAGGCCATCCGAGCCAGTTTTGATTCCAGTTACTCTAGTGTACCCTTGGCATCCCCTGCTGCTGCACCCCCTCAGTCTCCCCGGATGGTTGAGTTTGGGCCTGTTTCCTCGCTTGAGGCCTCCAGGGCCCTTGCCCACTGCCGGCCTGCATCCACCCCCTTTGATCCTTGCCCTTCCTGGCTCATAAAAGCTGCCGGTGGAAGCATGCCGGAATGTGCTTCTGTTATCGCCACTGCCTCCTTCAGGGAAGGGATATTTCCCTCTCGCCAGAAGGAGACGGTGGTGAAGCCCATTCTGAAAAAAAGTGGCATTCAATTGGCCAGCTACCGCCCGATTGCCAATGTTCCCTTTATGGGCAAGGTAATCAAGAGGGTGGCTGTGGTCCAGCTTCAATTGTTTTTGGAGGGTGAACGGGTCCTTGATCCACTCCAGTCCAGGTCCAGGCCTGGTCGGGGGACCGAGACAGTCTTGGTCGCTCTGCAAGATGACCTCCTCCGGGGGCTCAACAGGGGTAACTCTACCCTGCTGGTCCTTCTGGACTTGTCAGCGGCCTTTGATACCGTCAACCATGGTATCCTGCTGGATTGGCTCTCTGGGATTGGGATCGAAGGTACTGTCCTCAGTTGGTTCCGGTCCTTCCTGGAGGGCCGTCCCCAGCAGGTACAGCATGGAGGGGAGTTGTCGGCCCCGTGGATACTCCCTTGTGGGGTTCCACAGGGGTCGTCCCTCTCCGCCATGCTGTTCAGCATCTATATGAAGCTGCTGGCAGAGGTCATAAGGAGATATGGAGTCTGCTGTCATCAGTACGCTGATGACACACAGCTCTATCTCTCCCCTTCCACTTCTGCAGATGAGGCTGTCCGGACTCTCGACCAGTGCCTGGATGCGGTCATGGAATGGACCAGGGCCAACAGACTCAGGCACAACCCTGAGAAGACTGAGGTCATGTTCTTTGGGACTTCCCCATCTGGCTACGGAGGCACTTTTCCAAATTTGGAGGGTGTTTCTCTCCGGCCATCGGACAGTGTCCGGAATCTGGGCGTAGTCCTGGACTCGGCACTCTCTATGGAGGCCCAGGTGGCTGCTGTGTCCAGGACTGCTTTTTTCCATCTTCGACAGATAGCCCAGATTTGTCCCTATCTAGATGGGGACTCCCTCAGGACAGTGGCGCAAGCGCTGATGATCTCAAAACTTGACTATTGCAACGCGCTCTACATGGGGTTGCCCTCGACTCTCCTTCGGCGACTGCAACGGGTACAGAATGCGGCGGCCCGACTGGTGGCGGGTGTGCGCCGGTTTGACCATATCACCCCAGTCTTGGCCTGTCTGCATTGGTTGCCGGTTGCATCCCGAATCAGATTCAATTTATAAAATTTAATTTATAAAACCCTCCATGGCCTGGGACCTGACTACCTGGCGGAGCGGATCGCCCAGCGGTCAACATCAGCTCGACCGACTCAGTTGTCGCGGGCGCACACGCTGCAGGTGGCCATGCCCAGGGAGGCCCGGAAAACATCCACTCATTCCCGGGCTTTCTCTGTGGCTGGCCCTGCTCTCTGGAACCACCTCCCCAGCGATGTGCACAGTCCCTGCAAGCCTTTCAGAAAGCTTTAAAACAGTGTTTTTCAACCTTTTTTGGGCAAAGGCACTCTTGTTTCATGAAAAAAATCACAAGGCACACCACCATTAGAAAATGTTAAAAAATTTGTAACTCTGTGCCTATATCAGTCTCTAAAAGGTTCGCCATTGCTTGTGTAGGGAGAAGCAGGACAGAGGGGCCACAGATTGAGGCAGCCCGCTCTCTAGCACCCAGTTCCCATTTTACCTGTGTTGTTTTTTTTAAAGACATTTTGCCCTGCTTTTCCTTGCCTTTTTCTGTGTCCAGTGGAGACCTGAGAAGGGGCACTGACTCTGCAGGAACACAAATAAGACCCAAAAGCCCATCTTGCTCTCCACACTGTGGCCAAGGCAGATGCCTTCAGCAAGTCCCAGCGACAGGAGGGGAGGAGGATGAAGGAAGGAAGGAAGGAAAGAAGGCAGAAAGTGTTCTGCTTGTATACCGCCCCATACCACTTCAAGGGGTCTCTGGGTGGTTTACAGTTTTAATTACAGTAGGCAGGCTGTCTAGAACATACACATATGCAGGCTAGAAATGAGCACGTTTCTATGAAGAGGGGAAAGGGTAAAAATGGAGTGAGAGAGGTGGGGGGGAAAAGAAGAAGAAAGAAAAGACAGAGAGAGAGAAGATGGGCGACCCAAGACAGAAAGAAAGGGGCAAGACTTCAAGGAACCCATCGCGGGCCCCCTCAAAGACGGCTCTTCCCCTCCCGGACCCTAAAGGCCGTCAGTCCGTCCGTCCAGGTGCCAGTAGCCCCCCCCCCCGCCGCCCGCCTCCTCAGCCCAGGCCCGGCGGAGGCCTCTCCATCCCCCCTCCTCACAGCCCTGCCGCGGTGCTCGTGGGGCAGCCGGGCACCCCTCCTCCCCTTCCCCTCACCTGGTGGTTTGTTCTGGGCTGAGCTCCCAGGCCGGCTCGTGTTGGCGGGCGGGCTGTCGGGCGGCTCAGTCCATTGGTAGCTCCCAGGAAAGGAGTGGTGGTGGTCCAGGGTAAAAAAAGGAGGGGGGAGAGGGAAGCGAGCGAGTCGCAGCGGCAGGCACAGGGCAAACACTAAGAGAATGAGCGGGGCCAGGTCCGGCCGGGGAGGAAGTGACGCCAGCACCGCGGGCCTCAGGGGGGAGGAGCCAAGCAGGCCCTTGGACGCTATTTATAGCGCCTCCCAGCTGTGGGCTGCCCACCGTCCCTGGGTTGAATTTCTTTAGAATTTTTCAATTTTCCCACGGCACACCAGGCAACATCTCGCGGCACACTAGTGTGCCACGGAACAGTGGTTGAAAAACGCTGCTTTAAAAACCTGGCTTTTCCAAGATGCAGTCTGTGGCTGAGTTTTTTTTTTCTTCCTCACCATCTGCTACTCGCCAACTGTTTGGTCTTACTGCTGCTTAATTTATTTTTATGTTGATTCACTTATTGTTTTATTGTCATATTTTTGTGTTGTGAACCGCACAGAGTTCCTTCGGGAAGACGGGTGGTATACAAGCCTAATAAATAAATAAAAATAAAATAAAATAAATTTCTATTTTATTTTTAGGCTATATTTACACTAGGTGTTTCCCGCCCGCCCCCCTTTTCCTTGCCTTTTCTTTTTGGTGACGGTTGTGTGTTTGTTTGTGTATGTGTCTCTGCATTTAGGGATATACAGGTATCATAACTGGATATGTTATTTAATATGCTGTATGCAGTATCTTTTATCTTTTCCCCTCCTGCTGCATTGCATCCTGGAATGAATCTGTAGTAAAGTATAAGATTTATTATTTTAATAACCCTCTCCTAATGTATATCTCCTGTTAGCTTTGTGAAAAATAACCTAAACATTAATGTCAAGAACATTTCAGTTTTTAAAATGGTCTAAGAGGTACTTGTATATTAATAACATACATAAAAACAGAGTGCCACAATTGCAATGAAAAGAAGAATGAATAAAATCTTATTGGTAAGAGAACAATGATCAAGCTGCTTCTTTCATTTTTCTTTACAAGTTCTGTAATTTTGCAAGTTGATAGTAGGGTTTATTTTATATCCTCCCTCTCTCCAACAGTAAGACATCAGTTTGCTTGTTATTCATATATATATATATATATATATATATATGCATGTTAGGGTGGATTCGGGTTTCTTCCCGTGTAGAAATCTGGTTGTTTTGGCGACGTTTCGACGAGGTCTCACTTGTCATCTTCAGGCTGGTGTTCTGGCTTCTTTCTTCTTGAAGCAAAGCGTGATCTCAGTTGAAGTCCTTCTATAAATACTGCTGGGGTGTGTGGTTTGCTTGCTCTGTTGCTGATTGTAGGTTCGTTTGTTCTTTTGTGATCTGCTGTGTGGCTGGGAGGCGATCGTTAAGGGCTTAACTGCTGGTGGGTTAGATGGCTGTTTAGAGACATCATGTTTGGGTGAGGTGCTGGATGTGTGTCTATTAGCCTTTTGTTTTTCTTAATGACCTTGGTGATGGGTGTTCTGGCAGCATCCTGGGCTTTGGTGGAGTGGGGTCCTGTGTCTTGTGAATTCATTTTGGTCTGGCTGCGTGTCTGTGGTCTCCCAATGTTTTTTTGGCGTGTGTAAGTGTGCTCCATGGGTGGTGGCTGGAGTGGGGAGTAGCGGTAGATGGTGCAGTCGTGGTTTTGTTATTGGATGGTGGTTTCGTTTCATCTGTGGGAAGGGTCTGGTTTGTGTTTGGTGTGGATGGAAGGTGGTGGCATCTTGTGTCCTTTTGGACCTGGTGTCAGTCTTTGTGACAGAGGCTCGTCTGTTGACCAGGGCTAGATTTCCACTAATGTCAGGCAAGCGGGAGGTGTCATCACGTTTATTCATGTTGTTTGGGTGTTTCTCTATTTCAATGGCTTCCATGATTATTCGACTGTTGAAGTGTTCAGTTTTGGAGATGAGTTTGGTTCTTTTAAAATCAATTTCATGACCTGTTGTTTTTATGTGCTGGAAGAGAGAGGAAGATTTTTCTTCTTTTTTGACTGCGTTCTTGTGTTCTGCGATGCGTGCGCTTATTCTCCTGTTTGTCTGTCCGATGTATGTGGCTGGGCAGACTTTGCATGGTATTTCGTAGACTCCTTGGTTTCTCTAGCTCAATCTTGTCTTTGGTGGGATTTCTTAAAATGTTGGCTATTTTTTGTTCGGTGCAAAAGGCTGTCTTGATATTGTGTTTGTTGCGCAGGTTTTGCTTATTTTGTCTGTGGTGCCTTTGATGTAAGGGACGAGGGCAGTGCCGTTGCTCTTCTGTTTCTTGGTTCTTGGGGGGTGTTTCTTTTTGGATTAGTTTGGTGAGTTTATTTTTTTTGGAATCCGTTCGCAATTAAAGCATTCGAGAGAGTGTGTAATTCAGTTTGCACCACGATTTCAAAAACAATATTGCGTTCGCCGCCCCATTTTGGATCCCCCGCCCGCACCACATGGTGTGGCGATGGCGACTTGTGAGTCCGGCTGCCCAGGACGGGGGGGGGAGGCGGGAGCCCCCCTCCAGAAACCACCCCTCCGGTAGGTGCCCTGTGCCCTTAGTCAAGCAGGCATTTTTCCGCCTGCTTTTTTGGCCCAGGAATGGGTGGGGGGAGAGTTTAAAAGTTTTTTTCCTGTGCCATCCGTGCCACTTGCTTACACTTTAATTGCAGCGGCCGGCGGCCGGCGAGACTGGGCTTTTTGCTGGCTGGCTGCGAGCCTGTGGCGAGTGGCGCGAGTCCCACCAGAGCAGCCCAGGACGGGGGATGGGGGGGGAGGCCGGGGACCTCCAGAAACAACCCCTCTGGTAGGTGCCCTGAGGCATGGCAGGCATTTTTCCGCCTGCTTTTCGGCCGGGAACCGGTTTTTTTTAACTTTTAAAAACTTTTTTTCTGTGCCGCGTGGCATCGCGCGATCGCGCGATGCAAGGAACGAGCACGTCAAATCAGACCAAAATTGTTCGTTCATCGGTTCGAGCTCGAAGTCTGGCGGACTATTTCCCCTTACCGTTTCCGTAGAGTAACGGAAACGAGTAACGGAAACGGAAACGGGAATACCGCTAAGTCGTGCCCATCTGTAGTCACCAATATGGCAAAAACTAGGGATGGGCATCAAATGAAAAATGAAATGCTGATTTATCGGAAATGAAACGAAACGAAACAAACCAGGGAATCAGCATTTCATTAGTAACAAAAACAACAGGCTTTTTTTGTTTAAAATGAACTGTTTCATTTCTCTATAAAACAGCTCCCCCGGGTCCTAGAGGCACCAAATTTGGTGGGTACCTTCCTTGGACTCTCCCCTTTAAGCCCTCCAAATTTGGAGACATTTGGGGTTCAGGGGTCTGAGTTATTTAACTTCAAATGGGGGGCAGAAAAAACATTCCTAATTGCAATGTTATGTGCTTGAAAATCCCAGGCAGCTAGCAGTGTGGAAATTACAGTGGAGCTTCCTCAAGCTGTTCCATTTAAGCACCCCCAATTTTGAGAGGTTTAGGATACAGGGGACCAAGTTATTCAACTCCAAAGAGGTGCTCCCAGGAAAAAAACATTTGTAATCTAAAGTATTTGAAAATACTGATCCCCGGTGTCTAGCCACAACAAAATTGCTTCCTCAAGCTCTCCCCTTTAAGCACTCCCAATTTGGAGCTTCCTCAAGCTTTCCCATTTTCCAATTGGGGGTGCTTAAAGGGGAGAACTTGAGGAAGCTCCACTTCAACTTCCATGCAGCTAGCTGTCTAGGATCACTAATTTCTAGCAGATAACATTGCAATTAGAAATGTTTTTCCAGGGGGCACCCCCTTTGAAGTTGAATAACTCAGCCCCCTGAACCCCAACATGGAAAACACTGGTGTTCCTATGAAATCAGTCAATGCAATCATGTATGATAATCCATATAAAGTCACAAAGTAGGTAGTCCCTCATTCAGGGAAAGCTTGCCTGAAGAGGAAGGTCTTTGTCTGCTTCCGGAAAGACAGCAGAGATGGGGCAGTCCTGGCCTCCAGTGGGAGGAAGTCCCAAAGTCTGGGAGCAGCAATAGAGAAGGCCCTTTCTTGTGTTCTTTTGAGACACATCAGTGAAGGTGGTGGGATGGAGAGGAAGGCCTCTCCTGATGATCTTAGCACCTGAGCTAATTCATACGGTGGGATTCAGTCTTTGAGGTAGCTTGGACCCAGAACATTTCATGCTCTGTAGTTTAAGGTCAGCACCTTGAATTGTGTCCAGTAGGTGATTGGCGGCCAGTGGAGCTGCTTTAGTAGGGGTACAATGTGATGTCTGTAACCCATCCCAGTCAGCAATCTGGCTGCTGCATTCTGTACCCATTGACGTTTCCTGAGATTTTCCATCGGTAACCCCATATAGAGCACATTACAATAGTCCAGCTGGGAAGTCACTTGGGAATGTGTCACAGTAGCCAGAACAGATTTCTCAAGAAATGGACATAACTTGCGTACTAGCCTTAATTGTGCAAAAGCCCTAAAGAGCTTGAGTACAAGCTATCTCAAATAGCACATCTCCCTCTATAGGCCTGACCAGCAATTAAGATAATGGGGGAGGACTTTCCTTTGATTCTCCCACCCTCACATGGATGCATTGTGGGGACACTAGAGAGGATCTTTTCCGTTGCTGCTCCCAGACTTTAGAAATCCCTTCTAGGTTGTCCTCATTATTCCCTTTCCTCCAAAAGCAGGCAAATGACTTTATTTTCAGGAAGGCATTTCCTTAGTGACTGATGGTCTGAGAGTGTTTTTTATGGATTATTGTGCTCTGTTGTTTGACATGTGTTTCAATATAGATATTAATTAATGTTTTTAATATAATACTTGTTGAACTTCATAACTATTCATATACTTGTAGTTTTTTTTTCTTGTAAGCCACCTTGGGTCCTTCATAAGGAGAAAGGTGGGATACAAACAAACAAACAAACAAACAAACACAAACAAACAAACAAACAAACAAACAAACAAACAAACAAACAAACGCTAGAGGGTAAGAAAATAGTTCAGGGGTTTAATGCTTCTTGTGACATAATACTTTGGAGAGATTTAAATACCCCATACATTGATGTGGAGGGGCATCATTTGTTCTCCTTAGGCTGCAGAATGTGCATATGATGCTTAGTGAAGCCTTTTCATATTTTCTTTAAAGAAATCCATTTAACCCCCCTTTTAAATTTCTCACTTTACACTTTTTGTGCACTTACCTTTCTTGGTTGTTCTTCATATTCGGAGCTGTGTAACAAGTAAATTTCCCGAATCTTATCTTATCTTATCTTATCTCATCTTATCTCATCTTATCTTATCTTGTCTTATCTTAATGTCAATGTCATAGTTTTGTAATATGCACAATGCAAGAAGCTATTGCACAGACTCATGTCTTCATAATAGTAGAAGGAAATGTAAAAGACAGGTAAAGACCATCAAAATGTAAATAGATTTATCAGGGGAGATAAAAGCAAATTTTTAATAAACAAAATACCAGTAATAAAAGGGAGCTTTCAAAAAAAATCATTGAATTATGAGCTTTATTCTGCTGAAATGTTCTAGGGATATAAACTTTGAGTAAAACTGAAGTGCTTTATGGGGTCCTGAGAATTTCCAGATGGCATTATAGCCCCATAAATAACTTCTTTTCCCATTTGATTATATAAAATATGTCTCTTGAGTTTTCAAGAGCTGCATATGAAATAGTCCCTCTTAATTCAATTTTATTTGTTTTCTTTAATACAATAAATAATAGTGTTAGAAGGAGCAGCAAGGTCATTTATTTCAACCCCATCCATTCTGAAGGTTGAGTTTTAGTCCTTCTGTTTTTCTTTTCTTTTTGTAGATCTGCTACAAAAGTACTTCCTTGGCAAAAGTGGAACTCAACGATTCGTATGGTCCGTCCCAACTTTGCCGTTCTAAGATGATGATCATGATGATCTTGATGATGGTTTCCAAGAGGGGTACCCAGCTCACTGGGGGATGGGGGAAGGCAACTTGTAGCCTATATAATTAAACTATATAGTACTTTAAGCGCTATGGGGTGTTATATAAGCAGCACACTTTCCTTTTGACTAATTTTATGGCAATACAAAATGTGGAAGCGAGGACAAAATGTCACATTCTCCCTTCCTAAGAAACAACACTAACAACAAAAATTCACTGAAAATTTTACAGCCAGATCTGCCTCCAGGCACATAGCAGTTTCTAAGCAGTAATATTTGCCCATGAGACATTGCATTTGAAATCCAAAAATGATTTAATATGAGTTGTGCATATTGTTGTATGACAGACACAATTTTAGATAGTTTGACATTTACTGAAGAAGTGTGTACAAATGTAGTCTTCTTCAAGTGCCGTGTCCAACTAGAACTTTGGCGATCGGTAGCACAATCTGTTTTTTATCCACAGCTTTTCTAAATAGAGAAGCTGTCCTTGCTGTGAACCACTGGTATACATTCTTAAGCCAGATTGTTTTTCTGTGCTTTGGGCTATGTTTTCCATCTATTTTTCCTTGAAGGCTAACTTGTAGCAGATGGTATTTGTCATTGAGCATTATGTGACCAAAATATTGTAATTTTCTTCTCTTTATGGTATTGAGAATTTCTGGCTTTTATTGATATGCTGTAATATGGTCACATTAGTTACTCTGGCTGTCCAAGGTATCTTCAGAACTTGCTTGTACATCCATATTTCAAATGCTTCCAGCTTCCTGCATAATATGTCTGTAAGGGTCAAAGTTTCAATACCATAATGTACTAAGTATTAAATTCAACACTATATATACTAAACACATAGGATCAAAGTATTTGGCTATGAAGTCTGAAAGAAAAGTCTTGATTTGTCAAGACTTTCTTCATTTTCTGAATTTCTAGCTCGTTCCATTGTACAAGGGATTTCACATGAAAAATGCCAGTTATGCTTGAAATGGAATCCAAAGTATTTATAAGATGATACTCTCTCAATTACAGTGGACCCATGTATAACAAACAGTTTGCATAACATAAAATTTGTACAACATAAAAAATTCTGGAGATGGAGGAAATTTGCTTAACATAATTGTCTATGGGGCGAATCTGTACAACATAAAATGGGATTACTCTGTTTTCAATGCATTCATATGGGAAATTTGTATAAAGGAAAATTTGCTTAACATAATTTCATTTGGAACAAATTAATTCCTTTATACAAGGTACCACTCTATATCACTGCCAATCTTGGGAAGCTTCTGTGTACCATTTTGTTTTTTTTACTGATAACTATCCGTTTTGTCTTCTTCACATTAAGTCGCAATCTCATGGCATTGTTTTCTGCCGCAACAGAATTCCAATAATCCTTGCAAATCTGCCAGTCTTGTTTCAAGCAGGACATTGTCATCAGCATATCTAATGTTATTAACAAGAACTCAATCCATCTTCACATCTTGGTTCTTTCCTTCAAGAGCATCCCAGAAAATTATTTCTTAATAGATATTAAAAAGTAGAGCTGAGAAAATATGACCTTGACGAACACCTTTCAAAAACTGACACCTCTTCTGATATCTGGCCATCTTTCCAGTCAGATGGTCAGTACATATTCCCAATCAATCTGGTATCATGATTGTCCAAGCCAAGTTAAACAAATTTATTGAGCAAAATAAATTAGCAGCACAAAAGAAAGTAGCAATGCCTGTTTAAATACTGAAACTATTATACTATAGCTGTAGTACTGTGGCACTAACACACCTGCTTGTGGTGGTATTATTGATAGTAGTACTAGTAATTTCTTGCTCACAGTACAATCCTAAAGGCATCTACTCAGTTGTAAATCCACCTAGATTAAATGGATTGTAATTGTTGAAGTTATGCATTAGAGTTTGAAGGGTTATAAAATTTAGTATTTAAAAAAAAACATGAAAAATGAGATTAACATGAATTTCACCCTTAAATTGTTAAAACTGATATGCCCTCTGTACAAGATACATACTAATCAACATTCATTGTCTCAAAATGGGAAAAAAAATCTCCCACCTGGGTGCAGAGCATGATGGGTGCTGTAATTTCACTCCCTATTACGCTCTATGTAGTCTACAACTACAAATATTTTGCTGGGGTAACACTTCGAGAATTGCAGTCTAATCCCTCCCGCCAGATCAAAACAAAGTACTCCCCAACTAATAACAAACATTTTCTCCTGTCCTTTCATGAGTTCAAATTGCCTACTTATTTAAAAGAAACTATAGTCTTCGCTAGGGATGTGCCTGGTGAATATTTTTGTATTTATTTCATTCTATTTTCATATTGATGTGTTTTTTAAAATGAAACCAAGTCATTTTATGCACTTTGCAACAAGTTATCTGTACTCTGAGGGTAAAAAGCCCACTCTACTCCCATACCTTAAAATTCTCCTGTTTGAATGAAACAGATACTGAAATGAAAAATAGAAAACATTACTTGAGTCTCTTTCTGAACCAAAATAAGTCCCTCAATCCCCAGGTGATATATAAATCTGTGAGATATACTTAATTGTCATCTATTGCATCATCTAATTATGATAATGGATCAATAGGTGCTAGGAGATAAAACTTGGAGGACACCAAGCCAACACAAACCAGACTGCTGCCCATTGTTGTTTGGTGATTCTGATTTTGTGAGGGCAATGAAACTGTTTTTGGGTTTTAGTCTGAACTTCACAGTATCTATGTAAGGTGCAGATCCATATCCCTAAAATAAATCCATCTATTCAGATGGCTTTGATATTCCCTTTAAATTTCAGACTAAAACTTGGAGTTCTAAAACCTGTACAGTATTTAACTCTGTGAAGTATAGGTTGAATCCCAGTAGTTTTAATTCCCATCTGGCCTGGCTCCGTTCCTTCCTCAGCGACTGGACTCAGAGGGTACAGCTGGGGGATGTCTTGTCGGCTCCTTGGACTCTCCCTTGTGGGGTGCCCCAGGGGTCAGCAATCTCTCCCGTGCTGTTCAATGTTTATATGAGGCCGCTGGGGGAGGTCATCAGGAGATATGGAGTTCGCTGTCATCAGTACGCTGATGACACACAGCTCTATATCTCCTTTTCATCATCTGCAGAGGAGGCTGTTCGCTCCCTCGATCTGTGCCTGGAGGCCGTATTGGAATGGACCAGAGATAACTGGCTCAAGCTTAATCCGGAGAAGACGGAGGTTCTGTTCTTCGGGGCGCCCTCGTCTCGGTACAATGGCCCCCTCCCTAGTCTGGGGGGTATTTCCCTCCAGCCTACAGACAGGGCCAGGAATCTGGGCGTGGTCCTGGACTCGGTCCTCTCCCTGGAAGCCCAGGTGATGGCCGTTTCCAGGGCCGCTTTTTTCCATCTCCGCAGGATCGCCCAGATCCACCAGTACCTTGATGAGTCCTCCCTGAGGACAGTTGTGCAGGCCCTGGTGATCTCGAGGATCAACTATTGCAATGCCCTCTACGTGGGGTTGCCCTTGACCCTGGTCTGGAGGTTGCAGCGGGTGCAAAGTGTGGCGGCCAGGCTGGTGGTGGGTGCCCGTAGATACGAGCACATCACCCCAGCCCTGGTCCGCTTGCATTGGCTCCCCGTTGCCTTCCGGATCAGGTTCAAGGTCTTGGTCTTGATTTTCAAGGCCCTCCGCGGCTTGGGACCAGAGTACCTGGCGGAGCGTATCTCCCAGATGGCACCCGGATCCAGACCCACGAGATCGTCGCAGGCGCGCTCACTGAGAGTGGCCACACCCAGAGAGGCACGGAAAATGCGCACGCGAAACCGCGCCTTCTCTGTGGTGGGGCCTTCTCTGTGGTGGGGCCTTCTCTCTGCAATCATCTCCCCAGTGAGCTGCACCTGCTGGAGTCCCTGCCTGCCTTTAAGAAAGCTTTGAAGACCTTCCTCCTTAAAGAGGCCTTTGGTGACCTTACCAGTTAGCTTTTTTTTTACCTCTTACTTCCTCTCCCCTATTCCATTTGCCGCAATCTTGCCCTCCACTGCTTTACTGCTCAGAGGTTGTTGTTTTTTTACTTATTTTATGTGTTTTTAACATTGTTAGCCACCCAGAGTTCCCGCTGGGAAGATGGGCGGGATATAAGCTCATAAATAAATAAATAAATAAATAAATCTTCCCACAGAAGTTCCTTCTTTTAATACTTCACCTTCGCCTTCTGATTCTGATAATAGTTATGCTTTCGACTGAACTGGAGGGAATGTTAAAGTTTAGGTATGAAGAATTTGCCAAAATTTGCTAATGGTATATTCAGCACCCAAAGAAGTACAGGTTTACAAAATCTGAAAGCAGCAGGTAGTGAAATTGACACTTTTTTAGACATCCTTACAGCTATGAGGCTGTAACATTCTCTTCCACATGCCACAACTCAAAAGCAATACTATTAACTGATTTTAAGGTGACTAAAATGGCAGAAAAATGGTCCTTGTTGATTACTACTGCACTACTAAAATGCCAACTATCATGGTCTGATCAATATTTGCTGATTTTCTCCCTGGCAGTTGCCGCCCCTTCTCGCCGGGAGCTTGGCCCAGCGGTTTGGGCCTGTCCCCGGAGGCGTCTGGATCCTGTTCAGTTTTCGGAGACCTTCTGGGCTTTGCCAGATAGTCTGGGCAATGATCCGGCTGATGCATTGGTGGATAGATGGTACAGTGATGCCACTGGGGCAGTTGACTGGATCGCCCCCAAGCGCCTCATCAGTTGCTGAGCCCATCCCTCACCGTGGATTATGGCTGAGTTTCAGAAAACAAAGCAAGAAAGGAGGAGGCTGGAAAGCAGATGGAGGAAGGATCAGATGGAATGTAAACGGGGTGCAGTTAAATTACTGACCAGGCACTATGTTAGGTCAATCAGGGATGCTAAAAGAGCTCATGCCTCCCTGAGAATAGGTGAGGCCTTGAACCACCACACTGAACTGTTTAGGGTGGTTCGGGACCACACCAATCCTGGTCAGGAGAGGCCTCCTCCTGGTGATTTCACTAGTGAGTCATTTGCAGCCCATTTTAAACCTAAAATAGAGGATATCTGGGCTGATCTGGACTCTGGTTCCACTATCTCTGAGAATCTCTCATGCCATACTCTCTCGGTCTCCATGATTTGATGAGTTTGGGCCCTTAAATCCAGCTGAGGCCTCCAGGGCGCTGGCTCATTGCCAACCAATGGCTTCTCCATTTGACCCTTGCCCGTCCTGGTTTATCAAGCCCACCAGGGGGAGCATGCTGGAATGGGTGGCTATGATCATGTCTGCTTCCTTCAGAGACAGGATTTTTTCCTGATTGTCTGAAGGAGACCGTGATCAGGCCCATTCTTAAAAGACCTGGCCTGGCTCCAGATGTTTAACCATTGTCTGGTAGCCATTGTTCCCTTTCTAGACAAGGTGATTGCACAGGTTGCCGCGGTTAGGCTCCAATAGTTCCTGTAGGAATATCATGTCCTGGATCCATTCCAGTCCGGGTTCAGGCTGTGGCATGGGACCGAGACATCCCTGGTTGCATTGCAAGATGACCTATTGAAGGGAACCAACAGGGGTTGCTCTAACCTGTTGTTCCTTCTTTATCTGTTAGTGGCCTTTGATACCACCAACCATGGTCTGTGAAGATTCTCAGTCATCCAGGTGAGTTCATCTGGAAGTTGAGTCATGGCTACTGGACTTCTTTTTTGAGAGAGAGAAATGTTTCGCTGTTCATCCAAACAGCTTCATCGGTCTGAATACAGCTAGTGCAGGTACTCCATCTTATAGTCAAAGGAGGGTTTACAAAACCATCCATGGCCTGAGACCTGACAATCTGGAGGAGCAGATTTCTCAGAGGCCAGCTGCGTCCTAACCGACCAGAGTCTTGCCCCCCTTTTTGCTCTGGGTGGCCACTCTGAGGGAGGCCCAAAGGGTTTCTACCCAGAGTTGGGCCTCCTCAGTGGCCGCCCCATCCCTTTGGAATGAACTGCCATTGGAGATTAGGCTGGCTGAGTCTCTGCCGGCCTCCAGGAGAGCTGGCTGTTTAGGGAAAATTTGGTGATCACTGAGTGCATGATGGTAGATCATTTTTTGTGATCACTGACTGCATGATGGTAGATCATTGGACAATCAATACAAACCAATACAATTCGTTGGTATTGTTTGTCCCAGCCTTGTCTTCCTGGACTGTCTGTTGTATGGTTTGTTGTTTTGTTTTATCTTGGTTTCTTGGGCAAGTTGTTAATTTGTCAATATGTTGTACATTGCCCAGAGTTCCTGAGTGAAAGCTGGGCAGTCAGGAAGTATATAAATAAATAAATAAATAAATAAATAAATAAATAAATAAATAAATAAATATTACTGAATTAATTGTTGAAAAGATCATCTGCAATGTAACAAAGGCTTTCATTTGTGTAAATAACAGGATGCAACTGAAAAGAAAGTTTTAATAGTATTTACTGCAATGGAAAATCATGTTAGTCCTTTAGAAAGCGAGTTTAGCAAGAAATAAGATGCTGATTCTGTTTTTATCACTGTAGCAGAACTATACTTGTTTCTGATTGTCACTGGGATGCAACTAGGCAATTTCCTTTCCATCTACTAATTCCAAAGCAATATCTTTGCTAAGCAGAGAGAACCACAAAGCAGATACAAAATGTGTAAAATATATGACATTTATATCTCTAAACACAGAGCTGAGGGGAAACAAAGCAATGAAGCTTTGCTGAGAATAACTTGGAATAGATTTAAACAATGTGAAATGTGAGAAGTGCCACACTGCAACTAAAGCCATAAAGCTTTTGACTCAAATGCATTACAACAAAATGACATTGGGCACTGTTTCAAAACTTTGGAATAAAACAGAGAAGATAAAACTGTGGATACAAATTATCTGGGCTTTGTTTTCTATTAATTCAAATAAAGGATGTGAATATAGTGATTTTCTTCTATATATAGATCTACCACCTTGCATTTGCTTAGCATTGTACCTTATGCAGTTCTTAAAATGCACATTGAAATCAGGCCCTTCCTCTGTCAACAGTAGGTTTAAGAGTATGTGAGTTTTCTCCATCAGATATAAAGATCCCTTTATGAGTATTAAAATGCTGTTTTTCAGCAAGAGTGAATGTTCCTCCAACTGTTCCCCTTCCTTGGCCACAAATAACAATGTTTCTACTTTGCAATGGTCGTGCCATTAAACCAGCCATGTCCAAAGTCTGGCCTGTGGGCTGCATCTGGCCTGTCAGGCCATTTTGATTGGGCTGCAGCTGGCACCCACTAAATCCACAAGGCCTGCTCCTTATTGGTTGTCAGGTGGGATTGCTGCTGCTGCTACTTCCTGAGGCCAGTTGCCTTCCTCGCCTCCTGGAGGTAAGTTGCAGAGGAAGGATGGGGCCAGCAGAAGAAGCACCCACCCCACTGCCCCCAGGGCTCGGCTCTGGGAGACAGCTTGCCGTGCTTGCAGTGCTCCTCTGGCTGCCTCAGTAGGCAGGGAAAGGCAAGAGAGGCCCCTCAGGGGGGACAGAGAAAAGTGGGCTTTCACGGAGCTGGCCAGCCAGCAAGCCCGAACGCACAGCACAGGAAGCACATGACTGCCCAGTGTTGAATCCACAGCCCCTCAGCTCTCCACCCCACCCAAAGAACACAATAGTGCAATTTGAGAGATAATCATGGTAAGGAGTAGAGATGGGCACGACCAGGGAAAATGACGTTTTTGAGTTGTCGTGTGTCGGAGGCAGTCCGTTTCGGCTCATTTCCGTTTTTCGTGAAATTTCGCAAAAATTAGTCAGTTCGTTTTTTCGTTTTTTCATTGTCGTTAGTACTGGTTTGGGGGGGGTAGCGGGCTCCTGGAGGGAGCTGCAGGAGTTAGCCAGAGCCACAAGTGACGGACTGGCAGACTCTTTGCACCCGCTGTGTCTCACGTACTTGCATGTAGTGCAATGCAAGTAGATCTGGCTTAGGGTTAAGACAGGTTAGCGCAAGGGCTAGGGTTAGGCTAGTTACGGGTGAGGTTAGGGTGAGTATTGGGGTGCATCTGGGTGCCTCTCTGACCCACTTAGAAGGACAGTGTACTGGCGTATGGGTTAGGCTTAGGGTTCGGGTTTGGGCTACGATTAGTGGGCTGTTTATGCCCGATTGGCACATCCCAGAAGTCTCTGTGGTCAACCTGGCCAAGTGGCCATGCGATTGGTGGAAAATTTGCATGGTCCACTCCCATGGGCGAGCCCATCATTGCGAATGTGCAGGTGTAAAAAAATAAAATAAAATAAAATAAAATAAAATCAACGGAGACTTTTTTTTGCAAGAAAAACCCACTGCTCCTACTGTAAAAATTCAAGCATTTAAAATAGCTAATTTTCGCATGTTTCTGTGGTGTTTTGGTGGGGTTTTGGGCAACGATTTCAAAAAAAATATTGCGGTTGCCATTTTGGATCCCCCGCACTGCATGGCAAATGGATGCGCCCTCCCAGCCTGGTACAGTCAGCAAAACCTGGCCATGCGATTGGTGGAATGGCTCCAAAACTTTGCATGGTCCACTCCCAAGGACGAGCCCATCATTGCGAATGCGCAGGTGTAAAAAAATAAAATAAAATAAAATAAAATAAAATAAAATCAACGGAGACTTTTTTTTTTGCAAGAAAAACCCACTGCTGCTACTGTAAAAATTCAAGCATTTAAAATAGCTAATTTTCGCATGTTTCTGTGGTGCTTTGGTGGGGTTTTGGGCAATGATTTCCAAAAAAATATTGTGGTCGCCATTTTGGATCCCCCGCACTGCATGGCAAATGGATGCGCCCTCCCAGCCTGGTACCAGCAGCGCAGCAGTAGCAATAGCCAAGGAGAGGGGGGCGGGGAACCCCCCCCCCAAATAAAACACCCTTCTGGCCTGGTAGGTGCCCTCAGACAGTTTTCACCTACTTTTAGGGCCGGGAATCGGGGGTTTTTTTAAACTTTTAAAAACTTTTTTTCTGTGCCGCTTGGCATTAGCGATCGCCACGATGCAAGTAACGAGCACGACAAATCAGACCAAAATTGTTCGTTCGTCGGTTCGAGCTCGAAGTCTGGCGGAGTAATTCCCGTTACCGTTTCCGTAGAGTAAAATTTCTGGTGTTTCTGTTCGTTTTGTTTCATTTTAGAGATAAAATCCATTTGTCATTTCGTTGCGTAACGAAATGAAAAAAATGAAAACGGAAACAAAAAATTGTTCATTTCGTGCCCATCTTTTATATATATATATGCATGTTAGGGTGGATTCGGGTTTCTTCCCGTGTAGAAATCTGGTTGTTTTGGCGACGTTTCGACGAGGTCTCACTCGTCATCTTCAGGCTGGTGTTCTGGCTTCTTTCTTCTTGAAGCAAAGCGTGGTCTCAGTTGAAGTCCTTCTATAAATACTGCTGGGGGTGTGTGGTTTGCTTGCTCTGTTGCTGATTGTAGGTTCGTTTGTTCTTTTGTGATCTGCTGTGTGGCTGAGGCGATCGTTAAGGGCTTAACTGCTGGTGGGTTTGATGGCTGTTTAGAGACATCATGTGTGGGTGAGGTGCTGGATTTGTGTCCATTAGCCTTTTGTTTCTTAACGACCTTGGTGATGGGTGTTCTGGCAGCATCCTGGGCTTTGGTGGAGTGGGGTCCTTTGTCTTGTGAATTCATTTTGGTCTGGCTGCGTGTCTGTGGTCTCCCAATGTTTTTTTGGCGTGTGTAAGTGTGCTCCATGTGGTAGCTGGAGTGGGGAGTAGCGGTAGATGGTGCAGTCGTGGTTTTGTTATTGGATGGTGGTTTCGTTTCATCTGTGGGAAGGGTCTGGGTTTGTGTTTGGTGTGGATGGAAGGTGGTGGCATCTTGTGTCCTTTTGGACCTAGTGTCAGTCTTTGTGACAGAGGCTCGTCTGTTGACCAGGGCTAGTTTCCAGATGTAAGGTAAGCGGGAGGTGTCATCACGTTTATTCATGTTGTTTGGGTGTTTCTCTATTTCAATGGCTTCCATGATTATTCGACTGTTGAAGTGTTCAGTTTTGGAGATGAGTTTGGTTCTTTTAAAATCAATTTCATGACCTGTTGTTTTTATGTGCTGGAAGAGAGAGGAAGATTTTTCTTCTTTTTTGACTGCGTTCTTGTGTTCTGCGATGCGTGCGCTTATTCTCCTGTTTGTCTGTCCGATGTATGTGGCTGGGCAGACTTTGCAAGGTATTTCATAGACTCCTTGGTTTTCTAGCTCAATCTTATCTTTGGGGTTTCTTAAAATGTTGGCTATTTTTTGTTCGGTGCAAAAGGCTGTCTTGATATTGTGTTTGTGGAGAATTTTGCTTATTTTGTCTGTGGTGCCTTTGATGTAAGGGAGGAGGGCAGTGCCGTTGTTCTCTTCTGTTTCTTGGTTCTTGGGGGGTGTTTCTTTTTGGATTAGTTTGGTGATGGTGTTTTTTTTGGAATCCGTTCGCAATTAAAGCATTCGAGAGAGTGTGTAATTCAGTTTTTAGGTGGTCTTTGTCAGCGAGGCGTTTGGTTCTGGAGATGAGGGTTTTTGCTACGGAGTTGATCTGTGCAGGGTGGTGGGTGTGATTGTGCATTTAAGTAGCGGTTTGTATGTGTTTTTTTTCGGTAGATGGTATGTCCTAAGGAGCCGTCGGGTTTTTTGTAGATTAGGACGTCCAGGAAGGGAAGTTGGTTGTTGGCTTCTATTTCCATAGTGAATTGTATTTTGGGGTGTAGGTTGTTGAGATGTGTGAGGAAGTTGTTCAGTTTGTCTTTCCCGTGTGGCCAGATAACAAAGGTGTCGTCAACATATCTGAGCCAGAGTTTGGGTTTATGTTCGGACTTCTGTAACGCGTTGGTTTCAAAGTGTTCCATATATAGGTTTTGCGATGACCGGTGAGAGGGGTGATCCCATGGGTGCTCCTTCTATCTGTTTGTATCTTTGTCCATTGTGGATGAAGTATGTGTTGGTTAGGCAGTGGTTGGTCAGATCTAGGATGTGCTTGGGGGGGTTGTATTTGTTGTGGATAGCTGTCAAGGCTGCTTGAATGGGCACTTGTGTGAAGAGCGAAACAACATCGAAGCTCACGAGTAGGTCATTGGGTTGTAGGTCTTGTTTCTTTATAATTTCTATGAAGTGGAACGAGTTTTGTACGTATGAAGAGATGGATTCTGCATAGGGCTGGAGTTGTTTGGCAAGAAATTTGGCGAGGTTTTGTAGGGGTGAGCCTATGGAGCTGACTATGGGTCTGAGAGGTGTTCCTTCTTTGTGAATCTTGGGGAGGCCGTAGAGCTTGGGGCATCTGGATGATTTCTCTCTGGGGATGATGCTTGGCTTGATTTCTTCACTTAAGGGTGAGGCTTTTATTTTGGCTTTGGTGGGTTTTTCCAGGTAGGTGGTGGGGTCTGTGTTCAAAGGTATGTAAGCAGGGTCTTGTAGTAGGTTGGATAGTTTGGCTTGGTAGTCAGATGTGTTCATCACCACTGTGGCATTGCCTTTGTCTGCTGGGAGAATGATTATGTTGTTGTCTTTCCTCAGGTTGGTGAGGGCTTTTTTTTTCTTCTTTGTGTAAATTGCTTCTGGGTGGTTTGCTGGAGCAGAGGATATTGGTGACTTCGAGTCTGATTTTGTTGGCTTCATCTGGGTTGATTTTGGTTAGGCTGGCTTCCACTCCGCATATGATGTTTTCAGTGGGGATGTGTCTGGGGGCGACTGCAAAGTTGAATCCTTTGGACAGGACTTTGGTCTCTGCGATGGTGAGTGTCCTGTCTGATATGTTGTGAACTGTTTGTTTCATGGGCTGCTGTGGGGGGTTGGGCTTCTGGCATTTTTCCAGTTTGTGGAGTTTGTTGGTGTGTATGTCTGTCTTGTGGGAGGTCTCTGTTTTCAGCTCTCCAGGCGGCGGGTTGCTTGGATTTGTTCCAGAGTGTTGGGTGGATTTTGTTGCTGAGTTTGAGGTGGAGAGTGAGTAGGTCTCTGTTGGTTTGATCTAGTAGGTATCTTTTCTTGTGTAGTTCGTTTCTGATTAGGGCTAGTTCTGTTCTTTTCAGGATCCTTTCGCTGGATGGGGTTTTTGAGTGGAATTTCAGTTGGAAGCTTGTGGGGATCACATTTTTATCTCGGCAGTTGCGTAGGAATGCAATGTCACATAAGATGGTGGCTCTTCGGACTTCTAGTTTCTCGTAGGTTCTGGTCAGCTGGAAGGTTTCCTCCCCGTAGAGGTCGGATATTTGTTTTCGTAGATTTTCACGGGTATAGCTATGCATGTTAGGGTGGATTCGGGTTTCTTCCCGTGTAGAAATCTGGTTGTTTTGGCGACGTTTCGACGAGGTCTCACTCGTCATCTTCAGGCTGGTGTTCTGGCTTCTTTCTTCTTGAAGCAAAGCGTGATCTCAGTTGAAGTCCTTCTATAAATACTGCTGGGGTGTGTGGTTTGCTTGCTCTGTTGCTGATTGTAGGTTCGTTTGTTCTTTTGTGATCTGCTGTGTGGCTGAGGCGATCGTTAAGGGCTTAACTGCTGGTGGGTTAGATGGCTGTTTAGAGACATCATGTGTGGGTGAGGTGCTGGATGTGTGTCCATTAGCCTTTTGTTTCTTAACGACCTTGGTGATGGGTGTTCTGGCAGCATCCTGGGCTTTGGTGGAGTGGGGTCCTGTGTCTTGTGAATTCATTTTGGTCTGGCTGCGTGTCTGTGGTCTCCCAATGTTTTTTTGGCGTGTGTAAGTGTGCTCCATGTGGTGGCTGGAGTGGGGAGTAGCGGTAGATGGTGCAGTCGTGGTTTTGTTATTGGATGGTGGTTTCGTTTCATCTGTGGGAAGGGTCTGGGTTTGTGTTTGGTGTGGATGGAAGGTGATGGCATCTTGTGTCCTTTTGGACCTAGTGTCAGTCTTTGTGACAGAGGCTCGTCTGTTGACCAGGGCTAGTTTCCAGATGTCAGGTAAGCGGGAGGTGTCATCACGTTTATTCATGTTGTTTGGGTGTTTCTCTATTTCAATGGCTTCCATGATTATTCGACTGTTGAAGTGTTCAGTTTTGGAGATGAGTTTGGTTCTTTTAAAATCAATTTCATGACCTGTTGTTTTTATGTGCTGGAAGAGAGAGGAAGATTTTTCTTATTTTTTGACTGCGTTCTTGTGTTCTGCGATGCGTGCGCTTATTCTCCTGTTTGTCTGTCCGATGTATGTGGCTGGGCAGACTTTGCATGGTATTTCGTAGACTCCTTGGTTTTCTAGCTCAATCTTGTCTTTGGGGTTTCTTAAAATGTTGGCTATTTTTTGTTCGGTGCAAAAGGCTGTCTTGATATTGTGTTTGTGGAGAATTTTGCTTATTTTGTCTGTGGTGCCTTTGATGTAAGGGAGGAGGGCAGTGCCGTTGTTCTCTTCTGTTTCTTGGTTCTTGGGGGGTGTTTCTTTTTGGATTAGTTTGGTGATGGTGTTTTTTTGGAATCCGTTCGCAATTAAAGCATTCGGGAGAGTGTGTAATTCAGTTTTTTAGGTGGTCTTTGTCAGCGAGGCGTTTGGTTCTGGAGATGAGGGTTTTTGCTACGGAGTTGATCTGTGCAGGGTGGTGGTGTGATTGTGCATTTAAGTAGCGGTTTGTATGTGTTTTTTTCCGGTAGATGGTATGTCCTGAGGAGCCGTCGGGTTTTTTGTAGATTAGGACGTCCAGGAAGGGAAGTTGGTTGTTGGCTTCTATTTCCATAGTGAATTGTATTTTGGGGTGTAGGCTGTTGAGATGTGTGAGGAAGTTGTTCAGTTTGTCTTTCCCGTGTGGCCAGATAACAAAGGTGTCGTCAACATATCTGAGCCAGAGTTTGGGTTTATGTTCGGACTTCTGTAACGCGTTGGTTTCAAAGTGTTCCATATATAGGTTTGCGATGACCGGTGAGAGGGGTGATCCCATGGGTGCTCCTTCTATCTGTTTGTATCTTTGTCCATTGTGGATGAAGTATGTGTTGGTTAGGCAGTGGTTGGTCAGATCTAGGATGTGCTTGGGGGGGTTGTATTTGTTGTGGATAGCTGTCAAGGCTGCTTGAATGGGCACTTGTGTGAAGAGCGAAACAACATCGAAGCTCACGAGTAGGTCATTGGGTTGTAGGTCTTGTTTCTTTATAATTTCTATGAAGTGGAACGAGTTTTGTACGTATGAAGAGATGGATTCTGCATAGGGCTGGAGTTGTTTGGCAAGAAATTTGGCGAGGTTTTGTAGGGGTGAGCCTATGGAGCTGACTATGGGTCTGAGAGGTGTTCCTTCTTTGTGAATCTTGGGGAGGCCGTAGAGCTTGGGGCATCTGGATGATTTCTCTCTGGGGATGATGCTTGGCTTGATTTCTTCACTTAAGGGTGAGGCTTTTATTTTGGCTTTGGTGGTTTTTTCCAGGTAGGTGGTGGGGTCTGTGTTCAAAGGTATGTAAGCAGGGTCTTGTAGTAGGTTGGATAGTTTGGCTTGGTAGTCAGATGTGTTCATCACCACTGTGGCATTGCCTTTGTCTGCTGGGAGAATGATTATGTTGTTGTCTTTCCTCAGGTTGGTGAGGGCTTTTTTTTCTTTTTTTTCTTCTTTGTGTAAATTGCTTCTGGGTCAGCCTGAAGATGACGAGTGAGACCTCGTCGAAACGTCGCCAAAACAACCAGATTTCTACATGGGAAGAAACCCGAATCCACCCTAACATGCATATATATATATATATATATATATATATATATATATATATATATATATATATATATATATATATATATATATATATATATATATATATATATATATATATATATATATATATATATATATACACACACACACACACACACACACACTTTTCATTTAGAAGTGGAATGTCATTTATATTTGCAGCATACCAAACTCCAACCAGCTCCAGAAAATTATCTGTTCTCCCCTCAATCTCCTCTTCTGGCTTTCTGAGTCCTATACATTTCACCAAAGCCTGTCATTCATTTCCTGTTTTAATGCAGGAGATTTATCATGGCTGCTTGGCCAGTGTGAGCCTATTCCAAGAATGTTGGAGCTTGTCATTCTTTCTGTGGGATATGAGGCACCAGAAACCAAGCTGAGTAATCTCGTTTTAGCAGGGAATGCTAAAATAGTAATTTTCTTGAAGTAGAAAATCTTGGACGAAAGTGAAGAGGAAAACCCAAGGCTGAATGTAAAGATTCTTCTCTTATTCGGGAAGCTTTATTCATGATAAAGGAGAGCTTCACTTACTAAGGTAACTCTGGCATTAATTAATTACTGCATCTGCATATTGTTTTTAGAGAGTATTTGTACCAAACAGTCTCTGTGATGAACGACAGTTCCAAAGACTTGTGGTACTACAAGTCACGTTTTTCCTGGCAACATACCTTTATAAAAAAACTCCTTCCTAGCAGAGGGTCACAGGTCTCCTGTACAATGGAATTTGTTCTCTGGAGTGCTAGAATGAAAATGAGGTTTCTTTTTGCTTCATTGCCTCTCATGACTCAGATGAATTAGCTCGGCATCTTTAGAAATGTCTGTCCAAATTCCAAGCAAGGATATGCAGCCATAAAAGGGGAGAAAGGGGGCACCACTAGACTCAATAAAAGCCATCAACCACAGTATTCTTATTCTCCTTAGGGACAACACGAATGGCATGTTACTGAGAAACACCCACAGAGCTGTGCTTGTCATTTTACCAGAACATTGTCTTATCCTTGATGTGTTTTGGTAGAGATAGGATGAAACTGTAAATATAAAGTTAGATGCACTGGAGCAAGTAATGACCTTGAGACCTGAACAGGATATAGTCTGGTCTTTCTAAAGGCCACTACCCAGTCATGCTTTTTAAAAACACAACTGCAGCCCAGGACAGTGAAATAAAATCTCAGAAACTTTTACCAGTTGATGGATTTGTTCTTTTTTAAAAGTGCTAGCATGAAGAGATTTCTGTACAGTACTGTCCTCACTCATAGAAATATGCTGAGATTTCCGTTTTCTTACAGAAACTCTTTTTGGATCCTTGGAAAATTTTCTGATACTTAGCCTAAGCAGTGTCCACTAATGTGCTTTGAAAATATCACTGTAAGCGAAGGATTTGTCTTTAAAATTTACTTTTCATTAGATTTCATGAAAATTCAACTTTTTTCTGCCCATAGCAAGTCAATTACATGGCATGGGATGTGATTCTGCCCACTAAGCCCCAAAGTATCTTGAGTCAATGGCACAGTTGGTCACATGAATGAAACATTAAGTGGATCGTGTGGTGATAGTGGTCAGGTATGTCAATGACCTAGGTACTCTGTAAATATTCCCACACAGAAAGAAAGAAAGAAAGAAAGAAAGAAAGAAAGAAAGAAAGAAAGAAAGAAAGAAAGAAAGAAAGAAAGAAAGAAAGAAAGAAAGAAAGAAAGAAAGACAAAATAAAAAATGAAACGATCCTAAGTTATTTTAGAATCTGTGTAGGTCACCCATTATATCTTGATTTTAATGAGAAGGGTGGAGTGAGGGATTGCCATATAAGCCTATCATTGATATTTGGCTCACACTAAATTTCATGATATCTCAAGGAATAACAAATTTATCCCAGAAATTGAAAGATAGAGAGGGAGGGGAGAAAGACATACGCCCCATCTGGAGTATTCTTTCTTATACTAAAGGGTAAACTCTTGGCTTGGTATCTCTATGTAAATGGTATTTGCTTTGTTTGTTTTGCAATTTGCATAGCTGATCCAACCCACAGATGGATTAGCAAGCAGCTTCAAGATGAATGTGTGTAGCTGTTTTAGCAGGCATTTCAGGAGTGATGGGAAAAGAACGGCAGCATTTTGCTCTCCTTAGGATTATAGCCATTAAAGAACCTATTACTTTCATTTGAACATTGCTTGGGCTGCCTGCCGTGAGATCCATCTGGTAGAATGGCTGGATGCCCATTCCAAAGTCAGTAGGACTCTTGCCATTAGCCAGAGGTGCCAGGTAAAAAAGGGCTTAGATGGGTAGACCTGCATAACATTTCCTAGGACATCTGCTCAGTAGAAACAGGAGAAGGAAGACCATTTTGCCTCCCAGAAGAAATAAAGACACAAGACAAAAGTTTTTGGAGTTAATATGGGCCACAATTTATTTATAACATTAATTAACTGTAAGTATAACTGGAAGTTAAAGAGGGCCTATGCCGTAGGGCAAGTAGTAGATCAATTCTATGTTATAATTTATCACCTCTGATTGATAATAAGAGATTAAACTGGCATAAATGAATAATGCCTTTGGTAAGATGCCAAACAGTAACTACACCATCTTACCTTCAAATCTCCTAAACACTGGCAGCCCTCATAACCTAACAGGGGCTCCTTTTTAACAATAAGAATTGACATCCTAATTTATAAAGTTTTATCCATGAGGGCTGTCCAACACCAAACAGGTGCTGTGTAACTGAGGTGCCTACTTAAATTACAAGACCGCTTGCCCTAACCGCCAATTGCGACCGGTGAAAGAGCTATTAATATCACCCCACCACGCCATGCAGATGATGGGATGGGCAAAAAAAATGCCATCGCTCTATGGCCAATTTGAGCGATGGCCAAAAATTCCCATCCGGCCCCGAAGCGACCAGTATGACTCATCATCCACAATATAGGGTGGGAGGGAGGGGAGCTGTCAAAATTGTGCTGGCTGCAGTCGGGGAGTGCATGCGCCTTAAATAGGCTGCTCCCCGAGCACGCAACCAGTGTATGGGCGCCGTACTTTGCGGCCACCTTTTTCTCGAGGGGGCAAAGAAGCCCCGCCGAAGACAAGGGCTTCCGGCGGAGCCTCCATTCTCTGGCATACCCTCCCAAACTGAATTCTTGTACTTATTGGCAACTGAGTTTATGTAAGTCCGTCTTCCCCCCAAAAAAGACTAAAAAATGCCAAAAAATTACAAAAGAACAATGGAAGGGGATAACACAGTTCATAGACTATTCTGGATGCCAGGGAAAAATGGGTTTCTCTGTTATGTCCATTCAGGAACACCTGCCAGGCAGCACAAGGTGTGAGACTGAAGTCCACAGTAATTTTGTCTGTAACCAGCAGTTTTATGGCAAACAGAATGGCTGGGCAATGATCTGTACAACAAAGCAAATAAGGAACGGAATGCTATGGAAGAAAGAGTTCCTTAATTCAATGGTAGAATTGCTGAAGAAGCTATAGAAAAGTGATTGATCACCAAGGGAGTCTACAGTTCCTGCTCAATCAGAACAAAGTAAATTGTGTTGCTACTAACAGTTTCTTCCGCATGAATATTATGGGATTATATAGTAGCAAAACAAAAACAAAAACAAAAACAAAGTATGAAAACCTTCTGTTGCATTGGCATAGTGTTGTCTGTTTTTTATTTTTTGTTGTTTTGTTGCATAGCATTATTTAAGCTGAATGAATAATGAGGCTGATTCACTGTTTCTGAGTGTTTTCAGCATAAACCAGAGTTTGCAATTACAATAATTAAAACATATATTTACCTCTGATATTGTTTTGTGAGAATATAAAAATCCCTGAATATAAAAATGTGATTAGTTTTTTTAACAAGTCCTTCCCCCTTTCGAAACCCATTAAGTGTTTCATAGGCCGTTACTTCACGAACCTCTCGCTGCGCGGCGAGCCATGATTTCTGCGCGAATTGATCGGTTTTGTCCGCACGATCCTCCTTTTTGGATGCGGCGCCACGCCGACCACGCCCCCTAAACCGTGCTCCAAGCAGGGCGAGTGATTCCCCTGCCGGAGGCCGGGAATCTTTTTCGCTTCGCATCCAAAGTCACGTGTGGCCACTGATTATTTGTACATATTTTTTTTTAGTTAATTTTCCTCCGAAATGCCGATGCATCGATATTTTGGTTAACCCGTTCTTTTGATCTTGCTTTCTGTGCTTACAATATTCCTTGGAGGAGCGATGGTATACACAACAAATGTTGTGTGCTGGTCCACCTAGTGACCCTGACGGAGAACAGCAATTTTTTCACATCACCAATGGACGAAGCAATACAAATCGGGAGTAGAAAACAAAGGAACATACAGTTATTCAGCTCTGCTGCAAATGACAGCCGGGTATCGATGCATCGATACGCCGTGGGTTTTTTTTTTTTTAAAAGAAAGCAGAAACCGGACGTTGCAAGTAAGCTTCCCAATGCGAAGGGAGCACGTGAGGTAGTACTGGATTCGATCCTAAAACCTCGCCCCGTGAGGACACGGAAAGAGGGGTGGGGGCGAATGGAGACCACGTGACCACCACGTGACCGCCTTCGGATTCACAGCGAAGGCAATCACGCTGCGAAGAGAAGTACTTCGTGAAGTAACGGCCACTGGGTCATTTAAGATTAGGGCTGTGCATTGGTCCATTGATCTGATTTGGTGGCTACTCCAATTTGATCTGGATAAATGTAAGGTTTGTTCATTATAATTTGTGCTCCAGATCCAAATCAATTTCTAAGTTTCCCATTGACTGGCACCATAAAAACAAAACAGTTATAACTTTTATTAAAAAAATTGCACTGTACCACATGCATTTTGGAGACATGATAGATGTAAATTTGTAAGAAGATGTAAATTAGAGAAATGTCAGACTCCTAGCATTAGCTGTTCAAATAGACCTTTAAAGTTTGTTTGTGGTTTTTTAAAAGAAAGAAAGAAAGAAAGAAAGAAAGAAAGAAAGAAAGAAAGAAAGAAAGAAAGAAAGAAAGAAAGAAAGAAAGAAAGAAAGAAAGAGATAGAGAAAAAAGAGGCTACAGTGATTTATGTCTCATCTAATTTCATCTGATCTTTCCACTTTGAATTAGACCTCATAAATCAATCCAGTATGGGCTGATCTGAGTCAGAGTTAGTGATTTGTCTGAATCTAATGCACAGCACTAATGATTTGAGAATCTGATTTGGGGCTTCAGGAGAGTCTTTACACTTCTAGACTATGGTAGGCATAGTTCATTATGGGTGAGATGTCTAGTTTAGATGCCATCCTAATGTTCTGCTATTCTGTATGCAATACATGCCCCACAAACTCCAATGATGGGATACGTAGATCTAGCATAACCTATGTCTACTCAGCAATGAAACAGTTCCAGGAATTAGCTGGTGTGAGTTTTTCAGGCTGTTTGGTCATGTTCTGGAAGTTTCCTGACATTTTGCCGGACTCTGCGGCTGGCATCTCCAGAGGGCAAGAAGATCAGGGAACTAGGAGTTCTCTCTGTCCTCTGGGATACAGAGTGGGGTATAGAGTCCCATGAATTACTGTCTCCCTTATCCCAGTATCTAAAAACTTACATTAACTTCCAAGTTTTTTTTTTAAAAAAAAATCTTCACTGAGGTTTTTGCTATGTAGAACTATGTAAATACTTTTAAAATAAAGAATTTAATATGTTTATGAAACAATACACAATTTAGGGTTAAGCACTTAAGATGGGACAGAGGATGATGAGTTGTCTGTTTCATTTTTTTTAATGTTTTGATCAGATACAGCTTTCTGAACTGGCACAACAGAAGGCTTGGGAGTGTTGGGTTTTTCAATCTAACTCAATGGCAATGCAGCCATGCATGAAGAAACCTCTTTCCCCTTTAATAGCCTGCTTCTTCTAGATACTTGTATTTAGGCTATACTGTCATCACCTACATCTGTCCCTCCTCTTCTGTAAGTTTAAGGAAAGGTTCTACCTTAGCTTAGTCAGCTCTTGCTGAGCAACGCCTGGGTGAGCCACGCCTTGCTACCCAGCCACTCACCTCTCCTGACAGAAATGCTGTTGCTGCCTTTCTTTCTCTGCACAAGCAAAGCTAAGTATGTTTGCACCGTATGGACTCTTTATTGTTGTTTTGTCTTGTTTTTGTTCTCCTTATTAAGCCATGCATAGCAACTGGGTGTGTGAGAGAGTTTGCTTGCTGCTGGAGAGTAGATCTATTTGGGTTAAAGCAAAGCAAAAGCAAAGTGCTACAGTTATATACCGCCCCACACCACTTCAAGTAGTCTCTGGGCGGTTTACAGTTTAATTAAAATATGCAGGCTACACAGTTTAATTACAGTATGCAGGCTACACACACACCCCAACAAGCTGGGTACTCATTTTACTGAACTCAGAAGGATGGACTTGAGTCAGACTTGAGCCTGTTACCTGGGATTGAACCACAGGTTGTGAGCACAGTTTTAGCTGCAGTACAGGCATTTAACAACTGCGCCACAAGGCTCCTTGTTACTATCGCTCTTTAATAGCTGACACCCATTCATCCACTTTCCTGTGCTGAATATTTTACATAACTGTGGATACTGTGAAGATTTATTTTCCAAGGACTCTGCAAATATCTTTTGATAGTGATTAAATTCCAACATAAAGGTTATGGGCCCAGATCATGAATGGTCAGCTTTTGTTATTATAACCATTGTTTGTTATTGCACTCTTTTATCTCACTCACCCATGTTTGTTGTTCCATTCCCAGCTAGGAGCAACTTATGTTATACAACTCATGTTAATGTTATATTAAAATTTCTGAAAGAACTGCCATCTTCTCCTGGAAAATTTCCTGCAGACAACCTTGCCTATAATCATCCCTGAAACATCCTGTCCTGGTAAATTTAAAATATTTCAGTTTGACCATTAATTGTTTAATTTATTCAACTCTCAGTCACTGATATCTCTAACCAAATAGGTTCCAAAAGGAATACAATCCTATCCTTCCCTTCTGTTTGAGGAGTGTACAGAAAACACAAGTAATAACTCTGAAACTATATCTGCTAGCATCCCAGTTTGAGGTATGGTTGCTGAGGCATTTGGACAACCTATTCCCCATGATTCTTACATGCCCTAAGCACATCCAATGTCACCTGATTTCAGAAGCTAAGCTGGGATAGCCCTGGTTAGTACTTGGATGGGAGACAACCAGGGAATACCAGGTGCTGTAGGCACCTGGAGTTGGAACCAGCAAACCAGTCCAGTATTCCTGCCAAGAAAACTCCATGGATATGGGGTCACGAAGGGTCGGTCACAACTGTAACAACACACACACACACACACACACACACACACACACACACACACACACACACACACACACACACACACACACACACACACACACACACACCATCCCCAAGTAACTTTCCATTAAAACTAGCTGCAGATCAAGAATGTGAGGTGATGGAATATAGGTGTTTTTGACCAAGAAAAATCAGAAAAACAAATGAGAACAAAATTTAAATTTCTGGACAAATTTCAAAGTGGGTTTCAAGAAAATGTTAATTTACTCAGATTCTTAGCAGGAGTTGTTTAGATGTGAGATGAACGAGAAGCTTTGGAAAAGACCAATTGTTAAACTCCCCCCTCCTCTTTAGAAGGTGTTGTAGGACACACACTCAGAGCCTGGCTAAATTAATGAATTTAGTAATGAATTACCTACCAACCATCTCAAAGTAGGTGATTGTGACATGGCTGGTTGGATGACAGATTTCAATATCTGTGCTAGACAACTGTCCCAATTGAGCTATCCAAGTTACATCATCTTTGCCAACAGGTTTTTGTCTATGTTTTAAATAACCCAAGAAGAAGAACAATAGAGAATGTAACACAGACCATAAGAAGGTAAGATGCAGGAACAAATATCTAGATTTTTTTCAGTGCAAGGACCTGAAGCCTGTATTCTGTGGAAATCATTAGTGCTGTGAATAAAAATAGCAAAGCCAATTAATAGAATAAATGTTTTCCTCATTATATTTCCAAACATGTGCAAGAAATGCTAGATTGGGCCTTGGGGAATAAAATTTATTATGAGCATAAAAATGTTTCTGTTCTGATGTTTTTTAACTTCTCTCTCTCTCTCTCTCTCTCTCTCTCTCTCTCTCTCTCTCTCTCTCTCTCTCTCTCTCTGTGTGTGTGTGTGTGTGTGTGTGTGTGTGTGTGTGTGTGTGTGTGTGTGTGTGTGTGTCAGAGCCCAAAGAAGCATATGCTCTTTCCAGCACGAGACAAAGTCTTCTCCTTATGACAGTTGACAGCAAGTAAATGTCAGTCAAACAAAAAATGGCAAGCTGAAACTTTCCTAATGAATGTATTTGATTGGTTAACTTTTCTTTGGTAAATCACAATCATTAATCCTCAGGTATAGGGCCAATTTAAGTATTAAATTATGGGCTTAAATGGTGCATAAAATATTTATTTATTTATTTATTTATTTATTTATTTATTTATTTATTTATTTATTTAACATTTTGTTTCATTTGATTTCATTAGTAGTTGTGTTTCGTTTCATTACTAAAGAATTTTTAAAGAATTCTCAAAATGAAACAATTTATTATTGGCTCCCTAGGATCCTACAGGCACCAAAATCACAGGGTTGCTTCTTTGGACTCTTCCCTGTAAGCCCCCCATATTTGGAGAGGTTTCAGGTTCAGGGGGCTAAGTTATTAAACTCCAAAGGAGGTCCCACTAGGATAAAATTATTTCTAATTAAGGCTGATACTTCACGTCCCTCTCGTTGCAGTTCGTGGCCCCGCTGGAGACCGGTTCGAAGGAACATAACCTCATGTCCTTGTGGGGTCAATCCAAGTTTGAAGGAACGTAACCTCACGTCCTTGTGGGGTCAATCCGAGTTCGAAGGAACGGAACCTCACATCCTTGTGGGGTCAATCCGAGTTTGAAGGAACGGAACCTCACGTCCTTGTGGCGTCAATCCGAGTTCACCCCGACCACGCCCCCGGAACTGCGCTCCAAGCGGGGGTGAGAAATTCCCATCCTGGAGCTCGGGAATCTTTTCAATCCACTTCTCGATTTGTATTGAAAACCGATTTCAACACGGAGGCAAGTTCACCTCGGCTCGAGGAAGGACGTGAAGTAACCACCTAAGTTGGGAAACATAACATGACAGATCAAAGGAGATGAAAACAGAGAGCAAGATGGCCTAAAGACAAAGCCAGAAAAGACAACAGCAAATTGATAGAATGCCCAGCCTGATATGATCAGGTAATCTGGAGCAGGAGCCGATCTCACAGATAACAAGATCGTAAATGGTTTAGGGCAGGGGTGCCCAAACTTTTTGTAAGGAGGGCCAGATTTGGTGGCTGAGAATGTGTCAGGAGCCGATTGCTCCCCGACCCTGCCACCCCACTGCAAGCCCCACCCACTGAACCATAAGCCCCACCCACTGACCCCTTGCAATCCCACCCACAGGAAGGGAGGGAGGGAGGGAGGGAGGTAGAAACCAAGAGAGGAAGGAAGGGAGGTGGGGAACAAGGGAGGGAGGGAGGGAGGGAGGAAGGTGGGGACCAAGGGAGGAGGGAGGGAGGAAGGAAGGAAGGAAAGTAGGGACCAAGGAAAGCACAGGGAGCCGTGGCCACAGGTCGTCCCTTGGAAGAGGCAATCTATGCGATCTTGCTCCCCCCCAGCTACCCAACAGTGGTGATGGCTCGCCCGCAAGCCCACCCCAAAGCTCCTTGGGGGTGGCAGAAGCCCGCTGTACTGCCCACCCGCACACATTCCCCTGTGGTGCCGGTGGCGGCAGACCACCCTTCTGCCGAGCCACCCAAGCTTTCCAGTGGTGCCGGAGGCGCGGCATGCCCGATCACTGCCCCGCACGTGCACCCAACCTCACAATGTTCCCGGCTATGCCGGTGACGGCAGCCCACCCGCGCGCTGCTCTGTGCGTGCGCTTAGTTCACAACGTTGCCGGTGGTGCCAGTGGCAGCGGCCCACCCGTGTGCCACCCCCATGCATGCACCAAGACTCACATGGTTGCCAGCAGTGCCAGTGGCAGCAGCCCGCACGATGGCTGGCTGGCCCAGCCCCACAAGCTTCGTGGTGGTGCTGGTGGTGGTGGCCCACCCCCTCACCCGCCCACCCAGCCCCACAAGCTTCTGCTCACCAGCCGGCCAGCCGGCCCAGCCCCTCAAGCTTCCCAGCAGCGTCAGTGTTGGTGCAAAGGAGGGGGAGGGAGGGGCAGGCCAGCCAGCCACGGGCCACTCAGAATGGCCTGACTGGCCAGATTTGGCCCCCAGGCCGGACTTTGGGCAGGCCTGGTTTAGGGCTTTGTATGTCATTGTTAGACCCATGAAATCTATGTGGTAACGGATCAGCAGGCAGTGCAGTGCGGCCAGGGTAAGGGTGATATGCTGAAGTCTCCTCAATCCTGTAATTAATTTGGCCACAGAATTCTGCAAGAGCTGGAATCTCCACATTAATATCTGAGGCAGACCTACATAGAGATCACTGCAGTAGTCTAATTTGAGACTACAAGTGCATGGAGCAGTGTAGTGAGGGTCCAGGAAGGCATGCAGCTGAGCAATCTGCCTAAGATGATAAAGGGCAGAATGAACCACTAACACCACCTGGGCTTCCATGGAAAATATTGGGTCCAATATTACACTCAAACTACACACCTCATCCTGCATGGAGAGACTTGCCTCCCACAAAAGCTTATGGAGCTTCCCTAACCACTAACAACCAGTGTCCCCATCCAGAGGAACTCTATCTTGTACTCACCCATCCCAGTATGGCGTCCAGGCAGGTACCAAGGGATGAAATAGCATCCACTATGAATGGAAGAAAGAAGATGTGGAGCTGGGTGTCATCATTATAGTGATGACATGAAACCCCATACCTCCTGACCTCTCCCAGCGAACTCATATATATGTTGAAGAACATGAGGGATATGACTGACCCCTGTGGCACTCTATAATTGAGGGACCAGGGGGAAGAGGCCATCTCCTCCAGCTGGTCTCTCTGGGGATTGTCCTCCAAGAAGGAACAGAACCACTGCAGAGCAGTGCCACCAATTCTGAACTTAGAGAGCCTCCCAAGGAGGATACTGTGATCAACGGTATGAAAGGCCACTGAGAGATTGAGGAGAACGAACACGGATTATTTTCCCTGTTGGCCTCCCTCAAAATGTAGTTTGCAGGGCAACCAATGCCAACTCTGTTCCATGGCGTGACCTGAATGGATTGAGGGCATCAGTTTCACGCAAATGCCCTTACACCTGGTCTGTCACCACCCTCTCAGCTACCTTGCTAATGAATGGTATATTGTCGATGGTCCTATAATTGCCAGTTTGGCCCACTGCCAGATTTGGTTTCTTCAGAATGGGTCTAATGAGTGTCTCCTTGAGGGTAGGAGAAGCCCTCCCCTCCAAGAGAGGTCCATTAATTATTGCCGAGCCCATTTGGTAGTAACTAATAGTAACCAAGAAGTCAAAACTAAAGGACATCCTTGACGGGTGATGTTGACATTAGATGTAAATTAGGTTCTTCATAGCTGGCCCATATTGCATCAAACTATTAATAGTTTGACATCCACTAAGACAACAACATCACTTTTAATTGGACTTGTGTTATTTAAGACAACAGCTTTATTTCTTCCCCTCTTCTGTGAGTTGATATAGCTCAGTGGGTTGAAGTGTTTGGCCCTGGGTCCAGGGGTGGGAGTCTGAATCCTTATCATGCCTCCTGGGAGATCCGCAAAGTATTAGTAGCTGATGGAGTTTTGTGACTTGCCATCTGTGTGGCCTTGGGACTGCCAAAGGAGGGACTACAAAATCAAATATATGTTATATTTAGAAACCTGGAGGCAAATATCACCATAACTCTGCATCAATTTGATAATTCATAACTATTATTTAAAACGGTTGTTAAGTGATATCAAGTTCCCTCTGACTTCTGGCAACTCTACAAATGAATCTCCCAAATGTCCCACCATCAACAACCCTGCTTTGCACTTGTAAACTTGTGGGGCTAGTTCATCTTGTATTAAGTCGTCCACTTTTCCTGTTGTCTTCAACCTTTCCCAGCATTATTGCCTTTTCCAGAGGATCTTGCCTTCTCCGGGTGTGCTTAAAGTAGAACACCCTGTTTCTTGCGGAAGGTACGCCTGTCATTCTCATGCTTGGGGACAGTAATTTTCCATTGAATATAATTTTTTAAAAATATATTATTTTAAAAAAATATTCAAATATGCTGTAGATAATGCCTAAAATCATTTCCCAATGAATATTTTTAAAAAGTTCAATGGAAAATTACTGATCCCAGGCATGTGAATGGCAGGCTTCACTTTCCCAAACTATTTTAGGGGGCCCTTTGAAATTTGGAAAAGTTAGGGTTTCTTGGGGCAGATATATTAAGCTCCAAAGGAGGTGGAGGGTGCTTAATGGAAGGAGTGTGTCCAGCACACCCTGATCCACACTCATTTAATTAGGTACTCCCACAGCCCCTTTGGAGCTCAACAACTATGTTCCCTGTACCCAAAACCTCTCCAAATTGGGAGTGCTTCAAGGGGAGAGCTTGAGGAAGCTCCGCTGTAATTTTCATGCTGCTAGCTGCCTGGGATCACTATTTTCAAGCACATAACATTGCAATTAGAAATGTGGTGCCTCTAGGACCCAGGGGAGCTATTTTACAGAGAAATGAATTGGTTCATTTTAAACTAAAAAAACAACAACGCTGGTTCGTTTCATTACTAATGAAATGCTGCTTCCCCATTTCATTTTGTTTTCTTTCATTTCATTACTGATGAATAAGCGTTTTGTTGATCACTTGGTGCCAATCCCTACCATTCAGATTTCACACCCATACATGGTGACTGGGAATAAAAGAGTGAGAATGATTTCAGTCAGTCTCCAGTGGCACATTCTTAAACTTAATGACCTTTTCTAATTCCTTCATCGCTGCCTTTTTGAATTTCAGTCTCCATTTGATTTCTTGTCTCTACTCACCCTTTTGAATTATTATGGACCCAATATGTAGAAAAACATTTACAAATTTCAAGTTTTAATTGTCAGCATTGTAGTTGTGCAGTCCTTCTGTAGTCATGATGTTCAACAGCTTGATGTTCAACAGCTGCCCTGCATAATATACTATACTAGAGATGGGCACAAATAAAAAAAATGGTGTTTCATTTGTCGTTTGTCATTTAGGGTGTCCGTTTCATTTCGTTTCCATTTTTTGCTTAGTTTTGCAAAAAAATTGTTTTTGTTTTCGTTCATTTTGTTACCGTTTCATTACCATTTATTTCATTTTTGTGATTTTTTTAGCGTTTAAAGCAGTTCAATGTATTGCCGTAACAAAAATGAAATGGACGACAAAATTTCTGGTGTTTCTGTTTGTTTTGTTTCATTTTGGAGACAAAATTTGTTTGTTTCATTACGTAATGAAACAAAAAACGAAAACGGAAACAAAAAATTGTTCATTTCGTGCCCATCTATATACTATACAGAAAGCTGGACTAGATTCAGATAGAATGTGTGAAAATTGGTGGGGAAAGCATCAATAATTTCAGATGCGCAGATGACACCATCTTACTGGCAGAAAACAGCAATGACTTCAAATGACTTTCAGTGAAAGTGAAATGCAAAATGCCAAAGCAACATGCCAATGTTGATAATGAAGAAATTGAAATTGTTAAGGATACTGTACACTTTGTTTCAATATCAACCTAAACGGAGATTGCAATAGAAAAATATCTGAAGACTGAGACTAAAAAGGGCAGGAATAAAGGAACTAGAAAAGATCATAAATTTTAAGGATGTGTCACTGGAGACCAAGTCCAAGATCATCCATACTATCATTTTTCCAATCCCTATGTACAGTTGTGAAAACTGGACAGTAAATAAAATCCTCTGGGGAAAAAAAGTTTTGTTTGAAATATGGTGCTATATAGAGCCTTGTAGATACCATGGATGGCCAGAAATATGAACAAGTCACCCTAGATCATTTTTGAACTATACATGGAGGTAAAAATGATGACACTGACACTGTCCTATTTTGGCCACATTTTGGGAAAGTAAGATTCCCTGGAAAATCCAGTAATGCTGGGAAAAGTTTGAAGGTAGTGGGAAAAGAGAAAAATTAAATTAAAAACTGGATTGACTCCATAAAGGAAGCTTCTGGGTTGAGTTTACAAGAGGCAAGCAAGGCTGCTGAGGACAAGACACATTGGAGATTGTGCATTGATAGTTGGGATTGCTCATTGGGATAAATCAGAGGCAACTTAGGGCCTTTTCACACGACCCCTAAGATCCGCTGGTCCCTTAAATTCGGACCAGAGATCTTGGGGGTTCATTTCTGTTCCTGCGTCCCCACCCCTCAGCACTTCCTGCTCCTGTCGGCGTGAGGGGGTGAGGGGAAAAAAGGACAAAAGAAGCCTTTACTAACCTGCCGGTGCCGGTCGAACTTGCCACGAGCCCCGTTACTTCCTGGTTCCTTCTCAAGGGGCTCTTAAAGGGGTGGGAGGCAAAAAAAACAATAGACAAGCCCGGAGAGCCGGGCTGTCTTATCCGCATCTAATTTTTTTCACCTCCAAAGAGAAGGTACAAGGAAAGTGTGCTGGGTCACGCTAAAGTGGGCGGGGTCGCACTTAATTGTCTGCAAACTCCGGAGCTGGTGGGGAAACATTTCTAAGCTCCGGAGCTGGGAGCCATTTGCAGCGCAGCTTAGGGGTCGTGTATAAACGCCCTTAGTGGCATATAAAAACAACTACAAGGATCCTGTAACAGTTGATACTGCGGAATATTACAAATAGCAAATTCTTTTTGAGTGAGAAAGAGATACAACAAAGGGAGAGGAGGTGATAGAAAGAAAAGTGTAACAGAGCAAGTGAAGTTACCCATGTTCATATTTCATTTCCACTCATGATGAGGCCCACGTGAATAAGGCAAAGACTTCTCTGAAAAGGTGAGCTTTGATGAGTGTTTTTTTAAATAGTGGTATATTCACTGATCATTGCCATACTTGAGCTATTCGGAGAGCAAATTTCAGGCACACAGAGAAGTAAGAGAGGTGAGGAAATGCAGTCATTTTAAGAAGCCCAGATGAAGATAAAATTATTAAAAAATGTCATCACCCTACTGCAAAAGGTGCAAATATTCAGGTGTACCTTTCCCAGCATGTGTATTCAGAAGTTAACACTGTCAGGTTCAATGGATTTCACAGGCAATTCTATACAGCATATTCACCTAAAACTTCCAAGTTGCATGTTTGGGGGTAAAATTCTATTACCATGTATGTTTTACTGTACATTTCTAAATATATTTATGAATACGATGGAAAAAAAATGTCAGGAGTTTATTTCGTGCTTTGGCATCAATTTCTCTTTAAAGCAGACTATCCTGTTGAATTAAATCTAGTCAATTGCACACAAAGGGACACATAGACACATATGCACCACCTAGCTTGCTCTGTCATTTACTTCTCTAACATTGGTGTTTTTTTGCGGGTGTGCATCTCAGTTTTTCTAATGATGTGCCAAATTCCTGGCTAAATATGCAGATGAGCTATAGAGCTGCCACTGCATTTCTCTCTAGGGTACTTCTGAGTAAGACATGCCAGGAATATCTTGTTCAATTTGGCTAGAAATGAAGAGGGAGGAAATGGAAGAGTTTAAGATGTATATTTTCACTGAGCATCTCTTCTCTCACAGAGGAGTTCTGTGCGGTTACATTGGTATGTGTTTAGCGCTACTTCTGACATGTTCAGTATGCTGATGACACTCAGTCCTATTCTCCCTTGTAACCAGAGTGAGGTTTACAGGTGCTGGCCCTGTGTCTGGAAGTTGTGGTGACTGGACATGGGCCAGTCAAACAAAGCAGAATCCCAATAAGGCTCTGTGGACCAATGGTTTCCAGGTGTAGAAACTGCAAACAGATTGTCCTACAAGGAGTTACAATCCATGGGAAAGCATGCTCAGGGCTTGGGGGTGTTCCTGAACTCATCTTTGTTTCTGAACTCATCTGAACTCATCTTTGTTTTTACTTTGCTCAAGTGGCTTTATGTTTCACAGTGCTTCTGGCCAGCTCAGTTCCACTCCTCCGCTATGAAATTCTAGTAAGGGGATAAACTTACCACCATAGTTTATGTGCACTGGCAGCTGCCATATAGATTACCATAGAGTATTCAAACAAGGCTGCCCTTGAGAATTAAATGGTTGTTGCAGCTAATGCAGAATGTGACATCTTGACTGCTATTCAAAATATCATATAGAAACCATGTTGACTTTAAGGGTCTTCATGACCTACAATATACTTCTGAACTGAAATAAAGGTGTTTGTGATGACATCCAAAGTTCTAAATTACTTGAGGTCTCAGTACTTCAAGAATTGTCTCTGTCCTAGCATTAGGATGTTTTTTGGAAACATTAAGAAGCAATAGGGTCCACCATACAGAGCAATACATTGTTTTCAGACATATCTGTAACCCCTTCATTTGACAAAAGTTCACCCCTTTTGAGGCCTGATTGGTGGCAATGCTTATCTCATTTAGACACTCACTTAAAAACATCGCAGTTTATTTCTGGGGTCCAGTTTTCAAGATGTGATCATCCAACCCACTTCAAGTCCAAGTTATGCCTCACTATGGCCCTTTGTACACGACCCCTAAACTCTGCCGCAAATGGCTCCCAGCTCATGAGCTTAAAATTGTTTCCCCACCAGCTCTGGAGTTTACAGATAATTAAGTGCGACCACGCCCACCTAAGTGCGCCCCAGCGCACTTTTCAGGTACCTGCTCTCTGGAGGTGAAAATTCCTGATGCGGATATAACGTAGTTACTGCCCAGCTCTCCTTGCTTCCGTTTGTTCTTTTTTTGCCCCCCGCCCCTTTAAGAGATCTGAATGCAGTGCCGGGACGGCAGAACGGAGGTGAGCGGCATTCTTTTCTTCCTTTTTCTCTCCCTCCCCTCACGCAGCCAGCAGCCAGGAGTGCGGAGGGGGTGGGAACGCAGGAACAGCGACAAACCCCTAAGATCTCTGGTCCGAATTTAAGTGGCCAGCGGATCTTAGGGGTCATGTGAAAAGGCCCTATGATGCCCCAGGTGATCATGACCTTGGATAAACCTCTCTGAGAATCTATCTATATTTCGGTTTACTCCATGATTTGTTTTGGGATTGAGACTGTAAGATTACCTAATGGTAACTACGTGACATATAGCTAAGAAAGGAGAAGCCCAGTCTTTCTGCATGGGCATTCAATGTATTTTCCTCTGCCAGTATGGGCATCTAGTATTCCATGTCACTTATAAGTGTGTTGATTTGCTTTAGTTTCTGCCAGCGATTGCCTATGCCAGTTCATAGGGATATTTGTCTGAATGGATCTGAAACAAAATGGAGGAAGCCCAAAGTGGTTCTCAGACAGAATTAGGTTCTCTCCATTGCTAAACATTGCTTCAACACTTGGGTTTTAAAAGCTGGAAAGTTTAAACAAAAACTAAATATGTGTTACCCATGAGTTTTATTCAGAAAACAAAAAATAACAGAAGGAGCCTAAAGTAAAAAGAGACTGAGAACTCAGATGAAGGGTTAACTGTATAAAACATGTTTTAATTATAGAAAGGCAATATGAGATATGTGTCAGCTGCAAGGAAAAACACCCCAGGTGCTACTAATTGTCTCAGGAGCCCAGCGGGAGGAACGCTTTCAAAGTGGTAACTATGTAGCACAGGGGTTTCCAAACTTTTTGCAAGGAGGGCCAGATTTGGTGGCTGAGAATGTGTTGGGGGCCGGCTGCTCCCCGACTCTGCCCCCCCCACTGCAAGCCCCCTCCCACTGACCCATATTCCCACACACTGACCCCTTGCAAGCACCACCCACAGGAAAGAAGGCAGGCAGGAAGGAAGGTGGGGACCAAGGAAGAAAGGGAAGGAGGAAGGAAGGAAGGTGGGGACCAAGGGAGGAAGGGAAGGAGGAAGGAAGGAAGGTGGGGACCAAGGGAGGAAGGGAGGGAGGGAGGAGGGTGGGGACCAAGAAGGGGAGGGAGGGAGGTGGTGATGTAGGGAGGGAGGGAGGAAAGAAGGAAGGTGGGGACCAAGGGAGGGAGGGAGGGAGGAAGGAAGGTTGGGACCAAGGGAGGGAGGGAGGGAGGTGAGGACCAAGAAAGGAAGGTGGGGACCAAGGGAAGGACAGGGAGCCATGGCCACAGATAACCCCTTTGAAGGGGCAATCTGTGCAACCTTGCACCCCCAAGTTCCCCAGCGGTGGCAATGGCTTGCCCACCCACCCACTCGAGAGCTCCTTGGCAACAGCAGAGGCTCGCCTGCCGGCCCACCCCCACAAGCTCCCTGGCGGTGTCAGTGTTGGTGGCCCACCTGCTCACCAGCTGGCTGCCCGCCCACCCCCACAAGCTCTCCAGCAGTGTTACTGGTGGCAGCCTGCCCACACATGCACCCCCACAAGCTCCCTGGCTGTGTCGGTGGCAACGGCCCACCCGCTCACTGGCCCACTCACCCACGCACCCCCCACAAGCTCCCCAGCAGCTGCGGTGGCTTGCCCACCCACCCCAACCTCCTCAGTGGCAACAGCAGAGGAGGTTCACCTGCCTGCTCGCCCGCCCGCCCCACAAGCTCACCGGCTTGGTCCCTCTAACCTCCTTGGTGGCAGTGTCAGATCCCTCCATGCCGCGCCACGGGCACCTTCTCTGCAAGGAGCCCTGTGGTGGAAGATTATTTTAAAAAAGCATGGGGTGAAGGAGAGGGAGGGAGGGGTGGGCCACCCAACCATGGGCCAATCAAAATGGCCTGACGGGCCATATTTGGCCCATGGGCTGGACTTTGGACATGGCTGATGTAGCATGATAAGATTGGAGTAGCCACTTAACAAGCTTAGCTTGTGGTTATGGTGTCATTTAACAAGATAAGATCATGGCAAACACTTTACCAGATTAGCCTGCAGTTACTTCTTAACAAGAGAAAATTGGCTAGAGGGCAGGGTTAACAAGGAAACCATCTGGGGAGCACTTGGGGAGAAATTGGACTTACCGGGGAGCTTATTGAGTGATTGCAGACAAAAGAAATCATGTATCTTGTGTAAATAAATGGTGGAAACTGTGTAGCACACACAAAGGAAACAATTTATTTCATGTTAATATACTGTAAAACCTGTGTACATAGCCCAGCGTATTAAATGTCTTGTAACTTATTCCACAGTGTGGACTCTTCCTCTTGCCTTCTGGCAGAGATTCTGTCATGGCATTCTTTTTCTCAGATGATTAAATGAAAGCTAATTTTGAACTCTCTCTCTCATGTCAGATTAATGGGTTCTTTATTTCTGCCCCAGAAAATTTAAGGAATAGCCCAGGACTCAACACAGGCACCAAGGAAAAGTCATGGAAACCACAATAGAGGAAGGTTCAGTCTTCCCATCTAGGCAAAGTGATTTCAGGGTGATAGCAATGCTCTTTGCCTTGCTTTCGTTTTCTGCACAGAATGATTGTACACACAGGATATTTCTTCTTTTAGTTAGATACAGATCTCATTTTCCATTACTCTTTAGAATTGCATTGACTTAGTGCTTGTGTTTGTGAATGTGCCATGCACAGAGTTTGGCAATTTATTCTGCCAGTGGAAGCTAAGACTCAAAATCCACATGAAACAGCCAGGGTTTCTTAAAAACATCTATATTACATATGTACAAACATAACAGAGTTTCAGCAACATTTCACCTCACAGAGACAGCAGATCAACATAAGAGAATACAAACATAAAGCATGGCAACATGGGCACCTTCTCACTAAGGTCCAAAGACTACTGATTTCTGGTGCACTTTTATACTCATGACAACCAATCAGAAAACTGGTTACATCATGCAACTGTATCTACCTTGCTTCAGCTTTACTCATTATTTCTATTTTGTACACCTGGGTTACAATGACTCAGTATTACATACTGGACTCCATTTTACAAATCAATTAAATATACATATGAAACACCTGTAGACAAACCTATTCTGTCTAATTCACTTATATCTGACAGACTTAGACTATCTTGCAACATTTCTTCTAATGGAGGGAATGTTTTCCACTGAGCAGAATACACCACCCCACAGTCATATGAGCAACAAAGAGTGGTAACAGTTGTTACAGTGTTGAGTGGCCACCTGCTTCGAGGGAATGCTGCTCTCTTTCTGGGTTATATTAACATGATGAATTAGAGATGGGCACAAAACGAATTTTTAATTGTTTTTAATTTTTAATTCATTCTGATATTCATTATTTGGTTCATTACATAACAAAACGAATAACAAGCCCACCTATCGAAGAAAAATGAAACAATTGCTTTGTTTTTCATTTTCCCATAGGAATGCATCAAAGCAATGCATTACTATGGGGAAAAGCAGGCATGGGAAACCGCCGCAGCTTTTTTTTTTTTTGGCAGAGTCCCAAGTGCTGATCAGCTGTAGTGCGGGCTTGGGACTTGGCAAAAAAAAAAAGGTTTAAAAGCCCCCGCTTCCCCGGCACCAATTGAGCACATTGGGGGAGGGAAGCTCCCTGGATTATTTTTAAACCTCCTTTGTTTTTAAAAAGAACAAGAAGATAAATTTCGCTGCCCGCCGCCGCCACTTCCAGAAATCTGGATCAAGCATGCCTAAATAGCAACCTTCTTTTCAGATCCCAATCTTCAGACCACCACCACCCCTTCCAGCAAAACACCACCCCCACCCCCATAAAATCTGGAGAGGTTGCCTTTTTCCACCCCCCCCCCCCAATATGCCCACTTCCTTTTGGTCTTTCTTAAAAAGACTAAGCTAAAATCAAGTGATTCCTAGTCAAGGTTTGGGTGCTCACTTTGGTTTTCTCTGTTAAAGAGTTAAAAGATCTTTTTTCTTGCCTTTTAAATATTCTTATTCATATATTGACTCTAAAGCACTCTTGGCAGTTTTGTTTTTCATTGAAATTTACTTCAGTATGCAAGTATTTCCTTATTAAAGTGATCCTTCTTTGTTTGTCCCGGGATGAAGGAAAAATGTGGCATGCTGAAGTATAGTGGGTGACAGATGGGTAAATAGTAGGAGAATTGAAAAAAATAATAATTCCGAGTGAAAGTGTTACTCTTAAAGGACAGGGAAGGGGAAATATGCAGGCTATCATGGGAGAAAAGTCATTTGCTCAGAGGACAAATGGCTGTATCCATGACAAGGTGTATATAATAAAGTCCAAGCCAAAACTGTAAATCACTTGGATGTGTCTCACAGATCTGCCTCACAGGAGCAACGCGAATTCTTTCAGCACAGGGACTATGGAATCAGCCTGTGTGACAGGCAAGACCTTAAGGTGACCATAAATCCTCCAAGCTTCTGAGGACAGAGAAAGAGGAGGATCCAATCCTTTACCCTCATTTTCCAAACGTCTTGGTAAAAGCAGGAAAAAATACTAAAGTCAGTAATTATTTCCAGAGCCAAAGGTCAGTTAGAGATGACAGAAGAAGTTTATGGAGCCAAAGGTTTTGTATGAAGGAAAGGTTAGAGTCTAATGTATCATAATGAACACTTCATAATACACAATTCCTGTTTACAAATGCTCTTCACACTGAACTTCTACATCTTCAAAACACTCTCTCAAATCTTTGCAAATAGCCTTTAGTTCATACTAAGTACACACCAAGCTATAAATATTTCCAAGTGAATTGGATTATTGACAGCTCTGTATTGTTGCCATAGTTCTAATGAATTTATCTGTTGTTTGACAAATAAAAAGAACTGAGGGAGGAATTTTGATGAACAGACATAAAAAAAAACCTTAATAATACAGTCATTACTTAATGGGATGGCTAGATTTTCTTTTTGCTTTGATTCGTAAAAACATCTTATGTGTATTCTCTTCTAAAAATAACCCCAGGACATAGAGCAGTGAAACTATTAACACATTACCCAACACATCTGTTAAAAGCCAGTCTATAATGCAATCTCATCAGGTATCAATCTATGATTGTTAAATTTTCCAGAACCACAGCAATATCAGCAAAACACTGAAGATCCTGAAAAAATAATAGGCCACTGCATCATAAATGAGATTTTCTCCATTGGAAACATCTTTCTAAACCAACAGGACTTTATTTGCCAATAAAACGTTTCTACTATGCAACTTGAGAATTAAGCCATTTGTCCCTGAAAAATAATCTAACAGATGCAAATTCAGAAGATGTATTTCAGCCCTTTTTAGAATATACAGTATGTACATGGGAATGTGGGAACAAAAGCTTAGAAACCAGCAGTTAAAAAGCTTCTGGAGGCAAGGGACAAAGTCATGTAGGAAATCACAGAGGACCAGATTGAGATACCAGGAGAGCCAAATATGGTCTGAATATATAATGTTACTGGTCCTTTTCCTAGTAGGAAAAAAATGAGAGAAAGAATGCCTCTTCCAAAATATTCAGTGTCATAGCGAACCAAATTTGAACACGGGTTACAATGATTTGATGTCACCAAGTCTCCAAAATGCTGTATTCATGATACTATAATTTTTGAACATACCTTGGAAAGTTAATTTAAAATGGGGGTGGACAAAGTGTGCAATAGCCCCCAAAAACATATGTTGCTTTTTGTGTGTAATAATTAATCATGTGCTCTGCCAGAATGAAGGGGGTGTGGTGGCTCAGTGGACTAAGGCTCTGAAAACTGTTGGCTGTAAAGTTGGCAGCTTGGCGGTTCAAATCCCAGGTGCCACACAGTGGAGCGAGCTTCCGCTAATAACTCCAGCTCCTGCCAACGTAGCAGTTTGAAATAATGTAAATGCAAGTAGATAATTAGGTACCACTGTAAAACGTGGGAAGGTAAAACAGTGTTTCCTTGCAGCCATGCTAGCCATGTGGCCATGGACTTGCACAAAACTGGCTCTTCAGCTTGAATACAGAGATGAGCACTGCTTCTAGAGTTGGACATGACTAGCATGCATGTGCAGGGGAAACCTTTACCTTTACCTTTACTTGCCAGAATGAGAAAAGTCTTTTTGTTACTGTACATCTCCAAAGATTTCTTAATGTGAAGATTTTCAGAGGTTCAACATTATGTCACCACAGGGAGTCCTAAGCACACTTGGGGTTCTGTTGTTTTCAAAACAGAATGGGGGAAAATTCAGCCTCAAACTGAAGAACATCTAAATGGCACTTGGTTGCTTAATGAAGGAGATACCGTGAGAGGGCTGTGGCTGGCACATGTCCTCCAGATGGATTTGTGTATTCATTCTCCACAGGCCTGGGGAGTCCTCTTTGTACAACACAGATCAACTCCTGCACCACAGACCGCATTAGCATTCCACAGCTGAGCCAAGAGGCTGGCCCTTCTACTTTATTAATTTAAACATTTTAATATTCTCTATATGCAAAACATAATTAGAATTAATGGACTTCAGCGCTAATGTAGTGCTTGAAGCTAGTTACTGCATTAATCTTCCGCATATGATAAACATGCATTTTGAATCGCTTCACCACCAGCGAGGCTAGAAGCTCTGTGCTCTTTGCTAATGTTGTGTATGCCCTTATATCATCTGATAGAAGGAGTGTGTGTGTGTGTGTGTGTGTGTGTGTGTGTGTGTGTGTGTGTGTGTGTGTGTGTGTGTGTGTGTGTGTGTGTGTGAGAGAGAGAGAGAGAGAGAGAGAGAGAGAGAGAGAGAGAGAGAGAGAGAGAGAGAGAGAGAGAGAGAGAGAGAGAAAATCATTCTACTTTTGATGAGATAAGCATTTGGTCCTCCAGGGAGAAAATAAAACATGACTGATCTGGACTGATTATCAACCCATATCCCATTATTAATCCATGAAGACAGTGTCTTGCCAGCAGTAAGAGTCTCACTCCTGCATTGCACACAAATGGAAGGCAAAAGTTTTGCATTGTGGCACCATTTTTTCTTGTATTTCCAGACTTATATTTTGAAAAAGGTTTTAAAAAATCATTCTAGGTTCAACTTAGAGATAAGTGCAGATTTCATTCGATTCATAAAAAAACTTTATTTCTCTGCATACAAATATCATTCTTGTCTCATTCAAAATCCACAACGGATGTTATGGGTTGTAAGATTTCTCCCTTCTTTTCTCCAAGGCTATCTGTACATACATGTGTCAACTTTCGTCCTTGATCTAAATACTTTTAAATATGTTTTTACAGATTTTTGTGATTTGCCAAGCAGGCATAACAGAGGTGTTTTCGCAAGGAAATGCACACCCTCCTTTTGTCAAGCTGTGTTTGGCACTACATATCTGAATTGCATCAGTTGTCTTAGGGCCTTTTTACACGACCCCTAAGATCCGCTGGCCACTTAAATTCGGACCAGAGATCTTAGGGGTTCCTCGCTCTTCCTCTGTCCCCACCCCCTCCACACTTCCTGGTTGCTGGCTGCCTGAGGGAGGGAGAAAAAAGAAAGAAATGAATGCCTTCTTACCTCCGTTTTGTTCCGGGCAGCATTCAGATCTCTTAAAGGGGCGGGGTGCAAAAAAAGAACAAACGGAAGCCAGGAGAGCCCCGCACTCACTATCCTTACACCAGATCAAATATTTGTCACCTCCAAAAAGCAGGTACAAGAAAACTGCTGTTTGGTCTTGCTAAAGTGGGCGGGGTCGCACTTAATTGTCTGCAAAGTCCGGAGCTGGTGGGTAAACATTTTTAAGGTCCGGACCTTGCAGCCATTTGGGGCGGAGCTTAGGGGTTGTGTATAAACGCCCTTAGACACGGAGATAGCAACTGCATAGGATCACCAATCAGGCTTCAGAGTCTGGGCTAAGGGTGGGGATTTTATTGCTTTCTGCCCTTACAATGTTCTTGAAATAGCCCACCTCCAGCAAGGAACTTCAATCAAATTAGTCCTATTCAGAGCTTATATGTGTGTGGGTAAACCTACCATGAGTAGAATATATGAACGTCATTTACCTTTGCACTAGCTGACACTATTTCTGCCACATGCAGACTGCAGTTCAGTTCTTGGCTGCCATTCAACCTATTCTGATTTCCGCATACAAACATTCCACTATTTGACCTGCCTTAGATGAAAATGAGCTGGGTATCTTGAATATATTCAGTGATATGTATTTTACTCCAGCTCCCAAAGTGATCTCACTCAGCAGTTTCATGAGAAGAGAGTCACAGAGTGTCGGAGGAGGAGAGACTTTGGGCCTTTTTACACCACCCCTAAGATCCACTGGCCACTTAAATTCGGACCAGAGATCTTAGGGGTTCATCGCTCTTCCTGTGTCCCCACCCCCTCCGCACTTCCTTGCTCCTGCCTGCGTGAGGGGAGGGAGAAAAAGAGAAAGAAAAGCATGCCGCTCACCTCATTCTGCCTCTCGTCTTGGTAAAAGTAGCTCTTAAAGGGGCGGGAGCCAAAAAACAACAAACAGAAGCAAGGAGAGCCCCGCACTCACTATCGTTACACCGGATCAAATAATTTTCATCTCCAAAGAGCAGGTACCTGAAAGCTGCGCTGGGACGCGCTAAAGTGGGCGTGGTTGCACTTAATTTCCTGTTAACTCCGGAGCTGGTGGGTAAACATTTTTAAGATCCGGAGCTGGGAGCCATTTGCCCCGGAGTTTAGGGGTCGTGTATAAACGCCCTGAGAGAGAAAAGCATCTTGTTGGGTTACATGCCAGGGTCAAACAGAAATGGCACAGCAGCACACCATCTGGAACCAGCTATAAGCAGGCAGAAAACAGTGCACCCAATTACTTCTCTGACAACCTGACGAGTATCATACCCGGGATGATGGTATCAAAAGTTATTTAGATTTGTAGGGGAATCAATAGGGTCACACTCCACACATCTCTCTTCCAGTAAAAGTTACAGGACGATCAAGGTATTTTGTCTTTGAAGACAGCCCCCTTCCCCCACCCCCAAATTGAAACTTTTTGAAAAAAACATCCCTCCAAAGCCTTTGGAGTTGCACAGCAGTTGCCTAATCGAACCATTTACCGGTCAGGAATATTAGAAGTTGCATATTAAAGTACATAACTGGAGAGGCTCATCTGTGTTATGTCATTCCTTTGAGGAGCATGTTGTTGTGTCCTTACAGTCATGACTGACCCTTCGTGACTCCATGGCCATGGAGATTTCTTGGCAGGAATACTGGAGTGGGTTGCCAGTTCCTACTCCAGGCGCCTACAGCACCTGGTATTCCCTGGTGGTCACCCATCCAAGTACTAACCAGAGCTGACCCTGCTTAGCTTCCGAAATCAGGTGAGATCGGATGTGCTTAGGGCATCTAGGCAGCTCTTGAGGAGCATAGATTTCAGCATAACTTTTTCGATTTAAAGGAAGGAGTTGTTTTCCACCTGTTCTGGTTTCTTTCATTTATTCTTTGGCCACTGGAGTTGCAGCTCATCTTGTTTTTATGTAAAACCATATAATTCTACTCTTCAGTTGCTTAGTTACATTAAAAGCACAATTATAGACCTCAAGGTGTCAGAAGGTGGCAGAATAGAGAGAGAGAACTAGCATCAGTAGATAATAATTATAATAAAAAGGTGGCAAAAACAAAAACAACCTTAGCTTCACCATTCATTTGAAAGGGCAAATAACATGGAAGTCATCAAACACAACTGTTAAGTGGTGAAAGCTACCATTTGTGACATGAATGCATGAAATATTTCCTATTTATGCTCTTTAAAGAGCATAAATAAGAATTGGCCAGATGGGTGGGGTATACATCTAATAAATTAAATGAATGAATTTAAGGAAACAAATCAGTTCATGACAGTCTTATGTAACACATTGCTATGCTATACCTTCATATTGTTAAAGTTGCTATTATCAGCCAGGATTATTAATAAAATGATGCAAAGTGCTGCTTCCTTGGTAGAGAAAATGAATGCTTCCCAACACAGCTTCAAAGGGCGTTTATACACGACCCCTAAGCTCTGCTGCAAATGGCTCCCAGCTCCGGAGCTTAAAAATGTTTCCCCACCAGCTCCGGAGCTAACAGAAAATTAAGTGCGACCCTGCCCACCTAAGCGCGACCCAGCACACCTTTCAGGTACCTGCCTTGGGAGAGTGAAAAAGTTTGATGCGGAGAGTGCCGGGCTCTCCTCGCTTCTTTTTGTTTTTGTTGTTTCTGCCTCCCGCCCCTTTAAGAGGAACCAGGAAGTGACGGGGGGTCGGAGCAACTTCCATCGGCACTCCGGAGGTAAGAGTGCATTCTTTTCTCCCTTTTTTTTCTCCCTCCCCTCACGCAGACAGAACAAGGAAGTGCGGAGGGGGTGGGAATGCAGGGAGAGCGACAAACCCTCAAGATCTCTGGTCTGAATTTAAGGGACCAGCGGATCTTAGGGGTCGTGTAAAAAGGCCCAAAATGGGGCTCTATTAAATACTGGTTTCCCTTTTGTTTATTCCCATTCTTAATAGCATTAAATATTTGGAAACAAAACTGTTTGCTGTGGGTATCTTTTTTTGAGCCGTCACACCTTTGGAAATCAGATTAGAAGGACATTGCATGGCAAACGAACTATGGACTTTTGAGATTAAGTTTGATAATGTCTGTTATATGTGAAATTTATGCATCTGATGTGTGGTCTGAACCCTCTGCACAACCTTTGCATGTTCCTCTCGATGTCTCTCGATATCTGAAGCTCTTTGTTCTTTAATTTGCTGATATTCTTCCTAGATTGAGATGCTAATTATTTCCATTTGACAATTTGCTTTTAGGGGCAGACTCAAGTACAATTATCAAATACAAAGTATGTGTTTTCCAATATAAATTGGGGCACTCTGCCTTTACCAATAGGACCATACGGCTGCTGAAGATGAAGGCAAAGAACAATTTAAGATCCACAAACTCCCCACAGTGAGCTAATTACTCTCTCAGAAGCAGCTCTTTCTCTCATCATCTTTGGAGTTCTAGTTGCTTGAGCAATGAAATTACAATCAAGCATTGATTTTTGCACCACATTCAGCCCTTTATACATAAATGTTTAATGGGAGAAGATCTGGACAATAATCACCCCCCAATGTGTTATGTCCATAAATTAATATAACAAAAAAGAAAGAAAAGTAAAGGAAATGGGAAAAATGGAAAATGCCTGAAGTTGTGCCCTGAGCCTCTGCATTTTATTTATTTATTCAAAACATTTTTACCCCACCTATCTCCTTAAAAGGTCTTTGCTTTATATTCCCCTTGTCAGGTTTTGGTGTTTTCTAGGGCTCTCCATTTGACCTGTGGAAGCTTTTGGCAGCCTTGGGGTGGTTTTTGTGGTGCGGGAGGGGAAACCATGGCTAGCAAAAAGCAGGCAAGCAAACAAACAAAAACTCTACCAGAGCAACATTGTGTGATTTAAATGCTTCTGCCTCTCATTCACAGAAAGACAAAGGAGGAAAGGAAAATAAATCTTTTCCACCTTACAGCAAATATTTGCTGGCCACAAAATTCTTCTGAAAGAAAGGCAGGTTTTTTACAATTCCTATAGAGAATGGAACCCGTCTAGCATAGGATTCACTTGGAAAGAGTAGAAGAGGAAATGCCCAATTAGACAGTTTTAGATGATCTAACCATGTTAGACTGTGCTAGCATATAAGGCAAAACCAAAATAAAACAATAATAATGAAAAACAAAGAAGACAACATGTTATGCTACCTTAAAGATTGACTGCTATATTCTAATGTGAGCTTTTGTAGACAAATCCAGTTCTTCAGTGGATTTGTGGTATTGCCAACGGAAGTTCATGTTAAAATACAGCACTTAGTATTTTAAGTGCCATATCATTTTTTTCCATTTTCCATTCATTCTTTCTTTTTCCTGACAAAGAGGACACAATTCCTGAACAGACCAATATCTTTCACATGTAGGATTCACCAGGAAGGATGTTAAGCTCAACATAATTTGGCAGTTGCTTGTGGAGAAGAACACACAGATAGTACAAAACACACATTCTTGTTTTTGTTGTTTCCAAAAAGTCTGAGCCGTGTCTGTTGTCTCATTGAAATCCCTGTTTGTCTTAACTTAAGTCTCATTGATTTGAATGGGAATAATTTTGTTCAACTAGAAATCAATCATATCAATAGATTCTGTCACACTTTATGTCCTCAAAAGAAAGTTTTTTTTTTTAAAAAAAACACCCTGATTCATTCATTCATTCATTCATTCATTCATTCATTCATTCTAAAAGCCCATTTCTTTATTGCCTGATAGGCAAAAATATTTAACACACTGAGCAGCAACTCAAACATTAATTGGTCTGGAAAATGCATTACAATGTGGTTGGGGCCACTTCTATCAATGTCAAAAGGTGATAACTTTAAATAATGCACCCAGTAAATTTGAATATATTTCTTCTCATATTTCTTGGCAATCACAAGTTTTCAGCAAAGGCTGTGATTTGATTTTCTGCTTCTATGGATGTGACTAGCATAGCTGGACTGACCATAGAAAGCCTCAGAAACAGGTGTTTGATATTATGGTAAAGAGTAGGAACGCCTGAAGATACTCTTCCCTCTGTCCTGCAGCGAGGTACGCTGTGTGAACTATAACTTGGAATTGATTCAAAAGAATGACTTGTTCATCCTTTTCTTTAGGAAGAAAAAGAAAACACTCCTGCAAATTCAGTGTTTTGCTTTTTAAATGACGAAAATGTGTTTGTCTTTGGTGCTTCTGGCTTTCTTTCTGATCTGAAATAAACAAAGGTCTGCTAGTATTGTATGCACCCAGAACTACATCTAAATAACTGAAAAAATATTACAGGTAGTGAAAAAGAAATAGAATAGTGACTGAAAAGCATCTGTCTATTCAGGCTTGAATTTTAAACTCATTTAATTGACAGATGAAGTGTCCTTTAAGAGAAAAGGATGCCCTCCAGAAACTGGGTTGAGTGTTTCTCATGGACTTTGAAAGCTCCATTTTGTTTAGCTGTGGCAACTGAATCGGGTGAGATTGAAAGAATTATGGAGATCATTAACCTTGGGGAGGCTCTTCTGTTCTAATCCATCTTGAATAGATTTCCTCAGTCCAAGGAGGAGCAGAAATTCAAATTGGTGAAAAGGTAGTCCAGGTGGTGTGAATATGGACTCAGTCAAGAAGCATTCATTCCTTGTTGGCTTGCAATTTAATAGGTGGACATGGAAACTGATGGGTGAAAGCAAATGGCTGTCAGTCTCAGCTGGAAAATGAGGTCCCAAAATGCCTGCTAATCAGTCATTGAATCTACACCTAACTGAATCCAGATGTTTAAGTCAAATCAGCAAGGCCACAAACTTCACCACATAGTCAAAATTTACTGGAACACATTAAATAGTTTATCTTAAAAAGGGGGTGTCAAAAATTCATCTTAACTTAAAGTGGTGTATGTATAAGTCTTCTTAACAATCCATAACAGCCTACTAGGATTTGGCTGTATGATTAGGGAGAATGAGGTCACTACTGGAAGAGCCTCGTGGCGCACTGGTTAAATTCCTGTACTGCAGGTAAAACTGTGCTCATGACCTGGGGTTCAGTCCCAGGTAGCCGGCTCATGGTTGACTCAGCCTTCCATCCTTCTAAGGTCGGTAAATTGAGTCCCCAGCTTGCTGGAGTGGGGGGAGAATGTGTAGCTTGCACAATTAAACCATAAACAACCCAGAGACTACTTGAAGTGGTATGGGATGATATATAAGCAGAACAATTTGCTTTTGCTTTACTACAGGTAGAAAATGTTGGGTCACATGAATGATCAACAAATTGTTACTAGGGATGGGCATGAAATGGAAAATATGTGTTTTATTTCATTTCATTTTGTTTCATTGACTTCATGATTCATTTTGTTGCATTACAAATGATTTTTGGAAAAAAGTATGAAATGAATCAGAAATGCATCAATTCATTTCTCTGTAAAATGCGCCCCCAGACCTACAGGCACCAAATTTAGTGGGAACATTTTCTGGACTGTCCCCTTTCAGCCCTCCCAATTTGGATCAATTTGGGGCTTAGGGGCCCAAGTTACTAAAGTTCAAACTGGGTGCCCCTGGATAAAACATTTCTAAGTGTAATTTTCTGTGATAGAAAATAGTGATCCTAGGCATCTTTTGTTGTTGTTCAGTCATTCAGTCATGTCCAACTCTTCATGACCCGATGGACCAGAGCTCGCCAGTGCCTCCTGTCTTCCACTGACTACTGGAGTTGGTCAAATCCATATTGGTTGCATCGATGACACCACCCAAACATCTCATTCTCTGTTGTCCGCCTTTCCTTTTGCCTTCAATCTTTCCAAACATCAGGGACTTTTCCAAGGAGTCCTCTCTCCTCCTGCGATGGCCAAAGTGCTGGAGCCTCAGATTCACAACCTGTCCTTACAGTGAGCATTCGGGGTTGATTTCTTTCAGGATGGAGAGGCTTGATCTCCTTGCAGTCCAGGGGACTCTCAATACTCTTGTCCAGCCCCACAGCTCAAAAGCATCAATTCTGCGGTGATCAGCCTTCTTTATAGTCCAGCTCTCACTTCCATACATCACTATTGGAAAAACAATAGCTTTGACTATCCAGACCTTTGTTGGCAAAGTGTCTCTGCTCTTTGACATAATGCCTAAGTTTGCCATCACTTTCCTCCCAAGAAGCAGGCATCTTTTAATATCATTGCTGCACTCACCATCTGCAGTCATCAAGGAGCCCAAGAAAGTAAACTGCCATTGCCTCCATTTCTTCTCCTTCACATGATGTAATGTGCATAAAAGTTAAACAGTCAAGTTGACAGTATACAGCCTTGTTGTGTTCCTTTCCCAATTTTAAACTAATCAGTTGTTCCATATCCAGTTCTAACTGTTGCTGCTTGTTCCACATGTAGATTTCTTAGGAGACAGATAAGGTGGTCAGGCACTCCCATTCCTTTAAGAACTTTCCATAGTTTGTTGTGGTATAGTCAATGCAGCAGAAGTAGATGTTTTTCTGGAACTCTAGCTTTCTACATAATCCAGTGCATGTTGGCAATTTGATTTCTATTTATTTATTATTTATTTATTTAAAGACTTATATCCCGCCCATCTTCCCTGACAGGAACTCTGGGCGGCTAACAATGTTAAAAAGACATAAAATAAGTGGAAGAGCCTCCGAGCGAGAAGCAGCGGAGGGCAAGATGGCGGCGATAAATAGGGAGGGGAAAGGAGGGGGAAAAAACTAACTGATAAGGTCTCCATAGGCTTCTTTAAAGAGGAAGGTCTTCAAGGCCCTCTTGAAGGCAGGCAGGGACTCCAGCAGGTGCAGCTCAGAAGGGAGGTGATTCCAGAGTGAAGGCCCCACCACAGAGAAGGCGCGGTTTCACGTGAGCGTTTTCCGCGCCTCTCTGGGTGTGGCCACTCTCAGTGAGCGCACCTGCGACGATCTCGTGGGTCTGGAACCGGATGCTCTTTGGGAGATACGCTCCGCCAGGTACCCTGGTCCCAAGCCGTGGATGGCTTTGAAAATCAAAACCAGGACCTTGAACCTGATCCGGAAGACAACGGGGAGCCAATGCAGGCGGACCAGGACTGGGGTGATGTGCTCGTATCTACGGGCACCCACCACCAGCCTGGCCGCCGCATTTTGCACCCGCTGTAGCCTCCGGACCAGGGTCAAGGGCAACCCCATGTAGAGGGCATTGCAATAGTCGATCCTAGAGATCACCAGAGCCTGCACGACTGTCCTCAGGGAGGACTCGTCAAGGTACATTCTAGTTCTTTTGCCCCTTTGAAATCTGGCTTGCACATCTGGGAGTTCTCTGAACACATACTGCTGAAGCCTCCCTCGTAGAATTTTGAGCATAAGGTTGCTAGCGTGTGAAATGAGTGCAATTGTACAATAGTTATAGCATTCATTGGCATTGCCCTTCTTTGGGATTGGGATGTAGACTGATATTTTCCAGTACTTTGGCCACTGCTAAGTTTTCAAAATTTGCTAGCATGTTGTGTGTAGCACCTTTCCAGCATCTTCTTTTAAAATTTTAAATAGTTAAACTGGAATGCCGTCACCTCCACTGGCCTTGTTGTTTGGAATGCTTTCTAAGGCCCTTTTGACTTCACTTTCCAGGATGTCTGGCTCCAGGTCAGCAACTACACTATCTTGGTTATCAGGGACATCCAGAACTTTCTGATATAATTCCTCTGTGTATTCTTGCCATCTCTTGTTGATGACTTCTGCTTCTGTTAGGTCCCTAGCATTTGTGTCCTTCATCGTATCCATCTTTGAATGAAATGCCCCTTTAATATCTCCAATTTTCTTGAATAGATGTCTGGTTTTTTCCTTTTCTGTTGTTTTCCTCTATTTCTTTGCACTGTTTGTTCAAGAAGGCCGTCCTGTCTCTCCTCGCTATTCTTTGGAAGTCTGCATTAAGTTTTCTGTATCTTTCCTTTTCTCCCTTGCATTTTGCATCCCTTCTATCCTCTGCTGTTTGTAGGGCCTCATTGGACTAACACTTTGCTTTCTTGCATTTTCTTTTCTTTCAAATGCTTTTCATTGCTGCCTCCTGTACAGTGTTACAAGCCTGCATCCATAGTTCTTCAAGCATTCTGTCCACCAAATCTAATTCCTTAAATCCATTCTTCACCTCCACTGTGTATTCATAAGGTATTTGGCTTAATTGTAACTGGCTGGCCCAGTGGTCTTCCCTACTATATTCAGTTTTAAGTTTGAATTTTGCTATAAGAAGCTGATGATTTGAGCTGCAGTCAGAACCAATTCTCACTTTTGCTCACTGTATAGAACTCCTCCATCTTTGGCTGCAGAAAACATAATCAATCTGATTCTGGTATTGTCCATCTGGTGATTGCCAGTTATTTCTATCATCACTTGACTCCCTATTTTAGCATTCCATTCCCCTATGATGAGAAGAACATCTTTCTTTGGTGTCAGTTCTAGGAGGAGTTGTAAGTTTTCATAGAATTGATCAATCTGTATCTTCAGCACCAATAGTTACACATGGGCAAGACCAGAAAAAAATGACGTTTTGAGTTTTTGTTTGTCGGAACGGGTCCGTTTCGGGTTGTTTCCGTTTGTCGCGAAATTTTTCAAAAAATTTTTGTTTCCATTTGTCATTTGTCGTTTGTCATTTCCACCACAATTTAGCGCGATTTGACTTCCCAGAGCATAGGGGCGTCCCGCAATCAGGGCTGGCGCTAGGTGTTTTTGCGCCCTAGGTGGCGGGCAGGGCAGAGGGCGGGCAGCGGGGGGAGGTGTGGGCAGGCGGTGGTGGTGGTGGGACCATGGGCGGGTGGCGGCCACGGGTGGGCGAGTGGGTGGGCGGCGGTGCAGGCCGCAGGCGGGTGGCGGCGCGGGCAGACGGGCGAGTGGGCAGTTAGGATATCACTTAGGATAGAGGTTCTGTTCTTGTCTTGCACCCCAAATGTGTGTGTGTGGAAGCAAACTGAAGTTGGGAAAATAGAAAATAAATGGTAGTATATAATATATATTTAAAATAAATCCACACCTCCCACTCCCAGTCGAACCTCCCCCTTTATCCAATATCAGAAAACAATCCTCAAACTGTCAGAGAAGAAATAAAGAATAAACTGCTATTCCCTTCAGCAGACAAAGCTGCAGGGAATCAAAGAAATTATTTTCTAAATTCAATTCCCTCCCTGCCTGCCTAACTTAAATCCTAAAGCCTCCAGCCTCCCTTCTCAATCTCGATCGGATCACACCAGCACCAGCAGCCAGCCCTCCTCCCTCAACCACGTCCATACACCGACCCGACTGCAATTTCTGGAAGGTGCCTCGGCTTTTTATGCCCTCCGAGACATCCAGAAGTGTCGGTCAAAAACCTGGCAATGCCATTGGTGGAATGGTTCAAAAAATTTGCATGGTCCCATGCCCAGCCCAAATGGGCAGGTCTAAAAAAATAAAAAATAAAATAAAATAAAATAAAATCAATACAACGTTTTATTGCTATAAAAACCCACTGCTGCTACTATAAAAATGCAGGCATTTAAAATAAATATATTTCACATGTTTCTGTGGTGATTTGGTGTGTTTTTTGACTACAATTTCAAAAGAAAAATTGTGGTCGCCATTTTGGATCCCCCCCCCACCAAATGGCATGCAGCGAGAGACAGACGACGAGGATGACCCTCCCCCAGCCTGGTGCAAGCATCCCAGGTCAGAAGAGGTGGGGAAAGGCCAGGGACCCCCCAGAAACCACCCCTCTGGTAGGTGGCAAAGCCTCAGGCAGGCATATTTTCGCCTGCTTTTTTTTGGCCGGGAGTTGGGTTTTTTTAAAAAAACTTTTAAAAAACTTTTTCTGTGCTTTGCATCGTGCGTTCGCCGCGATGCCACAAACGGAAATGAAAAACCTGATCAAATTTTTCTTTTTTCGGTTCGAGTTCAAGTTCTGACGGCTTAATTATCGTTACCGTTTCCGTTACGTAACGGAAACGATAACTGAAAACGGAAACGACAATTTTGCCAACTCGTGCCCATGTCTACCGATAGTTGGTGCATAAGCTTGGATTACAGTGATGTTGAAAAGGCTGCCTTGGAATAGTACCAAAAGCATTCTACCATTTTTTGCGGTTGTATCCCAGCACAGCTTTTCCTATTCCTTTGTTGACTATGAGGGCTACTCCATTTCTTCTATGGGATTCTTGCCCACAGTAGTAGATGTGATAGTCATCTGAACTGAGTTCACCCATTCCTGTCCATTTAAGTTCGCTGATGCCCAAGATGTCAATGTTTATTCTTGCTATCCCTCCTTCGACAACATCCAGCTTACCCTGGTTCATAGATTTCACGTTCTAGGTTCCTATGCAGTATATTTATTTGCAGCATTGGAATTTCCTTTCTCTTCTAGGCATGTCTGCAACTGGGCATCCTTTCATCTTTGGCCCAGCTGCTTCTTTAGCTCTGGAGCTACTTTTACTTGTCCTCTGCTCTTCCTCAGTAGCATGTTGGATGTCATCCAACCTGAGGGACTCATCTTCAAGTGTCATATCTTTTAGCCTTTTGTTTCTGTCCATGGAATTTTCTTGGCAGGGATACTAGAATGGATTTCCAGTTCCTACCCCAGGAAGTCTCATTACAGGCCTCATTGCCACCAGTGTAACTGGCTTTACAATGAGGGAAGCATGTCACAGCCTGTTGTATTCTCTAGCCTCACTGATCAACAGTTAATCATACCACTCCTCAGATGAGCTTCCTCAAACTCACCCCTTTAAGCACTCCCAATTTGGAGAAGTTTGGGGTATAGGGGGCCAAGGTTATTCAACTCGAAATGGGATGTCCCTAGGAAAAAATAATTTGTAAAGTAAAAGTATTTGAAAATCCTGATCCCAGGCATCTAGCAGAATGGCAGGGGAGCTTTCTCACACTCTTTCCCTTCAATCACTCTCAATCTGGAGAAGTTTGGGGTACAGGAGGCCAAGTTATTCAACTCCAAAGGGGGTGCCCATAGGAATCCATTTTGAAGGGGTATTTTGGGGGGGGGGTTGGGGATGGGAGTGGTTTGCTAATCACCTCATGGCAGCAGGGGAGCTGTTTTACAGAGAAAGGAATTTGTTCATTTCAACAGAAAAATGTTGATTTGTTTTGTAAGTAACAAAACGGCACATCGCCATTTTGTTTAGTTTCATTTCATTTCATTAGCTAATAAAATGACAAAACAGTGTGTCGTTTTTCATTTGGTACCCATCCCTAATTGTTGCTAAATTGTTTTTATGGGCCAAAATCATGTTCCTAATTTGTGTTTGTGTGAGAGAAATTGCTTAAGTCTTGGTGGTAAGTTGCTACTCATGAACAAATGCTGGTTATGTTCCAGGCCATTCACCTGATTGTATATTTGGCTATCACCAGCACACAGCCAGCATCTTGCAATGGGGACCAATTTGCCACTAAGATTCACACAATTCCACATAAGCAGAGAGAAACCAGAAATAGAATTGTAGATTCTATATATTCAGTGCTACAAATAAGGAGAGACATGTGAGTTGAGGTGAATTTTAAAAGCTATTGTATTAAAACAACTTGCCAAATTTTTCAGAACTATGGCTTTTACCTCAGGGGACAAGTGTCCATTTACTAGTTTTGATGCAGTCTTGCTACTTTAAGAATTACATATTGGATGAATGCCACTTGTAAGTCACAGTTTGGACTAGGCCCATGGAATCAGTGAAACCTATGGAGGATTTGACACACCAAATCCCCACTGATTCAACAGGCCTACTCTATATGTGAATGACTAGTGACTACTAGTCAATGTCTCTTAATATATTTAAAAAAAAACATTCCTGGTACCAATGGCTAGTTTCAATAGCACATGGAAGCCTGTCCAAACTATCGTATTTGTGATATGGTAGCAGTCCACTTCAGGGTAGTCCTTGTAATTTTCTTCTTTTTTGTAAATCTAATTTTGTAGATGCAAAAGCTTGCTTTAGTCATGTCCCATTAATAATCAAGAATAGATATAATGATGAACTACCTGTAGATTCCTTAATTGGAAAGAGTCTTGAAAATTGATATTCTCACAATTAATACCACCACTATGATCGCCCTGTTTTGGAAACAAAAAAATGCCGATGTATATCTATTTGCCCAGGAGTAAGTCTCATTAAAATGAAAGGGCCTTGGTTCTGACTAAACGTGCATAGGATCTTTATGTCAACTGTGAAATCTATATTCAAAAAGAGAAATTCTTTTAAAAATGACACTGAAAAACTTCTTGTGTGTAAAATTAATGTAGCTTAGTAATAAAAATGGCAATACAATTTATTAAATGAGTGGTATTTAAATTATTCAATTTTCTCATTAATTTTGTAGAATGCACCTAGCTTCAGTGATTACATATTAATTCATAACAAACTTCCCCTGCAATAAATGTACAGCAAGGTAACTTTGAAAACAGTCTTGATGGAAAACAGTCAATGTTTTCTATGTAACAGACTTAATAATGATATGTGTAAAAGGAAAGCACAAGAGATTGTCCAGTCCTATAGGGAGAAATATTTGTGCTAATCAGTTAGTCTTTCAATAATTGATTATGCAATGAAAATAGGAAATAGGTCATAAGAAATTAGTGAACGAAGGAGATTTCAATGAGGGCTACGGGGAGAAAGCAGTCAACCAAGAGTGTGCAAAAATGACCAAATAATGTGATTATATAAGCCACCTCGGGTCCTTTTCCAAGGAGAAAGGTGGATTAAAAACACTCTTAAATAAATACCAGTAAATAAATAAATAAATAAATAAATAAATAAATAAATAAATAATAAGAGATGTTATGAAACTGTATTGATTGCCAACTTTATTTTTCTAAATAATTTCTCTGATATTTCACATTTCCAGAGGGCTGGCCATGTTAGTTTGTAATGTGTTGCAACAGAAATAATAAAGAGTTTTACAGTACTAGAAAAGATTATTTGGTGTAAACTTCCATGTGCTACAGCCTCCATTTATACATGAGAAGAATATAGCTCTGGGAGACACACATACATCTACATGCCAGTGGGGAATAGGGAAATATGATCATGATAGAAATCAGGGCCAATAAAGGTGAAAGTGTGAAGTGTAAGAGTAGTATTCTAGAAGAACATTAAGGGGAAAAATAATGTTTACAGAAGAATTAGATAATTTCAATTTTGGTAATAAAATAAAACCACACTTTCTTCAGACAAGGAGGTAGGGCAGGGATTCCTCTTCCATAGCCTTTGATTGGCCAGCTGCCAGAGGAAGCAGGGAAGGGAAATGCCTGTTCCAGTCCAGACTGGACAGCTGGTTAAGAAGGACGACCAGGCCAGTACACAACGGCTTATAAGATCTCTAATATTCAGAGAAAAGGACACGGAGGAAAATCTCAATGTCATCTATAAGGCTGTCTACCAGAAATACTACCTTTCCCATAGTAAAACAGTTACTTTTCATTCTAACACTGCACCAAAAATAGGGGAAGGTTTTTCTTTTTAATGGAGTCGATACTGAATTTTAACCTTCACCATCCATATTGTGTCTGGCCTAAAACTGATCCTTGCCATTCCTATTCTTCTAACTGGTTGCTTCAAATACCATGGAGCTGTTAATTGTAGAGAGGAGAAGTAGGTGTTGGAGAAAACACAAAACTTTTTTTTATTTTTTATTTTTTATTTTTATTTATTTTTTTTGCTTTCCATGAGGCACTTAACTGGTTTTCATATAAAGGGATGTTTTAATTAGTCAGACTGTTAGTGCATCTCTTTTAGTACATTAATCTCTTGTTTATCATGGGAGTTAGGGACCTGACCTGACCTGCAATACAGGGAAATCCATGTTATGTGGACGTTGGGTTGGGTTGGGACTGGGAGGCTTATTTGGGGTGTCCTACACTTATCTTAAGCCTGGCATTGACCCGAATGGGCCTCCAATGGGCTTACCGGGCCTGTCTGAGGCCCCAGAAGTAGTTTCTATTGAATGGTAAGTCACTTCCAGTTTTTGGAGGTGATTTTTGGTTCACTGGAAACATCTTTTAGGGCCTCTGCCAGGTCTGGGAAGTCTGTTGGGGGGTCCAGAAGTGGTTTCTGATTAACAGGAAGTCACTTCTGGTTTACAGGAAACCACTTCTGGGGCCTCTGATGGGTCTGGGAAGCCCATCGGAGTCCCGCTCAGAGCAGCACCAGGCCTATGGACAGTGCAGAAGGGCCCAAACAGGCCCCAGGGGTCCTTGCCTTCATATACATCAGTCCCATGATATACTGGGACCACAGTATATGGACTGCAATATAGCAGGGGATGACTGTATTACACAATTATAAATGATTTTTTTTTTTTAAAAAAAATCATGAATTGTGTTGCTTATGGTGACTTCAGACACATATGTATTTTGATATCAGTGGCCTTTGGCCAGATACATAGGATAAAAATGTAGGAAACAAATATAGTTTCTTTCTTGGTTTATGAGCTTTATTTGTTCCAGAAACCAAAATATTGGTTAATAATAATAATAATAATAATAATAATAATAATAATAATAATAATAATAATAATAATAATAATAATAATAATAATAATAATACATCCCCTTAAAAATAATGAAAATTACCTAATTCATTCTGGGGGCCCTCGCCACCACTGCCTTTGCCATCACTCGTTCTGTGCTACAGCCGCTACCATTGCTGTCACCCTCTTGCCAGTGCTGGTGGCCTTAGTGGTAGGGATGGGGCATGTGACAATGGTTGCGGCCACAGCAAGGTACATGTGGTGGTGGGGAGGGTTGCCCAGTGGTGCTCACAGTGTGGGGGGGGTGATGGGGTTGTGGCTGTGGCCATAGCAAGATGCATGTGGCAGCAGGGAGGGGATGCATGGTGGTGAGGGGCACATGGTGGCAGCAAGGGTCTCACACGGCTGTGGCCGCACCAACCAGGAAGGTGTGTACTGGAGTAGTTGCAACAAAAGAGGGTTGCGGCAGTGATGGGAGGATGGCCACAACCACAGCGAGGGGTGGGTGGTAGCGGGGAGGGGGTGAACAGCAAAATACCGATACATCAAGGTATCCGTAAACTGAGGTATTACTGTAAATAAATATGAATTTTCTCACAGATTTGCTGATTTTTTTAAAAAAGATAGATTAATAAGGAAATGGGACAAAATACCCAAAATGAATCCATGGAAAGCTGGCATCACAAATAGATGGACCTATCTATTTCCTTTACTGATCTTGTTCTCTTCTGCCTTATTTGATTTCATTGTCTTCAGCTCCATTCTCACCTTACCACCATAAGTGAGACAGTATTACAGTGGTTCCTTGCCATGTCGAGGTAGATATACTGTGGTCGCTGTATATTGCCAGACCACAGTATATGAAAGGCAAGGCCCCTGGGATAAGCTGCATGGGCTGTTTGAGGCCTCCCCAGGCCTGGTGTTGCCCTGAATGGGCTTTACGGGCTATTGGGGGCCCTAGAAATGGTTTCTGGTGATCCAGAAGTCACTTCTGGTTTTTGGAACACACTTCTGGTTTGCTGGAAACAACTTCTAGGGCCTCCAACAGGCCTGGGAAGGCTGTTGGAGGTCCCAGAAGTGGTTTCCAGCAATCCAGAAGGCACTTCCAGTTTTTGGAAGACACTTCCGGATCACCAGAAACCACTTCTGGGGAGGCTTCTGTCGGAGGCCCCAGAAGTGGTTTCTGGCAATCCAGAAGGCACTTCTGAAAACTAGAAATGACTTCTGGATTGCTGGAAACCACTTCTGGGGCCTCTAACAGGCCTGGGAAGTCCATTGGAGGCCCGTTCTGGTGAACGAATCCTCAAAGTGAAAGAAGCCTCAAACAGGACCCCCACTCTTGAGCCAACCCAGCATCCGCATATCATGTACTTTCCTTTATTATGTTCATGGTGGGGGCAGTCAACTGCATGAAATATATAGTGATGAACACCATTAATGAGTCTGGAAGTTGAGTCATGGCTACTGGACGTCTTTTTTTGATAGAAACGTTTCGCTGCTCATCCAAACAGCTTCATCGGTCTGAATACAGCTAGTGCAAGAGACCTTCTTATAGTCAGCTTGACCTCTTGTCCCCTGGTCTGAATTAGGTTCATAAGATGAACAATGGCCTGAATAGGCTTGATAGGGAGACAATAGTATCCATTAGAGATGGGCACGAATGAAAAAAATTGCATTTCGTTTGTCGTTTGTCATTTGGAGGGTCCGTTTCAGTTCGTTTCCGTTTTTCGCAAATTTTTGAAAAAAATTCATTTTCATTTTCATTCGTTTCGTTACCGTTTCATTACTATTTATTTTAATTTTTTGTGATTTTTGAAGGATTTTCAGCAATTCACTCTAATTGCAGTAATGGAAACGAAACGGACAACAAAATTTCTGGTGTTTCTGTTCGTTTCGGTACATTTCAGAGACAAAAATCGTTTGTCGATTCATTACGTAACGAAATGAAAAAAATGGAAATGGAAACGAAAAATTGTTCGTTTTGTGCCCATCTCTAGTATCCATAGTAGAGATGGGCACGACTTAGCGGTATTCCCATTTCCATTTCCGTTACTCGGTTCCGTTACTCTACGGAAACGGTAACGGGAATTACTCCCCCAGACTTCGAGCTCGAACCGACGAACGAACAATTTTGGTCTGATTTGTCGTGCTCGTTCCTTGCATTGTGCGATTTGCCACACACGCGGCACAGAAAAAAAGTTTTTAAAAGTTAAAAAAACCCGGTTCCCGGCCAAAAAGCAGGCGGAAAAATGCCTGCCGTGCCTCAGGGCACCTACCAGAGGGGTTGTTTCTGGAGGTCCCCGGCCTCTCCCCCATCCCCCGTCCTAGTGGGCTGCTCTGTGGGACTCGCCGCAGGATCGCAGCCAGCAAAAAGCCCAGTCTCGAAAATTAAAGCGCAAGCAAGCGGCATTTTTTAAACTCTCCCCCACCCATTCCCGGGCCAAAAAAGCAGGCGGAAAAATGCCTGCTTGACTAAGGGCGCAGGGCACCTACCGGAGGGGTGATTTCTGGAGGGGGGGGTCCCGCCTCCCCCCCATCCTGGGCAGCCGGACTCGCGAGTCGCCATCGCCATGCCATGCGGTGCGGGCGGGGGATCCAAAATGGGCCGGCGAACGCAATATTGTTTTTGAAATCGTGGTCCAAAAACACACAAGCACAACAGAAACACGTGAAAATTTATAACTGCCAGATTTTTCACAGTAGCAGTGGGTTTTTTTCTTGCAACAAAATGTCTCTCCTCTCCTCCTCTGTCCTCCATTGATTTTATTTTATTTTATTTTATTTACACCTGCGCAATGATGGGCTGGCCGAGTGGCCAGCCATGTTGGACGACCATGCAAATTTTTGGAGCCATCCCACCAATCGCATGGCCACTTGGCCATGGAGACTTCTGGGATGTGCCAAAAAGCCCCCTAAAACCTGCCCTAGCCCTAACCCTAACCCTTGACTCCGTACCCATACGTCACAGAAACGTCAAGGCACCCAGAGGTGACACTAGCCCAACAAACCTTACCCATACTAGCCTAACCCTAGCCCTTGCACTAAGCCACCTTAAAGCCAGATCTACTTGCTTGCATTGCACTACACGCAGCAAGTACACTTCCCTTCTGTGTGAGACATTGGTGCGAGAGCCTTGTGCAGGGAAGGCATGATTCTAATCACACTGGTCTCACTGTCTGCACATTCTGTTATGCATATCCATATGGCTATTGCATAGCATTTTGCAGCAGCAGCAGGTGAGGAAGGGAGAACCCCATGTAGAGGGGTCTCTTGGAGCCTGCTTCCCCTTCCTATGGGTGAGGATGGAATAGCGGGCCAGAGGAGGCACCCACCCCACAAGGTTCCAGGAGCCCGCTCCCCCCCAAAAAAACCAGTACTAACGACAATGAAAAAACGAAAAAACGAACCGACTATTTTTTGCGAATTTTCACGAAAACCGGAAACAACCCGAAACGGGACTGGCCCGACTAACGACAACTCGGAAAAAAAAAATTTCAAGTCGTGCCCATCTCTAATCCATAGCCTTAAGTTGGACAATAGCCTAAGGATTCACCTTAAGGCTATGGATACTATTTTCTCCCTAACAAGCCTATTCAGGTCATTGCTCATTTTATGAGCCTAATTCAGATCAGGGTGACAAGAGGTCAAACCTGACTGACTATAAGATGGAGGACTCGCACTATCTGTATTCAGACTGATGAAGCTGTTTGAATGAGCAGCGAAACGTTTCTATCTCTCAAAAAAGAAGTCCAGTAGCCATGACTCAACTTCCAGATAAACTCACCTGGATGACTGAGAATCTTCACAGACCATTAATGAGTATGCCAGGCCCAAGCTGAAAGTGTCTTTAAATAACAGCTTGGGTAAGAACTGATTTCTGACAACATCTAAGTAGAGATAATTGTTTGGACTACAATTCCCAAAATCCTCCAATAGGGCAAGTGGCCATGCTGCCTGTGGGATTGTGGACTATGTAATCCAAACAAGCAACATTTCAAAAATCTGTGCATCTCAGCTCCATGGCACATCTGATAGCAGACGATAATATGCTCCGATGAAATCCAGTTCACGTGAAATACTGAGACAGCAAGGTGTCCAAAATGATTATAAAAAGTCATTGCACTAATAAAATAATTGCATATTTTGAAAGCTTGCATTTTGTCTCTTCAGATTCTTGCTCCGGCCTATTGGTTCTGACTATGTCAGCGGCTTCCAAAGCAATTTGCAAGATAGTTTGGGTGGAAGTCGATTGTACGCTAAATAGGTTATTATATTAAGCAAAAGATATACATGACAGAGGGGTGAAGTAATTTTTAAAATGGGCTGGTTAGCTGCTAGCTGAAAAAATCAGGTCCTCTGTATAAATGCCAAGGAACAAGGACAAAGCTGGCACTGAATAACACTTTGCTCTGCCCCATTGACATTAATAGGGACTCTGCAGGATACACATAATTGCAGGATAGATCCCTAAGGGCACAGACCACAAATCACTTGCTCTAATATTGTCTCATTGATGTTGGCAGGACCATTACTGGAAAAGGACATCTGTAGACCATGGCAGTTTCACTTTTGGTCTTTTACCATTTTTGTTGCAATCACAAACTGCAGAACACCCAAATGGAATAATGCAAGTTCCTTGGATTTCTGTGTAATATGAAGAGAACACCATTGCCAATAGAACCTTTTAGACTGAAGTTGGGTTTTAAAAAAGATTTATTAAAAAACAGAATGTTGAAGTTATTGTGTGTTATATTAGCATTTTCAGCAGTATTGTAAATGTTTGTACAACACTGTTACTCTATCTCTCAATTTTCAGAATGTATTTTCATTTATTATTTATTTGAAGTATATTTTCCCTGACTGTGTCATTTATAAGGATCCAAGGCAACTTGCATTGCAAAAATACAGATAATATTTAAAAGCTAAACACAGCAAGTATGCAAATATTTAAAAAGAATTTGACCAATATTATAATAAAAAGTCGTATATAAAATCAAGACAAAAATCACATTTAAAAGCAACAAGGCACAACAATCCATTTAAACACCTCTCTCAAGACAGACAGTCACTAAGAGAAAGTCTGCTTTGTCTGTATGCAGAAGGACAGCAAAGATGGGTCCAGCCTGTCTTCCTGTGGGAGGAAGTTCCAGAGTTCGGGAGTATCAACATGATTTTGTATGCCCACAAAATGTGCCTGTGAAGGTGTGTATGGGGGACCTGAGAGAAGACCTCCTGATCACGCAGACAGGCTCATAAGGGCCTTCAGCAAAATATAAATGTGTCTCCTCCTGTGTCCCAAAGGCCACATTATGACAGAGGCAGGGATTTTCCTTGATTTTGTTATTACCAGCACTAAACTGTATGAATCACAAAGATCCAGTGCTGAAGTATGCATGTTTGCACAACAACATATTTCAGTGGAACAGGGCTGGGGAGCAGTTTTGCATGATTACCCCACACACCAACCCACAAACTGTCTGCACTGCCACTTAAAGACTGCAACACAGAACTGGCTGAAATTTTAAAATAAGAGATGGGAAAAATTAATAATGGGATGGGATGGAATGGAGCAGGATGGGATGGGATGGGAAGGGAAGTTCTGTTGCATGCTGGAGGCTGCTATGGGGGCTGTGGCCCTGTATATGACACAGCCCAGGATGGGGGGGGGGCTTGGAGGTCACAGCCCAGTCCACAACACCAACCAAGGTAGAGGTTACACACTAGTCAACTGTAAAGGCAAGGGTGAGGGACAATGTGAGGGGATGATTGGGGTGAGGTGGAGGGCTTAATTTCAGTTTTTATTGTTGTTTTAAAGACCCAACAAACTGACAAACCAGTTTGTGGTTTGTTGGTTGCTGGGGCCAAAATCTGTGGTTCATCAAAGGTGGTGGACCATGAATTTTGCCTCTGATGAACCACAAATTTTGGCAACTGATGAACCATGAATCTGTTCACCAGTTCCTCAGGGCTTTGATGGACCACCAATTGGGACAAAGCACCCTTTTGGCAGTTTGTCCCTTATTGCAGCTTAGCTCTGTCTCTCTCTGTTCACGTTCAGCATTTTGCATAGGATCAGAGAAGAACAGCAATGCCAGTTTGCTGGCAGCCCAGGATATTTTCCATCAATGTCCACTAGTGCCCCAAGGCTGGATTTTCAAACCAGTATTTTACAGCTTCTGGAAACATCCAGGAGTCTCAGTTCACTTTTCAGTAGATTGTAGATCTCTTCTTCATTATTTAACAGCAAAAGTATCAATTCTTTGTTATGTCTGAGCACTTTTGTTTATATTCTTTTTAGGTTTGAGCATTTTTGGAAGTCTGTGCACAACATTCCAAGGAAATGGAGAAAGAAAATTGGCCTCTGAACCCACCATAGTTGTCTACTCCTTGTTTTAAAAGCTGAGTAATTCTCTTTCACCTTCCAAGAGATATCATTCAGTTAGAGAATATAGTGGAAATTGTGTTTTTGGTGCTGAAACAGCCAAGTCCCATTTGAGGTAGTTATTTCTTTCTTTTCCTTCATAGGATTGCAGATTGCCCAGTGGCCAATTTCTCTTTATTCTGCTTAGGCCTGAACACGCTGCTTCTCCCCTCTAGCCACTGTTGTGACAGAGGGTGTCTTTGGGTGTGCGTGACAAAAAGCAAAAGCAAAAGTGGGAGGTAGCCACAAGGCAAGCTGCAGAAACAGCATATTTCTGGTTGAGCAAACAAACAAAATTACAGACGTCTGCAGCCACGTGATTGTAACAGACTGCTGTTAGTTTGGCTAGGTAGCAAAACAGCTTTGCGTTTGCTGCACAGGACATTTTCATGGAGTGTATGAAATTGTGTGAAAGTGTTTCCTTCCTTGTAATTGAAGCCAGTCCCACTCCAACCACTTCCTGTTTTGCAATTCCCAATATTCTATCACAAGGTCAATCCCTTCACTCCCTTCTTCCGTGTGTGTGTGTGTGTGTGTGTGTGTCCATTGGGACATTGAGGATTGCAGGCTCAATGTGTATTCACTCACTTTGAAATGGTACCATAAATCATGTCAAAATTAGTAACAGATAATTAATTACATTTCTGGAGAAAAACTTGGAAACAGTTTGCTTCTTTCCTGAATTCAATGTCTTAAATATGAAGCTGTACTAACATACAATACTTCTGGGGGGGGGGGATGGAGATTACTTTTTGTTTACCTAAAATGAGAAGAAGGGGTAGAAGCTAGAAAGGCAGGAGAAAATTAAGAAGATCACCAAGGAAAGATACTCTCCTTTATTAAGTGTGTAAAGATGCAATCAGCAAAATGCTATCTATAAGACTGCATCATCAGCTTGATCCTATGTCCCAGAATTCATAAATATTTACATTTGGCGTTTCACTCACATGGGTGGGTGGAGGGCACTGAGGCTGTATCCCTGTCCACTGGAGCATACTAATGTGCAGACATTACAGAGATGCATGCTTCTGTATAAGCGTTCATGCTCAAGGACTCTGGCATGGGCTCACTGCTGATTCCGCAGTTGAGCCAAGCACTTCTCCATTCTCTGAGATGCCTGTTTCTCTTCACAGAGCAGGCTTTTAATCCCTTGAGACCTTTTGAAAATATGAGTGGAGAGGTGAGGGTTTCTGATCAATATCCCCTCCCCCTAATATATACAAGTGTACAAGGCTGTGTGTGAGTTGTGGCTGAGTGTTTAACGGATCGAGGGGGTGGCTATGCAATTCCATTTATTATAGGCATCTAATCAATTACCTGATGAAAATGTCTAAGAAATGGAACACAGAAAACAAAAGAGCATTGTTGTTTCATGTTTTGTAACAAAACATATATTACTATGGCGAGAGAGAAAAACCTAATATACAAATTTTGAATAATCATGTTTGTTAGACATTTTACGGGCATTTGCCACAATAACAGATAGGTATTTAATATAATTAAACAATAACTTTATATAGCATTTTTGAACATTCAAACTGTTTCAAATACATATTACCATGAAAAATATTGTAATGTCCTTCACCATATGCCAATACTTGTTTATTTCCATGTTGTAGAGGAGATTAAGAAATCAGTCATCAGCATACCATGCTGAGTAAAATGGCTGAGTAAAATTGCATAAAAGCTCCTTGCCCTGGAGAAGACAGTAAGTCAAAACAAGTCAGGCATACTATACTTCAATCAATTTTCAACACAGATCCAAAATATCTTCAGACAAGAGAACAAAACAGACTGTTTCCTATCTCACATATCTTGAGAGCTTCATAAAACTCCATCTTTTTCAAAGGCCACAACAAAATTTAACCTAAGAACCTCTATTTATCTCGATATAGACAATCAGCAACTGCTTTTTTTTTCATCTTCTTTGCTGAGTGTTGGAATCCTCCCAAAAATCTTGGAAAGTGTCCTGAATGTACTTCCCACCAGACATTCTTCATTGTCTCCTAATAACCTGGCAGCCAGCCGGAGTGAGCAGAAAAATGAAGCTTTCTAAGAGCTGTGAAATCACTGGTGCATAGATGTTTTAGAAATGTTAATGAAGGAAATTGTTTACAGGGAAACACTAACATGTTGCTGCTGTTGGAACAACAATGGAAGGGGATTCCAAACAAGGAGGAAAAAGAAAGACCCATCAAAGGGTTAATTTGTCCTCAGAGAAGTTGTGCACAACCACCAGGTATAACTACAGGAATTGTTGAGGATGATAAGCTGCCATGGATTCATGCAATAAACACTGAGAGTAAAGAGTGGTTACAATGATGGTGAAAGTTGCCTAGCAGCCTAATGAAGCAACAGAAATTTCCCTTTAATGTGGGTTCTTGTAGCTAAAAAAGACCCCATTCTGTTCAGCATGCTTTTGTCCTTTTATAATCAAGTAAAGAATACTTTGCCAAGTATTCATTTATCCGACTCAGTTATCCAGCCAGTTGTGTATTAAGGGCTGCATTAAGTGTAACTTCTCTCGTCCGTGTGTTTACAGACTCTTGGATCAGTTTCACACTGCAGTCCTGTGGAGACCGAACAAAGTGAGGGAATGCTTCCATCCGTTCAGGTGGAAGCAGGTTCATATTTTACAAACTGTGCAGGGAAGGAGGTGGGGAGACCAAACCCAAGCCTCTTTCTTCACTACTGAATGAGAGTGTAGAGATTTGAGAGCTCATGCTTTCACCATATCACGGAGAAAACAGTGCTTTGTGCAAGGGCAGAGTAGGCTTCCCTTGAATGAGAACAAGGCAATAAAGGAACTCCTGCCTAAGCAGTCTCCACACAACTGTTTAGGTTCTCACTCCATATCTCAGTTTTAAAATGACCCTAATTCACCTGAGCTTTTTAAACTGATTACTGGGCACTTGAAATTGGCCACTGCTTTATAGATCATCAGTAGAGATGGGCACGACTTAGCGGTATTTCCGTTTCCGTTTCCGTTACTCGGTTCCGTTACTCTACGGAAATCGGTAACGGGAATTACTCCCCCAGACTTCGAGCTCGAACCGACGAACGAACAATTTTGGTCTGATTTGTCGTGCTCGTTCCTTGCATCGCGAGATCGCGCGATGCCACACGCGGCACAGAAAAAAAGTTTTTAAAAGTTAAAAAAACCTGGTTCCCGGCCAAAAAGCAGGCGGGAAAATGCCTGCCGTGCCTCAGGGCACCTACCAGAGGGGTTGTTTCTGGAGGTCCCCGGCCTCCCCCCTCATCCCCCGTCCTTGGCTGCTCTGGTGGGACTCGCCGCAGGCTCGCAGCCACCAAAATGCCCAGTCTCGCCGCCGGCCGCCCGCAATTAAAGCGCAAGCAAGTGGCACGGACGGCACAGGAAAAAACTTTTAAACTATCCCCCCACCCATTCCCGGGCCAAAAAAGCAGGCGGAAAAATGCCTGCTTGACTAAGGGCGCAGGGCACCTACTGGAGGGGTTGTTTCTGGAGGTCCCCGGCCTCCCCCTCCATCCCCCGTCCTAGTGGGCTGCTCTGTGGGACTCGCCGCAGGCTCGCAGCCAGCAAAAAGCCCAGTCTCGCCGCCGGCCGCCCGCAATTAAAGCGCAAGCAAGCGGCACGGACGGCACAGGAAAAAACTTTTAAACTATCCCCCCACCCATTCCCTGGCCAAAAAAGCAGGCGGAAAAATGCCTGCTTGACTAAGGGCGCAGGGCACCTACCGGAGGGGTGGTTTCTGGAGGGGGGGTCCCGCCTCCCCCCCGTCCTGGGCAGCCGGACTCGCGAGTCGCCATCGCCATGCCATGCGGTGCGGGCTGGGGGATCCAAAATGGGGCGGCAAACGCAATATTGTTTTTGAAATCGTGGTCCAAAAACACACAAGCACAACAGAAACACGCGAAAATTTATAAACTGCCAGATTTTTCACAGTAGCAGTGGGTTTTTTCTTGCAACAAAATGTCTCTCCTCTCCTCCTCTGTCCTCCATTGATTTTATTTTATTTTATTTTATTTACACCTGCGCAATGATGGGCTGGCCAAGTGGCCAGCCATGTGGGAGTGGACAACCATGCAAATTTTTGGAGCCATCCCACCAGTCGCATGGCCACTTGGCCATGGAGACTTCTGGGATGTGCCAAAAAGCCCCCTAAAACCTGCCCTAGCCCTAACCCTAACCCTTGACTCCGTACCCATACGTCACAGACTGTCTTCTTAGTGGGTCAGAGAGGCACCCAGAGGTGCAACCCACTAGCCCACCGTAACCTTACCCGTCACTAGCCTAACCCTAGCTCTTGCACTAAGCCACCTTAAAGCCAGATCTACTTGCTTGCATTGCACTACACGCAGCAAGTACAATTCCTTTCTGTGTGAGACATGGTGGTGCCAGAGCCTTGTGAAGGGCGGGCATGACCCTATCATTCTCACACTGGTCTCACGTCTGCACATTATGTTATGCAATATCCATATGGCTATTGCATAGCATTTTGCAGCAGCAGCAGGTGAGGAGGGGAGACCCCCATGTTGAGGGGTCTCTTTGAGCCTGCTTCCCCTTCCTAGTGGGTGAGGATAGGAGGCACCCACGGGTGCCTCCAGGAGCCCACTTTCCCTTTATAGTGGGCCAGAGGAGGCACCCACCCCACAGAGGTGCCTCCAGGAGCCCGCTCCCCCCCCCAAAAAAACCAGTACTAACGACAACGAAAAAACGAAAAAACAAACCGACTAATTTTTGCGAATTTTCGCGAAAACCGGAAACGACCCGAAACGGGACTGGCCCGACTAACGACAACTCGAAAAAAATTTTTTTTCAAGTCGTGCCCATCTCTAATCATCAGCATCAGGACAATCAGCATCCAGTTATTATTAGTACTTGCGAGTGCAGTGATGTTATTGTGTTGCACTGAATTCAGAATTTTAAAAGTCAATTCTCAATAGTATATTAGTCAAAAATTATAAGTTTGAAACAACTTCAGATGGGCATCACAGAGATAAAGAAGTCTACTCTTAGCCTGTGCAAATTTTTGAGAAGTTGGGCAAAGTTTTTTTGAGCTATGATTTTTAAATATTAGAACTGTTTTACCACTTCCTGCAGAAGCACATGGCTTTGAAAATACACAGACAAAAACAGAATTGAACTGGGGGGAAAACCCACTAATCTTATTTATCTTGAAAGAGAATGATTGGCCCCACTAACTTTTTATACAGAAAGAATGAAGGCAGTTGGGGCTGAAATACTGATCCTCGAAAGGTCCTTTCAAATAGGTGAAATAGGGACCTCAGTTGTAAACTGAAAATATGTGGAACAGGCTTACTAGCAGGAGCATTCTAAAGTGTATATATATAGTTGCATTTTTGTGGATTGTAGAAGGGAGGTTTTTGGAGAGCTATGAAATATCACATAAACAGTCAAAAGACAGATTTTCTTAGAATAAAAAATTAAAATCTTGCTCTAAAGAAAAGAATAAAGAAACCAGTTTGCCTTCTCCGTCCAGAAAAGGACCATGTATCTCCAGGGAATTATTATACAATTTTGTAAGACATATTCAAAGTATTGGTAGTGTTTGTCCCTTTTACACTTGTCAAAAAACAGTCCTGACAATCACTTTTGTTTGGATGAGAATTGGTTAACTGGTGAATAAAGGAGTCAGCTTCTGGATTGTTTTCTTCCTTGGTGTCACTTTGGGCGTTTATACACGACCCCTAAGCTCCGCTGCAAATGGCTGCAAGGTCCGGACCTTAAAAATGTTTACCCACCAGCTCCGGACTTTGCAGACAATTAAGTGCGACCCCACCCACTTTAGCAAGACCAAACAGCAGTTTTCTTGTACCTGCTTTTTGGAGGTGACAAATATTTGATCCGGTGTAAGGATAGTGAGTGCGGGGCTCTCGTGGCTTCCGTTTGTTCTTTTTTTGCGCCCCGCCCCTTTAAGAGATCTGAATGCTGCCGGGAACAAAACGGAGGTAAACCGGCAGTCTTTTCTTTCTTTTCTCTCCCTCCCTCAGGCAGCCAGCAACCAGGAAGTGCCGAGGGGGGTGGGGACAGAGGAAGACATTGGAAGAGGGACAAACCCCTAAGATCTCTGGTCTGAATTTAAGTGGCCAGCGGATCTTAGGGGTCGTGTAAAAAGGCCCTTTGTGACTGGTAACGGGCATACAGGAGTGTTATGTAAACCATCTTGACTGCTGCCATTGGTGTTGTCAACATTCAGGCCCATTGCTATTAGATGGGCACGAATAAAAAAATGATCTTTCAGTTTTTCATATATATATTTTTGTTGCAGGTTCGTTTTGGTTCGTTTTCATTTTTTGTGAATTTTTTGAAAACAAAATTGTTTCATTTTTTCATTTTTCACTTTTCGTTTTTACCCACTTTTTGCGCAACTTAAAGCATTTCTGCGCGCAGATGTCCCCCAACTCCCCAGACCAGAGGGAAAACACACACACAAAAATGATGCTGGCAGAGACACAGTATAGACTAGGTACGCAGGGAGGCTGCAAAGGCAGTGGCAGGCATTGCCCAGGGTGCAAGTCAGCCGCAGAGTGACTGCACTGCGGGGCAGGGGAGGGTACTCACTGAGAGGTACGCACTCACACAGGGAGGATGCATGACAAATTTCTTCTTTCTCTCCCCTAAGAGCCAGGCTGCAGCCAGCAGGAACACAGAGACACACACCTGCCTGGCTGGCCTAAAGTAACGGGTCACAGAGACAGCAATCCCACCTGAACTCCCACCGCAGACTGCAAGGAGGATGGGGGCTGCCAAAGCTTTTTTTGCCCTCTGTGGCTGCCACACCTACCCAGTCTGCAACCTGAGCATGCTATTGGTTGAAATTGTCCAAAAATTTACATGATCCCATCACATGGCTTGCATCCTTGTGGCTGGAATCCATTTTTGTGTCATCCTTAAAGGGAAAAGAAAAAAATACTTCATGATGGGAGAAAGACAAAAACAAACGTTTTAAGAACCCAAACCCCCAATAGCTGTTTGTGTATTTTTTTTCTAGGCTCCAGAATGGATTAATAGGTTTCCCATTCATTCCAATGAGAAACTGTGCTTTGGTTAATGTAATTTTCGATCACCAAATAGCCCACAGAATGAATTAATTATGTTTTCTGAGGTATTAGTGTTATGATAAGGAAACACACATTCTCCCCACATAAGAAGACAGCTCTTTTAAACCATTCTTTGAATTTGCAAGCATGGTTCATGGAAATCAGGTAATAAAAGCAAAAAGCAAAGTGTTCTGCTTATATACCGCCCCATACCACTACAAGTAGTCTCTGGGCGGTTTACAATTTTGATTACAGTGTGCAGGCTACACATTCCCCCCCCCCAGCAAGCTGGGTACTCATTTTACCGACCTCGGAAGGATGGAAGGCTGAGTGAACCTTGAGCCTGCTACCGGGGATTGAACCCAGGTCGTGAGCACAGTTTTACCTGCAGTACAGGCATTTAACCACTGCGCCAGCAGAAGAACAAATGACTGGCCAAATCCTCTTTATAACTATGCAAATAGCATACTTTTTGAGGCAAATTGCCTAAGTTAAGAGATCACCAGACATTATCAGTAGCATGCTGGTCCCACAGAAACCCTAATATGGTGCCTAGTCTTGGGAAAATATTCTCATTATTATCTTTATTGGTTTTCCTGAGTAAAGTAGAACTTTGATATGAAAAAAAAATCTCTAGAAAAATTTAAAGTATAAAAGGATATGTATTTGCAGTTACCATCAGTAAAATAACAAAAAGGAAAAGGAAAAATGGAAGATACACCCATGCTCCATGCTTCTTCAAAAGTCAGTAATTAAAGTGTATCAACAGCAAAGATGATGCAAGCAAGCAAACAAACAACTAAGAAAAGAAGATAGAGTTTGCCTCAAATGTTAGAGGTGCACAAAACTTCATTTATTTATTTATTTATTTATTTATTTATTTATTTATTTATTTATTTATTTATTTATAGATTCATAAACCATACTGATCATCCCAAGGGAAATCTGGTCAGTGAACAAACAAAGCAAACAACAATTAAAAACACCCCAATACAAATATAAAAGAAACATACTAAAAGAGGTATTTTTTATTTATTTACCAATAAATGAATGGCAGAGGACCCTCACTTTAGGTTGTAAAAGCTTCCTTCCACCAAAATGCAGTATTAGTGCATGCAAAAGTGTTGTTTTTCAGACACATAGCACTTTGAAACCCCTGTCCCTCAATAGCCCTCACATTGATTCAACTATGTTACCACAAACAGAATCATTGCTTCTAGTGAATTTATGAATAAGGGTAGTGCTGTGAACATGTGATTCTCCAGATAATGTGGTATTTCTCTACCATCAGCTCTAGCTAAATGGGAAACAGATTTTGGAGAATTGCTCTAGTACATGATATTGTAGGGCCATCATTTCCCCATCCATGAAATAGTCCATGAATGTTTACTGGAAGAAAGACTGGATGGAACCAGTCCAGTCTGGCTCCTTCATTTCCCTTCCTTGTTTGTGTTGTAGAAATGTTCACAGAGATATAGCGAGGGATCTTAATTTTGGCTGTGCACACGGTGCTGTGAATTGCTGCTCTGCTCAATAGATATGTGGCTGATTGAATCACTAGTAATATCGCAATATGATTAAGAAATTTCTTCAAATGGAAGCAATGGATGAACAGCCAAACTATAACATAGTTCTGTTGTTGCTACTGTTTACCAGTAGTGTGCTTCTTATTGTCCCCACCACCACCACTACACAATTTCAATCAGGTCATCTGTACACAGAGAAGGCCACACATTGTCAGCATGTCTTCTCTAACAATAGTCTAGAACAGTGATGGTGAACCTTTTGGAGACCGAGTGCCCAAACTGCGATTCAAAACCCACTTTTTTTTTTTTTTTTTGCAAAGTGCCAATACAGCAATTTAATCTGAATACAGGTGGCTGTGAGGGGGTGATGTCAGGTGCCCACAGAAAGGGCTCCAAGGGCCACCTTTGGCACCCGTGCCATAGATTTGGCAACACTGGTCTAGAAATTCCCTGCCCTGCCTGATTGGACACCCAGAATCCAGCATCTGTGGTTGATAACCAGCAATTTTGTGATACGTTTCCTGCTCCTACAGATGGCCAGGATAAGGATTCTCCTGTACCTTCTCCTCGGTCTTTTATCCCCAATGTTGTTACATGGGCTAATCCTTTTTTTTAAAATGCAATCTGGTTCACAATGTGCATGTAACTTCCTGAGATCTGAAGAAAGGAGGAAGTGGAGAATGGTATGCCTTGAAGCATTTTTCTTTATGACAACATATTTTCAATGTTCTTTGTCTGAAAGAAAGCAAGGTTTCAATTATTCCCTTGAAATGTGGATTGAGCACTCTTGCCAACACACATTCCTTCCCTTCAAATAGTTCCTTGTTCTTGAAGGCTATTGACAGCTTAAAAACTATACCCACTGCCAGATTTAGTTCAGCACCATGCCTTGTTGCTTTCAGATTCAGTTTGTGTTGCTTCAGAGCTGATATTCTGTGTGACAGCATCTAGAGCAAAACTGCAACATCAGCATAGATTCCTCACTATGCAACTGGAAAAATTGTGTTCAGGTAGAAACAGGAGTTAGAGGACAGTACCACTAACTTTTCATTTGTGCAAATTGCATATTGCCCTGTTGCTCCTTGTGTATGCACATTTTCTTTTCTTTTCTTTTCTTTTGAACCCCTGGAGGCCTTTTAAAGGAAATCAGATGGCATTTATCCTTCACAAAGGGCTCTAAATCCTACAGACTCTGAATGTGGAAACAAAATCATGCAGCCATTTGGGCTAGAGAGGTTCATTAATTGCTATGTGGAAGCAAAATGTGAATAAATTTTTCTGGCAGTACATGACAATATTGAAAAATAGAAAAGAATTTCTATCATGCCTGTCAAGTCTCCTGTATTGGATGGGATATTCCTGTTTTTACTCCTCTTTCCTGACGTCTTCCCAGGTCATTATTTTCCCAGAAATGTCACATATTTGGCTGGTGTAGAGGGGATGAGCTGGTGCGGCAGTGCCTCAGTGGGGTAGGAGGAGGAAAGTGGTGTGTGTGTGTGTGTGTGTGTGTGTGAGAGAGAGAGAGAGAGAGAGAGAGAGAGAAAGGGCATTTATACACGACCCCTAAACTCCGGGGCAAATGGCTCTCAGCTCCGGAGCTTAAAAATGTTTACCCACCAGCTCCGGAGTTAACAGGAAATTAAGTGCGACCACGCCCACTTTAGCACGTCCCAGCGCACCTTTCAAGTACCTGCTCTTTGGAGGTGAAAATTATTTGATCCGGTGTAACGATAGTGAGTGCGGGGCTCTCCTTGCTTCTGTTTGTTGTTTTTTGGCTCTCGCCCCTTTAAGAGCTACTTTTACAGAGACGAGAGGCAGAACGGAGGTGAGCGGCATGTTTTTCTTTCTCTTTTTCTCCCTCCCCTCACGCAGCCAGTAGCCAGGAAGTGCGGAGGGGGTGGGAACGCAGGAAGAGCGACGAACCCCTAAGATCTCTGGTCCGAATTTAAGTGGCCAGCGGATCTTAGGGGTCGTGTAAAAAGGCCCAAAGAGAGAGCGTGTGTGTGTTTGCGGCTGTGCCTGCATGTCAGGGTGTCGCCTCCTAACGTGAACCTCTTCTGCTCATCAGGGGTGGGGTTTAGGGTTTGAATTTAAACCTGCCACTGAGACAGGAACCCAGTGTTCTGGTTTTGGCAGTGATGCTTGCTTGCTTGCTTCCCAGGGCTGGGTGGAGCAGCGGAAGGAGGAGCCCGGTGCCTGTGAAGGAGTCCTGTTAATGTGGAGGGGCAGAGAGCAGCGTTTTCGCATGTTGCCTGATTTTCATGGGATCTCATTGTGTCAAGACATCCATTTTCATAGAGGATGAGGAAAATTTTTGCATATCTATCATATTCATACTGCAGATTGACTTTAGAAAGCTTAAATACCGGAATGTCAAAAATGTCTTACAAGCTAAAATTCCAACCATAATTATAGGACTCTCTGTGTCATGCTATTTTTCCTTTAAAAAAACACACACAGTGAGAATATTATGTTACAATGAAAGGGCCAAAATATACTGTTACTATTTCCCAAGAACATTGCCATTTGCTTCTCTGAAGTTTGATCATTCTGTGGTGTACATGCTACACCCTGTCTTTATCAGACATGACTAAGCTCTGAACATAACAGCCGGCCTTTGTGAATGGTATTTCTCCCTTATCTGACATTATGGACTACATATTATATGTCTTTTATATGAATCTGTATGATCACATAGTCTTTGTGTTTATAACCACTTATAACCTTATGTATTGTATTGACAGTATATTTTCAATGCTAGTTTTCATCACTCATAACTTTTTCATGGAATTTTACTCTCTCTTTAACTGCTCATGTTTTCTTGTACTTTAATTGCAATGTTGTCTTTTAATGCTGTGAGATATCCCTCAATTCTCTGTCCTCAATGCTTGAACATGTCTTAATTGTACTGGGCTTTATATTGTCCCTCATTACTGGACACCACCTTGGGTCCTTTTCCAAAGACAAAAAGGTGAGGTAAAATAGTCTAAAATAAATAAAACAAACAAATTATGCCACACTGATGATATATTCTGTGGTTATAATATGAAGCAGATGTGTAGCTAGGGTTTGGAGTGCCCAGGGACAAAGTCAGTTTTGTGCCCCCTCCTGCCCCCCCCCCCCCGCCAACTGTGTCTCATTCACCAAACAAGAGTGCCCGATCCTGGGGGAACAGCAGGGAAGGGGGAGAAGGGTCCCTCTTTCTCACTCATTCTTTGGGGGTCTCCCAGACAAGACTGTCCTATGAAAACTGCACAGGGTGCAGACAGCACCAAGCAGATAATATTTTTTCTCAAGCGTCACCTCCGTAGCATGCTTCCATCTCCTCATTTCCCCTGGAAAAGGCCTGGTGATCATTAGCCTGTGGAAAAAAGGAAACAGCACCTCCATCACATGCTTCCCTCTCCTCTTTTCCCTGGGCTAATGATTGCCAAGCCTTAGTGGGGGTGCTGCTTAGTGGGGGTGCTGCAATAGATGGAGGTGCTGCTTGGGGAAATTTATTTATTTATTTATTTATTTATTTATTTATTTATTTATTTATTTATTTATTTATTATTGGATTTATACCCCGCCCATCTTCCCACGGGAACTCTGGGCGGCTTACAAGGCTGAAACAAGTCAGCAAGTACAATACAATGTAAATACAACAACAACTACTACAAACACTTACATATAGTTAAAAAGAAAAAAGCAGCTTAAAGCGCCCTTGTTATAATAAAAAGAGAAAACCTTGCTGCAAAACAACATGCTCCTAATAAGAGAGGTCGATGGCGGTGAGGTAAGGGGGGGGGATTAAGCTAGATCACCAAAGGCCTCACGAAATAAGATGGTCTTAATTGCTCTGGGAAAGGCCAGCAGGGACTCTGCAGAGCGCACCTCGCTGGGTAAGCTGTTCCATAGAGAGGGGGCAGCGGCCGAGAAGGCCCGGTTCCGTGTGAGGGAACGCCTGGCCTCTCAGGGGGTGGGAACCCGCAGCGAGTGCGCCCGCGACTGCCGAACTGGTCGGGCCGAAGTTGACCGCTGGACGATCCGCTCTGCCAGGTAGTCAGGTCCCAAGCCATGGAGGGTTTTATAAACTAAAACCAAGACCTTGAATCTGATCCGGGATGCAACGGGTAGCCAATGCAGCTGAGCCAGAACTGGGGTGATGCGGTCGTAACGGCGTGCACCCACCACCAGTCTGGCCGCCGCATTTTGCACCCGCTGCAGCCGCCGGAGGAGGGTCAAGGGCAACCCCATGTAGAGAGCGTTGCAGTAGTCCAGCCTCGAGATCACCAGCGCCTGCACCACTGTTCTGGGTACACACCAATGAGTACCCAGCTTGCTGGGGGGGCAATGTGTAGCCTGCACTCTGTAATTAAAATTGTAAACCGCCCAGAGACTACTTGTAGTAGTATGGGGCGGTATATAAGCAGAACACTTTCTCAAGGAGTCAACGTTCAGGTAGGGACGAATCTGGGCAATCTGACGAAGGTGGTAAAATGCAGTCCTGGCCACGGCCGCCACCTGGGCCTCCAGGGTCAGAGCCAGGTCAAGGACCACGCCCAGATTCCGAACCCTCTCCGCCAGCTGGAGGGAAACTCCCTCCAAGCAGGGGAGAGGGCCTCCATACCCAGACGGGGAACTCCCGAAGAACATCACCTCGGTCTTCTCGGGGTTGAGCTTGAGCCTGTTGGCCCCAGTCCAAGCCATAACCGCCTCCAAGCACTGGTCGAGGGCCCGGACAGCTTCCACTGCAGAGGTGGAAAAGGAGAGATAGAGCTGCGTGTCATCAGCGTACTGATGACAGCAGACTCCAAATCTCCGAATGACCCCAGCCAGCGGCCTTACATAGATATTAAACAGCATGGGGGAGAGAGACGAGCCCTGCGGAACCCCACAAGGGAGTGTCCACGGGGCCGACAACTCTCCACCATGCTGCACATACTGAGACCGATCCTGGAGGAAGGACCGGAGCCAACTGCGAACAGTGCCTCCGATACCCACCTCCAGGAGCCGGTCCAGTAACATACCGTGGTCGACGGTATCAAAGGCCGCTGACAGATCCAGGAGGACCAACAGGGTAGAGCAACCCCTGTTGGCCGCCCGGATCAGGTCATCTTGCAGCGCGACCAGAGCTGTCTCGGTTCCCCGGCCAGGCCTGAAGCCGGACTGGCAAGGATCAAGGCACCGCTGTTCCTCCAAAAATGATTGAATCCTCACCGCGGCCACCCTTTCAATAACCTTGCCCATGAAGGGAACATTGGCGATCGGACGGTAGTTGGCCAATTGGTCCGATGCCAAGCCCGGTTTTTTCAAAATGGGCTTAACCACCGTCTCCTTCAAACGAGAGGGGAAAACCCCCTCGCGGAAGGAGGCGGTGGCGATGGCCGCAGCCCACTCGGGCATGCTCCCTCCGGTAGATTTAATTAGCCGTGATGGGCAAGGATCGAAAGGAGTGGTCGCGGGACGGCAATGGGCTATCGCCCTGGAGGCATCAGATGGTGAAACAGGCCCAAACTCAACCAATCGAGGAGAGCGGGGGGGGGTGAGGAGGCTGGGGATGGCGGGGGAGGGCTAGAGCTGCTGGAGTCAAAGCTGGCACGGATGGCCTCAATTTATGATCTAAAAAAGACTGCAAAATTCTCACTACTGAAATCAGTAGGAGGAGGCCTGGCCAGACTAGGATTGGTGAGGTCTCGAACCACCCGGAAGAGTTCAGCCTGGCGGTTCGAGGCCTCATCAATTCTCAGGGAGTAGAAAGATCTTTTGGCCTCCCTGATCGCTCGCGAGTAGCGCCTAGTCTGGATAACAACTGCAGTCTTGTTATTCACCGTCCGGTCCTGCCTCCAGATGCTCTCAAGTCTCCTGAGATCAAGCTTCATCACTCGTAACTCCGCCGTGAACCACGGTGAAGCACGAGCTCTGCTTTGAAGGAGACACTTGGGGGCGATTCAGTCGACGGCACTGGCAGCTGACTCAAACCATTGGTTAGCCATAGCCTCGGCCGAATTGTCAGCCAGACCACCAGAGAGCTCCCCGAAGGCTTCTCGGAACCTAGCTGGATCAAGAAGCCTTCGGGGGCGTGCCCAAACAGGGGGCCGTTGGTCCCCGCGAGGAGGGGCCGCCGCCAACAGGGAAAAAGACAACAAGTGATGATCTGTCCATGACACAGGAGAGGAAGCAATGTCCCTCACCTCCAGATTGGAATCCCCCGACTTGGAGGTAAACACCAGGTCCAAGGTATGCCCGGACCTGTGGGTAGGGCAAGAAACAAGCTGGGATAGATTCATGGACGTCATGGTGTCCATGAATTCCAGAGCTACACCAGCGAGCCCATCGCCAACATGCACGTTGAAGTCCCCGACGACTAGAAGCCGGGGGGACCTCAACAGAGCAGCGGCAATGAACTCCGAGAGCTCTGGTAGGGATTGCGCTGGGTTGCGGGGAGCACGGTAACCCAGCACAATGCCAAATCTATCCCGCTGTCCCACCAACAGGTGTAGGCATTCTAACCCCGGACTCACCAATGTCGAGGCCCTGGTCACAAAAAGCGATTCCCTGTAAACGATGGCGACCCCTCCCCCCCTCTGACCCTTCGGCCTGCCAACTCCCTGAACCAGAAACCCGGGTGGACACAGCTGGGCGAGGGAAGCTCCCCCCTCTGAGCCCACCCAGGTCTCTGTGATACAGGCCAGGTCGGTCCTGCTGTCAACAATGGTGTCAAAGATGACAGCGGTCTTATTGTGGACCGACCTGGCATTAAGAAGGAGACAGGTCAGGCTGGAGGCGCTGGTGGAGTGGCTACCGGACACGTGGCAGTGGACTGGGGAGTCAGAATGCGGGACAGGCGCAAGTTGCCTGACCCTAGTTCTTCTTAACCGACCAACTCCCCAGTTCTGAGCATATCGTCCACGGCCCAACACGGTTGGTATTTGAGTCCCTGCGGTCATGGTGATCTAGCAAAAAAAAAAAAAAAGCAAATACAAAGGGTACAGGCAAATACAAAATTAACAAACAATAATAATTAAACAAGAGCAAATAGTAGGTAATAAACTAACAAACAAATATACTAACCAATAATAAAAGCAACTAAAAGTTAAACAACTGGGCGAGCTGCCAAGTGTAGATGCAACACACCTGGAATTAAGTAAGATGGATCTAACCAGGTGATTTCAAGGCTGAGCTGATAATATCAAGGGCACAGCACCTGCTTCCCTCTCCTCCTTTCCCCTGACTAAGAATCGCCAAGCCTTAGAGGGGCCAAAGGAGGACTGCTGCAAGGATGGTGCATGGCTTCCTTCTGTTCCCCCTCCAGGCAGCCCTAAATTGCTGCATGCCCCAGGGCAAATGCACTCTTCTGCCCTGCCTAGTTATGCCAGTGATGTGAAGTCCCAGTTTCGCAACTCTGGGTGGAAGAGGATAGTAACACTACACAGTGTAGATTCCTCATGTACATCAACTATCATTCTAAACTTGTGTATTCATCTGATCTGGGTTGCATATTATCTAATGATGTCTAATGTATCTCTTTTTCTATGCACATATATTTTCATACATACTGCTTATTTTGAAACTTGGTCATAATTGTTCTCTTGACAGCTAATCAATGATAAACATATTCATTAAGAGGCTTTCTGTCTAATTTCATCAATGTCATTTTTCTGGTAAGGTGTTATTGATGAATAAAATGAAGCAACTCAAGCAACACTGACATCATTGTAGGTCAAGCAAATAATATTTGAATCATTTTCCACCTTAATGGACATGGATGATAGTTAGAATCTTTATTAGTCTAGTTGCTGGTCCAGTGTACTTTACTGAAACAAAATAAGGAAACTATTATAATTTGAAGAGGCCTATGTTCTATATTAGTGCTACCTAAATGGCCTAAGCCAGGCACATCCAAACTTTGGCCCTCCAGATGTTTTGGACAGCAACTCCCACAGTCCTTTGCTACTGGCATTCTAAGCTTAGAATTCTGGGAGTTGTGGTCCAAAACATCAGGAGGGCTGAAGTTTGGACATGCCTGCTGTAAGCACATCCGATCTTGCCTGATTTTGGAAGCTAAGCAGGTCTAGCAGAACAAACAGGGACACTCTCCCCATGTCCAGGTCCCATCATAGGTCCTCCACCAAGGCAACCACCAAAGCATTATTCATCCCATAACCAGATTTAAATGGGTCTATCTAGACAATACAATAATCTTTGGAACTGAAAAGCCAGAACACGCTCTAGCACCTTACCCAAGAATGGAACACTGGAAAATGGCCAATAAATATCCAGTACTATGGAATACAAGGAGGACTTTTCAATAAAGGTCTTATTTCTGCCTCCTTTAAGCCGTAATTATGGGTCTGAATCTCCCTATATTAAACACATAACCACTGCATTAGAGGTGCTACCTTTTGCTGACAGGCTCCTTAACTACTGTAGAACATGGATGTAAAAAAATGGAATAATACATTACTGGGAATACAATGGTGCAGATAAAACAAAACAAAACAAAAAAAATCAAGTTTAGTCACTTTGGACAGGAACATAATTCTCACATATCTTTAAACCATCCAGGACCCCCAATGGACACTGAAATCAGCTTTATAATTCATGATATAAAATAATACAAGAAGTCATTACAGCATGTAACACCTTGCCAGTAGCAACTCTCTTTAATGGGGTATCAGTGGCACTATCTATAATAATAATAATAATAATAATAATAATAATAATAATAATAATAATAATAATAATAATAATAATAATAATAATAATAATAATAATAATAGGGTGTTTGTGTGTTGTCCAATATCCATTAGTACACTGGCTTTCTGTACCATCTGGCTCAAAGATCTGCACTTTCTCAGCATTTTAATAACCCTTCAGAAAAGGTTAAGTCAAATAATCTCATCCTGGATTGTCCTAGACTGCCTGAATGCATGAGTCCATAATGTGACCTCCATCACTAGATAAATGACAAGGTCTCAATATTTCAAGGATGTTAATTGTTTTGGCTGTGTCCTTTTACCCCCTGTACTGACCCCTCACCATTCCTTTGAAAGCTGGTTTCATGTGAGAATACAAAGCAAGCAGATAACGGTTCTGTTAGTGGATGTTGTTGTTAGTTACATGCTGGCAGGTAAGAACTGGTGTATAGTGACCTTAAAAGGGCTTTCAAGGTAAGTGGGATCTTTAAGAACTGGGTTTTACAGTTCCTCATCCCCAGTGAGTTTCCATGGCTGAACATGGATTCAAACACTAGTCTCCAGAGTCCTAGTTTATTGCCCTGTCCACTATACCACATGCGGAATATATAAATAGGTAAATACTATGATTACATATTAGAATCAGAGATGAAAAGCAAAAGGCACAAATATTGTTTCAGACAATTGTTTCATGCCAGTTGCTTTTCTATATGATTAACACATGAGTTTCTTTTCTTTGTCTTTTTATTTTGTTTATGGCATTTCTATGAGCAGAGGAACAACAAAAGTGGAAACAGAGAAATTCACACAAGGTTTTCAGGTCTTCTTGTTGACCTTTTCTAGGGATATAGGAAATCCACTCAGTTTGCTAGTACAGCTTCTTTTCAGCAAACTTTCTGAAACAAGTATTTCAACAGACCTGTTTGTGTAAAAAAAATCATCTTTTCAAATATCTGGTATTTTAGAAGTTCTGAGAGTATCTTCCAGAGTATTGTGTTTTAAAGACTAGGCTGGATCTTTGATAGCTATCTACCATATCTTAAAATCATAGAATAATTGATTTCAAAGGGGCCCATAAGGCCCTTGAATCCACAACCCCGCTCTATGTAGGAATTCAAATCAAAGCAATTGACAGTTGTCCAATTTCTCTTGAATGCCTCCAGCAATGGAGCAGCAAGAGCTCACCAGCTCCAAATTTCATTATTCTTCTCTAACTTTATTTATGCATTTATTGAATTTATTCAATTTATATACCAGCCATATGGCCAAAAGCCATTCTGGGTGGTTTACAACATGAAATGGTAGAACACATTTTGTCACAAAACGAAAGAAATGGCATTTCCCCCCTCTAGGAATGAAAGAATCATGAACTGGGAAGCTGCAACAGGGCCCTCTGTGTGCGGGCGATTAGCGCCTTTGCTTCCGAATCCGGATTCAATTGGAAAGTTTTTCTCCTAGGAGAGACCCCTTTGGAGCTTAATAACTCAGCTCCCTGATGCCCAAACCTCTCCAAATTTCAGGCGCTTACAGGGAAGGGTCCAGTGAAGTAACACTGTGATTTCCATGCTGATATACAGCTGGGAACCCTATTTTGGAGTACATAATATTGTTCAACATCCTCCAAAATAGGGTTCATGGCCCTGTATCAGCATGGAAATCACAGCATAGCTTCACTGGACTCTTCCCTGTACCCTCAAAAAACTTAGAGAGGTTTGGGGTTCAGGGGGCTGAATTATTAAGCTCCAAAGGGGGTACCCCTAGAAAAAAATCTAATTGAATCAGGATTTGGAAGCGAAGCCACTAATTGCTTGCCCAGAGTATATTGTGGCTTCCCAATTTAATTAGAAATATTATTTGTTAGGGGAACCCCTTTGGAGCTTAATAACCTAGCCTCCTTAGCCCCAACCCTCTCCACATTTCAGGAACCTACACAGAAGAGCTTGAGGAAGCTCCGCTGCCATTTTGGTGCCTCTAGGACCCAGAGAAGCATAGCATTTCATTTCATTTTGTTTCATTTTGTAATGAAAATTCATTACAAATGAAATGAAATGAAATGAAACACTACACTTCCATTTTGTGCCCATTTCTAGTTATCACTTCTGACTTCCTTGTTCCTTGTTCCACAACAGAGATAATTCATCACAGATCTAAAGATAAAACTGCCATGACCAAATGGGTGACACCATAGGCCCAGAGAAGATCAAATGATGGTACTGATAGATGTTGTGAGTTTTTCAGGCTGTTTGGCAATGTTCAGGAAGAAAAACTTCCAGAACACGGCCATATAGCCCAAAAAATTCACAACTATCAGATCCTGGCCATGAAAGTCTTCAAGAATACAAATCATGGAACCACGTATGGCATAAATTGTACATTGTATACAGTACATATAAACATGAATGCATATGACATGATACTTCCACAACACATTCTGCCATCACCTACTAAAAGCTGAAATGATACCTTGGTCTTCTCTAAGATTTCCATTGCAAGAGATAGTTTCCACATGAGTTTTCTTTGAAACATATTTTCTAGTATTTGCTGCTTTCCTTAAATATCCACTGTTTTTAGTGAAAGCCTACTGCCAACCTTCTCAGCATCAGTCCCATTTATTTTCAAGAAGGTGGGAAGGACAGAATGAAGCACTGCCAATTAAAACTGCCAACCATAAATATTATATGAGTACCCAATAATAGGTATGCCACCCATTCAAAATGGATGTGCTTGGGGCAGTCTGGAAAAATTGAAGCTGCTGCTTCTGGGGGAAATGTAAAACAGTTTAGTTTGTAGCTAAATAAGAAAAAAAATAGTTCCACATCCTGTGAGACCTCTGAATACTTCTTGAGGAAATAATGAGCAGACTTGCCTTAAGGAAATACCTCCCCTAAATGACTATTAATTCATTAATCCCCAGGAAATGCCTTGGGCAACATTCATTCTTGCATAAGCATTTCTTTTTACCAGACTTACAGGTACCTTTTCTGCAGTCTGCAAAAAGTACTATGACTTGTAGTGTTGTGTGCCACCTCTGCTTTCATATCTATGGATATTAGGTATTCTGAAAAGAAGCAAAAATACCTTCAGATATTTGCCATGATTTTACACTCTGTGTGGGTGCAATTGCTAGTATATAGGCATATCCTTTCACTAGCTTTTGACTCTAAATGCTGCTTTTTTAAAAAAAAAAATCAAAGAATGCACTTGTGGAATTGTCCATTGGATCAAAGATCCATGATATTCCTCAGTGTAAATTACCTGTCTAAGCATGAAGGCTCTGTTTAGGGAAAGGTGATGTCAGACTTAAGTTACTATGTATGTTCTGTTAAGGGAGAATTGATTTTATAAAGCAGGCTGGTGAGACCAGCAGGTAAGCCAAAGCCATTTGATGGCTCAGAGTCCATCAGGAGAACCACTCGGTCTATTGATATAAGAAGACTTATTTGGGTTATCTTCTTTCTCAGGATGGATGATTGTAGCAGGCAACCCAATTCCTCTGCCAAAGATACCCCTCCCTCAGCTACTCATCTAAAGTTTCCCCAGTAGCTGAGGGAGGGGTATCTTTGGCAGAGGAATTGAATACCTTTTTTGCCCATTTTGAAGCAACATCAGTAGGGACATCAGCAGAGTTCCTGGCACCTTCACTATTGTTATCAGCATCGGCACAAGGGAATGTAATTTTTAATGTGGAGGAGGGAGAGATGAGGAAGGTGTTGAAGGGGATCAATCCAAGGAAGGCTATGGGCCAGATGGAGTTGCTGGAAGGGTATTGAAGGATTCTGCAGATCAATTAGCAGGAGTTTTCACTGGGATTTTGAATCAATCCCTATCCCAAGCTATTGTGCCGTCATGCCTAAAGTCTGCCATTATTGTTCCGATTCCAAAAAAACCAAATCCGGAAAGCATGAATGACTTTCGTCCAGTAGCCCTTACACCTGTAATCATGAAGTGCTTTGAAAAGTTGGTACGGAACTATGTTATTGCCTGTTTACCAGAGGGACTGGACACATTCCAATTCACCTATAAAAAGAAGAGATCAACAGAGGATGCTGTGGCATGTGCTCTTCATGCTGTTTTTGAACATCTGGAGCAGAGGGTGGAGCTATGCTAGATTGCGCTTTGTGAATTTTAGCTTGGCTTTTAACAGCATTCTTCCATGACGTTTGATCTCTAAACTGGAAGGTCTAGGGTTTCCACCATCACTTTGTGGATGGATCTTGGATTTTCTGTCAGAACGTTCTCAGATGGGTCCGGTTGGGCCCTTACACCTCTAATACTCTTAGTACCAACATTGGAACACCACAGGGATGTGTACTTAGCCCACTCCTTTATATTCTTTACACATTTGATTCTGTCTCTGCCAATCCTAGCAATAGGATCATTAAGTTTGCAGATGACACAACTGTGATTGGGCTCATCTCTGGAAAGGAGAATGAGATGGCTTACAGAGATGAAGTAGAGAGGTTGACCAAGTGGTGCAGAATAAATAACTTGCACCTAAATATAAAGAAAACAAAGGAGCTTGTGGTGGATTTTAGGAGGCAGAAAGCTGATATTCAACCACTGGTGAATGATGGGACTGGTGTGGAGAGGGTTACAGGTTTTAGATTTTTGGGCATTGAGTTACAGGAGGATCTGTCCTGGAGTGTCAACACAAGGGGGCTTGCAAAGAAGGCTCAGCAGAGACTATTTTTCTTGAGAACTTTAAGGAAAAACCATATTCCACAAAAGCTGCTGCTGGCCTTTTATCATTGTGCAATTGAGAGTGTACTTCCTTATGGGTTATGTGTGTGGTATGGAAGTTGTACCCACTGAGATAAGACAGTGTTGCACAGAATCATAAGAATTGCAGAGAGTATTGTGGGCTGTTCACTCCCCGCCCTAGAACAAATTTATACTACCAGGTGCCACTGTAAAGCATTAGATATATTAAGAGATCCATCACATCCTGGTCATCGCCTCTTCGAGTTGCTGCCATCGGGATGGAGATATGGAGTAGACATGGGCACAGCGCGGCGAAATCTTCGTTTCCGTTTTCGGTTTTTCGTTTCCAGAAGTAACGGAAACGGTAACAGTAATTAAGCCGTGACACCTCAAACTCGAACCGAAAAAAGAAAGATTTGGTCAGATTTTTCATTTCCATTTGTGCATCGCAGCGATCGCGCGATGCAAAGCAGAGAAAAAGTTTTTAAAAGTTTAAAAAAAAAACCAACTCCCGGCCGAAAAAGCTGGTGAAAATATGCCTGCCTGAGGCTTTGCCACCTACCAGAGGGGTGGTTTCTGGGGGGTCCCCGGCATTTCTCCCCTCCTCTCCTGTCCTGGGCTGCTTGCACCAGGCTGGGGGTGTGTGTCATCCTCATCGTCTCGCCATGCCATGCGGTGGGGGGGAATCCAAATGGCGACCACAATTTTTCTTTTGAAATCATGGGCAAAAAACACACCAAATCACAACAGAAACATTTGAAATTTACTTATTTTAAATGCCTGAATTTAAATAGTAGCAGCAGTGGGTTTTTATAGCAATAAAACGTTGTATTTATTTTATTTTATTTTATTTTATTTTATTTTATTTTTTAGACCTGCCCATTTGGGTTGGGCATGAGATGGGACCATGCAAACCTGCATAAGATAGGGGCAAGAACATGTAGCAGTAAGATAGGGAACTGAGGAATGCATAGTATTAATTAGACAGGATCTGAGAAAGTTATCTATATAGCTAAACATTTGATTAATGTTTGGAGAGAGAGAGAGAGAGAGAGAGAGAGAGAGGTGTATGTATGTTTCTGTCTCTCTCTCTGTGTGTGTAACTGAAGAAAACATCATAATTTCTGAATGCACTTTTAATTTTACAATAAACATCACTTATTTATTTTTCAAAGTACAAAACATGTGAGACTCCATGATTTTAATCATACACTCAGGTGAAACAGAGATACAGTGGTACCTTGCAAAACAAATGGTCCGTAATATGAATTCTTCATAAGACAAATAAAATTTCCAGGAATAGTCATTTTTTGCAAGACAACAGCAAATTTTCCAGGAATAGGCTTTTTTTTTTTTTTTTTGCAAGACAACGGAGTAAAACTGTCTTACAGGGCAGACTTTTGAATTTCATGCACCCACAACTCTGTTCCTAGCCCACAACCCCCCCCTTCACATGGGTCTCTTCATGAAGGGGCAGATACCCAGGAGAAGGGTGGCTGCCCCAATGCAGGAAGGGGACAAGTGGGTGAGTCACCCCTCGCCTGCTCCCCCCCCAGGTTGGGGCAGTCAGCAAAAGGGGAAAGCTTTTTCCCAGCCCCAATGCAGAAAAAAGGGGGAAAACTTCCCCCCTTTGTTGGGTTAAGGGTAAACCCCCACAATCAACCAGCAGCAGAGTGCTGATCCATGCAGCCCTCTACAGACAGCTGATTTTGACACTTGTCAAAATCAGCTGTCTGTGAGGCTGCATGGGGGCTGCCAGTTTATGGGGGGGGCAGCCTTCCCATAGGAATGCATTGAAAATTGGTTTTCTATGCATTCCTATGAGAAGCTGTGCCTCTTAAGACAATTTTTTTTGTAAAACAAATTGACCAGTGGAACAATTTAAATTTAGCTTAGGAGGTGCCACTGTATATTTACATAGTGGTAGCATAAACACCAGAGCATATAACAATTACATTACCTAGCTTGGACAGCTACCAAAACCTAAGCACTATGGAATAGACATGGGCACGACTTGGCGAAATTGTCATTTCCGTTTTCGGTTATCGTTTCTGTTATGTAACGGAAACGGTAACGATAATTAAGCCGTCAGAACTTGAACTTGAACCAAAAAAAGAAAAATTTGGTCGGGTTTTTCGTTTCCGTTTGTGGCATCGCAGCGATCGCGTGATGCGAAGCACAGAAAAAGTTTTAAAAGTTTTTTTTAAAAAAAAAAAACCCGACTCCTGGCCAAAAAAGCAGGCGAAAATATGCCTGCCTGAGGCTTTGCCACCTACCAGAGGGGTGATTTCTGGGTGGTCCCCGGCCTTTCCCCCCTCTTCTATCCTGGGCTGCTTGCACCAGGCTGGGGGGGGGTCATCCTCGGCGTCTGTCTCGCTGCATGCCATGCGGTGGGGGGGGATCCAAAATGGCAACCGCAATTTTTCTTTTGAAATTGTGGTCAAAAAACACACCAAATCACCACAGAAACATGTGAAATTTATTTATTTTAAATGCCTGAATTTTAATAGTAGCAGCAGTGGGTTTTTTATAGCAATAAAATGTTGTATTGATTTTATTTTATTTTATTTCATATTTTTATTTTTTTATACCTGCCCATTTGGGTTGGGCATGGGATGGGGCCATGCAAATTTTTTGAACCATTCCACCAATGGCATTGCCAGGTTTTTGACTGACACTTCTGGATGCCTGCACCTTCCAAAAATCGCAGTCGGGTGTATGGATGTGGTTGAGGGAGGAGGGCTGGCTGCTGGTGCTGGTGTGATCCAATCAAGATTAAGGAGGGAGGCTGGAGGCTTTAGGATTTAAGTTAGGCAGGCAGGGAGGGAATTGAATTTAGAAAATAATTTCTTTGATTCCCTGCAGCAGTTTATTCTTTATTTCTTCTCTGGCAGTTTGTGAGGATTTTTTTCTGATATTGGATAAAGGGGGAGGTTCGACTGGGAGTGGGAGGTGTGGATTGATTTTAAAAATATATTATATACTACCATTTATTTTCTATTTTCCTAACTTCAATTTGCTTGCACACACACACACATTTGGGGTACAAGCCAAGAACAGAACCTCTATCCTTCCTAAGTAATATCCTAACTGCCCACTCGCCCGTCCGCCCGCGCTGCCACCTGCCTGCGGTCCGCGCTGCCACCCGCCCACTCGTCCGCCCGCGGCCGCCACCCACCCATGGCCCCCCTCCATCGCCACCCGCCCACACCTCCCCCCACCCCCTGCCCCGCCCACCGCCTAGGGTGCAAAAACACCTAGCGCCAGCCCTGATTGCGGGACGCCTCTATGCTCTGGGAAGTCAAATCGTGCGAAATCGCGGTGGAAACAACAAACGACAAACGGAAACGACAAATTTTTGAAAAATTTCGCAACAAACGGAAACGAGCCAAAACGGACCCGTTCCGACAAACAAAAACTCAAAACGTCATTTTTTCTGGTTGTGCCCATGTCTACTATGGAATGATCAATCAGTCCTGGAGGTTTCTTGATTTCTGATTCTGTAGTTATTTGGTGATGGATCTAGGAAACTTCTGCCATTTCTCACAGTGTCCCAGACAGATTAAAATATGGAGCTCTAGGAAGAAAAAAGAAAAGTTCTCTGGTTTTTCAGACATGGGTGGTGGCTCCAGAAACTAAGATCAGTCAGGATGAGAAGAAATGAAGGCAAGTGGGAACCTGCCAGAAAGTAATTTCTTCTTCTTCCCACCCCTTCTCTTTACCCGAGCACAGAAAATGGCTGTAACTGCTAAAGCCTCTCTTGACAACTTGATATGACCATTCCATTTCTTCTTACTTCTTTGTGGCTAATGCATGCAAGTACGTATTTCTAAATCAGGAAAGTGAAAGAGAAAATGGAAGGGAGGGTGGGGCTATGGTTTTATAGATATTTAGAGAAATAGAAAATCCAATCAGAGACCTGTCATCTTGTCTAGCTGAGGCCTCAGACTGTCAGTGAATTCCCCAGAAACCATTCATACTGTCTCTTAAGAGATTTCCTGACAGCATTATCAGATGTGCCTGTTTGGCAGATAATCTCGCAAATGTGTATCTGTTTAGAGTAATCTGCACAGATGAGCAAGGTATTTCTTTGGTGAACTAAACTTAACATGTACATCAGATCTGATCATGGGGGCTTGTCTTTGCCTCATCCTTCATTGATATGCAATAAAGAGTTTGGATGACAATGACATATGAGAAAATATTTTGCATTCAACAGTCTCAATGAAAGGAACTCATCCCCCCCTTTTTTTTTTGCATCTCTCCAGACTGTGGGAAGAACCACATCTCACCTCCAGAATCTGCACATCTGCAAGGATTTCAGAGAAAGAAAACATGTACAAAAATACACCCAGTAAAATGTGATTACCAAAAATGTGCAAAAACACACTTTAGGCATTGAGCACATTATGAAAAATTATAATTGCACACATTAGCAAAAATGAATGCAACTCCGCTCAGACATTACCAGTTCAAGAATGTTATTCAATTAATAGAATTTGTGTCTGTGTATGTAGATGTGGGATTTTCATTGAAGGAGTTCAAATTCTGATGCAGCATAATCTGATACTGTTATTTGGGTGGAACCTTCAGAAAATATGAAACATGGGAGGGCTAGAAGTAGGCACTTGGATAAGACTGCAGAACTACTGCCTGCATTCACTGCAGCAGCTTCTACTGAGATGAATGGGTGTGGGAGGAGAAGAAAAAAAACAGTTGACAACTGTTGGCAGAAAAGACTCTGGTTCATTTGTAAACGGGAAGAGATACCTGGGAATCAGAGATACAGGACGTCAAGTTTAGAAATGGGCACGAAATGGAAATATGGTGTTTGGTTTCATTCCGTTTCATGGCCCATCTCGCTTCATTTCCATTTCTTTGAAACAATTTTTTTTAAAAAAAATTGGTTTGTTTTTCATTTTGTTTCTTTTTTTTGTTTTACTCCGTTTACTCCACAGGGAAAAACCCTTTAAAGAGACCCCCATTCCCACCTCCACATGTGGAGGCAGAATGGGGTCTTTTCAGACATTTCTCCCCTGTGCTGGATGACAGCGCCGGGTGTGCTGTCATCCCCCGCGGGGAATATCCCTATAAAGAGACCCCCCCCATTAACACCTCCACATGCGGAGGCAGGAACGGGGGTCTCTTTAGATATCCCCCCATGGTGGATGACAGCGCTGGGGCACTGTCATCTCCCATGGGGAAGATCCCTTTAGAGGGAGCCCTGGTCCTGCCTCCGCACATGGAGGCGCGAACAGGGCCCTCTCTCAACCATCCTCCATGGTGGGTGGATGACAGCTGGGCTGGCTGTCAAACCCCCCCCCCCCTGCGGCGGAGATCCCTGGAGAGAGAGCAGTGGCTTTGGTTCTGCTTGCGGAGCAGAGACCACAACCCTCTCGCTACTGCCCCCCCCGCCTGTGGTGGAGATCCCTGAAGAGAGAGTCATGGCTTTGGCTCCACTTGCGGAGTTGAGACTGCGGCCCTCTCTCAATCGCCCTCTAACACAGGTGGATGACAGCCAGGCGGGCTGTCATCCCCCCGCAGTGGAGATCACTGGAGACTGTGGCTCTCTCTCTATCGCCCTCCACCGCGGGTGGATGACAGCCATGGCAGAGAATCCCTTGGGAGAGAGCCCCGTTCCTGCCTCCGCATGCAGAGGTAAGAACGAAGCTTTCTTTAGACATTTCTCCTCTGTGGCAGATGACAGTGCCAGGCACGCTATCATCGGCCGCGGGGAAGATCCCTTTAGAGAGAACCCCGTTCTCGCCTCCACATGTGGAGATGAGAACAGGGGTCTCTCTAGAGAGTTTTCCCTGCAGGTGATGAGAGTGTGCAATCCTCCCAGTGCTGACTGGGCCATTTTTAAAGGGGTCCTGCTGATGACAGGGTGGCAGCATTCATCTGAAAATGGTTGGGAAGCCAGCTCTCCCGCTGGTGTCCCGACCATTTTCAAACATCTTCTGATGATCTGTCATGGGCTGGACCCCTTTAAAATGGCCCAGTCAGCACTGAGGTGGTGGTGACTGGGCCATTTTTAAAGGGGTCCAGACCATGACAGGGCGGCAGCACTTCTCTGAAAATGGCCCAATTGCCAATGGAAGAACTCTGTGCTGGCAACCGGGCCATTTTCAGTGGGATCCTGCCGATCTGTCATGGGCTGTACCCCTTTAAAAATGGCCTAATCAGCACAGGGGGGAGGGAAAAGCTTGCCCTTTCCGGTGCCGATGGGGTGTGCTGGGAGAGGATCCGCCAGCTTTTTCCCATGGGAATGCATCGAAGCAATGCATTCCTATGGGAAAATGAAAAACAAAGTGAATGAAATTTCTGTTTTGTTTTGTTTCATTTTTCTTTGATAGGTCACTTTGTTATTTGTTTCATTCCCTAACAAAATGAATAATGAATAACGAAATGAATAAAAAAATCATTTTGTGCCCATCTCTACAATTATTCACTCAGACATCTGTTAGTTTGAGTCCCAGGTCTAAGCTAATTCTGGATAAATCCTCCATGGGGGGGGGGGACACACCTGAAATTCCCTCTGAGATGGACTGTTGTGGCCCATTTGCTCCCAAGAATTTCAGTCCAGCCCGGGGCTCTTTCCACAGGTAGTGTTTCATTGTTCCCAACGCAAGCGCAGTTCTCTTTGCTGTTCCCTCCTTTGAGCCTCACAGTCGAAGAAGTTTTGAGCCAGCTTATGCTCCTCTCTCCCCGCCATCTCCCCCCAATATGGAGGGTTTACCACCTTTCATTCCCTCCACCCCCGTTCTGCCGCTTCGCGCAGGATTTTGCTTTAAAATTTTGTCAGTTGCCAATTTCAGTCCCTATGTTAGTTCCTCTTGTGGATTGTCAAACTACTTCTGTGAGTTCTTCCACTAATTCTCAGCTGTTTTCTACAACCCCAAACTTCTGAACTCCTTCCAAACTGCAACTCTGTTCACTTTACATCACATGTAAAAGAAAATATGTAAGCATATTACTCAAGTTGGATTCCAAATGTGTAGTTCTATTATAATGGGCTTGGAATAGGACATCAGCAAGCAAATATAAAATTTCATGGTATAAACATCTCAAGGGCTGAATCATCTAATACTCTGTTGTTTAGCAGAGCAAATTATTTTACATCTGAAAGTACTGGATTATACCTAGAGATGCAATGTTTCCCCATGATTGGCTGTTCCCATTACACCTCATCAACAGTCCCTGATGTTGGGAAAAATTGAAGGCAAAAGGAAAAGAGGATGGCAGAGAATGAGATGGTTGGACGGTGTCATCGACACAACCAATATGGATTTGACAAAACTCTGGGAGGCAGTGGAAGATAGGAAGGCCTGGTGAGCTCTGGTCCATGGGGTCATGAAGAGTCGGACACGACTGAATGACTGAACAACAATTACACCTCCAACAGAATAAAGGAGGAAAGCAAGGAAACCTGTGCTTTTTTTCTTTACATTCATCATCCACATAATAAGATTCACTATTATATTTATATTATATTTATATTGCCTGGAATTCTTGCACATAACTAACACTGCTACCTCTTCAAAACCTCAACTATGAAAGGCAATGAATACAGCTGAATAGACTGGAGGTCCATCAAACTCATAATAAGATTCAGTATTACTATGAAGAAATCAACTAAAAATGTCATCTGGATTTGTGATGCTTCTTACCATACCCCCAACAGAAAGATTAACAAACAATATATTATAATAAATGCAATAGACACATGCATTAAGTGTAGATATACAAACACTAGAGCTGGAATCCTTACTTATCTCAGTACATAGTGCCTGGCCTGGGCAGCAAGGATTACACAATTCCATGACACAAGTGGTTGTGTAGTTTTGACCAACTGCACAACATTCCTGAGGAAGAGCCTGTTGAATACACTTTTGTCTTGTAATAATTTTTATGTCACACTGAATTACACAAGGACAATCATGCATAGGCGCATAAAACAGATGCATGCATTATTTATCAAACATTCTTTTTGTTTTAATAATCTAATTATTATTTCCATCCTTTTCACGAGGAAATGTGCAAATGTTGGTAGATGAACTTAAACATCCAAAATCAGGACAAAGAGAACATTGTTCCACTGTCAGATATAGTTATCAATTTGACAGGGAAAAAGTGGCAACATTCCATCAGGATTACAAACATGGTTGGTTTTAGAGGAATTCAATTTCAGACCTTTATGAGGTAATGACTTATAACCTTCTGCTTAGATAGGCAGTTTCATTTTGCTGCATAGTTTTTTTATACCCTGCTGTGAAGAATCCTGTTGGTATTTATCACGGACAGTGCAAAAGCAGCTATTGGGTGAGGTGTAGGTCATGCACTGGTTCCATGACTGATCATGTGACTAGGCACATGACCACAATGTGTCCAGAACTCCATCAGCTATCTGCTTCTGCAGCTGTGGTCTTGTGTTTAACAATCCCCAATGGGATTCTGAGCCACGGGTAATCTAAAAATAAATATTCCTATAGAAAATCACACACACACACACACACACACACACACACACACACACACACACACACACACACACACACACACACACACACACACACACCCATAGAAATATGCAAATAATGTCTATTTTCGCCTGTCATTTCAGTTTTTACCATTCTTTTAAACTGCTGCTATTGCCTGTTTTCTAGCTCTCATATGAGCATCTTTTATACTATAAGTCAGGTTGAAAGAGGAGCCTTCTCTTCATGCCTTATGTGTACTTTGGTTAAAATCACGCAGAAGACCCTAATACAAGTGAGATATGTGTCTGGTCAAAAATAAAAACGGTAAAGCCTGTGAAGGGGGGGAAAAAAGGTCCATGCTGAAACTGAACTGAATGAAGCCCAGTCACTCAAAGCTCAAAAGGGAAATAGTCAAGTAGTCCAGTCACACACTGATTTGAAACTACACTGTAAATTGAATAAGTCAACATCTAAACTGTTTAAAGCTATATTTGTAATGAAATCAGGATAGCTGTTCTCAACCTAAAGCAAACTGATATATTTAAGTAGCTGTATACAACCAAGAATGTCAGCAATGTTCCTACTGCTAGCTCTGTCCATCACACTCTAATTCCTCACTTCCTGTTCCCTCCCTACCCCTGCATCTCTATTATTGCTTCAGTCTAATCGAACTGTGCACTGTCTATATATATTTTCATAACCTAAGCTACGTGACATACAAGCAATCTGAGAAGAAACAAAGCATGCATTTACAGTAAACTCCAGACCTGCTCCAGTGTGAGTAACTGGGAGGACAGGAGTTGCTACACATCAATACACTGGCTGAAATTTAGAAGTAAGTTTCAAGTAGAATAAGCTCCCCTGGGGATTTGGCTAATTAACCCCTCTGTAAATTCACCAGTGTGCATTTGTGACAAACAAGTGCTAAGCCATTTCAAATCTAAGATTTACAATATGATTGTCCATCATGTTGTACTGTATGGCACAGGGGTGCTAGGCAGCCACTATGGGCATAGAGAGCGATCTCCATAGCATGGAGATTTTTATACTCATTGAATATTTGGTATCTCCCTACTTGACCATCTTATAAATGATACTACCCTACAGCAACAAGATATGATATCTGTTACAGAGAAGATGAGAGAAAGCCGGCTTAACTGGTATGAAAGTATCCTCAGAGTGGCTCCTTCCACGATAGGCCGGACTGCTGACCACTTGAAAATTGGTGGCCAGTGGCCACGTGGATAACCAAAATATCGATGGATTGCTCTGTAAATTTCATTGATTCAATAGACTTCCTCTAGTCGTAACTTACTAGTGATTTTGGTGAGAGGAAAACCTGTTCCCCCTCCTCAGCTGTCACTGCATGATTTCAGTAGCAAGAATCCTAGCAGAAAAGGCACTACAAAGTTTTTCTGTTCACCCTGCTATAGCACCTGTAGGCTTTGACTCACTAGGCAAGTATTCATAATAAGAAGTAAACTTGATTAAGATAGAATAATTTCTTACCAGTTGGGAAAAATATTTTTTCCTACTACATTTTCCAGAACTCCTCATGCATTGTTGTCAATGGTGGAAAGTCCCAAATTGTGTTTTATGCATAACAGGGATCTGTCACCACAAATTTGTATAACCACATTTCCCACTTGGATCATTAATAATTTCCCAAAGCATGCTTACTCCCTTCTAACAATCTTCTCTCTAATGTAGGACAATGGGCCAGCCCATGACCCATATTCATTCATTATACAGTAACTAAAACGTCAGTGCGCCACTGATATCATTACTGTGCTCCTTTTCAATAAAAGCAGTAAAATCTCTATTGAACCTAACGTTCTGAATTAGGTGCTGATTTGAAATATTTAAGCCTATTGAAAGAAAGGTAATATAATTCTGTAATTTCACACTCTATAACATCAGCTATGTTATACTGCTAACTGGTACATTGTGTAATAAATGAAACTGCATGCTTAAAGTTTCATAAAAATAAATAAATCAGAGAATTCCAAATGACTTCTTCTTTATTATTATTTTCTTTGAGCCATTAACCTACTATAGCTGTTATCTGGAGGAAACAAGCGGTGACAGACGACTTTCAATTTGTAGCAAAGACGTGAATAGATAAATTACAGTTATCATTGAATTTTGTCTAAAGGAAAATGTGAAGCCAATTCGGGGTTGAAGAATCTTTCCCAGGAAAGAGTTTCAAAGTAATATCTCGCTGGCCCTCAAATCAGGCTGAGCAGAATCATTTTTAGATTGCTGACCCCTAACTCCCCTGCTGTGAAGTTTATGAGCTTCTCTGGGTTCTGCAACCATGGTGGTGTCAGGGAAATCCCAGATGAGGTAACAATTATAGATATTCTGTTTCAGCTTCTGTACCAATCGCTTCACAGCGCTTTAGACTACAGTGAAAGAATTATGCCATTGTTTAGATAGCCTTTTTGCCTTTTAAAAAGTCCCCAAAATTGAAAGCACTGTGTGCCCATATGAGTAATAGCTATTTTCAGCCCCTTATTTGCATTTGTGGCAAATTCTTCTCTCTCTCTCTCTCTCTCTCTCTCTCTCTCTCTCTCTCTCTCTCTCTCTCTCTCTCTCTCTCTCTCTCTCTCTCTCTCTCTCTCTCTCTCTCTCTCTGATGGCTTCTTCAAAGGACAAGTACCTTTGCCCTCTCTCTCTCTCACTCCCTTACCTCACCACAGCAGCTGGGGCAAGTAGTCAGGGCAAGGGCAGAGTGAGCAAGCCTCCAATAAAATGATGTCAAAAGCCTCCTCAACTGAGATACAACAGAGCTTTAAAATGTATTAGAAGTTTTCTCAAGGGGAGCAGTGTCAAAATGTAACCCCTTAAACCATCACCACAAGGAGACACAGAAAACGGTTCATATACTGTTGGACTGATTACATAATGATAAAGCATAGAAAAAACAAAACAGAAAAACAAAAACAACAAACAAACACACAAACACCTTCCTATGCATATCATGGGTTAATCAGTAATGTAGATTAGCCCTCCATCTAGTTCAAGATTTCCAGAGGGGAAGCTCATGCCGTAATGCTTTCTTTGTTTTTGAACCCATACATTGCAAAAAATGGTGATCTCTCTCTGGTTTGGTGAAGGTAAACAAGAAAAAAGAGACTGTTCTCTGCTTTCCAAATGCATTGTATACACCACACCACCTAAAATGTGAAACTGAACTCTTCTCACCACCTTCTGCTGCATACAACATGTGGCAACCATAGAGCTTCGGTAACTGCCCTCTAGCCTGTAGTTATATGATGCTCTGTCATGCAGAAGTTATTGACCAATGCCAGCTCAGTGATGACCTTGTAAACACCACACTATATGTCTAGAGCTTGGAGATTGAAGACATGGGACATGGGCAGCTACGGGGTAGTACTGTTAGCATGAAGCCATCACTTATTTCTATGGTAGCCCCTGAGCTGCTTTTATAAGATGGCAGACTTTTCAGACCACCAACACAAATGCTGTTTCAGCTTTGAAAGATATACATTATATATGTTCAGATTCTTCCCCACCTTTATCCAGGCATATGCTGATTGTGATCTATTTTCACAGTGTTCCCTTATTTCTGTTGTATTCCAAAGCCTACTTTGTATAGATATTCTGGCAGCTGTGTTGACAATCATACCAAATGGAATCACCGCTGACCACTTCTTCCCAGTGATTGGGAAAATCTGCTATGGGTGTCTTATCTTATTTGCAAAATCAATTTGGGGGGCTTTAAAGACCATGGGCAGCCAAAAGAGATATGACTGCAACATTGTTAGAGTAAAGAGGGGTGTGACAGCTAGAGATGGGCACGACTTAGCGGTATTCCCATTTCCGTTTCCATTACTCGTATCCGTTACTCTACGGAAATGGAAACGGGAATTACTCCGCCAGACTTCGAGCTCGAACCGATGAACGAATAATTTGGTCTGATTTGTCGTGCTCGTTACTTGCATCGCGCAATGCCAAGCAGCACAGAAAAAAAGTTTTTAAAAGTTAAAAAAAAAACGATTCCCGGCCCTAAAAGTAGGCGAAAACTGTCTGAGGGCACCTACCAGGCCAGAAGGGTGTTTTATTTGGGGGGGGGGGTTCCCCGCCCCCCTCTCCTTGGCTATTGCTACTGCTGCGCTGCTGGTACCAGGCTGGGAGGGCGCATCCATTTGCCATGCAGTGCGGGGATCCAAAATGGCGACCGCAATATTTTTTTTGAAATCGTTGCCCAAAACCCCACCAAAGCACCACAGAAACATGCGGAAATTAGCTATTTTAAATGCTTGAATTTTTACAGTAGCAGCAGTGGGTTTTTCTTGCAAAAAAAAAAAGTCTCCGTTGATTTTATTTTATTTTATTTTATTTTATTTTATTTTATTTTTTTACACCTGCGCATTCGCAATGATGGGCTCGCCCATGGGAGTGGACCATGCAAAGTTTTGGAGCCATTCCACAAATTGCATGGCCAGGTTTTGCTGACTGTACCAGGCTGGGAGGGCGCATCCATTTGCCATGCGGTGGGGGGGGGTCCAAAATGGCGACCACAATTTTTTTTTTGAAATCGTTGCCCAAAACCCCACCAAAGCACCACAGAAACATGCGAAAATTAGCTATTTTAAATGCTTGAATTTTTACAGTAGCAGCAGTGGGTTTTTCTTGCAAAAAAAGGTCTCCGTTGATTTTATTTTATTTTATTTTATTTTATTTTATTTTATTACACCTGCACATTTGCAATGATGGGCTCTCCCATGGGAGTAGACCATGCAAATTTTCCACCAATTGCATGGCCACTTGGCCAGGTTGACCACAGAGACTTCTGGGATGTGCCAATTAGGCATAAACAGCCCACTAATCGTAGCCCAAACCCGAACCCTACGCCTAACCCATACGCCAGTACACTGTCCTTCTAAGTGGGTCAGAGAGGCACCCAGATGCACCCCAATACTCACCCTAACCTCACCCGTAACTAGCCTAACCCTAGCCGTTGCGCTAACCCATCTTAACCCTAAGCCAGATCTACTTGCACTGCACTACATGCAAGTACGTGAGACACAGCGGGTGCAAAGAGTCTGCCAGTCCGTCACTTGTGGCTCTGGCTGACTCCTGCAGCTCCCTCCAGGAGCCCGCTACCCCCTCCCCAAACCAGTACTAACGACAACGAAAAAATGAAAAGACTAATTTTTGCAAATTTTCGCGAAAAAACGGAAACGAGCCGAAACGGAACCGGCCCGACTAACGACAACTCGAAAAAAATTTTTTTTCAAGTCGTGCCCATCTCTAGTGACAGCACTTGCTTGAATGGCTACGTACCACTTGGGTGCAATAAAAGTGGACACACCTAGTTAGCACTTCCTGCAGTATTTCATCTCTCTATTGTCTGCTCTGTTGCTTCCTTGTCTCACAGATTGATATTCATAGGGCTGACTTCAGTTCCTCAGAGGCAGAAAACTCTATTTCTCTCTCCCTTTGCCATGTATATATTTCACTTTAATAAAGCTTGCTCCTCACTGCTGTTCACTAAAGACAGCCGTTAGTGATGATTCCAAACTCCAGCTTCTGTTTCATGTAACAGAAAATGCATCTGTTTTGTAATATACGCATATACCATATAAACCTTAATAAATAACATTAAAATAAGAATGTGCTAACATGTACTTAGATGAACATAACATTACATTGCCTTAATGAAACTGTGGAATCGAAGATAAAATTCCTTCTTTATTAGATGAATATAGAATTTTCTATTTCTTCAGAAGGAATATGAATCAGAATTAAAAACTGAATTGCAAAATTCATTCAAAAATTGTAAATTCATCAATTCATATTCGTACGCATGGATACAACCAATGAATAAGAATTGGCAAATATTAAGCCCCAAGGCACCTAGAGACACCAGTGTGGAAGGAATTCTCCCCTGACTCATTTCTACAATTCTGCCAAGTTTGAGGAAGACTGGATTTCTGCTATCTGATTTATGTACCCCAAATAGGGCTCCCTAGGAAATATACCCCAAGATACCTAGAGACACCATATTTGCAGAGAAGATTCCCCTGACTCTCCTCTACATCACTCCAAGTATGGCAAATATTGGATTTCCCTCAGTCAGTTGCTAAAGGGGAACTTTCCTGGGGGTGCAATTTGTGGGTGTATAACTCAGTTGTCTGAAACCCCATCTTCACAAAAATTCGGTGGCTTGCAGAGGAGACCTTGGAGAAGTATTTCTGCATATTTGGTGTCTCTAGGTACCTACAGGCCACTTTCCTCAGGGGGTGCATAACACAGGCATCTGGAACCAAACTTTACCCAACTTCCAGAGGTTATAGAGAAGAGTTAGGGGAAGATTCCCTGCAAATTGGTGTCTGTAGGTGCTTTTATGGTTTAAAAAAATGCAAATTTGTAAAGAAAATCCAGAAATTCATTTTTTTCATGATTTATCTTGACTTTGAAGAATCACAAATCATAATGAACCACCATTGATTTGTCCCCATCTGTAATCAGGATATAACATGTAAGATATAAATGTTGTATTCTATAATACAGTATATACAGAAACAGATACATGTGTGTATACATACACATACCCCATCTTTACTGTCTTTCTGGAAGCAGGCAAAGACCTTTCTCTTTAGGCAAGCTTTCCCTGAATGATGGGCTACTTATTATGTGACTTTTAGGTAGATTACAATGCATTATTGCTTATATTGAATTCATAATAATACCTGTGTTTTCCATGTTAGTTTCCATCTCTCATGATGGATTTTCCCCCTTTTAATTGTTCACATGCTGTTTTTAGCTTTTACTACTTCCTTTTAATATTGTAAGATGCCTTTTCAAATTCACTGTTCTTAAATTTGAATATGTCTTCAGTTTTCTGGGTTGTATATTGTCCTTCAGTATTGTAAGCCACCTTGGGTCCTTTCCCAAGGAGAAGGTGGGGTAAAAATATTCAGAACAAACAAATACATTTATAAGTGCTGCAGCTAAAAATTCCAGCGGGATCTAAATGTTCATAAATATTTCAGCATTAATTCACTATGTGGAGGTTGCTTGTGGAGCATTTAGTTGGCTGTTCATCCCCAGATAAAGCATGCTGGGTCTGAGGTGCACACAGGGCAAGAGTGTCCATTCTAGAAGGGCAAGGAGGCCACCAAACACCAGAGCCACCAGGCAAAGAGATTGGAGCTACCCTGAATCTCGGCACCACAAAAGAAGCCTAAGGGGAGGCCAGGGGGAAGTCAAGAGGCAGAGGAGGGACACCTGCAGGAGAATTTTTAATGCTGATGTTCTCAGGTTCTAATGGATGGTGGCCGGATTCCAAAAGATCTTCTATACGGAGAACTAGTGCAGGGAAAGCACCCCAGAGGGAGACCACAGCTGCGGTATAAGGATATCTGTAAGAGGGACCTGAAGGCCTTGGGAATGGACCTCAACAGTTGGGAAACCCTGACCTCCGATCGCACTGTCTGGAGGCAAGAGATACAGCATGGTCTACATAAATTTGAAGAGGCATTTGTCCAGCAGGCAGAGGAAAAGAGGCAAGCACTGAAAGAACGAAACTCGAGGACCGGGCAAGAAACAGAATAAATCTGCCCCCGGTGCGGTAGAGACTGCCATTCCCGAATTGGTCTATTTAGTCACACTAGGTGTTGTTTCTAGGATCTCTACTCCAGGCATGATACCATAGTCTTTCGAGACAGAAGGATGCCAATGATGATGATGATGTAGAGTGTAGCACAAAATTCTAAACTAAGCCAATACAATCATAATCTTACACTGTATCTATAATTTCATTATGGAAGAGAAATTTTTAATATTTTGGGTGAGAAAGCTTTTAAGATTGTGATATAACTGTGTTATATAGTCAGAAACCATATGACTGCAATAATTTTATACCATATGATTGATTTCTACACATCGGGCCTTCACCCCACAGTTTAAACAAAAATTGGGGGAGAATCTAACTTTTCTTTTACTATATCATTAGTGGAAAATTTTCTTCCCACTGTGATAATCAATGGCTTTTCTTTGCTAACAGAGATGTATTGAGGTATCTACTCTATGAAACAACAAATATCAGTTAAATTAGATGACAAAAGAACTAGAGATAATCATAAGGCAGAGATCTCTTAAGATATAGTCATAATTAGTTGAATAGGATTTGCATATATAGAGGAAGTAAATGTCAGAGATAGTGGCCACCATAATCGCCTGCTTGTGAGCAGACAAATACATCTGGTTGTCTACTGTTAACACAGAATGTTTGATTATGCTATGAGATATGTCGGATCAGTTTTTCCTGTTATACACTCCTGATCACATCTTGCATTGTCACATATTTTATCCCCTCCCAGCTCAAATTTTAACTTAGGGAGCGGATCCCAATGCAGAATCTGTTCAAAGTTATCATTCCCCATTTCTTCAAGTCTTGGTGCTCTGACATTGCCTCACATTTGATTACATACTTGAGAACAAGTTAAAGGAATGCAGTAAGTTCATTGGAAGAGGGATTAAGTAATTCATTAAGTCTGTTTCCAGAGACTGAATGTCTAATTTTCTAATCTTCTTAAGTGTTAAGTGGTTCAAAAATGGCTTCTTTCCTGAATAAAATGAGTGTTCTGTCTTATAGGTATTAGGTATACACTCAATTATCAAGGCAGGCAGGATTCATGATGGCAGAATCACAAAGAACATCAGCAAAATGTAAGAAATCTTAGTCTGATCCTTTATTTTATTTCATTGAAGATTCAGTTCCACATAATATGTTGACAAGAAGCTATTAATAATGATACAGAAATAAGAGCAAAATAGGAGAGGTCTATTGATTTTTCCTCTGCAGATGATTAACTTGCACTATGGTGAAAGTCATATCATCCTTAAGAAGAAGGATTTTACTTTAATAGGTTTCCTTTTCATGAAACCTTTCCCAATAATTTTTACATTTAGTAAAATATCATGTGAAAAAGAAGAGATTACTTAAATCAGTGGTTTTCAAACATTGTTCAATTCCCTGAACTAAAACTGCAGACTATGGAATGAAAGAAATAGAAGAAAACTGGATGGTTAGGATACAAGCTCAAGATTAAGAATAATGTCAGTAAGGGCTGACAAACAGCTATGTAGCTTTAGGTTTCTTCACCTGAGAGATGATCCATACAATGAATGTACACAAAGTGCAGGTGGTAAAATGCAACACATCAGCTGTACAGTTTTCAAGTACAGAAGAAGACACAATAATGTCTTAGACAGGCATATGAACTTTCATCCACCAAGAGCCAAACATTTCCTCACTCCTTGAGAGGAATGAAAACGAGATAGCCAGAGGACAGAGTGTGATTGAAACTAAGCGAACAAAGCTTCAGGGTCAGATGATCATCAAAGAGACTGTTCCACAGCATGGCAGATCAAAATCAGGAGATTTTTTTACCATCTCTGTCACAAATAGAAGTGAAAGATTTTAAGAACTTCTAAGATAAAATTACATGGGTGAATAAAGTATGCATATATACCAGACTGTTTATGAGAAGAGGTAAAACAAATTAAGTTAGGTAGGACAATGCCAGGTTGTAGCCAGACTTTGCAGTTGCTAAGCAGAGGAAGGTTTGAGTGTGACAGTGGTGGGAGAAGGTTTGGGGATGAGCAATAAAAGGAGAAGAGGAATAAATGTAGAAGGAGAAAAGAGGGAAAGTTGGATGGTTGGATGGTTGGCTATAAAGGGGAATAATATGTGTGATTGTTGTAAATAGGTAGGACACTAAAAGCAAGATTTCACTAGCAAATCAAAGGGAACTTTGAGACACAAAAATAACCCTCCATAGCCTAATCAATCAGTAATAGTGTTTTACTTGAAATTTCAATCCATAGGCAGAGGATGGTACTAGAAACTGTGGTGAGGGACTAAAAGGAATAAAGGCAAAACCTGCTATGGAGGGAGGGGGGTTCAGACAAAAAAAAGATGGCTGACATCTTGGCTGACTGAACAAATTGATAGTGGAATGCACCCTAGGCTGATCTGAGAAAATGGGAAAATGACTATGTTCTGCACTCCATAGAAACATGTGAGACGTCCAAACATTAACACATGCATTCAAAGCTTGTTCAATATTTATGGAGTATTTCAGAGGTGGAAAAGCTGAAGCAGCACTGTGGAAGACTTAGGAAGACTAAGAATCTGGACTTTCAAAAAATGAAAGATCCTAACCAAATATTGTCTCTTGTGAGTAGATGTAATGACTAGGGATGGGCATCTTATGAAAAACAACACACTGTTTTGTTTTGTAAGCTTACAAAACCATACAAAATGAAATGAAAGAGCAAATAGCTTGTTGTCAATAAGTGAATCAAAACACAATTTTTTTGTTTCAGAAATGAAACGATTAGTCCTAGTGGCAAGAGCCTCTTGATCCAGCCGTCTGGAGAACAGGAGGTTTATTTTTAAACTGATTGATTTGTTTTCCTTCCTCCCCTCTGCTCCTCATCTTTGAGCTAACTTATCTCTGATCTTGATCTGCCTGCAGCTAGCCAGGAGCTGAGCTCTTCTCTTCCATTTTCTGCTCATTGTTTTCCTTTCCTGATTAAGTAGGACTGTGGAGGTTGTATTCTCAAAGCTTTCATTGCTGGGATCTGATAGTTGTTGTGAGTTTTTTGAGCTGTCTGGCTGAGTTCTGGAAGTTTTTCTTCCTGACATTTTGCCAGACTCTGTGGCTGGTATCTTCAGAGGGCAAGGAGCTCAGGGAACTAGGAGTTCTCTCTGTGCTCTGGGGTTATTTTTTATATTTTCCTTCCTGCACACTAATCAGCTGTTGAGCTTATCTCTCCGATCTTCTTAATCTCAGAGGCAGCAGCTAGCCGTTAGGATTCTAGCTTCTTTACAGAGGGTTCTTTGCTTGAAAGCAAATTGATTGGAAGGTTTAAGGAGGGTCTTTGATTCAGGGCAATGGGCTCCCTGTTAAATAATAAAAAAGGAAAGCTCCCCATTATTTATAGCCTTATGAAGTGTTTCATTTCATTACATCACGAAAATTCTTTTAAAAAATCTGTTAACAAAATGAAATGAAATGAAGACTGAAACAAAATGAAACAAAACACTATATTTCTGTTTCATCCCCATATCTAGTAATGACTATGGGCCACTTTCTGTTATGGAAGAAAGCTTATTTCCACTCATTCTGAAGGTTGTAGGACTTCCCCTAGTGAACCACCTCACCTACCATAGGTATCTGAACATGTGAAAATATACTCTTCCCATCTGAACAATCCACTACCATCACCATTCTCTTGAAGCTTTGAAAACAGTAGTGTAATAGCATATTCAGTCATGGGATAAGGCTGAATCATTGGAAAGTGAAATGTTAGAATCCCTCTTCCTTTTGAAGAACTATGTAGAACGGTTCAATGTAATTCAAAATGATATGGTTGTCATTTCTGATCTTTGTTATGATGTTTAATCCCTCTTATGGGTATTATCATTGCAAATGTCAGACCTGTCATGTTAAGGCAATGTTAAGCTGTCTTCTGCTACAGCCACTGTACATGAGACGGATGGGTTTCTGAATGAGTCCTTCCAAGCAAAAGCAAAATTATAAAGATTGAGGCCATCCCACCCAACAGAGGAAATAATAGCAACAGGAACTAAAAGTGAGAAAAAGTGTATTGTCAAGCTTTTAAAATTATTTTTACTCAGATATCTATTATACTGGCATTGAGAAATATGCTTTTATCTTCACAGTAGTTGTCCAAGGTTCTTTTAAAGGGGTTCAGGCTGGTAACCCAAAAATGCTCTGTAGAAGCATGCCTAGATTACAAAATGACTGGAAGAAGGTAATTGTGCTCACAACTCTTTCGCTTCCAGCCACAGTGCTTCAGAACACCCTCTCTAGTCAAAGTTGTTCAAGAAAGCTGTTGAGCATACTAGTGAAGGTTGTTGGATGTGTACTCATGCCCCAATTCATAATAAGAAAGGAACTCCTTTCAGAGAATCCTTTGAATTTTAGTATCGTAGTTACTGGTACTTTTGGTCCTATAATGAACCAGTAGCTGCTTGTATGTCCCAGAATAAACAATTGGTTGTTTGTGCTGCAAGCTTCTTGGAAATCAAGCTGAGATGTGTTCAGTTCTCAGTAAATTGCCTATACTTATCCAATAACTTTAACTCTGATAACTGGCACTTATGTGAGAAAACATTGCTGCAATTAGCAGTTTCATATACTTGAGGGAGCAAATCCTGAATGTATCTTAGCTGAAACTGTAATCAATAACTTTGGCCAGATGGTCGAGGCAGACATAATGTCCCAAGTTTTTCCCCCCAGGTTTAAATTCTATAGCACACTCTGAGGAGGGGATGTCTGTCATATGAAAGAGTCTCATGCTAGAATTTAAAGATAACCCAACTCAGTCTATGGTCTAGCTTAAGAATTAAAAGAGCAGAGCTAAGAGAATTCAAATGATTTTACTGGACAAGAGAAAGAGTTGTGTTTCTAACACTGGTCAGTAAATTAAGTACAGTGGTACCTTGTATAACGTAATTAATTCATTCCAAATGAAATTATGTTGTACAAATTTTCCTTTGTACAAATTGTGAATTCCCATAGGAATGCATTGGAAATGGAGTAATCTGTGTGAAGAAGCTGAGCCCCCTCGACGGTGCCCCGAGGCAGCATCAGACCTGCAGCAGGAGCAGGAGGAGGAGGAGCAGCAAGGCGAAAAAGCAGAGCGTGCTCTCTCCTGCTGGCCCCAGCTTGATGCCAGAAACTCTGCCAAGAGCCCTGGCGAGAGTTGCCTTTCCAGCCCCTCCGCGTGGCGGCATGCAACGACACTCTTCCTCCACCAGGGGCGGGCGGTGAGGTCATGGTGGTGGTGGTGGTGGAGGAGGAGGAGGAGGAGGAGGAGGAGGAGGAGGAGGGGGTGGCAGCGGTGGCCCTTGGAAGTTTTGCACCCCCATGCACCATCCGTGGGTCCCTGGCTTGTTTTTGTGTCCCTCTCAGTGTTAGAGCAGGGGGAAGAGGAGGGCAGCTTCGCCTTCGCGGTACGGTCCCACTGGAGGAGGAGATGCCGGTGGCTGGGACAAGCCGCCCTGCTCTTGTTCCTGGGGAGCTGTGCTGCCTCACCTTCATGGCTCTTCGGCACCAGTGATGGGATGCCACGCTGCCGCCACCGCCGCCGCTCCTTGCACTGCCTTGGCACAGCCGCTTCTTGCCACCACACGCTCGCCCCGTGCTGCTGCCTGCGAGCTCTCGGCCAGCCCCGTCACCGGCCCGTCTGACTGAGTGCCTCGCAGGAAGCGGCTGCTCGAGCAACACATTTGGCACTTTAGGAAAGGAAGAAAGGAGAAGGAGAAGGGCGGGGGGCACATTAGTGATACCTGCCTTTCCCCCCCTTTGGCTCCCTTTTGAAGCCAAGGCAAGCAAGTGCAGGGGGGGCAGGAGCTCTGTCTAAGGAAATGAAGCTTTGGGGGGGGGTGTTGAGTTCCCCACTCTCCTCCTCCTCCTCCTCTTCCTCCCCGTGGCTTTTTTTCTGACAAGAGACTCTTTGCAGAGAGCCTGGGCTTTTCTCCTTCTTTTCCTCCTCTCTCCTGCCTCCCTCCCTCTCTCCCTCGCCTGCGAAGAGATGACAAAGGTTCCCAGTGGTGCGCTGGATGTGCGACGGGGTGCGGAGCGATCCCTGGGCTCCCATTCCCACCCCTGCTTGCCCGCCCCTCCTGCACAATCAGCCTTCGCAGGGTGCCAATGCACCCGCTCTACAGCTGTTCAGTGCAATTCACGCTGATTCCCTGCTGGCCGTAGGATGGTTGGGGTTGAAGGTAAGGGGAGAGGTGGGGGGGGCAAGCTGAAAAGGCTAGTAGGGAACAGGAAGGCTGGGCAATTGGCAACCACAGAGGAGAAGGAAGTGCCTTATGGCCTGGCAGAACCCACCTGCAAGATTGGCAGATGAGGTGGCAGAGTGCCATGGTGGCGCTAATTCTCTATCTCCAGATTTTTTACGTTTTACGGATTTTACGTTATACAAGGGACCACTGTAATTAAATATTCAATTTGATCTGTATTATGACCTTTATTAATTCCTGAAAAATCAGGACAAGGCTCCATGGTCCTCAAAACCATACAAATGCAGGAACAGGTGGTCATTTATTGGACAATTAAGAAAATATTTTAAAGAAAACACAAAAATTAAAGTGAGCTTTTGATGATAATTCATCTTCATAAGGTTGTGCACCAAGTTCTCATGGGTAGTTCTAAAAATATATGTTTATACTGGAGTCCCAAACATTTTATGGCCCCTATTTGGGGGCAGGTGTGGCTTAATAGATGAAGATAGCTGTAGTTTTGACCAAACCCCATTTCTAGAAAGACCTAAATTTGTCAGTCAGGTCTGACCATGTTTGTGGTTAGAATTAGGAAATGCATACATGACCCTAATCTTCCTCTATGTGAGACCAAAGGTTTTATATAGCAACTGACCAAACTAAAGATCCATAATGGACTTTCTCCACCAGTCTGAGCAATCATATAGACAGGACTAATAACACAAGTACTTTTTATATCATCCCACAATTCCCTCTTGCAAAACTGGGGTAGTATTAGACAGAGAGAGAAATGGAACCAATCATCTGAAAGGTATAGAGGTTTCTTGTCAAATGACCCAAAGGGTATAGAATAGAGATGGCATGAAATGAAAATATAGTAGTTCATTTGGTTTCATTTTGTTTTTCCTTCTGTTTTGTTACTAATAATTTTTTAAATAATTTTCAGAATGAAACAAAACAAAACAAAATGATTCATTATGCTATATAATGGCTCCCCTAGGTCCTATAGGCACCAAATGTTGGGAGTAGCTTCTTTGGACACTTCCATTTAAATTAGTATACTCCAAATGGGTCCCCGGGGAGAATTAATTAAGGGAAGCGCTTAATCACTCCCCCGTGGGGGGGGGGGCAATTAAGCACTTCTCTTAATAATTCCAAATGGTTTTCTCCTGGGAGCCCACTTTGGAGTTTAATAACTGAGACCCCTGGATCCCAAACCTCTCTAAATTTGGGGAGCTTAAAGGAAAGAGTCCAAAGAAGCTACCCACCAAATTTGGTTTGACTAGGATGAATTGTTTTGTTTCTAGAGGGGAAAGATTGTGTTTCATTTCATTTCATAATGAAACATCCTACCATTTTGTTTCATAATGAAATAATTCGTTATGTAACGAAACAACAAAATACCATTTCATTTTTCATCTCGTTCCCACCTCTATTATAGCAGTCTGGACAGAAGAGGTTGAGCCTTTGTATCACAGAATACATCTAACTGTATCTGATACCTTCTGCTAGCAGAATAAACTCGTTTCTTTGGAATTCACTGCATCATCACTCCTCTTTTTATGTCTGTTTGGAAGGAGCATAATAATTTTATTTTTCCAGGAAGGTGCTTTTGATAATTCTTTCTCACACAATGCTACAGGTATATCCCATTTTTAGATCCTTATCTTGGGATGTGCAACCTAAGGAAGAAAAGCTATATTAGACCAAAATCCCTACAACTTATTGCATGCATGTTTTCCAAATGATGACTCTCTGCATCTTGAAATAAACACAATGAAAGAGCTGAGAGTTAGCAATGATAGTCAAAGGAAACCAAGGTCAAAATCATCCATAAAATGTGAAAGAAAGACAGTGATGAAAGACAGGAACAAAAATTGAAATTTGAAATTTGTTGTCAAAGGAGAGCCTTACAAAAGCCCCAGACAGCCAGAAAGTCTGAAAAGTGGGAGTTCAATCAAGTCAAGTCTAAACTCTCATTGGAGCAAAAATGAATAAACTGAGGGTATCCCTCCATGCACATACTATATAATGAAAATACAGAACTCACCAGAGAAGGAAATGTGGCTGGCAAGGGGGGGCAGTAGGAAGAAAGGAAGATTTAACATGAGATAATCTATCGTCAGTAAAGGAAGCTACATCTGTTGGTTTGTAAGATTTGAACAGAGTATCCTGGAAAAGACAACAGTGTTAAAAAAGGAAGGCAGTAGGGAGAAAGGATGTTCTGAGCAGGGTTGTTCATATTATGTCATTTTGTAGGTTACTAACTCATATAGTCACCACACATCAGAAGTGATTTGATGGCACATAAAATATTTGGAGTGTGTCCCCCCCCCCTTTGTATAGTGACAAGATGAGTGGACTGTTAACTATGACTGATTATAGGTACCTTGAACATTAAGGTCATAGTACTCCATGAACATTAAGCAAGACAATCCCAACAAACAAACAAACAAAACAAAACAACTACAAAAAAGCAATTTTACAGCTTAAATGAGTGAGCTTCTGAAGACTTGTTCTCTATTCTATTTTTAAAATATATTTTAAAATATTTTTACAACCAGATACAGAACCTCCTTTCCAGTAGAATGTCTGTTTGGTGAGGGAGGAATTAAAATTTGGAAAAACTTAGATTATTTTTCTTCTAATGATGATGATGATGATGATGATGATGATGATGATGATGATGATGATGATGATGATGATGATGATGATGATGATGATGATGATGATTGACTACATAACATAAAGTCAATGAGAATGAAACTGGAATCTTGTTCCCAGCCCCCATACATACTTCCCCCCTCCACTATTGGAGTGCCTACTTTTTAATAATCAAATAGATTTCCATTGCTTCACTTGGTGTGGCAAACCAGAACTGGAGCTCATCTTGTCTTTTAGATTTTCAAAACCAAGGCTTTATTGATGAAGTGGAAAAAACACAGATAGCAGCCTCTCTCAGCTAGCTCCTTGCTGTTGTTTTTTCTTCTTGTCTTTAGTCACCAGCTGTGTTTATGCTATGGAAACAAACCTTTGAAGGAGGAGGAAGAGGAAGCTGAGGAGGAGAGGACATCAGAAGGGAAAGGAAGAGTGTAAGAAGGAGGCCCAGACACCAGGTATGGGAACGTGAGGAATGAGAATAGAGATGGGAATGAAACGAAAAAGAAATAGTGTTTTGATGTTTCATTAGGTAAAAAAAATTACTTTGTTATGTAACAAAATGGTAGGATGCATTTTGTTTTGTGTCATAGTGAAATGCCATTTCCCCCTCTTAAAAAATGCATCCTGGAGGAATCAATGGCAGGGGAGCTCAAGCTCTTCCCTGTAAGCACCCCAAATTTGGAAAGGATTGGGGAATAGGGAACTGAGTTATGAAGCTCCAAAGGGGGTACCCCTAGGGAAAAAAAATATTTCTAATTGAGCAAGAAGCCACTAATTGTTTGTGTGGGTGAGTGATTAGTGCCGCCGTGGCTTGGCTTCTGAATCCAATTAGAAATATTTTTTCCCCTGGGGCACCCCCTTTGTTTTGTTATGTTATGTACTCAAAATACAGGTCACAGCCATTTTTCAGCATGGAAATGGCAGGGTTGGCTTCCTCAAGTGCTTCTAGGTAAGCTCCCAAAATCTGGAAAGTTTTGGGAGTCAAGGGGCTGAGTTATTAAGCTCAAAGGGGGTGCCCACAGGAAATAATCATTAAGTGCTTGAGGGAGCTCCCCATGGGGAGCTTCCTCAAGTGTTTCCCTTAATTACAAAATGATTATTTCCTAGGGGCACTCCCTCTGAAGCTTAATAACTCAATCCCAGACCACTAAGTTTCAGGGGTTTACCTGGAATCGCTTGAGGAAGCTCCCATGCCATGTTGGTCATTTATGACCCAGGGAAGCATAGCATTTCATTTCATTTTGCTTTGTTTTGTAATGAAACTACTTTGATAATTCATTACAAATGAAACAAAGCAAAACTAGCACGGAAACAAAATGAAACGAAATGCTATTTTCTATTTCATGCTCATCTCTATTGGTAACTCATATAGTTAACAAGCTGCAAACAACACTCAGTTCCTCTCTTCTCTCTGATAACTCCTATGTGGTTGGCTGAAGTAAATTAACCCAGGGAAACCCAACTTCCTGAGTATGATTCACATTTTCCTACTGTATTGCTGTATCGTTAGTTAATCATATCAGATGAAAATCACAAGAAGTCAGGAGAGAGGGGGGGATTTAGAATTCAGGGATTGACAGTTTAAATGTCAGGGCTTGGCTAGGTAAACAGCATGTTAGGCTGCAGCATTCCAAGGTCTGATCAGGCAGGTTTAATCTCTGTATTTTCTTCAAGCCAGGCAATGGTCTTCAAAGAGCCAGGAGTGCTTTTCTTTGAGTTACTAGATCGCTGGATGCTTTAGGCATCTGGCTGTGGTGCCAAGAGTTGAGTGTTCAGTCCCCCCACTCTACGTTCTTGACATGAACTGGACTCAGTGATCCATAAGGTCCCTTCTAGCCCTGCAGATCTAAAATGATCATATTATTATATATTATCAATGGGCTAGTTAAATCACATATTAATTTTTTAAAAATTCCTTCTAAATTTGTATATGCTTTTTGACAAGGATGAAAAGCATTTCTTCTTATATCGTTGACAAAAATATTGTTCTCAATTAGATTTTTTCCATTTGTAGAAATGATTTTCATGTCAATTGCACAGGTATCCAGTTGTAAATGGCTACAAAAGCTTTTGCTCTGTTGCATAGACTGTTTAAGAAGTAGAAGCAGTTGACGAGTTTCTTGCATTTATGACCAACTTGCCCATCCTTTTATGCCTGTTGTGAGCTTACCTTTGCAAAAAGAAAATATACTATGTGAGAGACCCCCACACCCTCCATAATGAGAAGCTTAAAGGTGGTGCGGGTTGGCCCTTTATTAAGTCCACTGGAGTTCAGAACAGAAAAGGAAATGTTTCAGCATGGATCAGCCATGCCCCACTCCATCGGGATTTGAAGGAGGCTTGTTTTTCTCCGGAGATGGCCGTGCAGGATCTCAGCCTAACCTGTGGGAACACTTCTTTGGTACGTCTCTCACCACCACCACCACCAAAGTCTCTAGGGTTCCCAAAGTCATGGAATGTAAACCCAGGCTCTCATGTCTCAGTCCTCCTCAGTGCCCATGGGATTTTCCGGAGGGCAGGGAGTTACCTCCCTCCCTCCCTCTGGAGGCCAAAGAATGTCCTTGCAGATGAAACAAAACAGTCCTGATAAGCGTTATCAGTGGCTTCTCCCTTTGTCATTGGTCCGAAATGACAAGCTGCCTCAGGGAGGGACTGGGCCCAGGAGCTGGCTTCTGCCTCTCAGCTCCCTGGCTCCCAAGAACAGGTTGAACTCCCAGCAGGTACGCACCTTTGGCAGGCCTTGACTTGAGTCCTCACCTCCTTGATGTTTTCTGACCTGCCAGGCATCCTCCTTTAGGCTTTCAACAGCTTCATGCCAAACATCAATCTCCATCTCCTGCTCTCCTCCTGAGATGTCCTTTCTCTTCCTTATTTCTAGCCCTGCTAGAGTTCTCTCCCCCCTGGAGGTGTCTGATTTCTCCCTAATTGCTGACCACTCCAGCAGCTGCCTTCAGCTGTCTCGCACACATATTTCAGTACAGTTTAGCATATAGTCATTTTGCACAAATGTAGAAAACATAGCCAACATAAGTTCATTGTCTGATTTTTGTGCTGAACCTGAGAAGCTCATTAATGTATGTATTCATTTAAAATATCTTTACCCCAGCTTTTTCCTAGGAATCGACCTAAAGCAGCTTACATCATTAAGATGCAGCATTAGAGTAAACAACAGTAGATTATTCAAATATTAAATGAATTAATAAAAACATATTAGGAAGATTAGGTAACACACAACTAAGAGAGATTGAGAACCAACAAAATGCAAACCATCTCATTGTAAAACCTTTTTCTCAATAGTCACTAATGAAAAGCCTTCCTGAAAAGAAAGGCAACCCCACGCAAAGCATATTACAGCAACCCAGCCAGAATGTAACTAAGGCATGTGCCATCATATATGGGTCAGCCTCACCAGAAACAGGTGCAGCTGGTGTCCTGGTTTTACTCTGCAAAGGTACTCCTAGCTACCACCTCGACATTTAGGCTCAGAAACAAATCCACAAATACACCTAAACTACACATCTGGGGTTTTCAGAGGAAGTATATCTCCATCAAGTACAGACTGAGACCGTGTTCTTCAATCCACCTTACATTTGGAATAAGTTTCAGTTTATTCAGCCTGATCTAGTCCAGTGGCATCACTGGATTCCAAAACTCCAGACAACATATCCCAGCAGTTTCACATACATAGATGTTAATAATGTAAAGGACAAAACAGAATCTGGAGTAACACCACTGGCCAATGGAAAGGGTATTGATATTGAATGAGATCCCAACACCAACACCACCCAAGCAACAGGCTATTTGAAAGTATCAAGACAGTCTGTCTTGCTGAGAAAGAGAAATTGGATAAGAGTTCTTTGCATACCTAGTTTGCATGAACCAAGGAGCATATGTTCCTTTTCTTTAATGAGTTTAAGTGCAGCCCACTGCAAGATGCCTTCAGGACTTTGTCCTGTGGGATTGCCAGGAGGAAGAACTTGTGTGTGTGTTCGAGGCAATTTTAGGGAACAGCAGAAATTCTGAAGAAGAAAAAGGGTTTGGAAAACCACAGGAAAAGTCCATGAAAACATCAATTACAAAAAACAGTGGAAAACTAAAGCACAAATTTCCTTCTTTCAGCAGCAACTTGGAGGCCAGAGAATGAAAAACTGCACTCTCATTGAAGGCATTTTAGCAGCAGCCAGGCTTAAGAGGAAACCCTAACAATTAGTACAATGTTGGGGCCTTATATGCCACCATACTTTCTTTCTTTTTCTTTCTTTCTTTCTTTCTTTCTTTCTTTCTTTCTTTCTTTCTTTCTTTCTTTCTTTCTTTCTTTCTTCTTCTTCTTCTTCTTTTGAAATTTGCCTTTAATTGCATGGTTACCAAGATTGTTCCTAGTGCTTCTTTTCTACTTTCCCTTTCTTGATCAATAAATTATTGTCCATAAAGTAGTAGAAATAGGCATGGAAAGGAATTTTTAATTTGTTTTGTTATTTGTTGATCATTTCGTTAGCTAACAAAATGAATAATGATCCAACACAGCAAAGGAAAATGAATTGAAACAGAAATTTCCATTTTGTTTCATTTTGTTTTTCATTCCCTCCCCCTGTCTCCTACCTTGTCACTGCCTCCGCGCCTGGAACTCTTTTTTTTTTAGTGTGGACCCGGTCACTGGGGCAACGTGCTTGGCTCTGCACACATTAAAAAAACAACAACAACAAAGTGCTGGGCCTCCGGAGGTGGTGGTGTGGCGATTCACTGCCACCTTGCACAACTATGTTAGGGGCTCCAGAGGTGGTTGGTGAGGCCTCCCACTGCCCAGCATGGCCTCCCGCTATCTGGTGTGGCCACTGCCAGGGCCTTCCGGGCTGCCACCACTGGGATCGCCGCCACCACCACCACCGCCACCACCACCAGGATTGTCGCCACCACCACCACCACCGGGATTGCTGCTGCCACCACCATCCAGGTAAGCCGTACCAGTTCGGCTCGGTTTGGTTCGTATGAATTTTTGTTTTAAAAATTCATACGAACCGAACCAAGGGTGGGCCTGAAACAGAACAAACTGAACTATTGGTTTTCTGTTTCGTTCTCACCTCTATAAAGTAGTTTTTTAAATCTTCATATCATTTTAATCAAATTTTCAAAAAAGTGATTTTAGTGGGCAGTTTAAAATATATTCTCTGCAACTAGATTAATATTTATAATAGTTTTAAGTCGAATAGAATTGTATTAGATGAAGCTTTTACTGTACTCTTGCCCCACTCCGTGTGCTTTTTTGTTTATCACCCTTCAGTTACAAATCTTTGTTTTCCTCTCATTGCAGCTTCTATTTTTTGTTTTTGTTTTCTTTACTAAGGGAAATTCAAGAAAAAAGATGAAATACTTGCATACTGTTTTCTAATCTGAACACATCCCTAATAACTTTCCAAGAGAGTAACATTCTGTATAGGTCTCAGTGAATGCACTAGGAATTACTCCTGTATCAAGGGTACACTATTTTTAAGAGCAATTGCTTGAATTAAATTAAATGTACAATCCATATTCACAAGAACCAAACATTAGTTATTACACACAGAGACATACAAAATAATAGGAAAAGTAAGCAAGTTAGGTTCAGGGAATGTTTTTACCAGCATCTGTACACAGTAAAACTATCAAGTTGCAGTTACTTTTAGGCATAACAAATAACACCTAAATTAGTCAGGTGTAATCATTGTAGTCTATTCATTTTCAGATTTCCTTTTAAGGGAATTTTCAGAGATTTGTAATAGAAGTTTCCCGCTTTTTTAAATGAATCATGTTTTCTAAAATTTTTCAGTTCAAAGTAATTCTAAGCAGAATCTTCTGACAAATACAAATTGGTGAAGTTTCAGCATTTTTTTATTTGCAATTCATCAGGCTAAAGACTGGCCCCCAAGAAACCTAGAGATAACACATTTGGATAAAAGAATCCCCTGACCCTCCTCTATAATCCCTCCAAGATTGGTCTTCCCCAATACAGTTTCTGAAGGACATCTTCATAGCTTCCTATGTTAATTATCCACCCGACAAAGAAGTTTTAAACCACTTTTATCTCTGAAATTTACAACCGTCCAAAGTGGCCTCATTGCCAGATGATGTGATATAAAAATCCTATTATTATTATTATTATTATTATTATTATTATTATTATTATTATTATTATTATTATTATGCAACCCTCTTTAACAGGGTATCAGTAGCACTATCAGAAATAATAATAATAATAATAATAATAATAATAATAATAATAATAATAATAATAATAATAATAATAATAATAATAATAATAATAATAATAATAATAATAATAATAATGTGTGTGTGTGTGTGTGTGTGTGTGTGTGTGTGTGTGTGTGTGTGTGTGTTGTCATTTAGCACCCAATATCCATCAGTACACTGAATTACTGTACCATCTGTCTCGACCTGGTATACCAAGCCCCAGATAGACATGCCATCTGATGAAGGAGTCAAGGATCCACACAACGCTGCCTCCTCCCGAGGCTACTTCTGCTTGCTGCCTCATCCCAGTGGAGCATGATATATCATGCCCCTTTCCTTTCTTCTGTCCTAGTGGCTTGGTCTACAGTAATCTTTCCATTTGATGTTAAAACCGGAAGCCAGCACAATCTGTGAAGTCTGGAGGAAGTGGTACACCCTTTAAATTTGATGCACTGAGGTAGCGCACCAACTGTCCACTCTAGCTATGATTGTGGGCAAATGATGGAAGCAGCATGAAAGTGAGGGAAAGTTTTTCACCCAGACATAGAAATGTCATTGCAATATACCTGCTTGGTGTAAGAACTTATGTTCTGATAATGTGATTTCTGTTTGGGATTAGAAGAGGCAAAGAACTCTTATAAATCAGTTTTTGATTAAATGGGCAAAGAAGGTATCTGCTGAATTTTTCTATTTAGAAGTATTTGAGCAGAAGTGCAGTGCTTCATGGTTAACAACCCAGGAAGAGTTACACCAGGGCATAGGCCAGGGTGAATTAATGTAAATGTTTATGATTCCTTGCTGCACTTTCTCAGCATTTTAATAACCCTTCAGAAAAGGTTAAGTCAAATAATCTCATCCTGGATTGTCCTAGACTGCATGACTGCATGAGTCCATAATGTGACCTCCATCACTAGATAAATGACAAGGTCTCCATATTTCAAGGATGTTAATTGTTTTGGCCGTGTCCTTTTACCCCCTGTACTGACCCCTCACCATTCCTTTGAAAGCTGGTTTCATGTGAGAATAGAAAGCAAACAGATGGCAGTCCTGTTAGTGGATGTTGTTGCTAAACACTGGCAGGTAAGAACTGGTGTATAGTGACTTTAAAAGGGCTTTCAAGGTAAGTGGGATCTTTAAGAACTGGGTTTTACAGTTCCTCATCCCCAGTGAGTTTCCATGGCTGTACATGGACTCAAACACTAGTCTCCAGAGTCCTAGAGTTTATTGCCCTGTCCACTATACCACATGTGGAATATATATAAATAGGTAAATACTATGATTACATATTGGAACCAGAGATGAAAAGCAAAAGACACAATCATTCTTTCAGACAATTGTTTCATGCTAGCTGCTTTTCTGTTTGATTAACACATGAGTTTCTTTTCTTTGCCTTTTTATTTTGTTTATGGCATTTCTATGTGTGGAGGCACAACAAAAGTGGAAACAGAGAAATTCACACAAGGTTTTCAGGTCTTGTTGTTGACCTTTTCTAGGGTTTAGGAAATCAGCTCAGTTTGCTAGTACGGCTTCTTTTCATCACTCTTTCTGAAACCAGTATTCCAACAGACCTGTTTGTGTTAAAAAACAAACAAACAAACAAACAACCAAAAATCTTTTCAAATATCTGGTACTTGAGAAGATCTGGAGAGTGTTTTCCAAAATATTGTATTTTATAAGACTAGGCTGGTTTTTTGATAGCTACCTACCATATCTTACAATCATAGAATAATTGAGTTTGAAGGGGCCTGTAAGACCTGTAGTAAAAATAATAATAATAATAATAATAATAATAATAATAATAATAATAATAATAATAATAATAATAATAATAATAATAATAATAATAATAATAATAATAATAATAATAATAACAACAATAATTAGAGATGGGCACGACTTGAAAAAAAAATTTTCGAGTTGTCGTTAGTCGGGCCGGTTCCGTTTCGGCTCGTTTCTGTTTTTTGCGAAAATTTCCAAAAAATAGTCGGTTCGTTTTTTCATTTTTTCGTTGTCATTAGTACTGGTTTGGGGAGGGGGTAGCGGGCTCCTGGAGGGAGCTGCAGGAGTCAGCCAGAGCCACAAGTGACGGACTGGCAGACTCTTTGCACCCGCTGTGTCTCACGTACTTGCATGTAGTGCAATGCAAGTAGATCTGGCTTAGGGTTAAGACGGGTTAGCGCAACGGCTAGGGTTAGGCTAGTTACGGGTGAGGTTAGGGTGAGTATTGGGGTGCACCTCTGGGTGCCTCTCTGACCCACTTAGAAGGACAGTGTACTGGCGTATGGGTTAGGCTTAGGGTTCGGGTTTGGGCTACGATTAGTGGGCTGTTGATGCCCGATTGGCACATCCCAGAAGTCTCTGTGGTCAACCTGGCCAAGTGGCCATGCGATTGGTGGAAAATTTGCATGGTCTACTCCCATCATTGCAAATGTGCAGGTGTAATAAAATAAAATAAAATAAAATCAACGGAGACTTTTTTTTGCAAGAAAAACCCACTGCTGCTACTGTAAAAATTCAAGCATTTAAAATAGCTAATTTTCGCATGTTTCTGTGGTGCTTTGGTGGGGTTTTGGGCAACGATTTCAAAAAAAATATTGCGGTTGCCATTTTGGATCCCCCCCCCCACTGCATGGCAAATGGATGCGCCCTCCCAGCCTGGTACAGTCAGCAAAACCTGGCCATGCGATTGGTGGAATGGCTCTAAAACTTTGCATGGTCCACTCCCATGAGCCCATCATTGCGAATGCGCAGGTGTAAAAAAATAAAATAAAATAAAATAAAATAAAATCAACAGAGACTTTTTTGCAAGAAAAACCCACTGCTGCTACTGTAAAAATTCAAGCATTTAAAATAGCTAATTTCCGCATGTTTCTGTGGTGCTTTGGTGGGGTTTTGGGCAACATTTTCAAAAAAAATATTGCGGTCGCCATTTTGGATCCCCCCCACCACATGGCAAATGGATGCTCCCTCCCAGCCTGGTACCAGCAGCGCAGCAATAGCAATAGCCAAGGAGAGGGGGCGGGGAAACCCCTCCCCCAAATAAAACAGCCTTCTGGCCTGGTAGGTGCCCTCAGACAGTTTTCGCCTACTTTTAGGGCCGGGAATCGGGGTTTTTTTTAAACTTTTAAAAACTTTTTTCTGTGCCGCTTGGCATTGTGCGATGCAAGTAACGAGCACGACAAATCAGACCAAATTGTTCGTTCGTCGGTTCGAGCTCGAATTCTGGTGGAGTAATTCCCGTTTCCGTTTCCGTAGAGTAACGGATACGAGTAACGGAAATGGAAACAGGAATACCGCTAAGTCGTGCCCATCTCTAATAATAATAATAATAATAATAATAATAATAATAATAATAATAATAATAATAATAATAATAATAATAATAATAATAATAATAATAATAATAATAATAGTAATAGGGGGTCTATTTCACCAGCTTCCCATATTCTTTATCATTATACAGTTCACTTAGGACTTTGGGAAATTTTTGTTTTTTTGATTGTTTTTGGTAGGAATTTGAATGGAGAGAACTTGACAGTGGCAGAAAAAAAGAATGTGGGTTAAACCTAATTTTCCATCTAGTATTATAGATTTGTATCTTTAACACTTGAAAGACTAGGCTTGAGGACTTATTCTTTCAACCATTTTGATGCTGAACTTCTCCCCACTCCCATCTGAAGGTCCTTAAGACCTATATGGCAGGCAGCTACAACATGGTCCACTTCACACTTGAAAGTGAATTTGTGTGACAAGGAACTTCAGGTACAGGGAGGCCTACATTGACCATTCAACTACACCCCCTTGTCTGTCCTTGCATGAATGAAACCCGGAGAAATTAATGAAAATATTAAAAAGTGAAGAGAAATTTCAAAAACAGTTGGGGCACACTTCCAGGCCAGTTCATCCCCAAACACTTTAGTTTGACCTGACTAAGCAGTTCCTTTAGAGATTTCCCCCAAAACAGCCAAAATTGGAGCAAAAACTCAATTGGACATTTGAGGCAGAAACAGTTACACAACAAAACCATAAGAAAATAAGCTAGCTAAACTGTTCTAATACTTAAATCCTAGCATAGTGTCTCCATAGTTTCAGAGCATACATGAAATGCATTCCTTCCAGCAGGGTAGCAATTGAATACAGCAGTCTCCAAAGAGATAACTAAGCCAACTGAAGTAGCTTCTGTCCCCATTGTTCTACCCAAAGTTTTAGCTTCCATAGTCTTCCAGAGAATTTTCCAGTTACTGGTGGGCATTTCCCCTTCTCTCTGCCTACTCATCCCAGGCATTGACTATAAAGCTGGAGTTCCCTCCCACAAATCCCCCATTTCCCCAATCCCTAGACATTGTGCATCATTTTGAAAACTTTCATAGAGTGAATTTGGCCAGTGAAAAGCTACCAACAGTATCAAAACATATATTCAAAATGGGACGAACTAATATCAAAGTGCAGGATAAAGAAAAAAGAAGAATATTTTCCATTTTCAAATATCATTCCCTTTAATGATCGTTCTTCTTTCAAGATACCTGATGTGTTACTTTTTTTTCTAAGAAAAGACTGCTCTCTCTCTTTGATCATATTAGTTGTGATTTAAAAACAAAAATCCAATTCTATGACATGGTGACCAGAACTCTACAAAGCATTCCAAATTTGGCTGTGCCATAGATTTACATAAACATGTTATGATGTGTCTTATCATAACTCTATATTGGATCTACAAAGTCTCTCTGCATTGAGAGAATCCTTCGCAATCCTTGAAGTATGTGTTTTATGTGCCAGTGTCTGTCTTGTTGTGCTCCAGTAATGCACGTAATTAAAAGGAGTCACCCAGCTCTGACACATATGCCAGGCTGAAATTCATAATCCTATAGGGCCTGTAGGCAAATAACAGCATTTTTCTCCTCCTCTTATCAACCTCATGCCCTTGGTGTTATTGGTTATATAACTAGAATGAAAACTGGAAAGGTTCTTTACAGCATACAAGGGTTGGAATTTGCAATATACATAATTCTCTGTTTAGATCAGCTTAAATAGTTCAAAATCTCTTGGTGATCTATTACTTTCCAATATAAACCAACTCTGCATTATTATGATTTTAATTGTAAGTAATGGATGCAAATAGAAAACACCTTTTTATTGAAATAAAACTCATGAATTGTTAAAATGATGTTTCTTTTAACAGTTTCATGGCAAAACTGAAACAGCTTGAAAATCAAGAAAAAACAACAAAGATTCTAGAACTCTCCATTTGTTGTTGGAATTGTTATTTTAACTCCCCCCAGGAGCATTTACTTTATTTGTTTCCTTTGTTACTTTAAAAAAATAGTTTTGGCATATTCCACATGGAGTTGCCAGGAGGTGTCAGCAGTGAGCATGGTTTTTCCATTCCACTGCATTTGTGCAACACTGAGAGGCACTATTTCTTGTTGCAAATGTGCATTTCAGCAACCTACCGATCAGCCTCACTGAAATACATCCAACTTAAGAACATAAGAAGAGCCAAGCTGGATCAGGCCAAAGGTCCAACTAGTTCATCTTTCTGTATCTCACGGTGGCCCCACCAAATGTGGCTGGAAGTGCATGAGATTTGATATCTGTCTCCTGACAGGTATCCTGAGTGGCATCCTTGAAGTACCCTGGTTTTAAGCCAGGAGATTACGCATCTCCATCATGGTTTGTAACCTGTGACGGACTTTTTCTCCAGGAATCTGTCCAATCCCCTTTTGAAGGCATCCAGGCCAGATGCCATTACCACATCTTGTGGCAGGGAGTTCCACAGATTAACAACACACTGGGTAAAAAAAAAATCTTTGCTCTGTTCTCACTCTCCCACAGTTTGAGTGGATGTCCCCTAGTTCTGGTAGAAGAGTGTCCCTCTATCCACTTTACTCATGTCCTGCATTATTTTGTACATCTCAATCATATCTCCCTCAGGCGCCTTTTTCCAGACTAAAGAGCCCCATCTGTTTTAGCCTTTCCTCATAAGGGAGGTCCCCCAGCCCAGTAATCACTGTCTTTTTTGAGATGTGGTGATCAAAACTGTACACAATACTCCAGGTGTGGCCTTACTATCGTTTTTTACAATGGCATTATAATGTTGGCTGTTTTATTTTCAATCCCCTTTTTGATAATCCCTAGCATGGAATTGGCCTTCTTCACCACTGCCACACACTGGGTAGACAACTTCATTGAGCTGTCCACCAACACACCAAGATCTCTTTCCTGATCTGTCATGGATAGCTCAGAGCCCATGAGTTGATAGATAAAGTTTGGATTTTTTTGCCCCAATATGCATTACTTTACATTTTCCTACATTGAAATGCATTTGCCATTTGGCAGCCCATTTCCCCAGTTGGAGAGATCCTTCTGGAGCTCTTCACAATCTTCTCTGGTTTTTACCACACTGAAAAGTTTTGTGTCATCTGCAAACTTGGCCACCTCACTGTTTATCCCTGTCTCCAGGTCATTTATGAACAGATTGAAAAGCACTGGTCCCAGGACAGATCCCTGGAGCACATCGCTTTTCAACTCTCTCCATTGTGAAAATTTCCCATTGACATCTACACTTTGTTTCTTGGATCTCAGCCAGTTCTAAATCCATACAAGGATCTACCCTCTTATCCCTTGACTGTGCAATTTTCTCAGCAGCCTTTGGTGAGGGACTGTGTCAAAGGCCTTCTGAAAATCACAATAGAAAATATCCACCAGTTCATCCAAATCCACATGCCTGTTGACCTTTTCAAAGAATTAGGAAATATTTTCCAGGAAAGACTTACCCTCACAGAAGCCATGCTGACCTTCCCTCAGCAAGGTTTGTTCTTCTATGTGTTTTAAGATTTCCTCTTAGGTGAGGCTTTCCACCATCTTCCCTGGGATAGACATAAGACTAACTGGCCTGTAGTTTCCTGGGACCCCCTCCTTGCTTTTTAAAAAAATTGATGTGACATCCGCTATCCTCCAGTTCTCCGGCACTGTGGCCGTTTTAAGAGACAAGTTGCATATTACCGTTAAGAGACCCGCAATTTCATTTCTCAGTTCCTTAATTACCCTTGGGTGGATGCCATCTGGGTCTGGTGACTTATTGGTCTTCAATTTATAAATTAAACATAAAACATCCTCTCTTTTAACCTGTATTTGATTTAATTCTTTAGTCAAGAACAGCAGAAATCTTTAATTCGGGCTGCGGAATCTGCCCAAAGCCTTCTGTCGTGGAGACAGATGCAAAGAACTCATTTGATTTCTCTGCAATTTCCAAGTCCTTCTTCACCTTCCCTTTTCCTCCCTCACCACCCAGAGGGCCAACTGGTTCTCTGGCAGGTTTTCTACTTTTAACATGTTTAAAGAACCTTTTATTATTACCCTTTATATCACTTGCCATACATTCCTCAAAGTCTTTCTTTGCCTCTTATTGCCTTCTCACATTTACATTTAAGAGTTTGTGTTCCTTTTTATTTTCCTCATTTGGGGAGGATTTCCATTTACAGAAAGACCTCTCCTTGCACTTTTGAGCCTCTCTAATTCCACTCATTAACCATGCCGGCACCTTCTTGGACTTAGATGAGCTCTTCTTTCTTTGTGGTATGCACTTGTACTGGGCCTCTACTACCATTGTTTTAAACAGGTTCCATGCACTCTGGAGAGATTGGATTATTTTTACCTTCCCTTTCAATTTCCTTCTAACTCAGGCATGTCCAAACTTTGGCCCTCCTGATGTTTTGGACTGCAACTCCCAGAATTCTAAGCTTAGATTGCCAATGGCAAAGGACTGTGGGAGTAGCTGTCCAAAACATCTGGAGGGGTGAAGTTTGGACATACCTGTTCTAACTAGTTTCTTCATCGGAGGGAAGTCCGCCCTTTGAAAATCAAGGTTTTTTGTCTGATTTGCTTGACATTCTTCCCCCCAACATGCATGACATTGTCACTCAAAGAGGCTCAGAGATATTCACATCCATGACCAGGTTCTGAGTATCACACAGTATTAGATCCAGAGTTTCCTGTTCTGAGGTGGGTTCCATGACAATTTGCTCTAAGTCACAGTCATTCAGCATGTCATGAAACCTGGTTTCTCTTTCTTGTCCCAAGCTTGCATTGGCCCAGTCAATGTGGGGATAATTGAAGTCCCCCATGATTACTATCCTGTCCCTCTTAGATACTTCCATGATTTGTCTCTTCATTTCAAGTTCCCCATCAAGTTTTTGATCTGGTGGATGATAACACACACCCTCCACTATCACATCATTCATTGGACCTGGTAGTTTAACCCACAGTGATTCTATGGTGGAGTCAGACCCACTTTCAATCTCCATTCTGTTGGATTTCACACCTTCTTTGACATAGATGGCCACTCCATCTCCAGCCTGCCCCTATCTGTCCCTTCGATAGAGTTTATAACCTGGGATTGCGATATCCCACTGGTTCTCCGCATTTCACCAGGTTTGTGTTATGGCTATTATATCAATGTTCTCCCTAGCTACCAAATGTTCAAGTTTTCCCATCCTTGCTTGGAGGCTTCAACCAAGCATTTGCATAGAAGCACCCCCTACATTGGGTCCCCCAAGAGCGGCTGCTTCTTTGTTCTCTCCCCCTGCCACAGCTTTTAATTTCAGTAGACTAACTACCACATCCCAATATTCTTCCAGTGCTAATACTTACTATGTCATCACTTTGTGGTTCTCTATCCTCTCCAACCTTGTTTCACGGGGATAAGGTGTTCCGAATTGGATGTCACTTAGCTCCTTTCGGCTTCCCCCCCGTTTGCTTCCATTCATCAGCTCTGATACTCCATGCCATTTTTCACTGGTTGCCTTGAACAATGGCAAACCCACCCACCCACCCAGTGTTCTATTCATTTTTTAATGTTATTAACTCTTCTGAAGTCCAGGTGTATCTTCACTTTGCAAAGTGTTTCCTTTATGGTTCCGAAATTAAAAATCTGGAAAAACAATCAAGCAGTAATCATGCTTAATATTCCATTTCTCTACTGGTTTATTAAAAAAATCCTCATACTGTAATTATTACAATACTTTCTCAAACTAGGTTAAACAAATTTTGTTCCTAAACATGCACAGTAGTTATATTTGCAAAAGGTGTGAATTTTGTTAACTAAGCATTGGACAGCAGGATGTTGACATGCTATTCTTTGCAGTTTGAGTACTTGAAAATCAGGCAATGTTTCCAAATGGAGTGGATGTCAGGAAGTTCCACAGGTAAACAGTGAAACTTGTCTCCCATCCTGCAACCCCCTTTTGTGTATTGGAGAATTGAAGCAAGAGCCTTGCATAGGCAAATAGCAGCAACAGATTAATAAATGTGAGGAGAACTGCACTCTGGATGTTTACACAGACTGCAAAGTGGGGGTATGGATGACTTCACCTCCCAAACTCTTAATCCACATCCATCAATATGCCCTGGATTATAACATGAAGTGATATTCAAGCATTCTGCTTCCTAAGATTAACCTGTGTTGCTCACTGCTTACTGATCTTATATCTGACTTCTTCCTCATCAGTTGTCCAAATGGGGGGGGGGGGAGGAATATTGTCATGGCTTTCAACCATGAATGACTAAAGGCTCGGCAAATCTTACCTTTATTTGTGTGTGCAACCAATCACAAAACCACCTTGTGCAAGGTACCTTGCATCTTAGTTGCATAAGAGATGCACACAAGTGTCATTGTAAAAAATAATACCAAACAAACTGATCTATAGTTATATTTGCAGAAGCTGGGAAATAGTCTACTTAAGATTCTGACACCTGGATGTCGGCTACCCATTCTTTTACTATTAAATATGGAGAAAGAAATGATGGGGAAAACTGGAAGGCGGCAAGACAAGAGGAAGAGCAACCATGAGATGGACTCATTCCCCAACAGAATCCACTAATATCTGAGAAGTAGTAAAGAGACATACCCTAAGGAAAAATCATTTACATTTTTGGGGTCACACAGTGAACCTACAATCTTATTAATTGAGACTATCGAAGCAGGTGGATTTTTTAAAGAGACCATCACTGCTACTACCAATTTAAGTTGGTTATGTTCATGCATAGTTCATGTGTATGATGATAAAATGTCAGTTCTTAATTCCCCAGCCCAACACAACCACTGCCCTGGGAGTTTTGCAAGGTAAACTTTCCATCTGTCAAAATGAGTGTGGAGCCTTTCTCTGGCTTTACCCCTCATCCTTTTGGTTGTATTGTCTAGCCTTTCTTAAATATTCCTTCCTACCATCTTTCCCTTCCTCTCAATTTAATTTTTTTGTTTGTGTGATGACCTTTCACTGCCTTTGGAGTTCTCACAACACATCCCTCATTCATCCCTCATTCGTCCCTTGAATCACCAGGAGAGAATTCTACTATGAGGTGGTTTTCACCTCCTTTATAATCAACAGAACAGGGTTTGTTGGTATAAAAAATTCCTCAAAATATTACATCTTGTGGAAACAAGCTCACAGCATTTTGTCATGTATATGGTGCAGTCATTATGGGAGTAAATAGCATGTCAAAGGAACATCAGTTGGTCGGGAATCACTGCGCTGTGGGACTCGTGTGATCATATAGCTTTCATTGTAAACAAACACTTCCTGAATTATAACATTTAGCTACACAATTTTGAAACCATGAATTTGTTAAAATAATTACTTTTGAAAGTTAATAAATGGAAAGAAGCAAACAAATGATCGACAAACTGAAAAATACAGCTGTAGCTCATAGCACTCCATACCCCCCCCCAAGATTACAATCAGAATTAGTGCATCTCTCATGGCAATGAACATTAGGGGGGAAAGTACTACCCCAATGGCGGACCTGCATCTTCCCACAAATCCTTGACCACTTCTTTTCCTTTGAAGCTGCAGCGTGTTAGATAGGAGAGGCACACTATGAGAGGACTCAGGGCAGGCAGAGAGGCCATGTGATGCCTGCATTACCCATTATCTATGCTGTAAATCTGTCAAGCCTGAGAGGGCAGGGATGATGCTTAAAATAAAAGAAATGGCAATGTGTTCCCTTCAGTACAATTTTCTTTTCAGATTCTAAGCACGGCTTTGTCACTGTCAAATACAGCAGAGTGTAGCGAGATTAGCCTTGCTTGCGGATCTGTACATGGGTCACAGTGTCCCAAAGCCATAGTTTCCACCTAGAGGCATTTTTTAAATTGAACTACCAAGTCTGACTGCTGCTGGCTACTGAGGGTTTTTATTTGGAGGGGGGGTTTCCACACAGTAAGCCAGTAAGGTTAACTCCTTCACTATGTGAAGCCTCTGGGCATACACAGAGTGGAAGACAAAATGACTGCCAGAAACTCAACCAAACACACACACATGACAAAGAGCCAGATGTTTGGTTAAGAAGTGTGGAACGTGCACAGAAAGCTGTATTGGGAATCTGGAAGTAGTGTCAGAGGATGAAAAGATTAAGCCTTCATGGTACTAGTGGGGTATCTAAAGGAGGGTCAGAGGTTGAGAAGCAGCTGTGAAGAGAGCAGGATTTAGTTAAGAGTAGTAGCAGTGGACAGGTTAATCCTTCTGTCAAATACATTTACTAGTGAGATCCTAGACTGTTTTTTTCCACTCCTTCAATGCTTTTGGGATCTGAAAATGATGCATTCTTATTCATATAGCCTAATCTCCTGATGGGGAAGGGGACGAGTCATTCTGGGTTATTTAAAATGGAATGCCCTTGTGGGTTTGGATACCTTTTGCAAAGAGGAGCTGGAGAATATGGGACTGAAAAGGTAAGAATGGTTACTACTACTACCCATTTGTGTGGTTATTTATTACTCAGAGAGCTCCTATCATCATCATCATCATCATCATCATCATCATCATCATCATCATCATCATCATCATCATCATCATCATGTTCTTCTTCTTCTTCTGCTGCTGCTGCTGCAGCAAAAGCATCACTTAAATAATAGTATATTTGAGGAATAAAGGAAGACAGGTGGTCTTTCCCTAAAGGCATCTAGTTGCTGCTAAAGGTGAACCATCCCTGAACCATTTCACCTTTCAGTGTCTGGAAGTTGAGTCATGGCTACTGGACTTCTTTTTTGAGAGATAGAAGTGTTTTGCTGCTCATCCAAACCGCTTCCTCAATCTGAATACAGCTAGTGCGAGTCCTCCATCTTATAGTCAGTCAGCTTTGACCTCTTGTCACCTTGGTCTGAATTAGGCTCATAAGATGAACAATGGCCTGAATAGGCTCGTTAGGGAGACATCAGAGTCTCCACTGACTCTTAGGATGGACTTGGGGCAGTCAGACTCTCTTGGCTTGACCAGGGCTGCTGGGAAAGAGGGCAAGGAGGAGAAATAGAAGAGTCAAATATGTTGTTGTTGCATATGTGTGTGTGTGTGTGTGTGTGTGAGAGAGAGAGAGAGAGAGAGAGAGAGAGAGAGAGAGAGAGAGAGAGAGAGAGAGAGAGAGAGAGAGAGAATCATTCTACTTTTGATGAGATAAGCATTTGGTCCTCCAGGGAGAAAATAAAACATGACTGATCTGGAGAGAGAGAGGCGGTTACTTCACATACCTCTCGCTGCTGTTTGTGGCTCCACTGTGGCTCCATTCGATGGAACGGTGCCTCACGTCCCTCTGGGGTCACTGCGTGGTCCTGAAGTACGCTCCAAGCGGGCTGACAGATTCCCTTCCTGGACCTCGGGAATCTGATCAATCTGCTTCTTGATGCGAATTGGTTGATCGTGAGGTTCCTGTTGATCCGAGTTGTAAAACCGTACCAACCATTAAAAAGTTCCTCCTTTCTGTTAGCCAGCCTCAGAACACCGAAATGTCGACGTGTCGATATTCCAGCTTTCCTGATCAGCTTTCTTTGCACTTTTTCCGCTTCTCACCTTCAAAAGCGTCATGAATGTTGTTGTCCCGATTCCCCCTTGTTCCTTCCCGGCAGATGGCGCTCCCGCGGGTCGCTAAAACCCCCCACTTATGTGTTCCTTCAGTGACAACCATGCAGTGGCAATGTGGTGCATTTTACCTTTTTGGTAGTACTTGGGTCTCTGTTGCCTACCCCCTATGACGATGCTTCCTTTTTTGTCCCGTCCTGTTACTCCAGCAGTCCACTACGGATTTTTCAGTTTGCCATTCTACATGCATTAAACATTCTGTACTCTTGCCTGGTTTTCTATAGGCTTGCAATTGTCGTTTTGGAAGTGGGTAAACCCTCCTTTCGAGGGACCCATGCAATCTTAAACATATGAGTTTCCTGACACTGTGCACGTCACCGTTTCCTGCTTCTGTGCACGGCACTGGCTCACTGTGTTGCAGAACTCAGACCAAGATGTGATATACAGGGTAATAAATGTCAAGCCCCGCACACAGAACACACAGCAAGCCAAGTTCAGTTCTTTGCCAGGAACTTTAGTTGTAATCCAGATAAAGTACAAAGTACAGTCTGAGTCAATCCAGAATAACTTACAGAGCCAAATGCCAAGTTCAAGGGAAACAGAGAAACGTCGTAGTCAGGAAGCCGGTCCAAGGTCAGGAAACAAAGTCAGGATAACACACAGGAATGTGGTGGCAAGGTAAGTGACGCGTTGCTCCCACAGAGGGTTCAGGGTAAACTTGCTAGCTTTATCCTAAAACAGGGAGCACACCCATATCTCTGGCAAGGCTCCTGCTAGAACTCAGGGCTTTCAGATCTAATTTTACGCCTATCATTAAAGATCCTTTCCCTAGCTCTCCTGTTAGTACTCCTTTGCAGGAGCCTGCTCCTAGCCCTTATAGGAGGAGGAGAAGTGCCCTCAGCTGCGTCCTCAGACTCAGCTGCCTGCTGAGTTGAACTAAAAGGCTCCTCCTGCTGCTCTCCAGCATTTAACCCTTCACATTCGGGTTCCATGACAGGCAGGGTCCTGGCAATAAAGGCCGTACCGGTCAGAATGGCGTCCCCCAAGAAATTTGTGCTTGTAAATCGGAAGATGTCATTTCCCCTTTGCACATTTAAACTGGAGCAACCAAACTGCCTTCTTGTTTGTTCTCAAGGTTTCTCGTTCACCTTCTAATGTACGTTTGCAGATTGCAAATCCAATGCCATGCAAGGCATCGCACAGCGGAGGCACACATAAATCAGTTGAAGTACTGATCTATATGTGCCCAAACTCATATTTTGTCTCACCCACTGTTAGAGTACCAAGCCACACAGCTCTGCTGCATAAATACCGTGGTCGGAATGCACACTCAAAAACCTATAGCAATAGTAATCCCCCTTTCCCCCTGTGCGCACTTGTACTGCATTCTTTCACTATAAACCGTTCCCTGTCATGCTGCTGCCAACGGGAAGTTCAAGCGCTATATTCTCAATTGCCGACACTTTTGAAACTATTGCTACTTACGGTATAATCATAAACTCTGGGGCGCTTTCATTTGGGGGATCTCAAACCGTTCTTATAAATCATAGGATAGTAATAAATACCTATAATATAGTTAACATTTCATTTTGTTTGATCACTTAGGCGATCAATGACCGTTTTTATCTTAGGAAACTGCAAATGTCCTCTGTGCACGTGCAGAGTGCAGCACATTATTCTGACCACTCAGCCAGGTGTACCGCCGGCTTCCGACCAACTTATAAGCCATTAATTGCACCAGGAGGGTTTAATAATCCATTTTTACAAATGGCAACACTTCTTCATGTGTGACAGTTTAAAAAACAGTGATCTTGCCGTACTTTCCTATGCTTCCAGCGCACTGGCAATTGGCTTGTAAAGTTCTGCCGTTTCCCCGTGCTGCTCTGCTTTCCCTTAGGTTTTCAAGGGGGGAGGGAGAAATTTGTACAGCTACGCTTTTGTAATCAGTATGCAGTTGCCTTCTTGGACTTCCTCTGCCTACGAAGTTCCCCAAGTGGGCGATAGAAAACAGTTTACTACCCCCGCATGTCTCCCTCCCCCCACTCACATCGTGAGATGGGCTGTCGTAACAATTGACCCACTGAAACAGGCAGCGGGCAGCAGGAGATTTTGAAATGCATGCGTGAGGCAAGTGACAGTCGTTGGCCAATTTTCCGGTTTGTCCTCCATGATTATAAAAACAGTGCAATGGAGTTATTTCTCGAAACCATGACACAAATTTATTTCTTCGCAGGTTATCCTCCTGCAAGCAAAGTGCAATATATATGGCTGTTTTTTAACCCCTGGGGAACAACTTCTGGGTATTCAGCTTTCCTGAATATCAGTAGGAGTACTGTCCCCTCTGTTTTGCAAATGAACTTCTGACCTCTGCTAGCTGCAGAGTAGAAAAATAACAGCTAGCCTGATCTTATCATGCTGACCCTTCCTGCCTGGCCGAGAGGGTGGGGAAAAAGCAATTTACACCTAGCCACAAATATCTATTCCCTTTCTCTTCAAATCTTCAGGGCTTGTGCATCTAATGACAAAAAAATGCCTTGTTCTGTGCAGAACAAGGCAGAAACAAAGCAGGTTCTATATGCGATCATTTCAGGGCTAAGTTCTTAAGCAGCCTGTAACCTTCAAAATATTAATAGTTCCCTCCCTACACCAACAGTTTGAATGCTTCTTTGTTTAAAAGAAGACCTTCAAATTCCTTCAATGGTTCTTATTTGTAACATTAAAAGAAAAGACTTGAAAGTTCTGCAGAACTCTGCACACAGAAAGACAACAGAGCCAACATGTGTGCACACCTGCCACCTCACTAATTGACCCTGCTCTGTGATTGGTCAGGTAATTGACCTTTTTTCCAGGGCATCAGGACTGAACTTTTTGCTCACTCTGGAGCTTTAGGGCCATCGGGTACCACTCTGTTTTTGGTTCCCTAAGCACAGAGTCAGGAAAAATCCTATTTTTAAATGCGAAAATGGCTGACCAAATGGGGAGATTCTGGACCGCACATAAGATCAGATCTTTTCTTCAGATCTTAATAGACCATAACTTCGGGCCGGTCCTGTTCATTAAAAATCTTTACTGCTGTCAGATGAATACTTAAGAAGTCTACCCAGAATGCCCACTATTGGGGAGCCGTATTTGGTGCTAACGGTTCATTAGGAACTCCATTACAGGCTTGACTATTTACCATTGAGGGGCTGTTCTGAAGAATTCATACTGATTGAACATTATATTACCTTGTGTGCTTTCCCTTTCATGTGGTTTAAGAAGCAGAAACTTGTACTGTACATTACTGTTTTGAAGAAAGGGAAAAAGGTGCCTGAATAAGACCATACCCCCCCCCACACACAGCAGTTCCCCGGGTGTTTCATGCTGCAATCTGCTCCTGCTCCTGTGTACCTTGGCTTATAGTTCCGCAGTTTTGTGTATATCAACAATAAGCAGATTTAAGTATACCTATTGGTACTGTTTCCTCAAAATCAATAACTGTCTGGTTATGTGGCAACGGTACTGCACTACAAAACCAACAGTATAAATTATGTGATATATCTAATGGTTCATAGTAATTATCTTACTAATGTTGTTTTAGGAGCTGGGCCCACCCAAGACGTTGGCCTAAGGCACATGGCCCGTATTTGACTAGTACCTGGTGCGAATGCTGCCATTCAGAACACTCCTGAGCAGCAGGAAGGAGGCAATGTTGAGGAAGGGGACGGAGAAGACCAGGAAGAGCATGGTATGTTTGCATAACTCATCACAATGGCATGCTTGTCCCAGGGATTGCTTGGATGCTAAGGACTGCTGATGTGGAACCCTTCTAACCCTCTATTTTGCCCTGCAATTATCCCTTATTGAGATACTGGGGGGGGGGTTTCCAAAATAAAGAACTGGCGATATGTGTATCTAACGAGAACCTCTTTACCAAAATACAAAAAGACAGTGCTGTGCTTTGCTGGGTGTTGATGCAGAAATAGAGTACTAATCCATACTAACCTTTTCAGATGTAGCCCCGGGCATGGATGTAATGCAGATGGGTGTGTGTCACCATGAGCTGGAACATGTTATTGCTCTACTTCAAGACCTGGCACAGAGAGGTAGGATATACCAAACATCCTCTCCATGTAACTTAATCCACATGGATCCTATCCCGTGATTCCAGAACTGTTACTACAAAGTACCGAGGCAGTAATGCTATGTATTAGAGTAGGTTGTAAAGCAGCTCAAGTTTGTATTATTTTAAAGGAACGACACATAAGCAGAGCAAAATAGTGGCCCCCTAAAGTAGAAATCAATGAAAATGGGCTGTCTTGTGATACTTGTGCACCCACTCAAGGTAACTATTACTTACATTAATCATGTACTCCACCGTAGTTGCCGCCATTGAGGAGGAGCTTGCCAACCTGCGGAGGCAGATGAACCGCCGCCGGAGGCGTCGCTAAAATGCAGTCCTCTGTGGAAATCAGCACCTTTTCCAGTTTAATGATATTTGCACTGTGACAGACAAAAAGTACTTACCTTTTTTTATTTTTAGCACTGTTTCATGCCAAGGTTTATTATTACATGATGGCAACAGAAGTATATTTATATATTGTTGTTTATGACAATTGTTTGTTATGGCTGAAAAACGAAGCCTTTTGTATTTTTTTTAATTTTATTATGCTTGTAAAAATTGTATTAAAGAACATTTTTGTACTAAACCAGGCATCCCTTTGTACTGCACTCCATTTGGTTGATTGTGTACGTGGCATGCACTAAATTGGGCCCTCATCACTAAGGAGAAAAAATTTGTTTTTCTTCCTCAACCGCTTTACAGGAGTCTTCAGCACATCTGTAGTTTTCTCCTCAGCCTCTGGTTTTACAATGAGGTAAGGTGATGGTGTCAGTTCACCTTTGCTGGGCACAGGTGCACTACCTGTTGGCTGTGGAAAGTCTGGGGCTCCACTATTCAGTACTGCACATTCTGTGGATTTTACCGGTTGACCACTGGGTGTGCTATGGGTCACCTCGGAAGTACAGCCGCTACTGCTTAGCAAGGATTCTGATTCCAATAGAGACTGTGAGCAATCACCCTCCAAATCACTACCAGTTTCATTCTCAGAAACTTGATTTTGAACAGAATCTGAATCTGTATCACTGGCACTAGCTTGAGAAGTGTTCCGGTGGTCTGCAATCCGTGCATTCCGGATGTTTCCTAGCTTGATTTTCTTTGATACCTCCTTCCTTTTTAACTCATCTGAGGCACAGGTTTTGGAAGAAATCCCGGAGCAGTCACAGGAAGTTGATATAATGTAGTCTGTAAGTTTCTCAAGTGATCTCGATGCTACCCTTAGGTTGAAATCACCTCGTTGTGGAACCATTTCTCCGCCTCATCACGTGCATTTTGCCTCAAGTTGTTACTTTCTGTGTTCTTCTGCACCCAGTTCACAAAACCAGACAGGATATTATCCAGGCGAGCAGCTGCACTTGCTCTCTGTTTCCTCTTCCGCAGCATTGTGAGCCTTCTGGCTGGGTCCAAGGTTGCTTCATAATTGGTAGTTTCCAAGGGATCTAAGTGAATTACAAAAATAAAATTAGGTGACAGACGGATTGCACTAGAATTCCAAAAGAGAAAGAAGTTTCTGCATGGTTAATACATAACACTACACTGCAGTGATAAACTTCTCAGGAGGTGTTGACAAGGTTCACATAAGGACAACGCATGGCAGTTAAACAAGAGAGAGACTTAAATGTTGCACTCTAAGGACCAGTAGCTCTGTTAGCAGTTAACATGTTGCCCGCATGTGAAAGACTCCACACATATGTTGCATCTGCAGGAGGTGGAACATGTATATTGAAATGAGATTTACATTCTAGAAGCAGAATACCCCCCTCTCCCCACCTCCTCTATGCTGATCACCCCCACCAGCTCTATATGCTATATCCTACTTAACATTGCGTGGCCAATGTTTACCTGTTAGTAAAAGGATATCTCTCCTCATACTATATCTTGTATCACATTATGGAGTTATAACTGTCAGAGGAGGGTAGTGTTAGTGTAAGTTCACATCAGGGTTCTGAACTTAACAATACAGAAGTACTTTTTTCATAATTTTACCTTACTTCAAATGACTTCTTAGTATATCTAAGCAGTGCAGGAAGTGCTGGCCGTGCACAGTTCTCATATCCAGAATGTAAGTGTTTTATATTACCTGTACTCTCATATCACAGTTGTTTGTTTAATCTATCAGGAGACATTAGTTCGCCAAGTAAGTATACATAAACACATACCTGCCCTCCTCGAGGTTTCAGCAGTTGAAGCCGCTGTGCTTAAAGCAGTGGAGCACCCGGAGGTCGATGGCTCACAGAAATCGGTGGACTGTGTATCTGGGGAGGAAGCGTGTGAACTAAGTAATCCTTTCAGAAGTTCTTATTGTGCTGCTACTGAGTATTTCTAGAAGCCGATGCAATACACGGTCTCCGTGCTAAATATGCAGTATGCTGCCTCTGCTCTGCTTTACATACGCAGTAGAGACATTTAGCCAAAAGACAGAGGGCTTATGAAGCCATAAATCTCTTCTAGTATCATTTTTCATGAGAGGTAGCACTTAGAAAACCTGAAAGAACAAAGGAACACTCACCTGTGCTGGAGATATCAGACCCGGCCGAAAGTAGGACATCATTCGACTCAAAGAGATCGAGTGTGACCAGAACATCTCCAGCCCCTTCCATTGTATCAGTGCCTGTAGAGGGAAATCAAAATGATAAACCCTAGAACTAAGGGGAGCAATTGGACAGCAGTAATTAAGCCTAGTGCTGTTGGGTCAGGAACAGTAAGGATGCATGCGGTAATTCTATTCCGCCCTGTGCTTTCAAACGGAAGTAGCACTTGCGGAAAACATCGGGTAGTTGTTTGGAAGGATGGACTGGCTGCTGCAGAGCTGCAAGACACTGTGGGTATTGTTCCAAATTTCACAGCGGGAAAACTCTGTGAATGAGGGCCATGAAACGGAGAAGCTGAAAATAGGTGTGTCGCTATATCAGGTTTTCGGAATTTCGGAGACGGTCGTTTGTAGAGAACAATTGGATCACATGAGGCGCAGCAACGGGTTTTCTCCCTGCAATTTCCCCAGTATGGAGGCACTGTATGCAGAAGGAAAGCAATACAGTGTACAAAATGGGATGGATAATTTGTGTACTGCTGCTCAGTGAAGGAAAATGCTTGTAAAGCCATCCATTAAATAGTCTGCAGCAGTTTTCAAAAAATTTCTTTTGAAGTACGAGCAAACTACTTATATTTTGATTTTAAATTCTTTTTTGCCTCACAAACGTATTGATTGGTAATAAACAGGATAAAGAGAGAAATACACAATTATGGCCTGTTGTCGTATAAAGTGGTGTCTGTCTTTTCGCTCAGTCAGACATAGTAGTAATTGAAATATTTAGGTGCACATGGCTTTTAACAGTAATTAGCTGGGGAGTAGAAACATGTCACAGAGAACTGGGAATACATAGCACGAATTCCCGCACACGGTAGTAGCAGGAAGGATGGTGAAGCAGGAGGTTGTACAGAATTTTTGTGGTTTAAAACAGACAATTTAAAGTGCATATTACTCACCTGTCTCAGCAGCGGACTCTCTGTTGTTCGCAGTGGATGAATAGATGTGTGCGTCCTGAATATTTGAGCCATCTCACCAAACCAAATAAATTTCGATCTTCCAGAGCCAGATGTGTTGTTGTGAAGAACTGCCTGCTTATAAAGTTTCCTTAAAGATTTAGTCTTGGTCCTGAACTCTTCAGCACTTCTGCTGAACCCAATCTTACGGAGTTCAGTTGAAATCATTTCAAATATCTCGTAGTTCTGTTTAAGAGATGAAAGTGCATACTTTATTTCTGCTTCACCCCATAATTTGATTAGCGCGCAGGTTTCAGCATTCCCCCATATAACCCCGCTCTTTCCTTTTACCGTTCTTGTACTGCCCTGGCTTTCATCAAGGCTGTCGTCATTGTCCATCTCGATAACCTTTCTTGAAGAAATGATTTGTGCCTTTCAACAACCAGTTTCTGTGGGGTCGGTTGCTACCGGCAGTTTCCGAGGGAGGGAGAGAAATGGCTTACTTCCCATCCTTCCAAACTGGCCAGGAATAAATTAGCATTTCAAAAGCCAAGGTATATGTCCCGAGCGGCAGAGCCATTGGTTTGGGGGGAAACATGTTTTTCTAAACATTTGGCTGGTAAACAGGCTTAAAGTGGTAGTGCCATAAATGTTTTTGATGGCACACCGAATGTGTTAAGGTGGGAGGGGGACCAAATGGTGTTATGTGGTTAGCTGTGTAAAGCAATAGACATCCTCAATCGACTCTAATTTAAAAGTGCATGATGCTATGCAGCCAAATTTAATCGTGGCATTTTAAACAAATCTGCCTAACCCCAATCGATGAGTTAGGCCTGCAGAGGAGTGAATGTGGTCATAGAAATTTATTATTTCAACTGATAATGTACACAAAGCAAAGGAAATCTACGGCGGATGTTGAAACAGTTTGTACAGTAAAGTGAAGTATTACACAAATTGACGCAGAAGTTTATGAATATAATAGCGGGAATCCGATGTGTGGCCGCTTGTGAATGTTCATTCATTTTACATGTGTAAACAGGTAATCTGCTATGGCAGTTGTAATTGCTTCAGCCTACATTTTTTCCCTAGTTCCCCTTGTGGGCTCCAGGTCAGGCACATCCATTTCTGCTGTGGAATGTGTGTTTTGAAACTCTGTATCCTCATCTGGTATAAAGTGTTTCTTTTTCTCACGAATGTTATGGAGAATAACAGCTGAAGCTATTATAGAGTTCACATTCTGTATATGAGCCTCCATGCGCACAGACAGTCTGCGAAATCTGGCCTTGAGTCGGCCAAAGGAGCACTCCACAATGTTCCTGGTACGGTTGAAAACCTTGTTGTAGTGCCTCTCCCTATCATTCCTAGGGACAGCATAGGGTTTCATAAGGCAATTACACAGAGGATATGCACCGTCTCCCAAAATCAGTGGTGGTATGGAGACCCCCCCCCATATTGGAATATGGGATTCCCTGGAATTAGTGTGCCTTCCTCCATTTTTCTAAACAACAATGAGGATCGGAACACATGTGCATCATGGTTTATGTCGGAATGACCAGCAAGCATGGAGAAGAAGATTCCGTCGCCATCGCATGCAGCCTGGAGTAGGATTGAGTGAAATGACTTCCTATTATAATAAGCCTGACCCTCCTTTTTCGGCACTGTAATCAGGACATGCGATCTATCCACTTCTCCAATACAATGCAGGAACCTGTGTTTTCTTGTCGAGGAAAGCATCTGTAAAACAGTAGAGAAATTATTGGGTAGGGGGATGACAAGATACTCACCATGGTGGTCTGGTCAGAAGTGGTCTATACAGTTAACGAACCATATTGAAGTCAACCACTCGAACCTCCTCCTTCAGAAGCGTATGTTCGATTGCCAGACACACCACAACAACAACACTTGCAATTGTAGAGGTCCCCTTATGGAAAACTAGTGAAATGGTGCGGTAACAGGAACGACTTGCAAGGAAGTAAACCCCGATGGGCACTCGTTCTTCTACAGGAACTGCCGAGCACATGACCGTGTCCCTCCGCATAAGATATGGTCTAAGCACATCAGCAATTTCAAACAGTGTCTGCCGGGTCATTCTAAAGTTCTCAATCCACTGTCTATCATCCCAGTACTGCAGTACTCTATCATGAAACCATGCCGGCCGCCCGGGGTAGCACCAACATAATTTTTGTCTAGGTGATGTGAGCCTCCACTCAGCAACAGCCCAAAACACAGTTTGTACAAGTGTGTTTGTAGAGTCTAGGAACTCACTGCTGTCGTCATCCGTATCTCCCCCCCCCCGGCGCCGCCGCAGAACTGAAATGCAGTTAAGAATGATGTTAACATTTTCAAAAACAGCAGCCAAAAGAGACTGCCTGTGTAGCACCGATTTCCTACGGCATCAGTTTTATTTATTTATTTATTTATTTATTTATTTATTTATTTATTTATTTATTTATTTATTTATTTATTTATTTATTAATTTATTATTAGATTTATATCCCGCCCATCTTCCCAAGGGGAACTCTGGGCGGCTAACACAGCTGAGCAAGTCAGCGAATATAACAATACAGTACAATACAACAAGACAAATAAACCGGCATATCAATATAACTAAAGTAAAAGAAACAGCAGCAGGGGAGCACCCTTTAGTTCCAAATCAAACTGCTACTATCCCAAGTCCTGACATAGTGGTCAGTGGTCGATGGCGGCACAAAAAAAAACGGACTAAGCTAGGTCATCGTGGAATAGAATAGTTTTCACTGCTCTACGAAAGGCCAGCAGGGACTCTGCAGAGCGCACCTCGCTGGGTAGGCTGTTCCATAAAAATGGGGCAGCCACCGAGAAGGCCCGGCTCCGGGTAAGGGAACGCCTGGCCTCTCGGGGAGTTGGAACCCGAAGCGAGTGCGCCCGCGACTGCCGAACCAGTCGGGTCGAAGTTGACCGCTGGACGATCTGCTCTGCCAGGTAATCCGGTCCCAAGCCATGGAGGGTTTTATAAACTAAAACCAAGACCTTGAATCTGATCCGGGAGGCAACGGGTAGCCAATGCAGCTGGGCCAGGACCGGGGTGATGCGGTCGTAACGACGCGCACCCGCCACCAGTCTGGCCGCTGCATTTTGCACCCGTTGCAGTCGCCGGAGGAGAGTCAAGGGCAACCCCATGTAGAGGGCATTGCAGTAGTCCAACCTCGAGATCACCAGCGCCTGGACCACTGTTCTCAGGGAGTCCCCGTCCAGGTAGGGGCGAATCTGAGCGATCTGGCGGAGATAAAAAAATGCGGTCCTGGCCACTGCCGCCACCTGGGCTTCCAGGGACAGGGCCGGGCCCAGATTCCGAACCTTCTCCGCCAGCTGGAGGGTAACACCCTCCAAGGTGGGGAGAGGGCCTCCATACCCAGACGGGGAACTCCCGAAGAACATCACCTCGGTCTTCTCAGGGTTGAGTTTGAGCCTGTTGGCCCTGGTCCAAGCCATAACTGCCTCCAGACACTGGTCGAGGGACCGGACAGCTTCCACTGCAGAGGTGGCGAAGGAGAGATAGAGCTGTGTGTCATCAGCGTACTGATGACAACACAGTCCAAATCTCCTAATGACCCCAGGCAGCGGCCTTACATAGATGTTAAACAGCATGGGGGAGAGAGACGAGCCCTGCGGAACCCCACAAGGAAGTGTCCACGGGGCCGACAAGTCTCCGCCATGCTGCACATACTGGAGCCGACCCTGAAGGAAGGACCGGAGCCAACTGCGAACAGTGCCTCCGATCTCTACCTCCAGGAGCTGGTCCAGTAGGATACCGTGGTCGACGGTATCGAAGGCTGCTGACAAATCCAGGAGAACCAACAGGGTAGAGCAACCCCTGTCGGACGCCCAGATTAGGTCATCTTGCAGCGCGACCAGAGCTGTCTCGGTACCCCGGCCAGGCCTGAAGCCAGATTGGCAAGGATCAAGGCACCGCTGTTCCTCCAAGAATGATTGGATCCGCACCGCGGCCACCCTCTCAATGACCTTGCCCATGAAGGGAACATTGGCAATCGGTCGATAGTTAGCCAATTGGTCCGATGCCAATCCCGTTTTTTTCAAGATGGGCTTAACCACCGTCTCCTTCAAACGAGAGGGGAAAAACCCCTCGCTGAAGGAGGCGGAGGCGATGGCTGCGGCCCACTCGGGCATGCTGCCTCCGGCAGATTTGATAAGCCAAGATGGGCAAGGGTCGAAGGGGGTGGTTGCGGGACGGCAATGGGCAATAGCCCTGGAGGCCTCCAAAGGAGAGACAGGCCCAAACTCAACCAGTTGAGGAGAGCGGGGGGTGAAGGAGCTGGGGATGGCGAGGGAGGGCTAGTGCTACTGGATTCAAAGTCGGCACGGATGGCCTCTATTTTAGATCTGAAAAAGACTGCGAAATTCTCGCTACTGAAATCAGTACGAGGAGGCCTAACTAGACTAGGATTGGTGAGGTCCCGAACCACCCGGAAGAGTTCTGCCTGACGGTTCGAGGCCTCACCAATTCTCAGGGAGTAAAAAGATCTTCTAGCCTCCCTGATCACTCGCGAGTAGCGCCTAGTCTGGATCACAACGGCAGTCTTGTTTTCGCCGTCCTGCTTTGTCTCCAGATGCTCTCCAGTCTCCTCCGTTCCTGCTTCATCGCTCTTAGCTCCGCCATGAACCACGGCGAAGTTCGAGCTCTGCCACGGAGGAGATGCTTGGGGGCGATTCGGTCGACGGCATCGGCAGCTGACTCAAACCATTGGTTGGCCAAGGCCTCGGCCGAATCGTCAGCCAGACCACCAGAAAGCTCCCCGAAGGCTTCCCGGAACCGAGCCGGATCAAGAAGCCTTCGGGGGCAGGCCCAAACAAGGGGCCGTTGGTCCCCGCGAGGAGGGGCCGCCATTGCCAGGGAAAAGGACAACAGGTAATGATCTGACCATGACACGGGTGTGGGAGCAATGTCCCGCACCTCCAGATGAGAATCCCCCGACATGGAGGTAAATACCAGATCCAGGGTATGGCCAGACCTGTGGGTAGGACAAGAAACATGCTGGGATAGGCTCATGGACGTCATGGTTTCCATGAAATCCCGAGCTGCGCCAGCGAGCTCACCGCCAGCATGCACGTTGAAGTCCCCGACGACCAGAAGCCGGGGGGACTTCAACAGAGCAGCGGCGATGAACTCCGTGAGCTCTGGCAGGGATTTTGCTGGGTTGCGGGGAGCACGGTAGCCCAGCACAATGCCAAATCTATCACGCTGACCTACCAACAGGTGGAGGCATTCAAGCCCCGGAATCACCAATGTCGAGGCCCTGGTCACTTGAAGCGATTCCCTGTATACAGTGGTGACTCCTCCCCCCTTCTGGCCCTCCAACCTGCCCACTCCATGAACCAGGAACCCAGGAGGGCACAGTTGGGTGAGGGAAGCCCCCCCCTCTGAGCCCACCCAGGTCTCCATTATACAGGCCAGGTCGGCCCTGCCGTTGGTGATGGTATCAAAGATGACAGCGGTCTTATTATGGACCGACCTGGCATTAAGGAGGAGGCAGGACAGGTTGGAGGCTCTGGTGGAATGGCTCCCAGGCACGTGGCAGTGAGTCAGAGGGTCAGAACGCGGGACAGGCGCGAGATGCCTGACCCTGGTTCTTCTTATCCGACTAACCCTCTGACTCCGAGCGTATCGTCCACGACCCAACACGGTTGGTATGTGAGTCCCTACCAACATGGTGACCTAGCTGGGGGGGGGGGAGGAGGAAAAAAAACAACCTCAGTTAACAAATGAAATACAGCTAACTCAAACTAATCTCAAAGCAAACAAATTACAAATAATGATACAGAAATACGCATAACATAGATAACTGTTGCCAGGGGGAGATGCAACACACCTGGGAGAGAAATAACCAGGTGATCCTAGGCTGAGCCAATTAGTGCCAAGGACACATCTATTAGCTGCAGCCTGGCAGAAGACTAAGAAAATCCTATACTAACCGGCTAAAATAAAAACCATGAACAGAGTATATAAAACAGGGCAGAACAAAATAACAGAGGCAATAAATAGGAGAGGACTAGGTAAAATGAAATAAAGTATAATAAAATAAAATAAAATAAAATAAAGGGCAACATAGCCAGGGCGCAGATGGAAAACGCCGGGGGGGGGGAAGGGAGGGGGGAAAACAGGGGCAGATGGAAAACATAAAGGGGAGAACCCCCTGGGGCCAGAATTTGGGGTACAGGCATATTAAAGATGGAATAGGGGAGGGGGGAGCGTGAAAAAGATGAAAAACGATGGCATCGGATTCCCCCCTCCCGACCCCAGACCCTATCCCTGTGCGCAGAGAGTCTCTGAAAAGCAGGGAGCTAGAGACACGAGAAACGAGTCCGTGAGGCGCGGTCACAGATGGAAAAATCGCCGCACAGAGCCCGAGTCCGGAGGAAGGGGAGAGAATGCTGATGGCCAGGAGGCCATTCGAGTACCGGAGCCGAACGGCGGCCGCTCCATGCATCAGTGGCTGACCAGCCACCCGAGCCGAAACCAGCCAGGTAGACGCTGACGGCAGGGAGCAGTTGGTACGCTCCAGGAGAGAGCCAGTGATACGCCGGCGGCCGAACCGCCGACCGAACAGCCCAGTCCAACAGATCAGCGGCGGCCGAACCGCCGCCCGAGCTCTCGAGCTGGCCACCAGCCGAAACCGGCAGCCGGCCCGTCCAACAGGTCGCCGGCGGCCGAACCACCGCCCAAGCTCCAGGGGCGGCTAGATCGAAGGAGCTGGCAAGGCGCGGCGAGGGGAAGAGCCGCCGACATAGCAGTCAAACGGGGCGGCCGCTCGCCATTCAAACCCCGCGGCTGCACCCCACCACCCCTCCAGGCAAACTGCAGGGAAGAAAGCAGGTCCGTCCGGAGCCAGATGGACAGGGAGGGCCCCGGCGGACAGCAGACGACCACAGCTCCAGTACACAGCGGTCCCGGTAGGGAGCCTAGATGGCGGCCGTGAACCGCAGATCCTCGGGTCCTCGAGAACAGCCAGGGAGGGCGAGCCACAACACGCTCCAGGACTCCCTCACGGCACAAGCTGGTGGTCGAACAAAGGAACTGGATACTGAAGGTAGGAGATGGCGCAGGAGGGGAAGGGATGCTCAGCGGGGCTCGGTCCTCGGCGGTTCGGCGGTTCAGCGGGCCGGGTGGTTGAGTCTCAAATTTGACGGCAGAAGTTGAACTGCCCGCTTTCAGCCGCTCGGACGCTTCAAACCGCTCGGACGCTTCAAGCAGCTCCGTAAGCCCCTTTAAAGCCCCCTCCTAGACCCCGGTGGTCAGCCCTGGCAGGGCCCAAAAAATTAAATAAGAAACATCACAAACGGCAGCGCTAGACAGAAAAAATACAAGAGCGCAAGGGTGCTGTAAAGACAGAAGCTGCTGCCGGCCGCCATCTTGCCTTCCTCGGTTCCACGAGGAAGGCATGGTGGCCACTGTAGGCAGTGCCAGAAATGATTCTCACCCTGGGGTACAATCCCGATAATACTTTCTGGTGACTTTGGAGGACTAGCACAACGGACGTCGATCGATGGCACCTGAAGCCACCTAGTGCCAGGAGGAGGAACTGGCATTACAGGGAGCAGTGTCTATGGAGTTTGCCATGGAATGCTTGGGAAAATAGAGACAGATAAGAAATTAATGCGGAATGGACAAATGATGGGAGACCGTCAATAAATCGAAAGACCGAAAAACGAAAGACCGGTCCCGCTAACTGAACCAGCGGCAAGCAAAGGAAACTTTCATTTCGAAGTGCATCAAAGATGTGAGGTTGGAATGGCTTCGGCTTCACCCAGTATGCACATGAGTACACAAGAAAGAGGGGCGGCCCCGGATTTAGATCACGTGACTGAAACTGAAATCAGAACGGAGCCAATCTCACCTCAGCACTTGAAGGTGCGTGAAGTAACTGCCAGAGAGAGAGAGAGAGAGAGAGAGAGAGAGAGAGAGAGAGAGAGAGAGAGAGAGAGAGAGAGAGAGAGAGAGAGAGAGAGAGATCTCAGTAAAGACTTTCCAAGATGACATTTTGTTGAAATCAGTTATATAAAAGACCAAAGTAGTGTAGTTTTGAAACATTTGTGGCCTCCCCCAAATCCTACATGGTACTTAGTGTTGCCTTTTGAATAAAGGCAACTCCTCCATCGAGAAAATGGTTAAACGTGCTAAACCTTGCACAGAAGATAGCTGTGTTACAAGCAAGACCACATTGCTCAGTGTTGACTGTTAGCTGCATTACTATGATTATGAAGAATATTTTGCAAGTGAGGAAGGAGAAACAAGAATCTTACCTGACAGGAAGTGAGGACATTCTCACACTGCCTCATTGGGGGAATGAGGGTATTCTCACACTGCCTCGAAATAAATGTAAGCATGTAAAATGGAGTTTATTCCATAAATATTGTTTCTTGAAGTTCAACATCAGGGGCAAGTGGGTACCTGTGCAGTGTTTTGTCTTTGACAGTGCAAACTGTAGAACTGACACTGTTCACCAGGATTTCTTTGTCCTAACCATGGGATTCAACCTTTTCTCTCAACCTGGAATCTGAGTTTCTACTTGAGAGGAACATTCCTCGAGAACAATATCAAGCTGACACTGGGGGGAGGGTCCTTAAAATGCAGACATTTCTAACGTTAGGAGAAAATGTGGAGAGTTTTAGAACTACAGCAACACATTTTGAATGATGCATGAAACAAAACAGGCCTGCTGAGAACAGACACACGATATTCAGCCTACAGATATACTGACAAATATATCCATGGTAACCCACTCAGTTAAAATATAAATAAATGCAAAGCTGCAACGGGGAAGTACTATTGTGAAAATAAAAGTTTTGAATATAGCAAGTCTCTTCTTCCTGTCCCTGTTTTTCTTCTTTTTCAACCAATGTATGGTTTTACCTTTGGGGTAGGAAGGATTGGCAGCCTTCAGAGACATCACATAAGTTAAGCACCTTCTCAAATGAAATTTAATAGGTGCGTTTTTATTGAGTTTGCTCTCAGATGAAGTGAATATGAGATAGCTCATCCCAACAAGGCACAAACAAAATGTAATGGTACAGCTGTCAATTTCCTTCTGTTTTGGGCTTCATGGTTCTCAGAAGCCTCATGACAGGCATTTACAGGAAAACTTGGGGTTTTTTTTTAATTATTGGAGCTTGAGCTGCTTGCTTTGGGCGTCTTTTTACAGCATTACTTTTGTTTTCTAAATCCATCTTACTTTTTTAATCCCCAAAGAGACAAAACATTCTTGGGTGCTTCACAGAGGCAGGATTTGTTTAGAAGCCAACAAGTGCTCCTGAACTGCTTCAAATTATGAATAATTTCTGTTGTGTTTGTGTATGCATGTGCCTATGTGTAACTTCTGTGCACAAACAAGGTACCTGATCAGGATCCACCACAGAAAATAACCTGACTCTCTCAAAAAGCTCCCAATGTCTCTCTAATCCAATGTTTTCAGGAACAGAATTTCAAAGTGTTATGCAAGGAGCCAGTGCTCAAGGACTGATGTGTACTAATACAGACTATCACTGCAAGTGTTTGCACTTCCATTGTTGATAATTCCTACTCCAGAGGTAAACACGTTGCTTTCCTATCCAGACCTTACTCTTCTATAGTGAACGTTTATCCCTTGCACTGAGTCAAATAGCTCACAGTGACAGAACATGGCCTGGTAATCTGTTGCTGGTGTGGTGTGCTTTATCTATCTCTTTTTAAAATCATTTAGCTGTGTGTAGCCACATCTGCAGTTTGCATATACACCACTCTGATATAGTACAAAACCAAGGCAATCTCTTTGAATGTTAAGCAATTATACAAGAGACAGAAAAAGAACAGCTGGACATTTCCTTTGGGATAGTGAAGCAACTTGGTAGAATTGGTTTTGATTGATTTTCTGCCCCTCATCAATAGCACAGAGCCTTTCCATGTAGATAGTTAAACACATGTACACTGCAACAAATGTATAGCCACCTAAATCTTACGGCTAGGAGACTAGAGTAAAGGTCTAAATAATCTTCCTCATTGTTTGACTTTCAATATGCTATGCCCCAGCCTCCATTTCTGTCACATAATAATTCAATTCATTTAAAAAAAAAACAACCTCTGGTTTATATATGTGGGATATTGTTTTTCTGTACCTACAATTCAAAAAGCCAGAAAATGTTTTTAAATATATTTATTATATTTTTGACATATTGGTGTGTATTTTGATTAATATTTTCCTTTCCTTAATGATATTTTGTTGTTTTATGTGTTTTTGTATTGTAGTTTTATAATTCTTAATAAAAATAATAATAAAAAAAGAAAATGGTTCAATTGCTGCACAAAATAGTTTCTACATTGCTAGCATGAAAAAAAATCCCAAGCTGAATGTTGACACGAACAATGTCAGCAATCAAGACAAGTCTCTGCAGGATTCCCTCCTGTGTTCATGACTATTCACAACTAGAGATGGACACGGAACGAATAATTTTTCATTTCCGTTACCGTTTGTTGTTTCCGTTACGTAACAAAACGACAAACGAAAAATGTGATGAAAATGAAACAAAACAAACAGAACCACGAAAATTGTGTTTGTTACGTTTCGTTTCCGTTACTGGCAACACACAATGAAATGAGTTGTTTTAAATGTTAAAAAACGATATGGACATCCATAAAAATGCAGTGATAATTAGTTATACTGTCTCATAATACCTACCAGGGGGGTTGGGGTCCTTAAAACGTGCATTTATGTCTTTTCTCAGATTGCTGTATTTTTTTTTCCTTTAAGGGGAGTTAGGGGACATTGACCCAAAATGGCTCCCAGATGCCTAATATTGATTTCTTGGGTATTAAAACGCCCTGGACATCCAAAAAAATGCAGCGATAATGCGACAATTATTTGAAATTATTACCTACCAGGGGGTTGGGGTCCTTAAAACGTTTGTTTTTGTCTTCTCCCATCGTGATGTATTTTTCTTTTGCCTTTAAGGATGACAAAATGGATGTCGCCACACTCCAGCCACAACATGGAGGTAAGAGATGTGATTGGATCATGTAAATTTTTGGACAACTTCAACCAATAGCATGCCCAGGTGACAGACTGGGAAGGTCTGGCAGCCACAGAGAGCATAAAAAGCTCTGGCAGCCCCCGTCCTCCTTGCAGTCTCCAGTGGGAGTTAGGGAAATGCTTTAAAAATCGTGCAAAAGCGGGTAGAAACAACAAACAAAAAACAAAAAATGGAAATGAATTTTTTTCAAAAATTTGCAACAAATGACAAACGAAACGAAACGGACCTCTCAATGACAAATGACAAACGAAACACCATTTTTTTTTATTCGTGCCCATCTCTATTCACAACATGACATCACCCAAGCGGAAATCCCAGAAGCTAACTCCATTTTTCATCAGTTAACCACTTCTCTCTCAAACACAAAGCAATTTTCAGGACTCTTTGCATTACTGACGAGGAATTCCTAGACAGAGTCAAAGCAAAAATATCTCTGGAAGCCAAGATCATCCAACAAAATTGTCATACTTCACTCAGAGAACTGACTCACGTGGGGGGGGAGCAGTTTTCACTTGCGGGGAAAAAGTAGTTATGCGGGGATTGGTCAGTGGCAAAAGAAGAAGGGGCTGCCCAAGGACTCACTGACTGGACACCATCAGAAGGGACTCTAAAAAAAGCTGTAAGAGACAGAAAGGCATGGAGAGCATTGATCTACAAAGTGACAGAGAGTCAGACGTGACTGAACAGGTTGAAGAATTGTAGTGAGCAGAAGAAGAGGTTGGAGTTGGCCAAAAAAAAAATAATCAGAAGAAACCAAGGTCAAGATGGGCATGAATCAGAAAAATTGTGATTAATTTCAGTTCATGTTCAAAAAATCATCAATAGCAAATTTGCAAAAAAATAAAAAACCCTGACAAATTGATCTATTGATTTGTAGATTCGTTGTTGTTTTTAAACCCCTATAAAGCCCCTCCCAGGAATATAGAGACATCAGAATCACAGAGAGGCTTCCCCTGACACTCTTCTACAAGTCCTCGAAGTTTGGTGAAGACTAGATTTTGAACATCTGAATTATTCAACATTAAGTTGGTCCCCCAGGAAAGTGCACTTTAGCAGCTATCTTGGAGAAAACACAATATTTTGTTTGGGACACCTTATTTTTTTAGTGTTACCTTTCAGAATGCTGAATCATGATATAAACAAAATATTTTGGTGCTGTCCTAGGCATCAAAAGTAAAAACACAGCAGTATGTCACTGGGATGCTTCAGGAGTGGGAACAGAACAGTTTATGAAACACCATGCAAACCATCAACAGTGCTGATGAGCAGTAGTTTAGTATCAGAAGGGCATTTCCTTTGCCCTCTGCCTCACACATCAGTTCTAACAAATTATTCCCACCTGAAGCTTATCTATCTATCTATCTATCTATCTATCTATCTATCTATCTATCTATCTATCTATCTATCTATCTATCTATCTATTTATTTATTTATTTATTTATTTATTTTTTTAAAATGTCACCCCACTACCAAGTGGTCTCTGGGCAGCATAAAGCAATATATTAAAACTATAAAGCAACATAATTATTAAAATCATAAAATATACAACTGTTTAAAAACAATCAATATACAACACAAATCATAAAATCCTGCTGCTCATGAGCCCAGCTAAAAAAGAATAGTATATAATTAAAATGCTGGCTGAATAGGAAGGTCTTTGCCTGGCACCGAGAAGCCAAAAGTGACAGCACCAGGCAGATCTCTGTTGGGATGGCATTCCAAAGTTGGGGGGCAACTGCCAAGATGGCCCTGTTTTGAAATGCTAATCCCCCTCATCTCTTTGAGGGAAGGCACGTTCAACAGGGCCTCCTGGCCTGATCTTAAGGTACAGGCACGTATAGAAGAAGGTGGTCCTTAAGGTAACCAGGTCCTAAGACGTTTAGGGCTTTATATGTAAGCATTAGCACCTTGAATTGGGCCCAGGCAGCAACTGGCAGACAGTGTAAATCTTTTAAAACTGGCATAATATGAGTCTGCACAGTGGCCCCACTCATGAGCCATGCATCCTGGTTCTGTGCCAGTTGCAATCACTGGACCGTATTCAAAAGCAGGCCCACAGAAAGTGTGTTACAGTAGTCCAATCTGGTTGTTACCATTGCATGTGTGACTTTGGCCAGGCTCCACTCATCCAGGTAATGGTGAATTTGGTATATTCTCTGCAGCTGTAAAAAAAGGCACCGCTGGCCACCAAGTCCACTTGGGCTTCCAGGGTAAGACCCAATTTCAGAAGTATCCCCAAGCTATGGGGGATACTTAGGAGGAAGGAAGCCCTGTCCAGGGCAGGGGAATGGCCCTCTAACCTGTCAGGCAGAACACCCACAGTTCTTCTAACTTGTCTGCATTGAGCTTCAGTTTATTGACCCTAATCCAGTCCATTATCAAATCTAAGCACGAGTTCAGACCAGAGACCGCTGCACCTGGATTGGTAGAGAGGTAGAGCTGAGTCATCAGCACAGTGCTGAATCCTCAGCACAAACCACTTAACAACCTCTCCCAGAAGTTTCATAGAGATCAAGCATATCTAAACTTCAGCCCTCCAGATGTTTTGGACCAAAACTCCCGCAGTGCTTTCTCTTTGGCAATCTAGGCTTAGAATTCTGGGAGTTTGGTCCAAAACATCAAGAGGGCCAAAGATTGGACAATCCTGATATAGATATTAAATAGCATGGAGGACAATCTAGAGCCCTGGGGAACCCCATGATATAAGTGCCATGGGTCAGAGCACTTGTCCCCCAGCACCGACTTCTGGATCCAGTCAGCTAGGTAGGAGTGGAGCCACTGTAAAACAGTGCCTCCAACTCCTATCCCAACCAATCTGTCCAGAAGGAAACCATGGTTGATGGTGTTGAAAGCTGCTGAGAGGTCCAGGAGGATCAAGAGAGAGACACTCCCCCATCTCTCTCCTGACAGAGGCTGTCATACAGGGTGACCAAAGCAGTCTCCATCCCAAACCTGGCCTAAAACCTGACTGAAATGAATCTAGATAATCCATTTCATCTAGGGGAGCCTGGAGCTGCTCAGCCACCACACACTCCAACACTTTGCCCAAATTAGGGAGGTTTGTCACTGGTTGGTATTTGGTAATTAAACCACCAGCCCTGGCTCCAGGTTAGGCTTTTTTTAGTTGTGGCTGAATCACTGCCTCATTTAGTTCTCTCATATGTTATATTTTTCTAAAATTCACATGTCTAGCAATCTTACTCTGGCAACATTTGTTGTTACAATAATTAGTCATTTCAAACCAGTAGGGAATGTATGTCTTGAAAACTGGCTCTCTCTGTACTGATATTAGAAAGATACCAAATGCATTAGTTAATTAGTTAATTGAAAATTCTAGAGTATTTTGGCACTTCTCTTTGGATCCCTTTGTTACAAGAGGTCAGTGTCAGACATTCCATCACTGCAAAGCATTTTAACGGGATCATTATTATGTGTTACTTCCTGAAAAAAAGTATACAGAAGTAATGCTAAGGAGTTCCACTCAGTAGTAGGGCACAGCCTTTGAATGGAAAAAAGCACCAAAGAAAATGCCCAGGCATCACAGGCAGGGTTATGAAAGGATTCTGCCTGAGACCTTGGACTGCCACTACCAGTCACTGTCAACATTGTGGCCCAGCGCCAAGCCTTGGTGTTTGTTGCGCTCCATTGACCACACTGACACACTTGGACTCATGGGGGAAAATGTGGAGGCCACAGCTTTATTGGTATGGTGACAACCTGCAGTACTTTAGCCAGGCATTGAGTCAGATCCAATGCCATCAGGGAACCCGCCTGTCCCCCGATGTGCATGGCGGCACCCCCAGGTGGCAGCACCCTTAGTTCTCAGCTTCCGGAAACCCCCGTGGGTGCAGACTCATTCGAGATTTCCTTCCCCAAGCTGAGCGGAGAGTCCGTCTGTTGTCCCACCTGTTGCTTCTGTGCCGGGCAGGCTCCATCCTGCAGTCATCTCAGCCTGGATCCGGTCCCAATGCCTCAAAACCGCCAAAGCTGTGACGAAAACAGAACAAGAACAATTTAAGTTAACTCAACCAACCTAACAATAAACTGCTTAATGCCCAGAGGTGTGGGTGGGTGGGGAACGTTAAAGGATGGCACGCAATGGTGGCCTTCCAGAGGAAGCGGCCCCTTTTAAAGGGGCTGGCACAGGCCCCGCCTTTGTTCCTGCATGGGCCAACCAATACCCGGATGCCCGTGGCCGCAAAGCACGCCGGGCGGCCCCGGATTGGCTCTGACGCCCAGCACAACATTGCTGTAAGCCGCATGGGTGCACTGGCTGGCATCATTTTGTAGAGCCTCGGGGGTCGGGCTGAGCTGCCGACCACAACGCTGGACCCGGTAAGTCGGGTCCGGATTTTACTGGACTAGATGGCCCAGTGGTCTGACTTGGTAGAATGCATTCTATGTTTCTGTAAGTGACGTCATGAAATATGAAATTGAGATACAGAGCACTAACTTTTAAACACCCATTTTAAAAAAGTAAACAGTTTACTGAGAATCTGTCCATACATCTTTTTTCCTCCTCATAAAGAGGTAGTTCCATCCTTCATTGTTTTGGATTAGTTTAATCCATCCATGTGAAGTTACTAGAGTCTCAAATCAGTCCCTCCCACTTTATTTTCATTTCACAATATTTTCTCTTGCTTCACAATGTGTGTGTGTGTGTGTGTGTGTGTGTGTGTGTGTGTGTGTGTGTGTGTGTTCACCATCAGAAGTAACCCAGCTCCTATCAGATCTGTCCTTTCCTTTGTCTCAAACCAGGTCCTTTGAGGGCATATATAATTAAAACTGCCCCTCATGCCTAATAGGATGGTCATATATAGGAACTCTCCTCAACATGGAGCAAGGTGGCCTCCGAATGCCTCTCTAAATGGGTGGAATTGGGGCTTTTCCCCCAGCACAGCTGGCTCTCACCATCTGTTTCACACTTGACAGGATTATTGTAACATGTTTTCAAAAAAAATATGCTAATACCTCTAAGCACTCCTTTCAACTCTGCAGATTTTCCGCATATAAGGAAGAAAAGTTTAATGGATCTATGTACATGATCCTGAAACCCCCTTCAACTAACAAATCAGGCAATGTTAATGGAAGGAAACAGACAATGGGTAGAAACATGGTGAGAATGGGGAAGGCATGGAAGGAAAGGGTAATGCTTTGTTATGGAACTCAATCTGAATTAAAGGGAAACAGATTAAAAGTATGGGCATTTGGAGTGATTATCTAGATCAGTGAGGAAAAAGTAGCACAATTCTAACTCAAATCAATCCAAGCTGCACACCTTGTCTACATAAGAACATAAGAACATAAGAAGAGCCATGCTGGATCAGGCCAACGGCCCATCTAGTCCAGCTTCCTGTATCTCACAGTGGCCCCATCAGATGCATTTGGGAGCGCATGAGACTAGGTATCTGTCTCCTGATAGCACTCCCCTGTGTCAGGCCCTTGAAGTTTTTTAAGCCTGGAGATTACACATCTCCCTCATGGTTTGTAACCTGTGATGGGCTTTTCCTCCAGGAATCTGTCCAATCCCCTTTTGAAAGCATCCAGGCCAGATGCCATCACCACATCCTGTGGCAGGGAGTTCCACAGACTAACAACGCGCTGGGTGAAAAAATATTTTCTTTTGTCTGTTCTTACTCTCCCAGCCCACAATTTGAGTGTATGTCCCCTAGTTCTGATATTTTGTGAGAGGGAGAAGAGCTTCCCTCTGTCCACTTTACTCATGCCCTGCATTATTTCACCTGGCTGTTGAACCAGGTGTTAGGGGTAGACCCTGACTGTGAAGCCTTGGGCAATATAGAAAGTTACAGAGCAGCCCAGGAGAAAGCACTGAGATAAACCACCTCAGAGTATTTTATGGCCAGAACACCATGAGAAGTCTCACAATAAATTGCCATCAGACAATGCATCAACACTTGATGGAAGATTATTATTAATGTTCAGAGATTTTGTTTTATTTCTGTTGGAGAATTACAACCAGTAAAGTGTGTAATGTAAGTTAAAACAGTGCATTAGAAGAGTTCATCCCAGTTGTGAATATAGAAGTGTCTGTTCTTATTCTTCTTCACTTCATCTGATATTGGTGTTCACATAACACATTTCTTTAATAGATTTAAAAAATAATAATAACAGCACAGGTTTTGCAGTGATATGAATTTAAGGTGACAAGATGACATACAGTTATAAAATATTAAGCAAGGCTGCTAACAGTGCAATAGTACAACTATAATCAGATGGTGTGCAGGGGCTGCAGAAAGTCAGATAATATAGGGCTGCATTGATCTTTATTTTATTTCTGAACTCCCAATCACCTCAAAGTTTTAAACCTTGAATAGCTAATTCCCACAGTCCTTGTTCTGACTACTTGCCTTTGTTTGGGGGTATAGAGATTTCTTTTACTGGCTGTGAACCACTCAGAGTAGTGGTTTTCCACTACAGGGGCAATAATTAAATGTAGTAAATGAATAAATACCCATTGTTTCTTCCTGGATTCTGACATTCAAGTGTATTACAGGAATTTAGTATAAGAGTGTTCATTAGCATGAAGTAAAATCTGTGAAGTCTAAACATCAGACACTGAACCACTTGAATTCCTTTATTTCAGTATGATCCACAAGCATCCCTACTAGGAGGCAAAGAGAAACACACACCAGTTTGGGAAAAAAAATCTTTCCCCTGCCAATTTCATTGAAATTGTTATTTACTGTCCCTCAGAAACAGAATTTGGGGTTTGTGTAATTCAGGGTTTTCGGCTGCCACCAAGAGCTCTGCAACTGTTATCGGTCAGAACAGATGCTTCCAGGTTCTTAAGCTCCATTATTTCAACAGCAGCTCTTCTTTAACAATTTACACTATGTTGTTTTTTAACCAATTTACTCAGCAGAGTCCAGGAAAGTGGGATAACAAATCTCTCTCTTTGGCTTAGACAGATTTACTTAGTAAGCCACTTGGCATGATTTCTGGGAAATATTCTTAATTGCATGTATACCAAACTTTTTTTTGGAAACATATGGAGCCATCTTTGGTTTAGGCAATGAATAGTGCAATGTCTTGTAAAAATGCTGTTCTTAGCCCACAGATTTCCAAAAAGTCATTATTAAAACATACCTCAATTCAAAACCTCTAGCAGAAGTCCTTAGAGCCTAGACAGTGTTCTCATTGCTTCTCAGAGGGTTTTCCACTATCCTTGCAAGTCTCTTCAATTGTTCATTTATTGTGCCCTCACTGGCCTGATGCCCAGTGTGATATAGTGGATAAAATAATGGGTTAATTTAGCACTCAGGAGCCCTGGATTTCAATCCCTGTTCAGCAGAGGAAACTCACTATTCTTGAAACATCTCACCATGAAAGCCCTGTTAGGGTCATTTTTCTGTCAGTTCTGACTTGAAGACACACAACAAACAGCAACAGCATCACCTGGACTACCTATTATGTAACTTTTATATAAATCTATCATACATGAACACATAGACTTTGTGTTTATAGACTTTGTGATTGCATTGACACTATGTTTTCAATGTTAGTTTTAGTAACTGTACATGGAATTTTACTCTCTTTTTTACTGCTCACATTCTTTGGTAGCTTTAATGTAATGTTGTCTTTTGATGCTGTAGGATGTCCCTCAGTTCCCAGTTCTCAATACTTGAATATGTCTTAATTGTACTGGACTGTATATTATCCCTCATTATTGTATGCCGCCTCGGGTCCTTTTTTAGGAGAAAAAAAATACCCTAAAATAAATATAAATGAATGAATGAATGAATGTAAACATAGGTAATAAATAAATGAGAGCCACTGTGGATAACGTGTAAGTCTAGAATTCAGGAGATTTTTTTGTACTATTTTTTTAAAATTTTTATTTAATTATTATAAAACCAATCACCAACAACCCAGACAAAGACAGTGACCCCCCCCAGGCATCCAATACATTGGATATACATTAACAATGAAACATATTCAAACATATTCAAATTAACAAAATGTACAATTCTATATAAATTAACAATTAACAATCTGTAAGGTTTATTTAGCTTTTAACGTTTTAGTTACCCCAAATTGATCAAACATACTCAAATAATTCAGTAGCTTCTAAAACCATTCCTCCTCTTTCTCATTGACCTTAAAACCTTTCACCCTGCGTATCTTCACAGTTAGGTATTCTAAAATTATAATATTATTTAATTTCTTCCTCCATTGGTTCACCGCTAACTCTTCTGTATTTTTCCAATTACAGTACTTGCTATAACCTGTCTGGCTGCAATTATCATCAGATTTACCCATTTACATTCCTCTTTTGTTTTTAACTCTGTGCTACCCATGCTAATAATAACCATTAATTTAGATATTTCCACTTTCCTTCCCACAATTTTCGATATTTCTCTACCAATCCGTATCCAAAAATTATTAACTAAAGGACAATCCCACCACATGTGACTGTACATTCCCATTATTCTGCATTTCCTCCAACAATTTTTACTTCCTGACTTTGTAATATGGTGAAACCTTATTGGTACCAGCTTCAGCCCCTGCTCCTGGATTATCCTAGAGGTCGTAACAAAGGGTCGTTGCCGAAAGATTTTATCCCAATCTTCATCTAAAATCTCTTCTTGGATATCTAGCTCCCAATTCCTTCAAACTTTCCTTTAATGATTCCCCATATTTAATAAAACCTTGTAGAATTTAGAAACTATTTTGGACCTATCTATCCTGTATCCTTTCACTAATTCTTCGAAGGGGGTAATAGTTCTTTTACCACAATTTTTAACTTCTTTCTCCTTCGACAAGGAGATTTTTTTTTTTGGTAACCAATTGATCTTATTCCAAATTTCACTTTCCTCTTCCATCATATGTTCTGTTTCACAAATTTTATCCATATCCTGGATTGAAATCTTCTTTAATTTAAGCCCTACTTCTTTTGGAATGAGCTTCCTTAATGGGGCAAATTTATCATAATACCATATTTTTATGGTATTATATTGGTTCAAATACTTCCTCAGCCATGGGAAGACACCGTGAGGTGGAAACAGTAACCCATGCCCTTAATACTTCACGTACAACCCTATTAGGGTCTTTTTAAGTCAGAAATGACATGACAGCACAAAAATGCTTATAAATTAATAAACATTTATTCAGCTTCTGGCGATGCCTACATATATGTAAGTTGATTAATTCATGCATCAGGCATGATTTATACACAAACCTGATTATGTAGATTCTCCCAACTGTATTGAAAGCTTCTCTCTCTCTCCCTCCCTCCCTCCCCCCCTCTCTCTCTCTCTCTCTCTCTCTCTCTCTCTCTCTCTCTCTCTCTCTCAAAACAGATGCCTGTAGGAACATCAAGCACTGGCAAGGAATGTTCCACGTGGCTGGAATTCTAACTCTCTTAGCTGGCATAAGGAATCAAATGTCAAGCTGATACACCTAGAGCATGGAAATGTTGCCATATGGCAATGTTCTCCATGTGGAGAAAGTAAGGCACACACTGGCCCATACTCTTCCTAGGAAAATAAGAAAACCAAGTGAGAAGATACAAAATGGGACTGTTTGCTTTTATTTTTTGTTTTTCAAAAGAGGATGCTTGCCAGAGGGCAAATCATCCAAAGAACAAACGCTAGACAATAGAATGATGACATCAGTCATGAGAAGTAACTGACCTTTCACTAGAAACCTGGCATAGTGCTAAAGGAAAACATAACAAGTGACAACAGGAACAGCAGATGGAAGAAGACTCCAGAGTCATTAGCTAACTTATGACTGGCAACTGGTGTGGCAATTAAAATAATTGTCTCTGTGATCTTTTGTGAAGAACATTGCTAAAGTTCTTCTCAGAAACAGAAGACGAGACAAGGGATTATATTTTGGATGCCTTTGTTTTATTTTAAAATCCACCAAACTAATTGCAAGTCCAAATGTTGAACAGTACAGTAAATGATTCTAAAATTTTGGATGGGAAAACAGGTAATGCAGCCTATCAGCAAGACATGGTTTTGAAGAGCTACTGGGAAAATATACGAGCTAAAGAGATATTGTAGAATTTATCAAAGTGGATAATTCAAAACAGGCTTATTTCATCAAAAAGACCTGTAAATGTCCTTTGCTGGGCTTTCTTCAGTTTGCTGGGTGGGTTTCAGCCACTAAGTGTCCAGTTGTTCAAGGAAAAGATGTGTAGGAGGATTTTAGTTCTGTTCACATTCTCACTTATAATTATCCAGTTCATAACTGATGCACAAGCAGCAAATTAAAAATGACTTATTTCACACACTACTGTACAAACCACTTTGAATTTTGAAAAGTATAAGGAAATTGTGAACTATTTATTTATTTATTTATTTATTTATTTATTTATTTATTTATTTATTTATTTATTTATACAGCTTGTATGCCACCCACTACCCAAAGGTCTCTGGGTGGCTCACAATCAAAATAGACAATTAAAACATCAAAATTACAATGAGATCGGAACAATAAAAACATGTAAATACATTTAATAAAATACATTAAAAACACAACACTAAAATTGCCATCATGACCCACAATCATCAGTTAAAAAATTTCTTGAACAGGAAGGTTTTTACCTGACGCCGAAATGTTATTAACGTTGGCGCCAGGTGGGTCTCACTTGGGATGGCATTCCATAGTCTGGGGGCAGTTGCTGAAAAGGCCTTATATCTGCAAGCCATCCCTTTCATCTCCTTGAGGGATGGCTCTTTCAGGAGGGCTCCCTGACTAGATCTTAATTGCCGGATAGGTTCATATGGAAGGAGGCAGTCCTTCAGGTATCTAGGTCCTAAGCCATTTAGGGCTTTATATGTCAAAACAAGCACTTTGAATTGGGCTCAGGCAGCAACTGGTAACCAATGAAGGTTATACAGAATTGGCGTGATGTGTTCCTTGGCAGCCCTGCCACTCACAAGCCGCGCCACACAATTCTGATCCAGTTGCAGTTGCCGGACCATCTTCAAAGGCAGCCCCACGTAAAGCACATTGCAGTAATCAATACGGGATGTTACTGCCTCTTTTAAGGCAGCAGGGACCACTCCCTCTCTTAAAGAGGTGTTTACAGATTCCTGGACCCAGGTGCGACCCCCCTGGCAGATCTTTCAATTAGCCAAGAAGGGCAAGGGTTGAGCTGCGTGGTGGTAGAATGGACAGATCCAAACACCCTGACCACATCCTCGGGTCTCAACAATTGAAACTCATCCAATAACACTAGACCTAAGCATGGTGCACTGGACACATCCCTTGATTCTGTACCAATAGTGGAGTCCAGTTCACTGCGAATCTGAGCAATTTCCCCCTCAAAGTGGACAGCAAACGCATCACAGCATGCTGCCGAATGGTCCTGGGCCTCCACCCTATCTCCCGGCTGAAGAAGTTCCCGGACCACCCGAAACAGCTCCGGTGGACGGCACTCTGAGGAAGCAATACGGTTGGCGAAATACTGCCTTTTTGCCAACCATATAGCCACGAAATAGGCCCAATAGTGGGTTCTAAGCCATGTTTGATCAGACTGACAGCAATATTTTCTCCACTTGCGCTCCAGCCTTCTGCCCTCCCGCTTCATTGCCCGCAACTCAGATGTATACAAAGGAGCCATCTGGGCTCTGCGTATGGGAAGAGGGTGCTTAGGTGCACTCATGTCAACTGCCTTGGTCATCTCCTTATTCCATAGGGTGACCTGAGCTTCGACAGGAGCACTGACCATATCAGCTGGATAATCCCCCAGAGCTTTCAGGAAACCATCCGGATCCATTAGTCTCTGAGGGCTGATCATCTTAATTGATCCCCCACCCTTGCAGAGGTTTGGAGTAGTTAATAGCCTAAACTTGACCAGGAAGTGGTCTGGGGTCAAAGCCAGCCCCTCCACACCGAAACCACCATCCCCCAGTCCTGTTGAGAAGACTGCTGCCACTGCTGCCGCCTCCCATGTGCTGCTAGCCACAACCTGCTCTCATCCTCGGCACTGGAAAGAGTGGTGGCGCATGGCAACTGGGTCTGGCCAGGAGTGGGTTTTGTCAGCGGGATGCAGGGTTTTTTATTTCTTTCCTCCCCTCCCCTACATCGTCAGTGACACAGCCCATCTCCTGGCTCTGACATCAGCGGCAACACAGGTCCTTAGTGGGGTGACAGCCATCCTTAGCCAATGTCTCAGGACTTGGTTGCCATGATAGAGGACATAATGAGGAGACAACCTTGATGGATAGTGGATTCCATAGCAGAACAATTGGTCTTGGGCTGAAGTGGTGGCTCTGGCCAGCAAGTTAAAGAACATGCTTTTATACTGGTTTGCCTCCATGTTGAAGGAGATTTGTGTTCTAACAGACCACAAATTAATGTGGACAATGGATACTAAGTAGCAAGGGGAGGCAATGCCAGTCAGCTCTCCATCACATGTAGCAGCTGCTGGTGAAGAACCTATGGTTAGCACTGAGGGAATCATACAGCACAGGAATAAATTAGCCATATCCATAATATTCTTGGTCCAAATCCCTTACCCCTATAGCAACATGCAAGCTTTCTTGGACACTGTCTTGACAAGTATGGGAGGGGGTCTGTTCTCCAGAAACACCATCCCAGTGGAAAGAAATGACAGAAATAGAACTAGACATGCCAGCCCACATAGACTAATCCATTTTCTTCCTGGACTAAGAAAGAGTCTGGCCAAGGTGACAATGGGCCTGTTGTCTTACCCACCAATTAGTGCAGTGATGGTGAACCTTTCAGAGACTAAGTGCCCAAACATTTATTTTAAAACCCACTAATGTTTCGCAAAGTGCCAATACAGCAATTTAACCTGAATACAGGTGGCTGTGAAGGGACAATATTGGGTGCCCACAGAAAGGATTCCAAGTGTCACCTTTGGCACCTGAGCTAGTGTATCCAATGAGAATGTTTTCTCTCAGATAGGGAACAATGTCAGTCCACATGACTACCACTTGGAACCTGGATCTACAGAAACCCTATTTACCTTAAGATCATCCTACAATTTGGGGGATTTTCTCAAGTCCCCTTTAAATAAGAGAGAAGGGCACAGTCTGCTCATAGAACTTGATATGCCTTGACTCAGGCTACTATCCCCTCCTTTGCTTTTTTCCACTCTTCCAGCTTCTAGTCCAAAATGGTGTTCATTCAGTCTACTCTGCCCTGTCCCATGGTTTTGGCACAGTTCCCGCCCAGTACAGTGTATCTGTTGATCCAGCCTGTTTGGCAGTATTACCCAGTGTGACTTGCCCTCTGCTTTCCCAATACTGTTGGCATTTCCTACTGGCATCCCTACTGTTCAGAGTTCAAGCAGTGTGCTCATTGCAGTGACTAGTGTATACTCTTTTTCTTTGGCACAATCACTGAAAGGTATCAGAGGAAAACTTTTAAAACCTTTTTGCCTGTTTGTGTTTGATGTCACACTGCCTTCAAAAATCCTGATAAATAGCAGGAGCAGATATCATAAGAAAATGTCTGGAAATCACTTATGATATCTTTCCATTTAGCCGGCACAGATACTTGAAGCCCCCAACAAATGAGAATTTCTGTTTCATTGTCATACTTGTGTTGTAAATGTGGTCCCTGTGGACTGCTTGGCTCTTTAGGCTGGAGCAATGAGAGAGAAAATAATCCGTCTGCCAAAAGAGTAAGTATTGCATGAAGGAACACAGATGTACCATTTGCCGATCAGAACAGCAGAGAGACTAATAAGTTATGTTTGTTTTAGAGAATCTGAAAGAGGAATACCCAGGTTGCCAGTGATTCATTATGAAAAACATACAGATTTGTATATTAACAGGACATAAAAGGAAATGTCTTGGGAAGAAAATAGATAGTTTCTTTTCTCTCTTTGTCTTCAAGAAGACTTTGTGGAGATATAATGTTGTTGGCAGTCTACAGGGGGGGAAATGAAAACATACAGGCACTGAAACATAAAAACTACCAATCTAAGAAACACATTAGGTAACACAATCAACATGAAAGGAATGGGGGAATTCATGTCATGATGTATTCCTCCTATGAAGCCGCAGGTGGTCTGAGAGAGCCTTACAAGGAACATATTCCTTCCCATTTCCCTCACCCAACCAGCTGGACATGCTGTACTGGAAGTAGTATATAATACACTGAGGCATTTCTGTGCCCCTTGGTGTGCATGGGCTGGATTTCTGCATCTCTCATTGTGAAACACAGATATCTCTTTGTGGCTGACAGGAGAACATCCTCCTTTCTTTGTGATTGTGGCAGAGGATAGAGGGAAATTCACTATTTTGATATGCATTGAAATGCTTTTTAAAAATAGCCATTATTCAGTTGACATTGCTGTGTAGAATGGGGAAAAAATACAAAGTTTACTAACCTTCCTAAGGGGTTTCCTATAAAGGTTTTCTTCCTATGGTCAGCAGTTGATGGAGCAAGAGCAGGGGCTTCCCCTCCAGTCACACTTTATCTCTTCAAGGCCCATCCACCGAGGTGGTTTTAAACAATGGTGGGGGCAAATGATGATAACTGGGTCCCAAATTTATAAATCTGGATCACGACATTGCATAACGCATGGGAAGGGAACTGTAATATGTCAACATCTGTTTCCAATACAATTTTTATGTCTATGTTAAAATTTAATATTGTATGCTCTGTAACTTGTTTGAGTATGTCTGTGAAGAGTTTCAATGTAAAAGTCAATGTGTAATTCAGCTGGAACAGAGTAATGAGGTGATGATGTGGTATCACATGATTGGGTGTAAATTGCACAGTCAAGGGATAAGAGGGCAGGTCCTCTTATGGACTGAGAACTAGTTGAGATCCAGGAAACAAAGAGTAGGTGTCAATGGGAAATTTTCACAATGGAGAGAGGTGAAAAGCTGTGTGCCCCAGGGATCTGTCCTGGGACCACTGCTTTTCAATCTGTTCATAAATGACATGGAGACAGGGATAAGCAGTGAGGTGGCCAAGTTTGCGGATGACACAAAACTTTTCCATGTGGTAAAAAACAGATAAGATTGTGAAGAACTCCAGAAGGATATCTCCAAACTGGGGGAATAGGCTGCAGAATGGCAAATGCATATTAATGTAGTAAAACGTAAAGTAATGCATATTGGGGCAAAAAATCAAAACTTTATCTATCAACTCATGGGCTCTGAGCTACTCGTGATGGATCAGGAAATAGATCTTGGTGTGTTGGTGGACAGGTCAATGAAGGTGTCTACCCAATATATGGCAGCCGTTAAGAAGGCCAATTGTATGCTAGGGATTATCAAAAAGGGGATTGAAAATAAAACAGCCAACATTATTATGCCATTGTACAAAACGATAGTAAGGCCGCACCTGGAGTATTGTGTACAATTCTGGTCACCGCATCTCAAAAAAGAAATAGTGGAACTGGAAAAGGTGCAGAAAAGAGCAACTGAAATTATTACTGGCCTGGGGGACCTCCCTTATAAGGAAACGCTAAAACATTGGGGCTCTTTAGTCTGGAAAAAATGTGCCTGAGGGGGGATATGATTGAGATGTACAAAATAACGCAGGGCATGAATCAAGTGGATAGAGGGACACTCTTCTCCCTCTCACAAAATATCAAAACTAAGGGACATCCATTCAAACTGTGGGTTGGGAGAGTGAGAACAGACAAAATATTTTTTTTTACCCAGCGTGTTGTTAGTCTGTGGAACTCTCTGCCACAAGATGTGGTGATGGCATCTAGCCTGGATGCCTTCAAAAGGGGATTGGACAGATTCCTGGAGGAAACGTCTATCACAGGTTACAAACCATGATGGAGATGTGTAATCTCCAGGCTTAAAACCACAGTACTTCAAGGGCCAGATGCAGGGGAGTGGTAGCAGGAGAGAGATATCTAGTCTCAAGAACTCCAAGAGGCATTTGGTGGGGCCACTGTGAGATACAGGAAGCTGGACTAGATGGGCCTTTGGCCTGATCCAGCATGGCTCTTGTTATGTTCTTATCAGTAGAAGTCTGTTCATTAAGATGGAGTTAGAAGTGAGACTTTACTTGATGTAGATCAGTTCATTCTGATGTATATCAGGTCACGCTGCTCAACCTGTTGCAAGTCAAGTTATACCTGTCTGTATTCTTTGTGTGTTATGCTGTTGTGCTGTGTGTAGTTTGCCAATGAGTGTCTAAACTCTTTAATACAATAAGTTCAAGTTTATAATTTCCTGTGTTGAGTCACTGTGTTCCTTTAACAATTTCCTATACTCTGCTTGCTCTTATGTACTCAGTGGTAAAGAGTCAAGAGAGCATATTGCAACACTATAATCTACATTCAGTTAAAGATGCGTAACTGAATTAACATTGCATCTCACCTCCCCTTGAAGTATATACGTATTCCCATAGCCTCATGGCCAAGGGCAGCAGCTACAGATGCTGCTCCAGTGCTGAAGGAATGGGACCCCAATCTGTAATTTTGGAACCTTACTGCAGAAAGCTTGAGATGAAATTTTCCTACTCAATACATTGGTACCTTGTATAAAGGAATTAATTCATTCCAAATGAAATTATGTTAAGCAAATTTTCCTTTATACAAATTCCCATAGGGATGCATTGAAAATGGAGTAATCCCATTTTTATGTTGTACGGATTTTCCCCATAGGCGATTATGTTAAGCAAATTTCCCCTATCTCCAGAATTTTTATGTTGTACAGATTTTATGTTATACAAGCTGTTTGTTATACAAGGGTCCACTGTATTTGGTTAAGGGGACCCATAACGATGCATGCACAGTATTACTACTTCATCACTGAATTGCTGTTTTTGTAATTTAGCATTATGTTTAAAACTGTATTGCAACTCTGCTGTTTTGTTCTCTTTTTTTATCTGTATGCCAATAAAGGCTGATTGATTATTATTTTTTAAATTAGTGCCTAACCCGTCCTCCTGAGGTACTTTCACAGACAATGGCATCACAAACAAAGGCTGCAACAGTGGAAGCTGTGCCAACCCTGAATGTGTGTTGCATCGTTACAGTCATGACCAACTCTTCGTGACTGCATATCCATGGAGTTTTCTTGGCAGGAGTACTGGAGTGGCTTGCCAGTTCCTACTCCAGGTGCCTACAGCAGCTGGTATTCCCTGGTGGTCTCCCATCGAAGTACTAACCAGGGCAAACCCTGCTTAGCTTCCGCAATCAGGCGAGATTGGATATGCTTAGGGCATCTAGGCATCCTCCTGAATGAATGGGCCCCAATTCTGTACATCAGGATCCTGACTCTGCATGACATTTGGGATGTAGTTCTCCAGAATCAATACTCCTTTAATGGTGAGTCATTTTAATGCAGATTAGCAGAAATTCCCCAGGGTGATGCACACTTCTCCCACTGCAGCAATGTGCAAACACTAAATCAAGCCTGCACCCCATCTGCTTCCAGTCAATCTGAAGGAGTCCGACCAGCTAGGCCCTGTGTGCCACCTAAAGATCTGCATGTACTGGGCATCACCCATAGATTGGCTGGAAGCAGATGGGGTGCAGCCCACGTGCAATTTGTTTATTCTGTTTGCTTGTTTTTTTTTAATTTGTTTCTTGTTGAGCTCATTAAATCTTTGGGTTAGTGCTTAAAGCAAAGAGTCAGACAGACTTGAATCCAATAGCTTAATATTTACATGGACATTCAATTTTTGTGGCCAACCCAGCATTTCACAATTGGGAGAGGTGATGGCAACTTTGACTGCTGGACTGAACAAGTAGGCATGACAATAGCCAGGAAAAAATGGCTAAAAGTGGGAATAACATGGGGTCAGACATTTTAGCTTCATTCTCAATTTGAGAACCCTGCAATAGCGCAAATAGCAAACTCATAGTCAAAACAGTCAAGTACAGTGAGATCTGATACAGTGATTTGCATGCACATCCAGCCTAGCCTTCAATTTGTATTTTGTAATGGCCTCACGTATCTCCTCCTTTTATGATTCTCAGTCTTATATTATTTTATACACTGACATGTTTTGAATATTATAATCTAGCAAACTCAACATGTCCTTAGATTACAGAATAATCTTGCTAACAGCCTGCTTATTTAGTAACTGAATAATCTACATATTCCTCTAGAAATCACTCCCTACTGTAGTCAAGGCAAGGCAAACACTCAGTGGCATAGATAGCCTGCAAACATAACTTGTTAGTTCTCACCTGCATTACAGCAGGCCTACTAGCTAGCACCCTAGCCTTTGCCTTGGGTGTTCTGTGATGTTGGTGCGACCTCAACGGGTAGGGGCTTGATCACCTTCCTTAGTGATGCACTCACAGCAGCCTGTTGGCTAATTGAAATGTCCAAGATCTTCAGTCATCAGAGTCTTCAACCTTCCTTGTGTTTCCTCTCAAGTACTTTCTGGAAATATCATCAACAACAATCTTTATTCATGCTGACAGACCCAACAAAATTATTAAAACAGAAAAAAATGTATGCGTTAGAGATGGGCACAAAATGAGCAATTTTTCGTTTTTGTTTTCGTTTTTTCATTTTGTTACGTAACGAAACAAAAAATGAATTTTGTCTCCAAAATGAAACGAAACGAACCGAAACAACATAAATTTTGTCGTGCGTTTCATTTTCGTTGTGGCAAACACATTGAACTGTAATGAATGCTAACGAAACAGCAATTTTTCATTTTCGTTTTTTGTTTCGTTACGTAATGAAATGAAAATGAAATTTTTTTGCAAAAAATTCATGAAAAACGAAAACGAACCGAAACGGACCCCCTAAACGACAAATGACAAGCGAAACACCGTTTTTTTTGAGTTGTGCCCATCTCTAGTATGCGTCATTTAAAAGGAGAAAAGGTCAAAACTATTGCATGATTTCAGGATAGTTATAACTGTTTAGATAAAATGAATGGCATAACACTTGGAGTAACCCATTGATGCATGAAGAGCAAACAGAAGTCAAATTTATTTTTTGAATTCTTTGAGCAAAGGGAATAATCTTAGCCACTAATTCTGGCCATATCAAGTCACCATATGTGTTGGAGTGAGGCCTTCAGATCCTGCTTTGTTAGTTGAGATTCACTGGTAGCTGCTGTGTCTCAATTTACATATGATAAAAGGATGAAGAACATCCAGCAATTTCCAAAACAGTGAGGGTTCCACAATTTATCTATTTATTTAGTTAGAGCATTTTTACCCAGCCTTTGTCTTTGAAACAGGAACCAAGGCATCATGATAAAAGACCCAAGACATTTACACATCAAATGAAGTCTAAAATGTCAGCCATTACCTAGAGCTTTTCTTTATATCATTTAGTACACTTAGAACTCGACTCAAGCCCACATACACTGGGAGGAACCACTAGCCCCAAAAGAGGGGGGGGAGATGAGAAAGGAGAAGGAAAGGGACAGAAACGGAGAACAAGAGGGAACCAAGCATAGAGAAAGAAAGAGGGGAAACAAGGTGAAGACAGTTGGGCACTAGGAGGTTGGATAAATGCAGAGGTCCAGAGAAAGAAAGGAGGAACTGATGGGTGTAGTGAAATAAGACCCCTGGATGGGGGGATTGGTAACTTTTCAACTCCCATGTAGAGATGGGCACGACTCATTTTTTTTTCATTTTTTTTGTTTTTCGTTTAGGGGTCCGTTTTGGTTCATTTTCGTTTTTCGGGGGGGGGGAGTTTTTTGCACATTTTTCATTTTCGTTTTCGTTATGAAACGAAATGAAAAAACAAAAACAAAAATGAAAATTTTTCGTTTTGTTAGCATTCTTTTCAATGCAATGTGTCTGCCGTAACAAAAACGAAAAACACGGCAAAAAATTTTGTTTCGTTTCCGTTGTCGTTTTGCTTCTGAAAAATTTTTCGTTTTCGTTTTCATTGCGAAACAAAATGAAAAAACGAAAACAAAAATGAAAATTTCGATGAGTCGTGCCCATCTCTACTCCCATGGGAAGTGGCTGAGCAAGAGTGGAGAGAAAGAAAGGTGGTGAAGGCTCCATTTTGGGGGCAGACCGTGTGGTGTGAGCAGAGGAAGAAGGCTCATGAGTATTTTGAGAGGCAAGGTGTAGCAGGAGCCAAAGAGAGCTTTGAGCTCACTGGGAAGCATGCTGTGGTACCCCTGGGGAGATGAAGATGGTGTGAGCGGTGCCAATATGTTTGGGCAACCGGACCTTGACACGAGAAGTGGAATGGGTGAGATTAACCTGTTGCCAGGAGGACTGACAAATCTTTCATTGGACCCGGGCAGAAAAGGGGAAGAGCCGTTTTATATTTCTAAGTGGACTGTTCAACCCAATGTGTCAATGTGTCTATCGGGTGATTAGAAGAGTTGTGATCAGAAGCAGAGCCCTTGTTAGAGAACAAGGAGGAGCTTGTAAATGAAGACCCTGAATCAAAAGTTGAGTTCAATAACTTTATTGCATTTTCAAACAACAGAGTCTCCTATCTCGTCATCCCATGGGGTAGATGAGGAGGGAGCGTGGTGGTGAGCCTCAGAAGCCCCACTAATTGTCCCCTTAAAATAAAATAAAATGGCCAGATCCTTCTTTCCCAATGCAGATAAATTGGTAAATAACTGAAATATGTCCCTCTAACTCCCCCCGCCCCCCGCCCCCAGCCTTGCTAGAGGCTTCACTTCCTAAGCCCTCCCACCACAAGGGGGAAAAACCCTCCCTGGCATAATAAAGCAATACAAGAAATAAGCAACATAGCAATAAAAGCAATGAAGTGAAATGAGACATAAGGAGATAATTAGACTGCTGCTCGGACTCTGATCCTCCAAGCCTAGTCGCAGCCATGAGGCTCCAAAAGCGAAACTGCTTCCCCTCTGGCTGATGCTGCTTCTCTGAGAATGCAGCAAGCCAAAAGAGGGAGAGAGCACTGGGAGGGCAGCCATAAATACTCTGCCCTCTCACACAATAAAGTCCGGAAGCATGACCATGTATCACAGGTGCTCAGGGCCGTCTTAAGGATATGTGGAGCCGTGGTTCGAAGATCCCTCTGGCGCCCCCCCCCGTTTCACAGATCCATCCTTGGCTGCCTTCATGCCCCCTATTCAATCGAAAGAGGCACAAAGTTTGTGCCTCTTTCTAGTCCCTAGTCGTGATTCAGATTTCCAAGCACACATGAAAAAGGTTCAACAGTAGACTAACTATTGCTGCATACGTTGTCATGATGGCTAGCCAGATTGAAAGCAGATCATTTCGCTGTTTGGGAGTCTTTTTAAGACCAGACCTTAGCTCTTTTCGCCCATAAGGACTAGGACTCGGAAACCTGGGTATCACAGCTCACCAACAGGTGAAGTAGCATATAATAACATTATAACCTGAAACTTCCTTGGTTCTCACACAATAATTCAGATACATCCAATGTAGACAAAGAATCATTAATCCTCAGCATTCTGTTCTTCTCTTTGAGAGTTCTCTTCTATAAAAAGGGCTCTCCCGACTCTTATTTAAGGACCTTCCCTTATTTAGTTTTCCAGAACCCCCGCCGAGAGATACCTAAAATCCCCTCCCAAATAGGAATCTATCCTATAACCCCGTAACCGTTTGGTTTTTCGGGGGGGGGACCCAGCCTCTTCCCACCACCCCTCTCCAACGCAGCGCTTCCCCGAGAATGCGATCGTCGCCGAAATTACTTGCAGTTGGATTTTGCAGGCGCCGCAGCCGGAATCTCCCCGGCCGCCTTTCGAGAATTAAATCAAAGCTTTTCCCGGGGTGGGTCCGGTGGTTGGGTGGTTGGGTGAGTTGGGGGAGCGGAATGCCCCGCGCGCCCTTACCTTCTCCTAACAGGGGCAGCGCCGGCCGAGAAGCGATTGGCAAGCAGAGGAATGACCTCTCCGTGCCCACCCCGGCAGCACTTCCCCGGGAGGCGTTGTACCCTCTTCTCCCCCCCCACCCCCGCCTCCGGGCAGATGGCAATCCCGAGTCTCCGGCGGCGGGACTGGACGGGCGGCAAGCCGACGATCCCCACGCCAGCGGGGCGGGGAGGGCGGCCGGGGGGGGGAGAGGCAGCCTAGGCTGGGGTGGGAAGGCGCGGCGTGGCGTGGCGGGAGGGGGGCACGTTGAGCAAACAAGTGCCCAGCCGGGAGATCGGATTACTAACAACCCTCGGCTGCCCTGTTAAAAAAAAAGAAAGAAAGAAAGAAAGTGGGGGTTGGTGGGGGGAGAGAAAAGTGCTGGACGAGACTTGGCGCTGGAGAGAGGGAACAAGAGAGAGAGAGAACAAGATAAGGGAAGAGCCAAGAGTCCTCCTCACTCAGCGATGGCCGGAGCAGGTACCGGGTGCCAAGACTCCCAGGCAACTAAAAGGGAGGGGAAGAGGAGGAGGCGGCAGCGGCGATTTGAGAGATTTGAAACAAATCTCTCCCCGGTCTCCGAGGTAAAAAAAAGGTGAAGCACCAAGACCAAGTCCTACCTCGGGATCTTCGTACTTGCTCCCGGACATGCTGCCTTGGGGGCTCCACTGGAGGCGCGACGGAGGGGGTCCCTGAACTAGAAGAACTTAAGGGAGCCAGAGAAGGAAGAGCCCGGCTGGGTTGGTCACCCCCCCTCTCGCACACCCACCCGCCAAGGACTCCGAGCGAGCGAGCCAGACACACACACGCGCGCGCGCACACACACAGAGACAGGGAGAACGAAAGAGCGAGGGAGAGACGCGGCCGCCCGAAGTGGGAGGTATCTCCCGCCTTCACGCGGCTGGCCGCCCGCCAAGGAGTTTGTTCTGGGCTCCGAGGGCCGCAGGGCTGCCGGCAGCGTCTCCCCGCGGGCCGAGGCCTGAACGGGGTTTTTAAAAAGGCGCGCAAACAGGACGGGCTCTGGCTGGGATGATCCCCGCCACTTTCGTGGCCGGAGCGACTTCCTTCCTCCAGCCCCCCCCCCGCACCCTGAGGCAATCCTGGCTCCTGGGCCGCCTTTAGCCGGTGACCCGGAAGTGCAAGCCAAGAAGGAAGGGCTTCTGGGGCGGAAGAAGAAAAGAGGCGGGGCTTCAGTGCGGGCAATGTTTAAGAAAGAGGGGGAGCGCCTATGTCAGAATAAAAATACATAATGTGGTTGCTGGATTGAGGTGTCCACGGACTGCATGTGTGCGTCGCGTCGTGTTTACTGTATATCAAGAACAAGGATAGGCGGGGATTCCCTGGCAGGGGAATCTAAGAGTTTTGGGGTTTGGGGGTTCAGGCGCCCTTGGGGTTCAGGCGCCCTGGTTCATTGAACCACAAAGGCCTATGGGAAAGTCGCCCCTGCATCCAATGTAGACAAAGAATCATTAATCCTCAGCATTCTGTTCTTCTCTTTGAGAGTTTATAAAAATCCACATAAAACATTTTTTTTCAGCTGGATACTATTCTTTACAAAGAACAAAATGAATCACCTTCTTGGACTCTGATTTTTCCCAATTACCCTCAATGATTCTTTCCTTTTGTATCTGTCATGCATGTAATCACCAGGCTCATACAATAAAGCTATAGATGAAGTAATTAATTTTCCCCCATTTTACTTAATTCACATTTAACCTCAATTACAGAATCACAGCATTTAGAAATGAAAGCTCATACAGGTCATCTAGTTCATCTGCCTATTGATGCAGTTCAAAGTAAATAAGTTAGATTTTCAGATGAAAAGGAAATGTAAATGTTTTCAGTCTAAGGTAGTAAAATAGTTCAAGGTGGTCAGCAAGGAGGGGCTTTGCAAAAGTTGTTATGAGCTACTTTCATCATTATTCCCATGACCTTGCCTTAAAAAGAGAGAGAGAAGGAGGCCAACTGAACCCAACAATCAATACTGAACGTGGTATCTTCAATATTGTTATGGATGCTTTGAATGTTCTATATGTAACCGAGACAGGAACAGAGAATCTTGGGAAGTTATAAACTTGCATTTAAAATATAGGCAGAGAAACTTTTCCAAATTGATGAGTCATTCCATCCCGCAATATATTTAGCAGGAAATTGAGATGTGACATTCCTTCCACAACAACTTGGGACATGGAATAGCTTCACCCACCCCTCCAATCTGTTCAGGCTACAAATATAGAGGAAGGCTAGCTAGCATGGCAATTAACTTCCTGAAAGATGGAGTGGCTGAGGTTAAGTCCTGTGTATCAACCCATTTGAACTAGAAAAAAATACCCATTACATAGAAGATGAACTGATGGTGCTGTTTTCCAGGGACTTGTCCTACTTCTTGGCTTGATCTAGGGAGCTTTGGTCCTTTTCCCAATGACCACATAGCTTAACAGCCAGCATGAACCAGCATTCCTACAATTTTTGGCTCTTTGTGGGGGGGGGGGCTATTTATAGCTATATAAAAGAGTAGCCATCACCAGAGAGCCAAACAAGTCATATATATAAAATTGCCCCATTTTGATTTAGTTTCAGAATGTGCAGTTGTTTTATTTATTTATTTATTTATTTATTTATTTATTTATTTATTACAAGATTTTTTAGCCGCCCCACTACCAAGAGGGGGCTTTCTGCTTTCAATTTCCCAATATTGTTAAGTATGCACTTTTGCCATTTAATGATACTGAAAGATTTAAAACTTCCTCTGCTCCTCTGAGGAGAGGGTGAGGGCAGAAGAGACTCTCTTTTTTTTGTATAAAAATCTGTTAGGATAGAAATGGTTTGCTTACCATTGTACAATAAAATAAAATAAAATTGAAACTTCCTCTTAAAAAGGAGGAAGGGACAGGAGATGGCAAGGAGGGTATTTTTTGTTGGTTTCATTTCATTTCTCTCTCTCCCCCCCCCCCATTTAAACGGAAGTAGGTGAAATAGGAGTATATGCCATGTAAACACATGGACCATACCAAATGGCATATTGCATCCCTTATGTGACCTTGTGGTCCTATTTAGTTTGCTGCAACCTACTTCTGTTTAGCCATCTAGCCCAGCCCTGTATAAGACCAATACTCAGGTGTTAGACTCCACATAATACTCTTGTGAAGTTTTTTACAAATTCTACTTCCCTAGTGAGCTGACATGGCTGAGTAGAGGTGATTCTCAGGCCTCCTTAGTCCTAGCTTTTCATGCTGTCTACTATACAGTAACACCCCCCCACCCTTTCGCAGTTCATATACTGTTGTCCCAGTATGTCGTGGGACCACAGTATATGAAAAAAAAGCCCCCTGGGGTAAGCTGGAGAGGCCTGTATCAGACATCCTGTACTTACCCCATCCTGGCACTGCTCTGAACGGGCCTCTGACAGCCTTCCCGGACCCATCGGAGGCCCCAAAAGTGCTTCTTGCTGAATCGCATGTGACCTCTTTGAAACCTCAAGGGACCCCTGGATCACTAGAAAACACTTTTGGGGCTTCTGTTCACATCTGGTTCACTGAAAAGCATTTCTGAGGCCTCCTGCATGTCTAGAAAGGCCCTCAGAGGCCCTAAAAGTTTTTTTCCAGCAATCCAGAAGTCACTTCCAGATTTCCAGAGGTCACTTCCAGTATTCTGGAAGTCACTCCAGCTCAGCAAGAAGCACTCCAACGGGCCCGGGAAGGCTGTCAGAGGCCCGTTAAGAGCAGTGCCAGGTCTGGGATGAGTACAAGAGGCCCCAGATAGGCCACCACCTCCTACATCACAGATTTTCAATTATCACAGGTAGGGCCAGGTCCCTAACCACTGAAATAGGTGGGGGGGGGTTGCTATAAAATATTGGATATCCTCAGATTTTTTTTTACTCTTTTATTGGTACCTAACCAACTCATTACCTCTGAGACAGACAATTTGCCACTCCTATTTCTTCTACTCACATTCTTCACATTTTTAAATGAAATGCTGGTCATCCTATGGTGGGGCAACTCACAGCAACTTACAGGAAAAAATAAGACAATTTTGCACAATCATAGGTATTTTTGTGCAAAACATGAACTTTACCAATGCAAGAATTCCATGAAGTACAAATAAATTCCTTACCATACTCTTCCAGGGAAAGTGCATTGTAATAGACCCAGGAAAATATAAGATATTACAAAGTTCTTCTCATGGAGGAGGGTGAGAGCAACTGCACATTTTTTGTACTTGGTGTAGTTCTTTCGTGGTTTGCCTTTTTAGAAATGCCCATGATTGTGCAACGGTGCCTTATGGCCATATGGACAGAGGGGTGGGGTATAAATAAATAAATAAATAAATAAATAAATAAATAAATAAATAAATAAAAAACTTTTTTTCTGTAAGTCACTGTGAATTGGGCTTTTCTGAAAGATATTTTAAGTGGATTGTCAAGAAAAAAATTAATAAAAATATAAATCAAATAGGCATGTGAGATAAGAATGCATCTTGATATAAAAATTAAAACAAAACAAAAACAAAAGGCTGCTGCTGCTGCTACTACTACTACTACTACTACTACTACTACTACTACTACTACTACTACTACACCACCACCACCACCCCACCCTTTTTCCTTGAAAAGGATCTAACAGTTGCTACAACACTGAAGGACAATATATAAAGTTGAAGACTATAAGTATACAATTGCTAGGATATTCTCTCTGACACCTGGACCAAAGAACCAGGCACAAATCTGCCTAGTGGTGAGAAATATAGATATGAGAATAGTTAATCCTATACTTTTGAGATTTGGTTTAAGTAACAGGAATCACAGGAGTTGGCTTCTATTCAAAAAGTAAAATGCATTTGTTCAACCTAATTGGACTAGACCTGCTGAATCAATGATTCAAGAGGTTCTGAAATTTAGTGTGGCAGCACCAGTTGGGTTTAACAGTTGAATGTTGACCCCTAGATTATATAGCATGTGTCCAGGTAGCATGTGTCCAGGTAGAGTTGACCCCCTAGATTATGATAGCAAGTGTCAGAGAGTGAATGGTCTCTTTTTCAATCAATTTTCCATAGTCCAACATCCTGGCCTGGTAGGTTACAAAGATACTCACTTTCAATACAGTAAGTTTTAAAACTTATCTTCTTTCCATAACATCTACATCTTTACATTAATTTTACCTTAGAGTTCACATAGTATTCATGTGTGACCTTACCTAGAATTCCTTTCAATAGCTAATGAATTCATGAGTGCCCAAAAGGATATATTAAACTTGCAAATGAAATTCCTATATGTACAACTTCTCCATGTCTGTTGAGATGCCAATTATAGGAAAATTATTACATCTCATCCATTTCGCCACATTGTCAACCTTAGCCCGCTGAGATTCTATTATCCTTTGCATTTCTTCATTAGGTTTTCTGATGTGTGAACTTTGCCTTCCAATTCACCATTCTTCTTCCGTTCTGACAGATCGTTTTCAAATTCCATCAAGATTTTTCACATGAAAATACTAATAAAACCTTGTAGTTTCTGCAGTATATAATATGCACCAGACCAGACACAATTAGAATTCTTTTTTTCAGTGTTGCATTGAGTTGTAATTTTAAGTTGAAATTGTTCACTTTGCCATCATCCCTTCTTGCTTATCTGGTGGGACACCCTTCTTGCTCACTGAAATGGATGTGTAAGACAGGCCTCAATAATTCAGCATAAATCTGCTTAGAGGTCACAAGAAGCACAAAAACAGGACAGACTATTTCTCAGGACTAGTTCACACATCCATATTTATCACTCGATGACAACAACTTGATGACTTTTCTTCACAAGGTGACCTCAAAGCTGCTCACATACTAAAGCAACACAATACATAAAAACAAAACTGATATAGAATTTCAAAAGCATAGGAGGAAGGGAGAGCAAAGCAAGTACATTGTGAAGTAACATCATTCAAGGTGCACTACTGGGAGAAATATATGGCTGCCCACAATGTAGTGACAGAGGTTGCTTTTTTGCTCACTTGCTTGGTTCAGCACTAGCAGTATTCCTGAGGAAATGGGATATAATATAATAGCCTAAGTTGCTCTGTAAGATTGACCCAATTCACCATTGCAAGCCTTTCTCGTGACAGCAAAAAAAAAAAAAGAAAAAAAAGAAAGAAAAAAGAAAAAAGAAAAAAGAAAAAAAGAAAAAGAAAAAGCCCTGTTGTTACTTTAATGACAGTATATTTCCCACTCCTTAAAGTATTTGTAAGGCCACCAGTGAACTTTAAAAAGCCAACCGGCCTGCACTACAGCTGGTAAGCGGGCCACGTGGTTGGCCAGTTTAAATAAAATAAAATAAAATAAAATTTAAAAATAAAAATAAAAATAAAAAATAATATAAAACTGATCCACCCGCCCATGAGCACTGGACCCAACCAGTGGGACACCAACCCAACCCATGGGTTGCTGAACTGGCCCACAGGCTGGCAGAAGAAAAAAAAAATTTTAAAAATGAAGTGGATCATGGGCACCATGCCACACCAGCTGTGGCAAAATTGCTTACCAGACCACATGGGTAGAAGGGAATTGGGCCTTAAATGACTACAGATCCTCAATGATCCTCAATATTAGATCTTTTCCCTTTGCCCTGGTCAGATAATTAGTGCCCAGATGAATATGCAAAACATCAGTTGGTGCCTGGCAGGCATAATGGGATGCACCTTCAGAGAAATCATTCCAACTCATTCATCACTATCCTTTCCAGTCAAATAAGGCCTGGTCACACAATTCAAGGTGACCGTATGCCAAGCATATTTGGCTGCCCGAAAAAGTATAACTGTGGCCACACAGGACCACCCGCAAATAGCCTCAGCTGAAGAAACCTGTAAAAACACAACAAAACACACCAGCCACACCTAACAGTTTGGTAGTGGCCGTACGTAACTATTATATTGATTTGATGACCAATGCCCCAATACTTGTATGTCAGCTGCCACATAACCCATGGCTGCCACAGTCAATGCCACCCGAATTCTGAATGAATGAGTACCAAACTGCCACACCTGCAGCCCTGCCTTGGTCAAGGCATGGGTTGTGACTGCCCAAAATTGATAGTGTGTGAGAGGTTCAGCATTGCTGTGTTGAAATAAGGCACCCTCTGCATCTCCCCTCACTTCCAAGTACTCCATAAGGGAAAGCACTGATCAAATACCACTATGCATACATCTACTCAATTTGACCTGTTTTCCCCAAACCAATTGGTCAGTTTTAGACTTATGTAACTTTATTGCTACTTGACCATCTTCAATGGTCACATCTGTCCTCTGCAAAAAAGAATGAGAGCAGTTCTTTTTTTTTATGGTGCTACCAATTCACCAACCGAAAGGCCCCCAAAAATGCTACCAAAGTAGCTGCTCTGGATATGGTCACTTCAAAGGCAGCTGGGCAAATAGCTCCCATAATGGGTGCAACTTCAGGTTGAGGACTGATGACAGAATTTGTAGGGTCTATGAGTGCAAAAACCTCTGGTATTGAAATCCCAACACTCTGGCTGTGATTGAATTGGCTGGCCTGCGCTAGTATAGGTAATATTGGTCTGCCCAGAACATGGCAGCAACTGCCTGCTAGCCGAGTGCTTCCCCATAATTGGGTGCTACAGCTCCATCAAGCACATCCAAAGTGGGTCTAACGAGACATCCCATCTCAAGTTGGTGTGCAAAGCCACCCCCATGAGGAATCTTTCATCATAAAGCAACCATGCTGTCCCCGGGAACACTGTATACACTCTATAGATTAGATCCATGTACTGTATCAATTTCAATCAATTGTGGCTGCATAAATGAAAAAGACTGGCAGCCAGTTTGCTCAGTAACAATCAAATGATATACCCCCTAACTTTTTCCTTGTCTCTCTCTTCCAGGTTTTAAAACTTCCTTTCATCCACCTCCCTATTCATCAGCTGCAAAACATCCACATATTCTCCTTTGCAAATCTTTTCTACTGTGGCCAGCAACAGGTAATCACCCAAGGGCAAGGATTGATCGGTGTCTGGGAAATGTTGAGGTAGGGTAGACATGGTTCCAGAGCTGGCACTAAGGTCTGGCATTGCGGGTGGTATTACCCCTTCAGTAGCTGCTGGAGTTGTACTTCCCTGACCAAAATCTCCTGTGCCTAACATGCCCCCTTGAGCCCCGGAAGCTGCCCCTATGACCTGCAATGATGCACTTACCATGCTACATTCGATCACTCCCAGTGATGTACCTATCCCAGGTGTGGTCCCTAATTCTCTCTGTGTGAGTGGGGGTGGAGCAATGGGCATCTTCACTGTCCAGTTACCAATCACCCATAGCCAGACCCTACCATCATTCTGTGTGGAGTGTGTTGGAGTTATCTCATCTGTTTGCCTGCTCATTGCTGCAGCACCAGATCCCAGCTCATGTCACATCATGGACTGGTCCAACACCTCAGGCTCGACTGGGAGAAACTAGGAGATCCTCTGCATCCTTGCTTCAAGCAGTATTGTCACCTTGGCAGCCGCACTGAAGTCCAATGGTAAGGTTGTTTCCTGGCCAGGCGCCGACACTGGCATTGCAGCAGCTTGTCCAGGTGTAACTGCATGCTCACCTTCCAAAACAGCAATGTGAGACATCATTTCCCCCATGCATTCCAGTTCCTCAGTTCTTTTAGCCTTGGTTTCCCTCTTAGATCTTTACACCCTAAAAGACTCAGCAATCCCCTGCTGAGCTCTTACCTGCTCAAGTGCACTCAGCTTGTCATATATTGGCCTAAAGTCAGGCAAATCTTCATCATCTGATGAAGAAATAATAGGGGGTGCCCTTGTAGGAGCCCAGCGTTTCACTAGCTGCTTGCCCTTCCTATCAGCATTGCTCTTCTTAGGCCCATGTTGCAGACAACCAGTGTAAGAAGAATTCAAACAATCAGTCAATCTAAATGAATAAGGCTGTTCTCAGTTGCTTTATTTTATTTATTATTCCTATTATTTTTAATAATAATAATATATTTATTTATTATTTTAATTAATTTATTTATTATTTTAATAATTATAATTATTATTAATTTTAAAGTGATTCCTAATATGGATCCCAATTGCGAACCCCAGAGACTAATCTGTTTATGCTTGTGAAACTGTCCAAAATAACCCCCAAATATACCTGTACCCCAACCAGCCACAACCTATAGTAATTGAGCTGCCCACAACAAGGCAAATGCAAATGAAAGCTTAGAAAAAGGGTGATAATGAGGTGGGGGCATGTGTAAAACAATAACAAGGAAGGAAGGGGGTGGCCAATACTAGGAGAACAGGCACCCAGGTAAAGGCTGGGAATAAATTTTCAATAATTGGATCACAACAGTCAATCCCTTCAATATGCCTCCCTCTAAAGGACCCAGGTCCCCCACGCTGTTGCCCACTGGAAAGGTAAAGTACAGGAAGGGTGCAAACCTCCCCCAACCACTGTTTGTGCCACAGTCGCATGGTCACACAATCACACCAGGCTGCAGGGGTCTTATACGTTGTAAACACACCTTGTGACAAAGGGGAGCAGGTTCTATGTGCCAGGGAGAAAAGTTCCTGCCTCTCTATGTCACTTAGCCTCTGGTTAAGAATTCTTAGAGCCTGTTTCTGCCCTAATGTCAAAATATGGTCAAGCGGGATACCTACAGACCTAATTTTTTGATTAATGAAGGATTGCCACAGGCTTTGGTAAGAATCAGACAGCATGTTAGACATGTACCCCAGTTGGTCTGCACAAAAGAGGATTCTAAGCCAGTACTTTAGGGTCTGAGTCCAGGTGTTAATTTCCAGTCTACCCACTCCTGCCTCAAGGCACAACACTGCATAGGGTACGCAGTTTGGGACCCCCAAAATCTGACGCAAAAAAGCAGATTGAATTTTTCCAACCTCAGAGTTGAATGCTTTGATCCACACTGGGATGCCGTATAATAATTGGGCCCTTCTTTTTGCTTGAAAGACCTGAATGGCTGATGGGACATGGCGACCTCCGCTTCTGTAGAAAAACCGAGCCACTGCTTGTGAACTACATTTAGCAAGGTTAAGGGCGTGGCTTCGATGAGTTGACCAGCTCATGTTGTATCTAAAAGTAATTCCAAGATATTTATATTCCTTAACCTGCTCCAGAGTGTCATTGTGTAGAGACCAACACAGTCTTTTCCACCTCTTTGATTTCTTGGTGTTGATGGACAGGCTGTTGTTATCGCAATAAGTTGCAAAAGCTGTTATGAGCCTCTTAAGATCCAATTGGGTTTGGGATAGAACTGCTGCGTCATCTGCATAGAGGAGTAGTGAAATTTGCTGGGAACCTAACTTGGGGGGTGGGGGTGGCCCTGAACTTGTTTCAAGGAGTCGCTCAAATCATTTATGAAAATGTTAAATAAATAGGGTGCCAAAATGCAACCCTGTTTAACCCCCTTGTTATTTGGGATCCTATCCGACAGTTCCCCAGCAAGGCCATAGCGCACCTGGCAGCTCGTATTGAGTATAGCTTTTGAATGAGAAACAGCAGTCTCCTATCAATTGAGGATTTTTCCAGTTTGGCCCACAGTAGAGTCCTTGAGATTGAATCGAAAGCCCCTTTTAGGTCGAAAAAAGCTACAAACAGTCTCCTCCCACCCATGACATTGTTCTTCTCTGCAATATGGGCCAATACTGAACAGTGGTCTAGTGTATGTCTACTTTTACAAAAGCCAATTTGTTCCGGGCCCAAAATCCTATAGTTGTCCATCCAGGTTGTCAGTTTTTTCACTAAATGGAGAGCATAAAGTTTCCCTATAATGGACAGCAAGCTGACTGGGTGGTAGTTGTTGGAACAAACAGAATGAATCATTAAGTTCCATCTTTCCTTGATGAAAGTTTGCTTCTTCTGAGCTATTACAAACTTATAATGTTTTTTTAATTTAATATATTCACTTGGGGGAGAAGAATCTGACTGGATTGATCGATAAGAGTGATACAGGCAACATAACTGATTTTCCAAAAGAAGACAATCTCTATCAAACCAGGAATTTGGACTGTGTTGCATTTTTATAGGGTCTCTGGCAAGTTTGTTGACTTAAGATACTATTGATTTCAGCCATCAGGTTTTCATAGTGAAAGATGGCCTCTGACGGGTCTAATGCCTCAGACAAATTCTGTTTCATGTTTATAAAATGGTTGGAGTTTAATGCTAAATTTATCTTACCCTCTATTTTTGGGCACCATTTCTTTCTCGTGCAATAAGGTGCCTTGCTTTCTTTATTATTAAGGTGATAGGATGTGCTAGATGTTAGTTGATTACATTTTACTTTAGTGATTAAGAGAAAATGGTCGCTGTCGATTTGCGATCCAACCTGGAAATCGACTACCTTGTCGCTCAAGTTGGGGGAAACAATTACATAGTCAATGACACTGCTCCCCCTGTGGGAGCAGAAAGTAAATTCTCCAGGGTGGTCCGATACAGACAAACCATTTAAGATGATCTTTCCGGTCCCCATAGAGAGTCTGGCCAGATGGTGTCCTGCAGGATTAGTCCGGAAATCTTTGGAACACCTTGGAAGCTTAAGCTGTTCCAGAAAATGGTCCTCCAAGCTGTTGCTCATGGAGTCCAATAGAGCAGAGTTGTCATTTCCAATCCTGGCATTAAAGTCTCCGGCAATGAAAACTTCAGCCGAAGGGTGTTCTGCCTCTAAAGAAAATAAATAACTGTTCAAGGTGTCCCATTGTGCCTGCAATTTTTCTTTGTTAATTTGTGGGGGTAGATAAACATTAATTATCATAAGGGAAGGCTTCAGGTTTTGAATTAAAATGGCCATAGCTAATGGGGGACAACTGTCTAGGTGCTCTGTCTTGATCTGATAGCGGTTAGTGATCAGACAACACAGATCGGCACTGCTCCGGCCTCTGCGTGATGGGCCGATAGCTGGAGTTACAACTGAGATATATCCAGGCAATGTAACATCCCCTTCATGCCAGGTTTCTTGAAGAAGGGCAATGTCAAAACCCTGGAGGAAACGTAGGAACTCTGGATCATTTGATTTCCCTTTCCAGCCGGCAATATTCCAGGACAAAATCTTCAGTGAGAAGATCCTATCGGTGGGTATTTGGTTGGACTAAATCCGTGGGGAGACCACTTCGGTTTGAGCGATATTTTGTAAAATCGAACAAAAGTGGGGGAACTGATTGTTCTGAAGCGTCGATCAGAGTAAAGGAGCCTCCCTAAGTTTTCTTAATTATAGAGCACTGAGGTGAAAGGACTATTTTTGGATTTCCCTTAAACACAGGAGAATTGCTTTCTTTGGCCACACTGTAGTCACCGGAGTCTGCTGCATTGTGGTTTGGCTTCTCAGGGCTATGTACTGTCTCACATGAAGGCCCAAGTAGAGGAGATTCGAGATCCAAATGGGCAGGTTGGTTTATAGATGTAAGGATTGGTGAAACACTTGAGCCTTTTGAGATCCCCCCAGACTCACCGCCTGGAATAGGTTCTTTTGAGAGGGCTGAAGTTTTACAACCCCCACCGTTGGGTGAGTTCATGTTTGCCGACGTAGCCCCAGCACATCCTCTCCAATACCTTTGGGTGTCAAGGGGGCGAAGCATACTAGAAATTTCAGAAACTTGTCGAGAGTCTTAGTCATCCAGGTTATCCAAGTCTCTAGCTTTTATACGATCAGAGGTATGAGGCAAAATATTCAGTCATTGTTTTGACCCACTGTTTTGCAATAAACAACTTGTTTCATGTAATTAGTCAATGACAAAACCACACACATTGACAAGACTTTGTAGAGATTGTATGAACCAAAGATTCTAGGTAAATGCTGCAAGATTGGAAATGTTTGATCTGTAACTGGTTTGCAAAGTGCTAAAATCTGTTTCCAGAACAGAAACTAAAAACAATAAAGCCAAAACAATGAAGGCTAGTTGTGGGATTATGGGATCTGCAGTGGAAGGAAAGGAATTTACCAAACTCTGGGATTCCATACCTTCCTGTATTTCCTGTTGTGGCTGTGTCTTGAAACAATGATTCTTTCAGCTCTGCACTCCTATGAGTGAATTAATGGGTTTTTCTTTCAATTGCTTCTTCCAATATATATCCCATTAAATTAAATGAACCTTACTCATCAATAAATGTGCATTGGTCATTGATCTAGCTCTAAATATGAAGAAGCTGAGATTGACAATTACTTTCTTGGACACCAACTTCGAGAATTGTACAGTTAGCATGGTCAGTGACTTTCTGGCTGTGGAAATTTAGACAGTATCGTCCACTGGATCCCAACCTCAGGCAACCTGGATGTTCTTGGTCTGCAATTCCCAGAAGCTGTGCTGGCCAGCAGAGTGCATGAACCTGTTTAAAGCAACGGTAACAGAGGCCAGGCACAAGTGCATACCACATAGAAAGAAGAGCTCATTTAAGTCCAAGAGGGCACCGGCATGGTTGACAAGTGGAGTTATAGAGGCTCTAAAGTGCAAGGAGAGGTCCTTCTGTAAATGGAAATCCTCCCCAAATGCGGAAAATAAAAAGGAACACAAACTCTGGCAAAAAAAAAAATGTAAGAAGTTAAGAGAGGCAAAGAAAGATTTTGAGGAACGCATGGCTAGCAATATAAAGGGTAATAATAAAAGCTTCTTTAAATAAGTTAGAAGTAGAAAACCTGCCAGAGAACCAGTTGGCCCTCTGGATGGTGAGGGAGGAAAAGGGGAGATTAAGGAGGACTTGGAAATTGCAGAGAAATTAGATGAGTTCTTTGCATCTGTCTTCACGGCAGAAGACCTTGAGCAGATTCCGCTGCCTGAACAGCCCCTCTTGACTAAAGAATTAAATCAAATACAGGTTAAAAGAGAGGATGTTTTAGGACTAATTGATAAATTGAAGATTAACAAGTCACCGGGCCCAGATGGCATCCACCCAAGGGTTATTAGGGAACTGAGAAATGAAATTGCAGATCTCTTAACGGTAATATGCAACTTGTCTCTTAAAATGGCCACAGTGCCGGGGGACTGGAGGATAGCAGATGTCACACCATTTTTTTAAAAAGGAAGGGGGTGGGACCCGGGAAACTACAGGCCAGTTAGCCTTACATCTGTCCCAGGGAAATGGTGGAAAGCCTCATCCAAGAGAAAATCTTAAAACACATAGAAGAACAAACCTTGCTGAGAGAAAGTCAGCATAGCTTCTGCAAGGGAAAGTCTTGACTGACAAATCTTTTAGAATTTTTTGAAAAGGTCAACAGGCATGTAGATTTGGGTGAACCGGTGGATATAGTCTATCTGGATTTTCAAAAGGCTTTTGACACAGTCCCTCACCAAGGCTGCTGAGAAAATTGCACAGTCAAGGGATAAGAGGGCAGGTCCTCTTATGGATTGAGAACTGGTTGAGATCCAGGAAACAAAGAGTAGGTGTCAATGGGAACTTTTCACATTGGAGAGAGGTGAAAAACGGTGTGCCCCAGGGATCTGTCCTGGGACCGATGCTTTTCAATCTATTCATAAATGACCTGGAGACAGGGATAAGCAGTGAGGTGGCTAGGTTTGCAGATGACACAAAACTTTTTCATGTGGTAAAAACCAGAGAAGATTGTAAAGAGCTCCAGAAGGATCTCTCCAAACTGGGGGAATGGGCTACAAAATGGCTAATGTGTTTTAATGTAGCGAAATGTAAAGTGATGCATATTGGGGCAAAAAATCAAAACTTTATCTATCAACTCATGGGCTCTGAGTTATCCGTGACGGATCAGGAAAGAGATCTTGGTGTGTTGGTGGACAGCTCCATGAAGATGTCTCCCCAATGTGTGGCAGCGGTGAAGAAGGCCAATTCCATGCTAGGGATTATCAAAAAGGGGATTGAAAATAAAACAGCCAACATTATTATGCCATTATACAAAACAATAGTAAGGCCGCACTTGGCAATTCTGGTCACCGCATCTCAAGAAAGACATACTGGAACTGGAAAAGGTGCAGAAGAGAGTGACTAAAATGATTACTGGGCTGGGGCACCTCCCTTATGAGGAAAGGCTAAAACATTTGGGGTTCTTTAGTCTGGAAAAAAGGCACCTGAGGGGGGATATGATTGAGATGTACAAAACAATGCAGGGCATTAGTAAACTGGATAGAGGGAAGCTCTTCTCCATCTCACAAAAACAGAGCTAGGGGACATACACTCAAATTGAGAGCTGGGAGAGTAGAACAGAGAAAAGAAAATATTTTTTCACCCAGTGCATTGCTAGTCTATGGAACTCCCTGCCACAGGATATGGTGAAGGGGTTGGGACAGATTCCTGGAGGAAAAGTCCATCACAGGTTACAAACGATGATGGAGATGTGTAATGTACAGGCTTAAAACCAGGGTACTTCAAGGGCCAGATACAGGGATGTGGTATCAGGAGACAGATATCTAGTCTCCTGCGCTCCCAAACACATCTGGTGGGGCCACTGTGAGATACAGGAAGCTGGACTATATGGGCCTTTGGCCTGATCCAGCATGGCTCTTCTTATGTTCTTATGTAATAAAATATTTAATATGCATCTCTGAAAGAAATGACACTTTGATTTTTGGTCTTTGTCCTGACTTCCCCCTCCTTTTTTTCTATGTGGGTGATTTTCTGTCACTTGTTAGGGTTTCCTGTAATATTCTTATGGATTTGTAATGGGAGTGGTAGAGGTTTCCATCAATAAAAGTCAATGGTAAAAAGACAACAAACCTCTCGTGTGTATCGCCCAAAGCCCAGGTATGTTATCATTCATTCATTCATTCATTCATTCATTCATATTTATTTGGAGAGTCCACCTCTGTGGGAACCTTCAATTGTAGGGTGTGTTCTGGAGGGACTGCAGTGATGTGCACATGCTCCTGGTCGATGTGGCATGCCTGGAAAGGAAGTGACCTTCTATTTCCCCTCAACTTTTGCTTTGATGCAGGGCCAAAAGGCTAAAGGGCACATTTTCCCTATCTGTGTGATTGTTTCTGTAAGTGCTCCAATGTCTTGCTGGTAAATATTGATAAGATTAATAAAAACATAGCCTTCTGAGAGGAGCGACATAATTTTTGTGTGTGTGCCTTCTCTGCTGGCTGGAAAAAGATATTTGTTTATGTGTGTTTTTCTTTGTTCTGTGTCCAAAGTCAGCCTGACTTCAAACTTTTCTTTGTTCCTCTTTCCCTGCTTTGTTCCAATAGCATTTGCATAAGCTTTGAGTAAAAAGTCATGATGGTCTCACCTCAGGCATTGGGAGAACTTCCAATGGTCCTGTATAGAATGAAGACATGATGGGACAATGTGTGATTTTTTTTATAACCCACCTTTAGCAATGACTTAATTGTCTAAAAAATTGTCTACAAAATACAAAGCAGTGTATCACTGCTTTGTATTAAAAATGGTACAGAACCAGAGAATAATAAAACCTATATTTTTAAAAACTCACCTTTCACACAGAGTTTCTGTAAGATCAAGGTTATGCCATGTCTCATGAGGTCCTTGCACACTTCATCTGAATGGAAGCAGTACTGTAAATCTGAACCTTTGCTTTATAGTGGTATCTGTTCTGCTATTGTTCTTTTAAAAATGCATCACATCTGGGGACAGCTTGAAGAGATCACTCCTGAGCCTGCAAGCTGCTTGTTTATGGATTGTGTGGTTCAGTCAACAGAAGTGGCCTCTGTTGGATAGAAGCCTCATTCTTGTTCTGTATTTAATTTGATTTAATAAACATCTTAAGTCTCCTGTTTTGCATTGTAAACTATCCTACATTTCATTTTAATACACTGTTTGTCAGATTTTCTCAGTTTTGACCTAATCTTTTAACTTTTATCTCAGTCTTTACCACAACAAGAATCAATAAAATGTCCCACAGGGAAATATTGAGAGTATATCTTACAAATAGGGATAGGGATACAGGATGCTGCTGCAGGCTGGACTAGGAAGAATCTGCCCAAAATGGATTCCCAAACTTCCATATATTCTTTGATGCCTGTCGGGCAGGATACTTTTGTTGGTGGCTCTGGTAAAGGAGCGTCAACTTGTAAAAGTTGTGAGTGATGCAAGGAACTTGTAAGAGTTAGAGAAGGGAGGAGAGGTGCTGTGAAACTCAGGAAATCCGGGATTAGGTACAGATGAGTACTTCTTTTAATTTATGTACAGCTATAGAAACTAAAGAAAGACATTCTTGCCCAGGCAACTGAGAAATTCTAATTGTCTTCTGGCGCAGCAATACAGGATGAGCAAAGAGATGTAGACTAATTAATTGTTGAGTTTTCGTGGGGTTTCACACTGCAGATTACACATTAGTTTAAAAACCCACATGGGTTATGAACAATATTCCCCCTTGATATGTGTGAGTGTGTCAACAGATAAAAGAATGCTAATTCAGTCATAGTAAATTTTAGAAACATTTATTTAAAAACATTTTGGAGAATAAATTGGGAGTAATTGAACATTGGCTTGGAATAGGATTGGTTTGTGCTTCATTTTAATAACATTTCTTATTACAGTTACATAGCAGAAACTTATCAGGCATTCTTAACTTCAAAACTAACTAACATTAATCAAGCCTCATACTAGCTGATACTTTTTCATCCTCATGTCCTGCAAATGCAATTAATTTATATGCATTTAGATGACTGAAGTGTCTCTAAAATATTCTTTAGATCAGCAGGGGAAAACAGAGCAATGGGACAGGTGAATACAGCTCTCCTCACATCACCATTTTGGATCTCATCCATTCACCAATATAAATTACATGTCTAATAATAATTAATCTTGTTTTCAAACTCATCACTCTTGGCTGTTTGGTTCATATATGATTAATATAGCTTCTTCAGTTCTAAAATCTAGTATAAGCCTTTTCTCTTCTGGTATATACGTCGGACATGCAAAATTCTTATTCCTATGAGTCTCACTTGATATCCTTCCATGCCACAAACCAAATGGTGTTTTAATATTAAGTTTAGTTAGCAAGCTAGTTTGAAAATCTATTGCTGTCATTACAGCTTCACACTAAATTTTATTTGATAATTCAGCATCTGATAATATAAATGCTGTCATTTAAAATATATATCTTACTTTTCTTTCTGCTAATCCATTTCACTCAAGAGTATAAACAACTGACTTGTGTAAAATTCCCTGGTCTTCAAGAAAATCTTATATGAATTGTATTCATCACTAATACCTTGTTGTATTGCCAATATTTTTCTCTCAAAGATATTGTTTACCATGGCAATATCTTTGAGAGAAATATATATCTTAATTTTATTATTATTATTTTTGGAAAAAAGTTGCACAGTGTCACTTCCAGTTTTTTTTATTTTCTATAACAAGCAAGTAAAACACATATATCACTTATGTTGTGTTACATAAGTCAATCACAATTATTTTCCCAACATTTCAGCCCAATGTAATTCCTATTTACTTTCCCATTTTAGAACCTATTTTCGTACTTACATACTTAATTTCCTTTTTATCCCATCAATAATCTATATATCTTTACTTATATATATTTTCATCTAATACAAAAGGTAGAAATAACAATGTATTTTTGTCACTTCAAAGCACCTAGGGATAGTCCTTTGCTTTTCATATTGAAACCTTTTAGTGGCATCAGGCAATCATTAAATTGCTGAGAGTGTACATATAATTAAAAGATATATATGTGCCTAGGTTATACAAAGCTAAAAACTGCAGAACAAAAGGTGATATAGCAAATCACAAAATGGCAAGATAAGGTGCTTTACATAGTATTTATTTAATCATCCTGCATAGAATTTAACCCATCTAAGGGTAAACACCCTCATCCTTAGGGTGTATGACAAAGAACCCAGTTGAGAACTGTGACCAGCACCTATGTATCTATAAATTAATGTATATCACAATTTGCCTGGTATAAACGTTGTTCTTGCCTAGTAATAAGTAATGCAAGGACACCTCTTCTGATCCATCTAAAAATCTTACCAGTAACAGCTCCAAATGAGAGACATGAATATCCCTGTAGATAGCACAGTGGAGCACCAGATGCAACAGGGACTCTATGGCCCCAGAATTACAACAGCAGAGCCATGCTTCTCATGGTTGGGAGCTATATCTGCCACACCGAATGTTCGATGGGAGTATGTTGCACCTTGCTAAAGTAAAAGCACACTGTTCTTGGGGATTATCTAGAAAATGCAAGTAGCTGGCTGGTTTGACAATATACAAGGGAAGTTGGAGATTCAAAGGTGAGCAAACTTTGTGAGCTGCTGCAAAGAGATCCTGCTTTTCAATATCAAGTAATCTGTGTTTTAACAGGTTATGTGCCTGCTTATGTGGTAGGGCCCTCAGGTGATCAGGTGAGATACCCATAGTTTGGATATTTTGGAGAAACAATTTAAGAACAGAAGAAAGTGACACAAATACACTAGTGCCAGTTGTGAGCTCCTTCAAATGTTCTCAGAAATAACTGATTTCTGGCAAACACCAAGGCCTGACACTGAGCAAGGGAGATGATTACCCATAACCCCACAGTGTATGAGAGAGGACTACCATTGCCTCAGTTGGGATCATGTGATGTACAGTGCCATGTACTACTGGTATTGCAAGACATTGCTTATTGATCAGGTGAAAAATTATGAGACTTCTGGTTTTGATGCCTCTGTGATACAGTTGTGGGAGTAGCTGGACTTTATCCTTTGGGGTTTTTTTTTTAAGTTGGACCCTCTCCTTCCTTTTCTTCCTTTTCTTCCCCTTTCCCCCTTTTTTCCATGCCCTGTAAAATGGTCATAACTAACTTCTAACTGAACATTGAATATGCAGGGTAGAAATAAAATTAATGAAACCTAAAGAACCTTGTCTCTGATCAATATTTTCTGTTTCAATTGTTGATTGTGTAGGATAGGATAGTGCTAATAGAATAATAATATATAAATTTCTTGACTAACTGCCTATTGATTGTGACTGAATATGGGTAGGTGAATAAGGTGGTACTCAAAGGAATAAGTCTTTACAATTTGATTGAACTACTGAAGGGAATTATAAATGATGAATACAGCAAATCTTTCCAAAGTAGTTAAGAAAACTTCATCTGCACCACTGTCCAGTGTTCCAGCCCCTTTTCAGCAAAGGACTATCAATAAAATGCTTCAACAGAAGTTTCAGAAAGACCTTCAAGCAGTGCTGCAAACAATTAAAGACACAGTGACAATGCAAAAAGAAGAAACAACTTCATTTCAGGAAGAAATGAGAAAAATCTCCATAAACTAGTAGAGAAAATAGACAACATGAATGATCATATCATCTCAATGAATACACTGGCAGAGCAGATCTCCCTAAGGTCATTTTTCACCCATCCCACCAGAACATCCTTGGCATCTTCACTCCATGTGGCTACCCTGCGGCAGGCCCATACGTTTTTTACCCGTAATCAGGCCTTCGGTCATAATATGTAGAATTGACAAAATTTATGTATTGTATATTTAACAGAGTGAAAAGAGAATTGTAAAATGGAGTCAGTCAAAAATGCAGCGTCATGAGGTTAGCCACAAGTGCAAGGAATTAGAAATCACCAGCAGATTAAATGATTTAGCACAGGTGGAATAGTTAATGACATCATGGTGTATCAGAATGTGATTGGTTAAAATCATGTCTGATGAGGTCTAAATGTGTATATAAGAACTGGCTTGTATAATGTTAAATTGGGACTGTTTATGACGAGAAAACAGTACCCCACGCTCTGTTGATTTGTATCTGTGATATTGCTTGGTGTTATTTTGTTGTATATTTGCTGTATATATTCAATATAAGAGTTTTATTCTAAATCATGTTTCTTTGTCTCTCTGTTTCTGGGTTCTGATAATACTTATAACAATTAACTACACTTTATCTACATGCTACTGCTGTTAAGCTCATATTTATTCTCTGCTTATACATGTGTGTGTTAACATTTTTCATAATCCCTTAATTATTTGTTGATAGGCCCCACTGTGTGGAATAAGCTTCCATGTGAAATCTGCTAAACTGAGTCTCTCTTAGCATTTAAAAACCATTAAAGACCTGGCTTTTTAGGAGATGTACGGCAATTGGTAATCTGTTATGTTGTTTTTCCCTGTTTATTGTCCCCCCCCCTTTTTTTGTAATTTTAGGGTTTTTTATTTTTTTATTTTTGCCTGTTGCCAGATTCTTGCATGTATTATGTGTTTATTTGCTTATTTTACTTGTTTAATCTACTGTTTGCTTATTTGCATTGTTGTTTGTTTCTTATTTGCTTTTATGTAAACTGCCTTCTGGGAAATCAGTGTGGTATAAATAAATAAATAAATAAATAAATAAATAAATAAATAAATACACAACACAGGATGTCCATCAGAAGGCTAAAATAAATAAAGAACACATTGAGAAGTTGGAAATAAATTAGACAAAATTGAGATGGGACCAAATGAACTGAAAGAAGAAAATCAAAGACAGCTCCAAACAAATAAAAGCCTAACAGATTCAGTTGTGATCGTGGAAATGGAAAGAACATCAAATACGCTTAGGCTTCAAAATATGCCAGAAGAAAAGGAAGGGAATTTACAGCGCAGATTATAATAATTTTAGCAGAGGCACTGGGAATGGAGAGATAATATATGGGAAAATGCACTAGAGTTTAGTTCAAGTTACACGAGAAGAAAAGGAATCCCACATGAAGTTCATGTAAAGTTTGTTAATTAAACAATTAGTGATGAAAATTCTGAGAAGTGCAAGAGAGGGAGCCAATACAATATGGACAAAATGAAATAGTGATATTGAAACAGATACATTGGAGAGAGGATGAAACAATATCATTTTTGACTATGAAATTAAATGAGAAAGGAGTAGATTTTAAAAGAATGGTCCCAGAAGGAATCTTAATTAACTGGAATGCAGGAAGACATAGGCTTGACTCTATAGAAAAAGCGAGATAATTCTATAAGGAAAATATCAACATTTTTGAGGAAGAAGTAAGGAATTCAGACATAAATGAGAAACACAAAAAGAAAGGAGAAACAAAATCAGAAGAGACAGGAAAACAAAGAAGAGAAGAAAATCTGGAGGAGAGTGTGGAACAAGATCTGGATGTGAAAAGAGAAATACTAGCGCAGTTAAACCTAAGTATGAGTAAATACCATGGAGAAGGAAATTGAAGTCTTTTCTGTAATTAATGGATTGAATTCACCAGTATAAAGGAAGAAAAAAAACTCATGATTACAAAAAAGTCAATCAGATATAATATGTCTTCAAGAAACTCATATTAAGAGACAACACTGCAAATACGTCTGTGAAGATTCTCAGTCATCCAGGTTCGTTTAACTGGGAGTTGAGTCATGGCTACTGGACTTCTTTTTTGAGAGATAGAAACGTTTCGCTGTTCATCCAAACAGCTTCATCGGTCTGAATACAGCTAGTGCAAGAGACCTTCTTATAGTCAGCTTGACCTCTTGTCCCCTGGTCTGATTGGCTCATAAGATGAACAAAGCCTGAATAGGCTTGTTAGGGAGACATTAGTGTCCATGGCCTTAAGGTAAACAATGGCCTAAGGTGCTGAAACCCATCAAGAATGGGTCGTTAGCTGTGACCTGGTGGTGAAGGCTCCTTGATTTGCCTGGGTACTTTGGAAAGTACAGCCTGATAAGTAGCAAATAGACTATGCCGGAGCCCACCACCTCTGTTGAGGGAGGGATTTTCAATTCTAACATGAATGGCTTCCCTTACTCCTCTCTCAAACCACCTCTCTTCTTTGTCTAATATGTGTGCATCCTCATCTTTGAAAGAGTGGCCTTTTTCCTTCAAATGGAGGTGTACTGCTGATTCTGGTCCTGAGCTGTTACCTCTCCTATGTTGGGCCATTCTTCTGTTTAATGGCTGTTTAGTTTCTCCAATGTAGAGGTCTGAACACTCTTCACTGCATTGGACTGCATATACTATATTGCTCCTTTTATGGTTTGGTATCGGATCCTTTGGGTGGACAAGTCTCTGCCTTAGTGTGTTCATGGGTTTGAAATAAACAGGGATGTGGTGTTTGCCAAAAATCCTTTTAAGCTTCTCCGACACTCCCGCCATGTAGGGAATGACCAGGTTCTTCCATCGGGTCTGGGTCTCAGACTGATCCCTTGTTCTTCTGGGATAGCCCACTGCTTTGTTGAAGGCCCACCTTGGATATCCACAGGCCTTAAGTGCTGTCTTCAGGTGCCTGTCTTCCTTCTTCTTGGCTTCTGAGGAGGTGGGGATGCTCTCTGCTCTGTGGCTTAGGGTCCTGATGACTCCTAGTTTGTGTTGTAATGGATGGTGGGAGTCAAACAGGAAACCCACCCACACAGATCAATACTTACTGTTTGACTCCCACCAAAAGAAGATATTGCTGAAAGCAATATATGCACCCAACAATAGGCAGGAAGAATTTTATAAAAGGCTATACAAAGAAACATTAGAAGAAGAATACTAGAACATATGCTTAGTGGGAGATTTTAATGCAGTTGTAGATTAAAAAAACTACTGGATTACAAGACTGGGGAAAAAAAAAATGGGAAGCAGAAAACTTCCAAAAACATTCTTTCTTTCTTTTTTCTTTTTTGTTTTGTATTAAAATTATAAAACTACAATACAAAACATAAAACAGCAATATAGAGCGAAGGGGAAAATTGAACAAAACTCAAGTAAATAGAAAAAAGAACAATAACCCCATGCACCACCACCACCACCCCACACACACGGGACTTAAAATTACAACTCTTATGGTATTGTCAAGCCCATTTCCCTCCAGAAATATGCTGAATCTTCTCTGGGTGTATACCCTTTACCTTATTGAAATACATATACCAACAGTTTATTCCATATTCCATTAAAATCATTCTACTTTCTCAAGACTTTCCTAATTTTAATTTCACTAATCAATTTATCATTAATAGACAGATTCCATAAACCCTTATACCATTTCTCCAATGTTATTTGGTTGTTGGATTTCCAATATTGGGCAAAAATCAACCTTGCTGTCGTTATCATTATAATTACCAATTCCACCTCCTCTTTCTTCAATTGTATATCCAGTACCATATTTAACAATACCAATTGTGGGGACATTTGAATCCTTTCCACTACTACTTCATGTAATTCATTAAAAACCAAAGTCCGTTATGTTTTCCTTATCTTTCACCCCCCACATGTGTAAATGTCCCCTTTTCACCTATTTTCAACTTGCTTATGATTCCCTCAATCTCTCCATCTGTTCTTAACTGATCCATCTTTCAGTATCTTCATTCTCAATCCTTATTTTAATATTTTCCTTCACAAACTCATAAATTCTACTTGTAGATGGGCTATTACTTGCATAAAGATTCTTATAACACTCTTGGAATGCCTCCAACTTTTCATTAAATTTTATTACATCTTTTAGCCTTTAGATCATATTTGACTTTATTTGTGTCATTCTTGTTAATAATTTTAGAGTTTTTATTATTATGCTCATAATATTCTCTTTTCAGATATACTAAATTTTGTTGCAGTCTCTCTAAATGTATTTCCCCTAGTCCTTTCATTTTAGCTTGTAACAACATTAATCCTTTATTATCCCTTGTTGTAATAAATGTATTTTCTAATTTTGTAATGTCATTTTCCAAATCTTGGATATTTATATGCTTTTTGCTTTAAGATACAAGCCTCTTTCCATGCATATCCTCTTGCTACTGCCTTCATTGTGTCCCAAATTATATTTGTTTCTCCTCCCCATCTTCATTTATCTTCCAAGTTTCTTCCACATTTTTATAAATTTTATCTATCAATTTATATAAATAAATCCTTTCAATTTATGTAAATAAATTCTTTTGAGAAAATGATTGCTCCATATTAGCAATATTTTTTGCTCTAATCCAGTTATTTTTTGTCCATCCCAGCCACATTATTAGCCACCTTTTCTGTATTCCATCAACTTTTTAAAGATTTGAGCCAATTTCTTGCAAAGTTTGTTGAATATCCATACTACCTAAATGTTCTGGACTGGAAATATCCTGCTGTTGTTGAGAGGCCTCTAAGTGTACCAATTCCAAAAGTTTTATTGCTTGAGCGAGATTTCTCCTTTTCCTCTTTCCTCACCAAACAGGTTGCATATGTCCCTTACACCACTTATGTATAGGACCTCATCAATATGGAGCGAACCATAAACTAAGAATGTTCAACTGCTATATATCAGAGGAGAGCCCATTAAAATATATGCAGGAAGACTCAGATGGGAAATGGAAAAAACCCAACAGGTTGAACTCCACAGTGACTAGCAGATGGAGGATGACCATCCTTATGCAGTATCCAGCTAATCACTTTAATTGGTTTCAGAACGCCATTTTCAGAACTCTGAATAAATAAAATTCCAAATCTTTGGCCTCCTTAGATATTTTATAACTTAAGTGCTTTCTTGAAATAGATATATGGCAGACACGCTCCCCAAGTGAAAACGCTAACTTTATTAATTTTTTCTTCCTCAATATATTCAACTTATAAACACCATCTTTCATTGATCGTTCAACATAAGCTTTGCCACTTTTCTGTATTAAATATTTTTCAGTTTCAAAAATCACTTTTAGATAAAAACCTTTTTATCTAGAGCAGAAACACTCAATAAATTAAAGTCAAGTATTGTACTTCAGTCAGTTTGTAGTCATATAATTAATTTCTTATTCTGTAATTTAAAATTACTGAACCTTTATGTGACGTTTACCCCTGGGTGTTGAATAATTTATTAGATGTGTCTATGTAGATTGGTGGTTTCCAAACCAATGAGAGAGTTTGGGGGAGGAGCCTGAGGAAATTTAAGACACAGCCCAGCACTGAATTGAGCAGATAGAGATTGACACTGTCTGAGAGAAGGTCAGATAGAGACCTACACTTACTGAGAAAAGACAGATAAGGTTTGATTGAGAATCAGTCAAAGACTAGAGAGAGAAAAGATAGGATTTTAGAACTTCTGTGAAAACGTGTTGAGTGTCTGTAAACTTAAAAACAGGATGTGCATGTGTTCAACCTGGTCAGTAACCAAACTTTAGTGTGACTGAGCTAAATTCTTCCTTTTGTTTGTACCTAAACAAGTTACCTTTATGATTTTAATTCTCCTTTTTAATAAATAAACTTATTTTATCTTTATTCAATTTAAAATCAGTCTGAAAGCATTAATTTACTAGAGAAACATTAGAAGCAGTGCTTGTCAATAGCATGTGAAAGGGCCAGGGGCAAAGGATGGCAACACTACACTTTACCTTTCAATTCCATGTATGAAGCATCAAAAGCTGTTGCCTGGCTTCTCACCTCTCTGGTTTTTGTTTTCAAGGATCCTTTTAGGGATTTCAGATGGCCAAAATGACAAGGAAAATTTGAAGCACGGACCTGAAAGACTTGTGTTTTTTGTTTAAAATGTGTTGGGATAGGTTAGAAACAAAATGAAAACAATAGGAACACTTCTGAAAGAATATGAAAGAAAGATGAAATGAGAGCTTTCGGTGTGCACACACCGAGTTGGCATTACAGTCTTTGAGCTTAAGTTATTCACAGACATTTCCAGGCTATTCCTTTTTTAATCCCTTGTTTTTCTTCGTGGCTGTTCAGTACATCCTGCTTAAGTGTTGGCATGTTCATTAATACAGGTTTAAGATTCCACTTGCAGTTGAATCTGTTCTCAAAATCATGATCACAAGATAATTATGACTGTCATGTTTGCTACCTAAATTCTGACCAGCTCCAACTAAATTTCAAAAGGTGTATATTAATTAAGTGCATGTTGGCACAGCCTGGAAAATGAATGAAAATATCATTGTGCCTTATATATTCAAGCTCTAGTTTCATGTGTTTGTAATAACATCTCAATAGTCCGCATGAGTTTCAGTCTTGCTTGCATGATATTTATTGTATTATTTATTAAGATGCTCCACTCTTTGTGAGAAATTCCATAACAGCCAATACAGGGTAAGCTTCCTTGAGAGGCCAAAGTGTTGGAAACATATGGCAATTTTGTTATAATATGAACAGGAAAACTGAAAATGCCTTGGGAGGCAAGCACCCTTGTAGAGAGTGCTACATCTGTAAGGTACCATTAGTTTATTAAAAAGCAAAGAGCATATACTTGAAGGACCAGCAACAGTTACCAAATATTAATCCATTTCTCCCTTTTTCTCCCTTAAGTATTTGTGATTGTGATGTCTATCTACTAGCTGTGAGCCATCAAAAGCTATTGCTAAATATCTTCTGGCCACCAGTATCTTAATAATTTAAGAAACATCATTTACTATTAACTGGGTGTAAATCCTAGAGAGGATTAGCTCTTCACTGAAATAACAACAAAAATCCATTACAAATTGTCAGGGAGATGATTGGGGGTTTTGTGCATACATGCATATGGATCTATTACATATTTTGTATATGTATGTCTGAAGAAGTGATTTTAATCCAAAAAAGATTTCAGTGAAAATAATTTGTTAATCTTAAGAGTTTTATAGTACCTTTTTGCTTGGTTGGTTTGGTGTTTTACATTAATCACTTTTATGGTAGATAGATACAGCATAGATCAAGTTTTGTTTTCTCACTATGGAGTAAATTTACTCAGGTTTGATATCAGACAACTGTTTCTGATAACGGTTGGTGGGGGATGAAAGCATATCCTTTTCTCATGGTTGTACCCACTTGACTATTTCTCCCATTGTTGCTTCTAGTCAATCAGATGTTTAAAGCAGTACAAAAATGTATTTCACCATTCATGATAGACAGAAGTGAGAAAAATACCTCACACACCATAAGGAGCTTTCAATCTGCCTTCAGCATTCCTGAAAAACTGTAATATGTTATGAGTCCAAGTTTTCTAAATGGATTAATAAGTGTTTGATTTTTTACTTTCAGTCAAGGGCCATTGGGAATGCATAGCTTATTATTTACACCTGGGTACTTCTCCTTATTGCCATGCCATGCAATTAACCTAGATGACAAACTATCACATATAGTACCCAAGACCATGCAGAGTAAAACTGTGGCATTCACCACCACATAATGTAGTAACAACTGTCAAGTATGGGTGACTCAAAGGGAGCTTGGGGAAAATGGCAGATAGAGACATCAGTGGCTAAAAGTCATGTTAATAGTATACTCATTCCTTTACCAGAAATGGCTAACCCTGATATAATTTTTGCAGAGCACAAGCAGGAAGATGTTGTTGTCCTCGAGTGCTGGTTCTGAACTCTGCATAAGGCACAAGTCTGTCACTTTGTAAACAGAATGCTGGACTAGAGAGACCTTTGGTCTGATCCTGCATGGCTCTTCTTATGGTCTTCTGGATCCTTCAGCCCTCAAATGACAGATAGATCACACAGATGTAAAATGCTGCCCCCTGCCATGCTTGTGTAACTTGGCTCTGTTACAAAGAAATCAGGTGAATCAGCAAGGAGGCAATCACTGAATGAAAATTGCATCAGAATGACTGCATGCATTCATTAGCGCTGAGAGGGAAATGACTTATACTCGGCACTTCGTCTGACAAGTATAGGCCAAAAGGGAGTGACAGCTGGGTTAAAATTTCATAGCATTTTATGAAAAGCCACATTTCATAGCTATTCACTTTCCAAATTATTCCTGACTGGAGAGTCATTTCACACATTTCCATTTAAGTAGAAGCACAATACAATCTGTGAAAAAGCAATCCCACCCGTTCCCATTCTTTCTACTCCCCACTTTGAATAATAATAATAATAAAAAGACTCCTCTCACAAACTTTAATTTGAGCTCAGGGCCCTGAGGTCTCCCTATGAGGATTTGTTTTAATATAGGTGAGTCTGATTCAAAAGAAAAACACTGTTCATGGGACTAAATAGGTATCTCCTTTGGACCTACCTATTTATACTGGGAGGACTGAATTGTTTGGCGGATTGAAGCAACAGGCTGCACAACCAGGGGTTGAGAATAGAGATGGGTAAGACCAGGAAAAATGACGTTTTGAGTTGTCGTGTGTCGGAGCCGGCCCGTTTTGGCTCGTTTCTGTTTGTCGCGAAATTTCTCAAAAATTTGTCATTTCGTTTGTCGTTTTTTCGTCTGCCATTAGTACTGGTTTGGGGGGGTAGCGGGCTCTTGGAGGCACCTGGGGTGGGTGCCTCCTCTGGCCCGCTATGAAGGGAAAGCGGGCTCCTGGAGGCACCTCTCTGGGGTGGGTGCCTCCTCTGGCCCGCTATGAAGGGAAAGCGGGCTCCTGGAGGCACCTCTCTGGGGTGGGTGCCTCCTCTGGCCCGCTACAAAAGGGTACGCATAGCCAATTGGATATGCATACCAAGTTGCAGTGGCAGGCAGAGGCACCTCTCTTTCTTTTGGGTGCCTCTACTGTGACTCACTAAGAAGGACAGCATACTGGCATACTGGTGTATGGTGCACTTCGGCTGGGGCTGGGGAACAAAGTGAGAGAGGACCCCTATGGGTGCCCTCTGGCTCACTAAGAAGGGAAGTGTACTTGCGTGTAGTGCAATGTGAGTACACAGATCTGGCTTAGGGTTAGGGTTAGCACAAGGGCTAGGCTTAGGGTTACGGGTAAGGTTAGGGTGAGTTAGTAGGGTGCACCTCTGGGTGCCTCTATGACCCACTAAGAAGGACAGTGTACTGGCGTATGGGTTAGGGTTAGGGTTAGGGTTTGCGCTCGGGCTAGGGTTAGTGGGCTTTTTATGCCCGACTGGCACATCCCAGAAGTCTCGGTCAAAACCTGGCCAAGTGGCCATGCAATTGGTGGAATGGCTCCAAAAATATGCATGGTCCACTCCCATGGCCAGCCCATCATTGCGCAGGTATAAAAAAATAAAAATAAAAATAAAATAAAATAAAATAAAATAAATGGAGACGTTTTGTTGCAAGAAAAACCCACTGCTGCTACTGTAAAAATTCAGGCAGTTTTAAAATAGCTATTTTTGCATGTTTCTGTGGTGCTTTGGTGTGTTTTTGAACCACAATTTCAAAATAAATATTGCAGTCGCCCTATTTTGGATCCCCCGCCCGCACCGCATGGCATGGCGAGTTGGCGAGACGACAAGGATGCCCCCCCACCAGAGCAGCCCAGGACAGGAGAGGGGGGGAGGCTGGGGACCACCCCCCCAGAAACCACCCCTCTGGTAGGTGCCCTCACTCAGGCAGGCATATATTCGCCTGCTTTTTTGGCCGGGAATCGGGTTTTTTAAAATTTTTAAAACTTTTTTTCTGTGCCGCTTGGCATCGCGCGATCGCTGCGATGCCAGGAACGACAACGACAAATCAGGCCCAATTTTTCTTTTATCGGTTCGAGTTCGAGTTCTGGCGGAGTAATTGTCGTTACCGTTTCCGTTACGTAACGGAAACGAGGAACGGAAACGGAAACGAGAATTTCACCAAGTCGTGCCCATGTCTAGTTGAGAGATCAATTCCCCAGTGTACCTCCTGGAAGAAGAGGCAGGCGATGTGGCTTTTGGCAAGCTATCTGCCCCCAGAAGGCCACCAGAAGGAGGAGATGGTAAACCATTTATGATTACTATTTACTTGGAAAATACAGAGGGGGTGGTAGGGAGGTTTATGTCATAATTGACTTGTTATGACCTGGGTATGTCACTTCTTAATGGCCACCAGTAGCCATGAAGACATATTATTTTCTCTAGGGAACAAGGATTCCAGATTAAAACTAGCATTGATTCTAAACAATTTAATGCCATGATCATAATCTGATAAATTCACAAATAGTTATTGTTGTTATTTGTTATTCATTTTGTAATGTAACGAAACCAATAATGAACCACCCCCTCAAAGGGTGGGGGGGAGGAGGATTTTTTAAATGTTTTATTTATTGCCAGCCTCGGGCTGGCACTACAGTGTTGGGCACTTCCAGAAGTGCAGCTCGGATCTCGGATTCACTACTTGCATGAAGAAAATCCCTATCCTCAACAGTGTGGATAGTTGTAGGTGGATGTGAAGCAAGGCTGGAAAGCTCCTGCCTCAGTTTATGTGCTGTCAGAATTTTGGGACCGCAGGCATGTGTGTACACAATAAAGAGTCCAGAGGGAGGGAAGATCCAAGCTGCACTTCTCGAAGTGCCCAACTCTAATAGGGAGTCAGAAAGCAGAGGAGAGCTCAGCATGTCAGCTTATGAAAGGAACGCATTCCCACCCTGAAAATTTTGGATCAGCCAGAGGTCATTCCAACCTGCAACAGTAGCTTGTTGCTTTCCTTGTTACTAATGAGTTACATTTACTGATGTAACCACTGGGGGTTGCATGAGCATGCTTCCTGGTTCCCTTGAGTGGATAGGCTTGTTTACTGCACATTGGAAAGAGTGACAATTACACCAGAAAGCAAAGATTCTTTTATCACAGTTTCCAAGATACCTTTGAACTTCACCCTACTATGCACATTCCAATGGAAAAGGAGACAGGATCTGGAGTTCAGCAGATTAAGAAAAAAGTGGGTGGCTGGAATTTTGTAGGTTCAGTAGTTGATAGTCTGTTGAGTAGCTACATGGGTGCAACTTGAAGGTATGCCCGCAAAGCACTTCCACAGGTGCATTGACCAATGAGCAGCAGGCTTTTCCCAGCTGTCTTGGGCCAAATAAATAAACTTCCTCCCCTGATGAATTGCCTGTCCCCATCTTTTCAATCTTTAGTCAAATACTGCTCCTGCAAAACTAATTAGAAATGGAGGGAGTGGTGGTTATTGGGAAATAATACAGCATTTTTAGGGCCAGGTAGTTTCTCCTTCTGTGAAATTAAGCTTTTGAGTTGGCATAACTGTAGCCATATTTTGCCATTTCAGAAGCGACAGCTTTTGATGCAAAAAGGCCTGAGTTCTTTGCATCAGCAAAACAAGTTTGTGCCAGTCCACTAGCCCTCCCTCTATATTCCTTAGTTAAGCTAGGTTTCGTTGTCTTCTCATATTCCTGAAAGTCAACATATAATCTACAGGTTTCTAGCAGGCAACATATGACTTTCATAAATTTAAAATCTTTTGTAACATGCTGGGCTTTTTACAGAAGGGCTGCATGATTAACTGTACATGCAGTGAGAGCTATAAAGACTACACCTGCGATTTCCTTCAGCTCAAAACCAAACTCTATGTGTTGTGTTAAATTCAGAATTTGGACTGTGCAGTCTTTTTCAGGACTGAAACCAGCTTGCTGTGGTATGAGCAGGAGTTCCATTATTGCAGGCAGTAAGTTCAGAATTAGCCATTCAAATACCTTGTATAGCTTTTGGGAACTTCCGATGGCTTGCCTAGTTTCATGATAGCTATCACACAAGTCTTCCTCCATATCTTTGTAAACTGAGAGATATTCAAGCATATATTGCCGAGGCTGAGTAACCTTTTCTTTATTGGTCCAAAATGTTGATCTGTTCCACCCAAATCTTGTAAATCTTATAAATGCCAGCTGCTTTGCCATGACTGTCACCTCTTCCATCTCTCCTATTGTAAAGGGGGTTGTCAGTTTTTTTTTGTATTTTGTTCCTCATTCCTTCCTATGTGTTTCCATAGGTTTGAATCTGATTTCCCATTAAGTATTAGCTGGTGGGCAAATTGATTAGATGAGATATTGGCATTGTAATGACTGATGGATGGCATTGTTATTAAGGCAGTTAAGTAGTCTCCATGCTTTTTGGCTGCTGTGCCTGGTTCTGTTTCCTTTATGAGCTTGATCCACTTTCCCCTTTTGTGCTCCGAGATAGCTGAGACAACCTGTTATCTGGCTTCATTTGTATCCTCACTAAATGGGTATGCTTCAAAAAGGGTGAAGTGAGTGAGTGACTCCTTATGGATATGTTTCTAGGAAGAAGAAAATAATCAAGCACAAAAGTCTGCAGATGTTTGTCTCTCAGTCAACACCCCATCTTTCCTCAAATCACTCAGGCACAACAGGCAGGCATTTATTCTCCTCCCCCTAGAAAAGCAGTACATTATGGGTAGTACAAGCAAATACAACAACATAATGTTACAGTTTGTTACTGCAGAAAATAAATTGCTCCAAAATGAAAGAGAAAGAAGATCAAAATAATTTACAATATTTCAAATTCTGATACAATGGGTATAATGTATGCTTCAGAGCTTCACTTCCTTTTGACTCCTTAACAATTGAAACTACCACAAATTCTTTGAAGTACTGTTTTCAGTACTAGTTTTGAAAAAAAAAGAATCAATATTCCAAATGTGCAAATGTAGATAGATGTAAATGGAAGGGGAGGGGGAGAGAGAGAGAGAGAGAGAGAGAGAGAGAGAGAGAGAGAGAGAGAGAGAGAGAGAGAGAGAGAGAGAAGGCAAAGACACAATGGTAGAACTGTCAAGGAATGGGCAAGGGGTGCTGAATTAGTGGTGAGGAAAAGTTAGGTAGGCATTTTGAAGGGAAAGGGGTTGGTTGTGCATATCTAAAACTGGGTTGTCCATAAAATCGAGTTATTAATTAAACAGCAGAAAAGAACCAAGAGGGTTTCCATTTTGAACTGCTATATGAATTGCCATATATTTGGTCAGTTTTTTCAGGAGAGAGAGAGAGAGAGAGAGAGAGAGAGAGAGAGAGAGAGAGAGAGAGAGAGAGAGAGAGAGAGAGAGAGAGAGAGAGTTGTGTCATTTCAGTCGTGACCGACTCTTCGTGACCCCATGTCCATGGAGTTTTCTTGGTAGGAGTACTAGAGTGGCTTGCCAGTTCCTACTCCAGGTGCCTACAGCACCTAGTATCCCATGCAAATACTAACCAGGGCCGACCCGGCTTAGCTTCCAAAATCATGTGAGATCAGATGTGCTTAGGGCATCTAGGCAGCTTCAGGAGAGTGTAGTTTCAACCAAAGTGAACCTAAAAAGAAAAACAGAGAAATAAACCAAGGGCCCACACTCCATGAAACATAGGAATGAGTTTGCTTATATATTTGGTATAATTTATGAACTGTGAAAATAATTTCCATTTTTACTGCACACCTTTTGGGCCACTTTTTTCCTGCTTTTCATTTTTTGGGGACTAGAATAGTAATTGACCGTGAGTGGAGAAGAAACAGAGCTGTCCTAGTTCAGATCTTCTGCATCGTTGGCTAGTTGTTAAAATCATTTGGATCACAACTCAGGTTCTTATATGTGAAGTGCCAAGTGCCAAACACAAAGATTTTAAATTTTCTGGATTGTGGATCAAGACAAAGCTGCTGATCTTCAAATTCCAGTGCCATTCCGCTTCAGCTCTGCAAATTACCATGCTGGCATTAATGGAGAGAAGACAAAGGTGCCTGCATAATAAGATGCATTTGGAAGCTCCTTTCTGATTGCTTCTCCTCTTTGCAATCCTCTGCCCATTTCTTTCCTTCCAGTTAAAACCTGGCAGATCACAAAATACCTCCTAAAACTTTGCCTGATAAGAAAATGCTGCTCTAGAATGCTTAAGCAGCTCTCTATGAAAATTGGCTCCTGTGGTTTAATGTCAGCACTTTGTGTGACTGTTCTACTGCAGCAGTGACAGGCATTTCACTTGGAAAGTGTCCTTAAGGTAGTAATAAGCTACTGAATATACACTGGGGGGTTTAAGAAAGGAGAGGGAAAGACAGGAATATGGAGTAGCCAGAAAATAAGTCTCCACACAATTTTTTTGGGGGAAAAAATAATCATATACCCAATGGGTAGTACACAAGTTATTTAAAGCGATTGCAGTATTTGCTATGTTGTAGATTTATTTCAACTCTTTTGTTCTTGCTATAATTAATTCTTGCCATTTTCATCTTTAAGAATAACAACTGAAGATTACAGCCAAGAAAAAAAGTGACTTGGATCTGATCTTTCCCCCTTAAAATAGAGCTAAAATAGCATTGCAGCATAACTCAGGCACAAGCCTCAAGCGTTGTGTGCTTCATTGCTTTCTCTTTTTAGAACCACTTTCTCTAAACTACTGTGTGTCTGATTCAAAGCAGGCATCAAAGAAATAGAAGATCTACAGTGAGAAAGGAAGGAAGGAAGGAAAGTAGACTTTCCATGGTTTGCCATAATTTATTGTATCTCACTTTGTTTGGTTTTCATCTGAATACCTCCCCATTGAGTTAAAATGGAACAAATGAAAAGAAAGAAAGCAAAAATGAGGAGCAGGGTTACTTGCCTTGGGTCCCTTTGGCAAGAGGCAGCATAAAAAATAAAGATTATTACTAATATATTTAATAATAGCTGGTTTATGAGAATAATTTGTTCTGGAAACATGCTTGTAAAGCCAGAGGCATAGCTAGGGCTTCCATAGCCCGGGGTAAAAGTCAGCTTTTGCACACACACCCCACAAGAGATGTATGTTCTCCTCCCCACTGACAGCCTGGTTTGTAACATAGGTTCTAGGAAAAACAGGAATAACTCAAGAGATACACCAACGACATCCACTTCCAGAAGGATGACGATTGTCTATCTCCAACAGCATGGGCCATTGCATAGCAAAAAAGAGGATCACACTAGGTGTCACATTTTTGAAACGGAAAGAAACTACCCTTCCAATTTCATACCCAGAAATCTAATTTGGAAATGGTGCCTTTGTTTACTTCCCAACAATACGTGAGTTACAGACCTTGGGAAAGACAAGGCCATCCCTCTTTCATCCTTTAAGGAATACTCCCTTGGAAGCTGTTCCTTTAAACAACATTTGGGTCTGCAGACATTAGCAAGTGATGATAATGCTTATTACCATCACACGAGGAGCCTCTCTAGCTGCTTTGATATATGACTAACTTTCACCTTAAAGACTAACTTTCATATTTTAATGTAACATTTTGTGGACTACACATCCACTTCTTAAGACATATAGCAGCAGAATGAGGTGTGCAAGATAAGATGTGATGGGATATATATCTCATATCAGATATTCATTGGCTGTAGCATACCTGTATAGAGTTGGGGGGTAGGGGAAGGGGGAGAGGAGGGTTGGATGAATTTACCTCCAAAGCCATGATACCCTTGAGGAATTTCTTCTAATCATATCTCCTAATCAACTCTCCCTCCTATTCTTCCCTCTCCTCCTCTCCCCCTCCCCCATCCACCACTACTCAGGGTAGCAATGATGATGCAGCAGAGAATTATTCCTCTCACACACACACACACACATGCACACACACACACACACACACACACACACACACACACACACAGAGAGAGAGAGAGAGAGAGAGAGAGAGAGAGAGAGAGAGAGAGAGAGAGAGAGAGAGATTTGGCAGGAAGGAGTTGATGCCTTTTTCACTTGCTCTGAAGGGAAGGGTATAAGACCAGCAGAAGCCCTTTCTGGACTGGAGAAGGCAAGAGGCGGGGAAGGAGGTGGAGCACCCCTGCCAAGCACACCGTCTCCCCCCCCCCCATGCACACATACCACTACCATCACACACTTTGTGTTGCCATCATTTGAGCACACAATTCAGCATGGGACAGGAGATCACATCGCACACCCCCCCACACACACACTGCCTTGGGCAGCTTGCCCGAGTTGCGGCCTCCTCCTCCTCCTCCTCCTCCTCCTCCTCCTCCTCTTCCTCCTCCTCCTCCCGAGGAGTCGTGAGGCTTCTTTCCCTGCATCCTCCAACAGGATGAGGTTGGAGGCAGCAGCCGAACTGAGATGGTGGGGCCGGTGTTGGTGGAGGAAGGTGATTTGGTGCCCCCTAATAGCTGTTCCCAGGGCACCCCACCCCCTTGCCCTCCCCATGCAATGCCCCTGTGTAAAAAAACACTCATATATCAAAGCAAATTTCCCAATAAGAAATAATGGAAAGTCAGATTATTCATTCTGGGGTCTCATAGACCACATACTATTAAAAGTGGGTCAGGATGAGGCAGAAAGGTTTGGCTATTAGACTTGAATTATTCTCCACCATTACTTCCACTTCATTTCTGGAGGCTGGGGTGAGGAGGGCGGGAAGAGAGCTTAGAGTGCTCAGTAGGGATGGGCACCAAATGAAAAACAAAAACCTGTTTCATCATTTTGTAAGTTAGTGAAACAAAACAAAATGAAACAGGGAAGCAGTGTTTCATTAGTAATGATATGAAATGGCACTTTTTTGTTTAAACAAATTGATTCATTTTGCTGTAAAATGGCTCCCCTGGATCCTAGACACACCTAATTTGGTGCGAACCTTTCTTCATCTCTCCCCTTTAAGCCCTACAAATTTAGAAAGATTTGTGGTTCAGGGGACTGAGTTCTTCAACATCAAAGGGGGTGACCCCAGGAAAAAAAGCATTTCTAGTTGCAATGTTATGTGCTTGAAAATAGTGATCCCAGGCAACCAGCAGCGTGGAAATTACAGTGGAGCTTCCTCAAGGTTTGGGGTACAGGGGGCCAAGTTATTCAATTCCAAAGCGGGTGCACATATAAATCTCTCTCTCTCTCTCTCCCTCTCCCCCCCTCTGTGTGTGTGTGTGTGTGTGTGTGTGTGTGTGTGTGTGTGTGTGTGTGTGTGTGTGTGTGTGTGTGTGTGTGTACTGTGTGTGTCTCTCTGTGCTCAAAGAGGCACTGCTTTTCTGTTCTTTTTGGGAGGGTTTTATTAGGGGAGGGATTTTGGGCAGGCTTTCTTAAATATATTTTGTATATCTTTTCCCCTCACAAAACCCTTAAAACTACATTCTTTCCCACCCACACACATTGTTATTACCACCAACAACCAGTACCATTTTTCCCAAATCTAAACTGGCACGATACAAATGTGCCTGACGGTCCATTTAAAAAACAACAACAGCAAAATAGAACCGGACACCTCCTATTCCATTATTCTTAGCTGGAGTATTCCGACAAACTCCTGCCTTCCTCCGAGGCCTGTTAGCCTGCCTACATGTTATGGGTCTGAAAGACTCATTTATTTTCAAGACCTGCCTTGATCTTCTTGATGATGCTAGTGAAGAGTCATAATGGAAAATCAAATTTTATAAATAATTGGAGCAGTTCTGAGACCCATCGGAACCGCCCAAATGATCCCCACACCGTCACAAGCACTACACTCTTTTCCCCATCCAAAAATTCCAAACCGTTCACGAGATATCGGGAGAAATGTAAACCACCTCTTTTTGCCGGCTGGGGGGCCCTGCGAGCCGAGATTCGGCAGCGGAAGGCATCAATTTGCACCCAATTTGACAGTTTACTTAGTATCAAGTCTCCTGCGGCAGTTAATTTCCACAGAGACTCCATTAAACAGCAGGGGAGCGAAGATAAGCTCTCCTGCACGCTTTAACCAATCAGTGCCCCCGGCCATCAATCAATGTCTTATTAATTACGGCCGGACAGGGGCGCCCAGCGGGGAACCCTATTCCATTGAATTGGCTTGGTAGACCCCCCCCCCCCAAAAGAACCAAAACGCCTTCCCCGGGCAAATCCAAAAACTCTAGCCACTTAGAGTTCCAAAGAGGCGGCTAGCCTCCCGGCAGCGCCAGTGGGGTGAATTCACCTTCCCTGCCCGACCTACAGCCCCCCAGACTCAGGGAGAGGCAGCCGAAGGGACAGGCTCCTCTCACCACTCTCTACCTGAGTCACAGTTCCATACAATTCATGCCTTTTTCTGGTCATGTATCTTCATGAAGGTAGACTACCCCCCTTTTGTTTCAATGTCTTTCTATGGAGATAGACCATTCCCCACTCCCGAATTGATCAAACAGGGTTTCCCCTCTTGTGGAAACCCCTAGAAAGCTGACTTCCTCAGTTCCATTGGTTCCAGCCAAGGAATCAGGAATGTCCCTTACTGAAGATTCATTTAACCCTTTCCTGCCTTTTCCTTAACCCTTTCCTGCCCCTTTTCCTTAACCCCTTTCTGCTCTTTTTCTTTCATTTCCCCCAACCTTGAGGTTTCAGCCAGAGGCACAATTCAGGCCGAATCTCTCCTGAACTGAGGGATTATTTCCTCCCTGCTCTGGCTTGCAAAGAGAATGATTTTCAACAATCATTCTCAGGAATTAGGGGCTTCCTTACCATCTGAGACCTGGTTCCACTGCCCCTACCTAACATAGCCCCAAACTCCTGACTCAAAGGGTGCCCCCCTCCTCCCCCCCTCTCGCTCACTGTTTCTTTTCCTCTTCCTCTCTCTCTCTCTTTTTCTTTCCCTTCTTCTCTATTCTTCTTTCTCCTCCCATCCCTTCTACCCTGGGTGTGCTTAAATGTGTTTCCTATCCTATCCTATGGCTTCTTTAACTACAATCTGGGGCAAGGGGGGGTTATGGCACAGAAGAGCAGGCATCATGGAGGCATCATGAGGCAAGGTGCATCTTCTGGAAGGAATCCATCTTCTCCAAAGTTCCTGGCACGTACACCAACACAGATGCTTCCTGGATTACAATCATTCCTTGGCACGTACACCACACCTGCTTGTCACAGCCTGGGGCTCTCCATTGTCACATCTCTGCACCCACAAAAGGACCATCCAGACACCTCTGGATTATCTCATCGGCTTTCCTGTCCTCTATTGACTTTGGTATCAGCCTTCCCCAAGACTCTGTTGATTTTCTGATTTCCACAGTTTGCCCAGACCTATGGACAATACCTTGCTTCCCCTTCCTATTGTCTAATCATGATGGCCCAATCAAAAGACTCTCTGGACTCATTAACACCTGAGTGGGCATCCGGCTCCAGCCTGCCAGAGACTGCCCAGGAACGCCTCTGGCCAACCCATGGACCACCCTGATTGGACACTTTGAAGATCCATCCCCTTGCCCACCCCAGGGCGGTGCCACCCAGGGGGAGGGAAGAGGGGAACTAATAAAATTTGGGGTTTATTTGTGTTCAGGTTTGGACATCTTTGCTCTGTCTTTGGCTTGGTGTCCACCTACTGCTTTTTATTAGGCCTAATAAAACAGTATTTTCTCCTGGATTTCTCTCCTGCTGGAGTCTTCATTGGGTCTTCGGGGTCCAGCAGAACTCAGCAGGATTAGCCTGACTGAATTCGGATTTCGATCCTATTTTGGGTTCAACACTAGGGAGGTCCACACTCTCCCTTCATACCTGAAGGTCTGAAATGGTCCATAATATTTGTAAGAGCTGCCCTGGACATAGAGGTGTCTTTTATACCTTGGACATTCAAGGGAATTCCACTGACACCCCACACCTGAGGGTCATATGGCCCAAGCCTGATGTTTAATTCTTGCCTGCCTGCCTTCTGGAGTGCAATTCCGATACAGCCCAACGTGCCTTGATGGACTTATAGGGAAGAGCTTGAGGAAGCCCCACTGTAGTTTCCATGCTGCTAGATGCCTGGGTCCAATATTTTGAAATACTTTAAATTATAAATGCTTTTTTATATGGGCCCCTCCTTTGGATTTGAATAACTTGACCCCCTGTACCCCAGACCTCTCCAAATTGGGGGTGCTTAAAGGAGTGGTTTTGAGGAAGCTCCACTGCATTTTCCACGTTGCTAGATGCCTGGGATAAGTATTATCAAGTACTTTTAATTTACAAATGATTTTTTCCTGGGGGCACCCCGTTTGGAGTTGAATAACTTGGCCCCCTGTGCCCCAAACCTCTCCGAATTGGGGGAGCTTTGAGAGGAGACCTTGAGGAAGCTCCACTGTAATTTCTGCATCACTAGCTCCTTGGGATCACTATTTTAAAGCACATAGCATTTCAATTAGAAATGTTTTTCCCCAGGGGCTCCCCCTTTGAAGTTGAATAACTCGCCCCCCTAAACCCCGAATCTCTCCAAATGTGGAGGGCTTAAAGGGGAGAGATAAAGAAAGGTTTACACCCAATGTTGCACTGAATTTGTTTGGTGCAAATTCAGGTCATTTTCCAACAACAATATACTTATGAATGCGACTGCGAGGCATCAGAGAAAACTACCTTGGTCCATACCATTTTAATAGTGCATTACTTTGGCATATTTTTAAATAATGCCAAAATAAATAATTTTGCTCTAAATCACTAAGTCTTTCACTTCTGGACAATGGCATGTTGATGAAGGAGCCTGACTACTTACATGGGGAATGATTTAGGGCTGGGGGGGAGGGGAATGGCCTTTTGTCACTGAAAAGCTTCGAGAGACTAGCGCAGTCCCTGAGCACAGAAAACATTGCCATCTTTGCCCTGAGATATTGCCTCTCTAATAAGAACTCTATGGGGAAGAGTGACACCAAGCACTGTAGAAGGAAAATTGAGAGTGCAAAAACGGTGAGTGACGTGCCCTATGGTAAAATTGCTAGTCTTTAACAGAGTTCCTAAATAGAGTTCACTTTAAAACTGCTGATATTTCTTCTTCTCTAGCCACAATCATCCTGAAAGGTTGCCACTTCAGAGGTGTTAAGCATTAGCTACAATAATCCCCCATTTTCAGCAGAGAAGCTGCAGGGAGTCTGCCCAGCACCAGAAAAGCGGAGACTCTCAAACGTATTTTTCTAAATTTGATCACAGACAAAGTGAATACAACAAAACTAGCTTGCATGGGAAGTTTGCCATTGTCAATCTGACTCAAACAGGTAGGTGTAATTTTATTTTATTTTCTAGGAATGAGTACCATTTAGAGAAGGCTAAGGAGAATTCCACCCCCCCTCCTCACATCTTTCAGGCCAGGTATAGTGGTTCCTTCAAAGCATTACTGCATTTTTACTGGTTTTCTATATTAAATGTATACTCAGAAGTCATACATCTCCTTGTTAAAAGAGGCAGGATGGCATTTGGACTGGATCATTCAACATATATTCTCTCTAGCACCAATTGTCAAGCAGCAGGAACGTCCTCTTGCATTCATATCCTGCTGGCATGCTTCCCAGGACAGAACAGCAGGTTTCTTGATTCCCTAATGGGCTATCGTATGTGGTGGGTACTCTGAACTCAATGCCCCCCCCTGTTGAAAGTTTAACTGAGCATTTGTATTTTATTTTGATTCTGTTGTTATATTTGATTGTGTGTGTGTGTGTGTGTGTGTGTGTGTGTGTGTGTGTGTGTGTGTGTGTGTGTGTGTGTGTGTGTGTTCCCGTATATGAATGAATGAAAATGTAACTCAGGAGTAAAGTCCAAATATGCATGAATAATTTCTAGAGCAAGCATCATTTCATGAGGCATTTCTGATTATCCTTGCAGCTCAACCATGCCCGATTAGGACTCCATGTCACAGGAATCACACTTCTTTACTCTTCAGCTTTTTCTGGAAACTAGTGCTACATCTGGGAAAGCTGTGGCCTATATTTTCCTTTTCTGGCTTCATGCAGGATGAAAATTCAGCTATGTCCCCACATTTCTCTTTGTCAACCGAGCCCGAAATAAAGAGATGAGACACGTTTTTGGGATAAATATGGGCCACAAGTTATTAGTATTATATGAAACTTTTATCCTACTGTTAACCTAGAAGGGGGAACTGAAAGGGCAAGTGGCTCTCTGCTAATAAGAAGTGACATAACAAGGGGAGGGGGGCGTATACTGTTGAAGTCTACCCCCCAGCAATTCAGGTTTACGGGCAACCCTCTCCAGGCCCTTTACGGGAAGGGTCATAAATCACTCTGTTCTGCCATATCTATTTCTATGCCTCATTAGGGGATTTAAGGGCTGTCCTTGTCCAAGGTCCTATTTCCTTCTCTTCCCACTTGCCCTTACCACCAATTGTGACCGGGATAAGTAGTGGAGCCCCATGATGAAGAGAATGGGATGGGCGAAAATGTGACACCGCTCAAAGCCAATCAGAGCGGTGGCCAAAAATTCCCATCCGGCCTTTATGCAACCAGTAGTTTCTCTAAAAACAGAGACAGGGGAGGGGGAAAGAGAATGAGAGCGTGCAAGCAAAAAGCAGCAATTCTTCTTCCAAAGAGATAGAGTCATTTTAATGGAGATCTGAGGAATGAGTATGATACAAATCTTTGTAAGACTGTTTTATTCCTGAGAGTAGACATATAGTCAATTGGCTACCAATAAAGAATGAATTCTATTCTATTTTAACAAGTGGATTTTTCCCTCCTCTTACTGATTCTGTCACCATGGAATCAGAGTAGCACTCTGGCCTCTTCTATGGTTATCCTGAATCAAAATTACTTTCATTAAGGCGGAGTACCAACTCTGACACCTGTACTTAGACCATGGCACTGCTTTTCAGCATCAGATATGACAGTTGCACAGCTGTCATTGTGAATGTGTTCCCACTGCTGGGGAAAATTTGAATTTTGAACACAATGGGGTTATACAAAAAATAGCTGTGAGTTATTTTCCTTTCCATATTTGTGTGTTTAAATTTTCCCATTCCCTATATCACTGCAACATCAAGCTAGAAATCCTATTATTGCAGTGTGGAGATCGTGCCTAATGCCAGTGAAGTTGAATATAATAAACAGAAATGTATCATATCTATACTGAAGGTGCAAAAAAAAAAAGGGATGCATTTACATACAGTATGTGGTGGCTTTGTGAAATAAGGAAGAAGGATGGTTGTCGGTTTTTAAGGAGAATAGGGGAATAACTGGATTGGATATAGAGATGTTTACAGTGATTGCCTTATTAAATATGGTTGTAAAGGAAATTTAGAAGAAGAAGACCAAAAAGTAGCAATTTAAAAGAAAGATGTAATGTATTTCTGGAGTCTGCATTTCAGTAAGGGAAGGAGTAGACATGGAGAAGAATCAATGTGTTGTTGGAGAGAAATGGGGCAGTATGAGGTAATATGAACCTAGTCCCAAGAGTGAGGGTAGCATGGTGGAGAAATGAGGATATGAGTGTGTGTTGTGACATTACAGTCGTGACCGACTCTTCGTGACCCCATGTCCATGGAGTTTTCTTGGCAGGAATACTGGAGTGGTTTGCCAGTTCCTACTCCAGGCGCCTACAGCACCTGGTATTCCCTGGTGGTCTCCCAACCAAGTACTAACCCGGGCCGACCCTGCCAGGCCGACCCTGCTTAGCATGGGTGGAGAAATGAGGATATGAGTAACATAACTTAATTTTAGCTGATTTCATGTTGTGTATGTACATTTTGTTCTTTGTTTATTTTCTTTTTGTAAAATTCTTTTAAAATAATATATGCAGTATGTGTATCCTGTGATTACAATAACTTCCTTGTCGGTTGTAGTTGTGCTTCATCCTAGGATGCTGTTCATTACAGAGATGGAGAGGCAACCACTCCAAAAGTATACCAAGTGGCATAGAGATAATTAAAAAAATAGCACAATTTTCTCTCACAAATTGCAATAATGAATAGATTGCCACATGGAACCACACATCCTATTCTTCTTCACAAAAGTGAAGTGTGTATGCTGTTTGTGAGGGGAAACAGTGCAAGCTACAGTAGCATCAGTTTAAATGCATATTCCCAAGGATGGAAAATAGAAGAGACAACAACCATCACATTAATGAATAGAGTAGGGTAGGAATGGCTTGAAAGGGAGAGGGAGAGTGCACTCATCATGCTTCTACATGGTATTACAACTTGATGAACAGTGAAACATGTAGGGGGAAACTGGCCTGAGTCACTTTTTTGCAGCCTCAACCGTTTTACATCTGGTGTTGTCCTGTCCTGAATTCAACTCCTTAGACTCTCCCCCCGAGAGTCTGATTAGCTCTCGGGGGGAGGTGGAATAAACTTTATCTTGAAATATAGTGCACTTATGCTTCTCCCAGTGCAGGGAATGGCAGTATTTTCTATTAGGTCCCATCTCAGTCGAATACATGTGGAATCTTAAGCAGACACAACTAGAGATGGGCGTGAAACTCCAAAATGGTATTTTGTTTCATTTTCATTTTGCTTTTTATTCGTTTCATTTGGAACAAAACAATTTTTCTTTGTTCTGCATTTTGTTTCAAGTTTTTAATTTATTTTTACAGCCAACCAGCCCTGCAGAGTCAGCACTTTTTGTTTGTTTGTTTCTTTTTTTATCCCTAGTGCTGATAAGCTGGCCCAATGGGCTGGGTTGGCACTTTTTTGTTTGTCTTTGATTTGTTATCCCTAGCGCCAACCAGCTGGCCTGTTGGTCAGGTTGGTGCTTCCCCCCCTTCCCCCCTTTTTCTCCTAGTGCTGACCAGCTGGCCCGAGGGCCGGGTCGGCACTTTTTTTCCCCTAGTGCCAACACCACATCTTTACTATTACAACCAAAAAATTCTTCAGAAATTATAATTTCCAGAGTAAAACATTTTGTCATCTGTCAGAAAATGTCCAAGTCTAGTCCACTTTAGTTTACTAACACCAAACACTACATTGTTTACATGTTCAATTTCTTGCTTTATGGTTTCCTGTCTACCTTTATCCATACTTTTATTTTTATTTTATTTTTACTGTTATACCATTCATATAGCCCTAGGTCTACTCTGGGTTTATAACATAAAATCTCAACATAGTAATAACAACATATTTAGATAACCAAATACAAAGCTACATAATATAACAAAATATAATCAAATAAATCCACAAGCAATAAATTAAATTAAGTGTAAATATAATAAATTAATTAATGAAATAACAAAAAATAGAGATAAGTGGTAAAGAGAAGGATAGCATCTTTGCTACGTGTTTAGGAAGTCAGGGCAGGCCATTCTATAAAATCATGTTTTCATTAATTTTTGAAGGTTTGAAGTGAGGATGCCAGGCATATTTCTGATGGCAAGCAATTCCATAAATGGTGGACAACCACCGAGAAGGCCGTACTGCTTGTCACAGCTTTCTGGACCTCCATTGGGGTTGGAACTCCCAAATGTTCTGCCTGGCTAGCACAAGTGATCCTGACAGTTCTTGGGACAAGCCAAACTGCTTTATTTTGGACTGCCATAGGTTTTTCATGGTAAGAAAACATCAATAGTGGTTTACCATCATATTATTCAGTTCAGTACTAACAAGAGTCAGCTTGAACATCACCATGATTTTCTATGAAAGATCCTCTATCAACATCACCTTCAGGTACTGCTGCTGCCCAGTAGCTGCGCTCCAGAAGTTCCTTTGCCCCATCTCCATTGGACTATCCATTGTCCTCTGCTGATGTGGCTGTTACTCCTGGAAGAGGTAGATGCATCCTACTCTGTGACTCAGAGTATGAATGACTCAGATGTGAATGTTTTGCCTTGGGTGACTCTGACAGAGCTCCAGGTTTGTAATAGAGTCTAACCTCCTGACAGCATTGCTCTCAACTTCTTTAACACACTCAAACCCTCTGTATATGTCAAGATGTGTGCTCAAGAAGGAGCACTATAGTAAGCTGAAGACCAAAACTATATGCCTCATTTGGGATTTGAGATTTTTTTCCTTGCAAGAAATCTTTTCGCCCCCTAAGCTTGTTAGATCTTTACATTTATCTTTATTTTGTTTTATAAAGTTGTATTTTGACATAATGTAGCCACACATTTTACATTTAAATGCTAGCTTTGTTTTGGGATTCTTAAACCCTATTGCAGAAGAGCTTCCTCAAGTGCAGTGGAGCTTCCTCAAGCTCTTCCCTACAATCCCCATTAAATTTGGAAAAGTTTAGGGTTTAGGGAGCTGAACCAAAGGGGGTGCCCCTAGAAAAGCACCTTTCTAATTGTTTTTTTTTCTAAGGGTACCCCCTTTGGAGCTTCATAGCTTGGCTCCCTGAACCCCAAACCTTTTGTAATATATGTGGGTCACCTAAAATTGCTTGCAGAAGGTACTCCTGTCATTCACATGCCTGAGATCAGTAACTTTGGAAAACATAGTGTTCTGTTTCATTTCATTTCGTTTTGTAACAAAACTACTGTATATACTCGAACTCGAATATAAGTCTAGTTTTTCAGCCCTAATTTTGGGCTGAAAAGGGGGGCCTTGACTTATATTTGGGCCAATACTTTTAACCACTGAGGCAAGTGCTTGGGTCGGTGGCTAAAAGTCATTTTAAACATTACGTGCCACTTCTCATGACCCCGCTCTGCATCACAGGGGAGTGGCACACAATGTTTAAAATGACTTTTAGCCACTGACCCAAGCACTTGCACCAGTGGCTAAAAGTCATTTTAAACATCACACACCACTCCCCCAGCTCACAAAGGAGGAGCTGCCAGGCCCTGCTGCATTTCCCACCCTAGACTTATACTCAAGCCAATAAGTTTCCCCAGTTTTTTGGGGGGAGGTGTTAAATTAGGGGGGTCGACTTATACTTGAGTATATAAATTTGTTTTGTGACAAAATGAATTGAAACTACTCTAGAAACGAAACAAAATGAAACACTATTTTCCTGTTCCGTGCCCATCCCAACTTCAGAGATTGTTGGAGTCCAAATTCCACTAGTGCTTTCCTCCAGATATGCTTCCTCTATCTTATTAAGAAAGTTGCACTCCAACAGGCTAGAAGTTGCTTACCTGACAACTGCATGTTGGAGTGGCTGTGCATCTTCTTCAGGCATTATCAAAGTCAACAAAACAACCTTGTATATATGTGTGTCTGTCTATGATAAAGATAATGTGTGGCCCTCTGGATATCTTTAGACTAGAGATGGGCACGACTCAAAAAAATTGTGTTTTGTTTTTCGTTTGGTCGTTTGGGGATCTGTTTCGGTTCGTTTGCGTTTTTCGTTTTGTTTTTGAAATTTTTTTTGTTTAGTTTTCAGTTCGTAACGAAACGAGAAAACAAAAACAGAAACGAAAAATTGCTGTTTCGTTAGCATTCTTTTCAGTTCAATGGATTTGCCGCAACGAAAATGAAAAACACGGCAAAATTGGTCGTTTCGTTTCCGTTTCCGTTTTGGTTTTTGAAAAATTTTCGTTTTCGTTTTCGTTGTGAAATGAAATGAAAAAACAAAAATGAAAACAAAAACGAAAATTTCGCTGAGTTGTGCCCATCTCTACTTTAGACTAGAGCTCCCAGCATTCTTTAACACTGACTATGCTAGTGAGAAGTGTTATCTTACAATATCAAAAAGGGCCACATGTTCCTCCACCCCAATCAATGACACTAGAATACTTTTGTCAATTATTCCCAGAGGCTTCAATCTTATCACTACCAAAACATCACTTAAAAATGATAATTAAGATTCCATGTACTAAGTCTAAGTATCACACGCACCAACAATTATATGCCATTGTAAACTGGGAAACATAAGATGAATTAGCAATGAAATGTAAAAGAGTGATAAAGATATGCTTCTAATTATAATACAAAATAGTTTTCTTCCACCAAAATGCATTCATGTCAATTTTGAATGCTGTGGGGTTGGCCCTTTAATGTTTTCACTCTGGAGAGTAATCAGAGTTTGTTCTCTTGTTGGAGGTTTATTCCCTTAACTTTAGTTATGAATATCATGATTAGAATGAATATCTGCTTTTTGGCTCTTTCTGAGCAGTTCCACGTTGCTAGAGAAATTGCTGTCTGCTGACTCACCAGTGTCCACCTTAGCACTTGATGTCTCTAGGGCAAGTTTCTGGTCTTAATCATAAATTGAGTACAAGAAGAATAATAATTAAAGAGCAAACTGTAATTACAAGCAAGATCCAAAGGGAGTCAAGCCATCATTAAACCTAAGACTTAGGTTTCCTGTTAGTGCATTTAGGATTAATAATAAACAGTACTGTTCAACTCAATAAATACTCCATTACAAGAGCTTTTTTCTTCTTTGTTTACAACAAGCTATGTAGTCGAGCTTTAAAGGCTTTTCTACTGGCTCCCTTTTCTGCTGCCTTGGCTTTCTTTTTGTTAAACTGCATCCTGTCTACTTGAGCAGACTTTTTTTTTTATAATAGAGAAGAAATCTATAATATCCTGAGGGAACTGGTGGTAAGGGAACCTCTCTCAGTAGTTGGCTGAGCTGCTGTAATGTCCCAGAAAGCATGGAGCATAGAACCAGGCTTTCTGAAGACATTTCTGAAGAGGATAAAGATGTGACAGATGTCAGAGAACTTGGCTCTTGCTACAACAGGGCTAATGCAACCTAGGAGTTGTGCAAATAACCTCAACTTAACCTTCTTTTGAAGCCAGAGACTGCTTTTGCTCTAAATGCTATTTTTAAATATGTTTTAACGACTAGAATATCCATGGAAGAATTGAAATCTCCACTCTTCAAAAGGTTCCTTCTATGTCAGGCATGTCCAAACTTCGGCCCTCCAGATGTTTTTGAACACAACTCCCACAGTGCTTCGCCATTGGAAATACAGGCTTGGAATTCTGGGAGATGTGGTCCAAAACATTAGGAGGGCCGAAGTTTGGACATGCCTATTCTCTACATTCCTTTAGAGGTAGAGTTGGCCAAAGGAAAGAACAGCCTCACAGTTTCAAAATTCACATACATTGGTTTTGTATTCTCTCAGTGTTTCACCTGCTCACCTCCTTCTCTTCTTTATGAACAAATGAGCCCTCTTTAACTTTTAATTTAATTTTAATTTTTATCAGCTCAAGATTGACCCATAAAACAAAACCTCCCTGCATGCCAAAAGATAGTGAATTGTAACATTCGTATGCAGGCAAACATGTCCCCCCCCCAAAGCCATATGACAAATAAATGCAAGAACTGCAGTGTCGATTATTTATTTTCAATGCTTGTTATGCCCAGGAACATCCAAATAGCACTTTGGAAGCTCCAAGGAGGTTAAAAGCCTCTTTAAAATTGCTAGTTCAAAGTAAGTAGATCTCTTAGAACACTGAGAGTAGAGATGGGCATTTCATTCTGGAAAGGGACTTGTTCTGAAATGAAACATTCCAGCACAGCTGGCACACAGAACACAGTCCCACCCTCTCGAACAAAATCAGCCACTGTCTTACTTTGTTGTAGTTTGCATTGGGTGAAATTCCAACCAGGACGCAGCCTCTGATGCATCATCTTCCCCTGTTCCTGGTGCTTGGCCAATCAGGAGCTTTGCAAGGACATGCATCATCTTGCCTCCATGTCTCATTGGCCCGTATCAGGGACAGAGAAAGATGCTGCATCAGAGGCTGCTTCCTGGTTGGAATTTCACCCAATGCAAACTACAACAAAGTAAGACGGTGGTTAAAACATCCACCTCCCCCATTAAATAGAAGCTGATTTTAACTTCCGTTTGATTAGGAATGCTTCCAAAAAGTTGAGAGCTCAATGGTCAGTGTCACAGTGACAAAAGAGGGGAGAAAAACTGGTTTATATGTGCCCCCACTGACTTCTGCTACTGGTAAAAATGTACATTTCGAACCAGATCAAAAAATACCCGCCATCACCCTTGGGTCTTAGAAAACTCGCGAGAACCCAGTTAAGTTGGCATTACCTTTTTTTTTTAAAAGCCCACACCATTTTTGGAGATGCATTTTGCTAAGTAAGAACTGGATCAAACAGGTGATGAAATAGCACCCTGAATGATTGCATGCCTGGGTATGCCATGACACTATTACACATGAGGAGAAAAAAAGGGGAAAAACTTATTTGAAGTCCATCCATTATAGCTTTCTAAAGTTTACAGCACTGAGTGTAACTTCCCCATATTCCCTGTAAATTTGGTAATTAACTGCTTGTGGAGAATGAAACAAATGGCAGTATGCTAGCAGATTGTGACATGTCTATGGTTTTGAGCTTTCTAGCACTTATTTCCTTTTCACTCCTTATTCTTCTTCTAAGTACAACCAGATCACACACATTTTACAATGCACTGAGGTGATCAGATTAGAGAAAACTGTTTTTCCTTTTCACACTATCAGATGAATAAGGCCGGAGTGTGCTGCAATATATTTTGTCTGCATTGTGCCTCTTCTTAATCTCATCTGCTGGGGGTTGCTGTGTTTGTAACATAGTGTAATATTATGTAGCACTAGGCAACATGCCTTTGCTGTAATAGAATCCTGCAAACTGTCAGACATTAAAACAGCATAGTTTCAAATGACCTTCATGAGAATATTCTGGAGGGCTCAGAAACACATATACAAGACAATGTATTCGGGGGGGGGGGAATCTCTACAAGTATAATTTCCTAACAAAGCTTTATAGATCATGTATAGCATATATGCCATGTCACTGCCCCCTCCCCACGGTGAAAGAAGACGCGAGACAACTGAGTGGGGTTATAACCTAGGGCCACACTTTATTCAACATAAAACATTCAACTCACTTCAACAAATAACTCAGGAGGGGCCTGCCGCTGCACAGGTTAGAGTCAGTACCTGGTTTTGCAGCATGAGGCAGGAAGAAAATCAAGACAGTTCTTTGCATATGGTGGGTCCCTGTGAATGTCTGTTGAATCAAGGCCTGCACACTTTGATGAATAGGCATAGAGTTTAATTAGGGATGGCAAATAACTTTGTGGGATGGACCAAACTCAGTGAAAGTCACATTTTGGCTGCCAGATAATAGTTAGAAAAAGGAACACACCTTGCAAGAAGAACTCAAAAAATTGTGAAGTTTGAAGTGTTAGGTTTTCTGAAGCCTGAGATGCTGACAAGCTGCAGCTGAAAAGAATTATCTCACTGTAGAAAAGTCACATGTGTTGTGTTTTGTATTTAAGGAGGAATGTTTGAGCCTAGTCCTCCTCCTCCATATTTCTTCTTTTTTCTCTGCTGGGTGGTGTCGGTGTTTTGTAAGAGAGCTCTATGTTTGTTTTGGAACTGTCTTCAAATAAATTCTGGCTTGATTTATGTAGAACTGAACTACTCATTTGCAACTCATTCGCTGTGCATGATTTTAAAATCTGCAAAGAGGGATGTTTTCACCAGCCCAGTGGAAGCGTAAACTGGACCAGATCAGTAAAACCTCTTATAAAGAATATTTCCAACAAATAAAGGATACACAAAACTAGGTGCATATTTTAAAATAAGGGTGGCTAAAATGCACATAAGTGAAAAGTAACTGCCTAGAGTGAACTTGCTGCCAGATGGGTGGTATAAAAATCCAATAAAATAAATAAATAAATAGTAAACAAAATTCAAGATGCTTAATTTTGGTAAAATACATTAAAACACACACATTATAAGAATACATTAACACACAAATTTTCATGCCGGGGGGACACACAAACATGAAACCAACTTCAAGATGGAATAAAGTTTGTGAAAATATATATATCAAACCAAAAGACCAAAACAAACAAAACAAACCATGAAACAAGCACACAAAGCCCCAACCAAACCTGTCTTGCCTGTCTTTGAGACCCTAGAATATTTATTGTTGTTTTACTGCAAAAACAAAAACAAAAACAAAAACATGTGCAAGCCCATCCCCATGTACTAATAAAATGGGACAGTGAGGGAGGAGATGGAGAATGCAGAATGCGGAAATTATGCCATTTTTAGCAATGTGAGAGAATCTGGAAATTTGTGTTGCTGAATCAGCCCTAAAAGAGACACTATGATGAATAAAGGCATTTCCTTAATAGAGAAATTGTCCTTGTAATTACATATTATTGTTAACTATTGTTAATGTATTATACATTCCTATTAATACTCAGCTTGTACTTCGGAAAATTCCATGTAGAAGGATAAAAAAAGGAACTGCTTATTTTTTTCTAAGAATGTCTTTGCACATATCCTTTGAGCATTTTGACTTCTCCCCTGTTTTAAAAGTAATGAAGCTTATGGCTTTGTTACTAAGATTCACTCTGTGTTCTGTGTTGTGACCCCCAGCCAGGGAACAGGGCCGTTCTTCCTCAACAATTTCTTCTTAGCAGTATGCAATAGCTGCAGCCAGCCCCAGTGGGGCTCACTAAACCATCACACCAGTAGTAGTGATGGGAGGTGTGTACAAAGGGCAGGAACTTAAACAATGTGAGCTTATGACCTGCATTTACTGAAAATTCCTCATTCATGGGGAATAAGTGCAATCTCCAACCCTCATCACAAATGGGGTTTAATGGGGTTCAATTTGACACACACAGATCCAGTAAGTGTAGTGTGCATGCCGCCCCAAGCATCTAAGTGCATCACAGAACTGTGACTACTCTTGCCTTCATTTCCAAGAATTTTAAGTATTTTACTCTTCTTGATGTTTGCAATGCTCCCCCCCTTCTGTCAAATGTTTAAGGCATGCATAGTCTGACACATTTTGCTCTGTTATAGCTAACAATATTAAATGTTTTGATGTACCACAAACTTCCAGCTCTGTAAATATTCAGGAATGGTGAACTAATGTCTCCAACAGATTCCTGGCTTTGCAGAAATTGTTCAACCTCTGTGTTTCATAATGATAGCCCAGAAACTGAGAAGCTGGGTGCTTTCAATTCCCTCATTTTCTCTCATGTTAAACCAATTTAAATGTGTTCTGTTGCATATTTTTCAGTTCTTCAGAACCTTGCAGAAGTCTTGTCTCCATTTCGTATCTTCTGCAGCTGTACTGGCCTGGAAAGGAAGAACCGTTACCCTGAACAAATCATTGGTTCTTCAAGTACCTTATTCCGTAGCTTCTTGATGTTTTAAAGTCTCTTGGTTCAGTGTGAGCCTAAATATGAAGCTGCTCTATGTTTTCTAACCCCATTTTCACTATTCAGTATTGTTTTTCATTCTTCAGTTTTAGAAGGATTCTCCTATCCTTACTCCAGATGGCATCTGAAATATTAAACTAGTCAGGCAGCTACTGAAGCAACTAAACTGTTGCCACTTGCCACACTTCTTCACCCAGTACTATTTCTATCATTGTAAGCCTTGTAGTCCACTTTCACTCAGCACCCTGTCTTTCCTTCCTTAAATATTCTTTCTTACAGGAAGCAAAAAGGAGAGTGGAGGAGGGTTTTTTTCAGAGTCCTTTGGAATCCACTGGGGGCATCGATTGGAGGAGGGCTAATGTTGTCCCCATCTTCAAAAAGGGGGGGGGAGAGGACCCTACATTTATAAATCATAAATAAACTACTGAAAACTAAACAATAAGTATCTCGAAAGGCTGAAGACAAACAATGATTCACAGCTAAACTTAATATGCTGAAGGTGGCATTTAAAAATCATTGCCTTACATTTTGTTATGTACGAGTATCTGAAGAAACCATTCAGCTTTAAATACGTAAGAAATCAATTCATTTTATTATCTTTCTCAAAATCAGTGGTCCTTTTTTAATATAGTATAACTTCCATAATCTTTATGTTGATGATATCTATTGTTTTTTCAGTGCCAAGGAACTTTTAAGTAGACATTTTCCAAATGAACTTAATTGTGTTATTGATTGAAGTTCATTAATCTTTTAATCAAGCATCACAAACAAAGTTCACTAAACAAGCCAATGAAGTTATGAGCCTTCAAAGCATTCCCATACTATTATAATTTTAGATTCCACATAAAATAATCAGGTTATTTAGGATTATAAGGGTTAGTAAAAGCTAGCATAAACCATTGCATTTGATGTTTGGTATTGCTTTTCTTCATAAAAAATTACAGAAGAAATTATTTTTCCCTCTATTAGCTCCTGATTGACTAACATTTAACACTTGTGAAAGGGGAGAGTGAACTTCAATCTCTTGGAATCTTGCCAACATTCTCCTCTTGTCTCAGTTTTCTATCAAGCTAAGGGGTGACCAGGGAAATTCATCATTTCTCCGCTATACATATTTCCTAAAGTGTGCAATGACATAGTGATTTTTGTTAACACAAATCTCTTTTTTCCCCTTTTTCTTTTTTAGACATTGTCCCTATTAACTACAGTACAAGATGGTTGTGTACGTCTTTCAAGGATGCAGTCTTTATTGTACAGATTAATGTAAAATGGGAAAAGGAAAAATAAAGGCAGTGAAAATCATCTGTGGTCCCTTCTAAATGACTAAAAATGGGTGGAAATATTTAGAGACCTTTGTTACTAGTCTCACAGCCCACAAAATGAGCAAATGCTTCTTTCAAAAATTTATATGATTTCCTCCCCTGTCCTTACTTGTTAGGTGAGACAAGGAGAGAGAGATGGAGAGAAATATAGGAGCTCAATAGGTCCAAGGACTCCAGTGAAATATTACTACCTTAAATTTAATTCTTTTTTTGTAAAAACATAATCCTTGGCTTTCTGAATGTGGAATATTGTGCTCCTGAACTCACAGTTCAGAAAGCCAATAATCATAGAATCATAGAATCATAGAATCATAGAGTTGGAAGAGACCTCAAGGGTAGTATAGGAGAGAACACTCTCAGGATGCTGAATGAAAGTTTATTAAAAGTTTATTAAAAGAGCCCAACGCGTTTCGGCCCAAATGGCCTTCTTCAGGGACTTTTTCACTGTGCTCAAAGAGAGAAGCAAGACATTAAACTGTTTCCAAAGTTTCTTTGTGAATATTGTGAAACCTGTCAGACAGAACTGCAGAGGAGAAAATGTTGAATGTGGCTAACATGAATGCACTGTGCCATAGAGGATTGGGAAGGTTGGAAAAATAGTTGCTGCCAGATACAGAAGGGGTGTGTGTAGCCCATATAAGTGAGGAGAGCAAACTGGGTTGGAATCAGCTGCCAAAGTTTGAAGCTCCATATTATGGATTCTCTGACAAACAATATGGTAAAGTTCAATTTCTCCACAATTAGTGAGAGAATCCAGGTTAAAACCAATTGAAGTAATTTATGAGCTAATAATGGAGCTCCAAGTGGCAATGCAAGAATCTCTTAATAGATCAGTCAGCAGAGACTGAGGGAATGTTTGAAAGTGTACGTAAAGCCAGAATTTAATAGTAGATAGCCAAGCAAGATTAGTTGGAAAATGAAGATCAAGTTCACTTAATAATGTTGCAGGTCTGTTCATGTTCAGGACCCCTAAGATCTTGTGTAGAAAGAAGGCAGCTATGCAATCTATTTCATATTTAACTGCTGCAACCCATACAGGGGCCCCATAGATAAGTTGATTAATATTTTTAGCCTGAAAAACCTGTAGTGCTGCAGGAACATATTGATGACCACTGTGGAAATGAAAATGAGCTATTGCAGAGAGCTGATTCTTGGATGAGGAGATGGTCACCTTATGGTGACAGGACCATGTTAATTTAATGAAACAATAAGCCTAAATATAAAAAAATATTTATTTATTTATTTATTTTCAGATTTATATACCGCACCTACTTCCCGAGCGAGAACTCAGGGCGGTTCACACAAAACATAAAAGCTAAAAGAAAACTAAAACCTATCACAGTCTCAATAAAAATGGCTTCCAAGCAGGCACACATGCAGGCCGGGCCACCAAAAAAAAAAAAAAAAAGGGGGGGGGGAAATCCTGTATCTCTAGTCATTGTCGAAGGCGTCCCTGAAAAGCAGAGTCTTTAAACCTTTCTTAAAGGACACCAACGATGGAGCCTGCCGTAAGTTGCTCGGCAAGCTGTTCCAGATGGTTGGCCCCGCCACCGAGAAGGCCCGTTTACGAGTGTTTGTTTTGCGGGCCTCCTTCAGAGTGACGGTCCGGAGCAAAAGGGCCAAAGAAGAACGGGTGGGTTGGGCCGGATCTAATTGTCAGGAGAGGCACTCTGCCAAATAAGCAGGGGCCAAGCCATGGAGGGTTTTGTAAACCAAAACCAACACCTTGAACCTTATTTGCTAGGCAACGGGCAACCAGTGTAGGCGAGCCAGGATGGGGGTGATGCGGTCGAAACGACGCGCACCAACCACCAGCCTGGCCGCCGCATTCTGGACCCGCTGCAATCGCTGAACAAGGTTCAAGGAAAGCCCCATGTAGAGAGCGTTGCAGTAATCCAGCCTCGACATCACCAGCGCCTGTACCACTGTCCTCAGGGAGCTCTCATCAAGGTACGGGCGAATCTGGGTGATGAGCCTAAGATGATAAAAGGCCGACCTGGTCACGGCTGACACCTGGGACTCCAGGGTCAGATTCGGATCCAGGATGACACCCAGATTCCTCACTCTTTGCGCCAGCTGGAGGGCGGACTCACCCAGACTGGGAAGAAGGCCACAGTACCCATCCGAGCCGCCCCCGAAGAACAGAACCTCGGTCTTTCCAGGGTTGAGCCTGAGTCTGTGAGTCCTGGTCCAATCCAAAACTGCGGCCAGGCAGCTATCAAGGGTCTGGATGGCCTCCACTGCACAGGTGGAAAAGGAGAGATAGAGCTGCATGTCATCAGCGTACTGATGACAGCAGACTCCAAAACTCCAGATGATCTCAGCCAGTGGCTTCATATAGATGTTAAAGAGCATTGGGGAGAGGGACGACCCCTGAGGCACCCCACAAGAGAGTGTCCAGGGAGCCAACAACTCACCCCCCAAGCTCACTCGCTGGGTGCGGCCCTCAAGGAAGGAACAGAGCCAGCCAAAGGCCAGACCCCCAATCCCCACCTCTGAGAGCCACCCCAGCAGGATACCGTGGTTGACGGTATCAAAAGTCGCTGACAGGTCGAGAAGGACCAGCAGGGTAGAGCAACCCCTGTCAGCCCTCCTCAACAGATCATCGTGCAGAGCGACCAGAGCCGTCTCAGTCCCATGACACGGCCTAAACCCAGATTGGAAGGGGTCCAGGACATGGTTCTCCTCCAGGAACGACTGGAGACGCAGGGCGGCGACCCGCTCGACCACCTTGCCCAGAAAGGAAACATTGGCTATGGGACAATAGTTGGACATGTCGTACACAGCCAGGCCAGGTCTTTTAATAATGGGCTTCACCACCGTCTCCTTCAGAAGACTAGGAAAGATCCAGTCTCTGAAGGAGGCTGAGGCAATTAGTGAAGCCCATTTCGGCATGCTCCCTCCTGCGATCTTAATCAGCAGGAAGGGCAAGGGTCGAATGGAGAGGCCACAGGCCTGAAATGTCCCAGGGCCCTGGAGGCATCCACAGGTGTAACAGGCCCAAACTCAACGAACCGGGGTGACCAAGGTGGCCCAGGACTAGCCACAGCGAGGACTGGATCAATGCAACCGGCGTCCAGCTCGGAACGGATGGCCCCTATCTTAGATTTAAAGAAGGCTGCAAAAGACTCACTAGTGAAATCACTAGGAGGAGGCCCAGGCAGACCGGGATTGGTGAGGTCTCGAACCACCCAGAACAGTTCCGCTTGGCGATTCGAGGCCTCACCAATTCTCAGGGCAACAAAAGATCTCCTAGCTGCCCTTATCGCTCGAGAATAGCGAGCGGTCAACACCTTAACCGCAGCCCAATTCAAAGCCGTCTGAGCATTCCGCCATCTGCTCTCTAGCCTTCTCCGCTCTTGCTTCATCGCCCGCAACTCCTCGGTAAACCAAGGAGAAGAGCGGGCTCGGCACCGGATCAGGCGATCCGGTCAGCTACCCCGGTCACCTCCTCATACCACCTTTCGACCAGGGAGTCGACCGGATCATCATCCAGACCGTCTGGAACCCTCCCGAGGGCCTCCGAAAACTGCACCGGGTCCAGGAGCCCCCGGGGGCAGGCCCAGATGGAAGGGCCCTGCTCCCCACGGGGCGGGGTGGCGATTGAAAGGGAGAAAGTCAGCAGATAGTGATCTGACCATGACACGGGATGGGCCAGCAACCTCCCGACCCCCAGATCAAAGCCCGCCGATGTGGAGGCAAAAACCAGGTCCAAGGTATGTCCTCCCTTGTGAGTGGGGCTGATGACAAATTGGGACAGGTTCATGGAGGCCATGGACTCCAGAGCTGCTCCCGACAGCCCAATCTCGGCATGCACATTGAAATCCCCCAACACCAGCAGGCGGGGGGACCTCACTAGTGCCCTGGGGCCGAAGGAGCATGAGGGAAGCCCCCCCTTTGCCCACCCAGGTCTCCGTGAGAAATGCCAGGTCGGCTCGCTCATCCACGATCAAGTCGTGGATGACGGGGATCTTATTATGCACTGACCTGGCATTTATCAGCAAACAGGACAGGCTGGGGGCACAGACTGAGTGGATCCCGGCCATGTGGCAGTGAGCCAGCGGGTAAGAACGTGGGACAGGCCGCAAATGCCTGTCCCGAGTTCTCCTAATCTGATCGGCCCGCCGGCCCCAAGCATACTTCCCACAGCCCGACACCACCCTAATAGGGCACCCTGCAGGCTCCATAAGATCGTGAAATAACCAGGGACACAGCAAACCAAAATCCAAGTAAATAGCACCACAATGTAGCAACAATACAACACAAGCAAATGCAACAACAAATACAAAGCAAATACAAAGGAGTACAGTACAATACAACAACAAGTACAAAGAAAAGCGGTGTTAACTAAATCCACCCCCCAAAGGGGGGAAAAAAAGCTCCAAAGAGTGAAATATAATAACGGGCACTTAACCAGGGCCAGTGGAAGGGACTGACAGGAAGGTGGGAAATAACGGGGGACAGCGTAGCATCCATGTCTAAAATTTCACAGCTGGAAAGGTATGTCCATCTCTGATATTACACTTCCAGGGATTCTAGGAGCACCATATGTAGCACCATATTACAGGCTAGAGCCCCTCCGAGGAGCCCCTACTCACCCAATCCACTACCACACAGTCCATGATGGTCATTCTGCTGAGGGAGCAAACGGGAATCCACATAGATGGCCCTGCAATGGCCCTAAGCCGGGACAACAGCCTCGTGGCTCAATTGCTCCCAGAGCGGGCGATCACTGAGCTGACGGGACTCCCACTCCTGCTGTAAGAGTCCCACTATGGTGGGTAATCTCCCCCCCCCCCACCTCCAAGGAGGGAGCCAAAAGGCGGTGTGGTAGGTAAGTAACATGGCAAAGGGGTGGGGGGATGAAAAGTCCATCCAACGAAGGTCTACAGCCACCCAGTGCTAGAGACCAGTTCCAACCCTGCCTCTCCAGCCACGACGGTGTCACGGGGTTGGTGGGTGGGGGCGGAAAGATGGAAAATCCAACCCACCCATAGCCACAAGCGGCCCCCTACCCCATAACCGCTCACAGAGGCATAGTGACCTTCCAGAGTCCGGTAGAATCTTGAACCAAGCAAGGTTTCAATCGCTCTGGGCTCACTGATGCTGATACTTTGGGGGGTGACAGCCCCCCCCAACAAGCCTCCCAGATGGACACCGAATGAGTGGGAGGGTTGGCAAGCGAGTCACCGCCGGTGGGCTGCCAGTGGAACTGTTTATAATGTCGCTATGAGACAGCCAAGCAGCCAAGGCAAGACCCCCAAGCCCAGGCGGGGGGGGGACTGCTGATGATGATGGGGCAGATTCCTCGCGCCGGCAAAGATGATAGGTGGTGGGCCGCAGAGCAGCAGCAGTGGCGGCCACCAGGGCAGGATCCCCACGCTGGCAAAGATGATAAGCGGCGGGTCGCCGGGCAGCGGCGATGGCAGCGGCCTCCGGGGCAGGATCCCTGCGCCAATGGTAGTGGTAGGCGGCGGGCTGCAGGGCAGCAGTGGCGGCGACGGCCTCCGGGCAGATTCCCCGCGCTGGCAAAGACGATAGGCAGCGGGCTGCAGAGCAGCAGCAACAGCGGCCACTAGGGCAGGATCCCTGCGCTAGCGAAGATGAAAGGCGGCGGGCCTTTCCATTAATTTTCCAAAAGGTGGTCTTCCAGGATTTAGAAAATATCAATATCTTAGATTTATCAGTGTTAATGGTTAAGTCCTTCCTGGAGAAATATCCTGCAAAGGCTGAGTGTAGTTGTAGAAGACCTGATTTAGTAGTAGATAGGAGAACAGTGTTATTGGCATATAATAATAATTAATAATGGTACAGAAAATTGGTTCATTTTAGGAGCTTGATGTTTAAATGTGGTGATGTAATCTGATTGGTTAGAGACATAAATAGGTTGAAAAGAATGGGAGCAAGGACACAGCCCTATTTGATACCTTTGAGGATAGTTATAGCTTTAGTCAAATGACCGTTATTATTAACCCAAATTTGACAACTATTGTTAGAGTGTAATTTACATATCAGGAATAATAAACGAGGATCTATTCCTTTATTGGTCAGTTTGGTCCAAAGCAAGGAATGGTTGATAGAATCAAAAGCTCCTCGAAGATCAATAAAGTCAACAAATAGCTTGCCATGGAAGTGGAGGTAATATTTCTCAGCTAAAAACGCAAGAGTGAGTGAGTGAGTTCCTTGATAGGTTGCAATCGTCCATCTGCTCCTTGAGACGATTCACAAGATGTTTAGTATATAACTTGCAAGTACTGTATGGAGAGTAAACTATTAGGGTGGTAATTGGCTGGAGAATTTGGGTTGCCCTTTTTAAATACTGGGATTACTATAGATGTTAGCCCGGTGTTAGGAAGAATACCAAAATGGTCAATTAAAGTAAAAAGCTGAGCCACGGGTTCCACCCACCATTGTGGATTATTTTTTATTAGATCAGCTGGAATTCCATCTGGTCCTGGGGCCTTTCCTGATTTTAGGGAGGCAATAAGCTCTAAGATCTCTTGTTCCAAAACTTGGTGCGGGGGGGGGGGTGCCTAAAGAATTCGGCCAATGGAATCAATTGTCGATAAGTTCAAAATCTATAAATAGGTTTGAATAATCAGTCCGCTCACAAGGAGAAATTGGGGATTGGGCAGCATTAGTTGAGGCAAGAGTTGTGAAAGATGTTAGTGCCCAGAATTCTTTCATGTTTCTAGATACAGTAAGCAGTGAATCAGGTGGATGAGCCGATTGGCAGTTTTAGGGGCGCTACAAGTATAAAGAATAAATCAATATTTATTTTCAGCACACACTTTTAAAGTGGCAGTTCTAAAATGCCTTCTATCCAAATTCAAAGTATAAAGAATTCAATATTTTTCAGTGCTGCTTGGTGAGCCATCTAGCAGTCCGTAAGATGTGCATAATTTCCCATGTATCACATTCATAACAAACGGCTCCTTAATTGTGGTGAAGATACCTAGGTAGAAAATATGATACCATTTGTTTGCCAAGTGGGTGACAATAGCCATTTTAGGGGGATCTTAACATGTAGAGAATTTCCCACTCAAAAGAGTCTTTGGCAGAAAAAAACCCTAAAGGGCAGGACCCCCAAATAGAAAACTGAGCAGCCCATTAGGCATAAAATGTTGACTGCCTTTTGGGGAGCAAGATAGCACCCCCCCACACACACACACAGCCCTATTACTGATGACTTCCTTCTGTCTCCTTAAATTTTCCTTTTTGACTGATGCTAAGGACTAAAGTAGAAAGGTACTGCCTGTCAGCTTTGTCTATAGCAGGCATGTCCAAAGTCAGGCCCGGGGGCCAAAAGTGGCCCGTTTACAAATTTCGAGTGGCCCGCGGCCTCTTCTCCCTCACCGGCTCAGCCTGTCATGCATCCCCACCAGCTGGCCAATTCCCATACCGAATGGAGGCATCAGCTTGCAGTTTTATGTTTTGCCTGCCCTCCTTGCCTCTGTCCACCACCACTACCCAGCCACCTTCCCAGCCTACCCTCCCCCAGCTCCGTTGCTGCAGCATCCTCCCTTCCCCCTTGCATGTTATAAAGACTTGTTCAAAGTCCAGTTCAGGGGCCAAATGCGGCTGAATGATCAGCCCTGACACATTTCCACCTCGCCAAATCTGGCCCTCCTTGCAAAAAGTTTGGACACCCCTGGTCTATAGCCTGCCTCAACTGATGCTGCCATTAGCATTATGTTGCTGAGCAATATCAGAAAGCATTTTGCACTGCCCTGAAATGGCACTAAAAATGATCATTGTAGGAAAATTAAATGGTGCTATTCAGAGCAGTCCTGCTGTCTGCCATAGTTCATCGCCTGCTAAGTCTATTAGGATCTACTTTTAGAGGAAACTTGCCCAGAACCTTCTAAAACCTTCCAATATTGACCTTGAAGCTATGTATCCAGCATGACTAAATCTTTCAACAGAAACCCAGAAGCATTACCCACCTTCAGACAAGGCTGATCCTCTAGATTTCTGAATAAATCATAATCAGAAACTTTTTCAAGCATGGACAAATCTACCTTTTTATTTTTATTTTCATTTCCCCTCTCTGAACCCCACTTCAATGTTCTTTCTTTATATCTACATAGGGCCATGAGACTTGGGAGAGGAATTATATAGACATTTGAGAGTTTTAAAATGCGTTTTCCCAAAATACACATTTATTTGCATATTTTGTGCAATATACACATTTTCTCCATGAACTAAAGCTTGCCTCTGCTTACGTTTTCAGATTCTGAGCTGTTTACATTTTATAAAGTGCTCATTATCTGCCTTACCCTATATTTGTCCAAAATGCACCATGAGCCTCGCAAACATGAAAATGCTTGAGGTGAAGTCTACAGAAAAATATACTGTCAAATATAGTGAAATGCTTTGTCTAATTGCATTTCATGCCAAAAACAGCTCCAGAGAGGTGTGCTCTAAACACAAATGGTATTTTGAAAGTGCAAATTACATTTTTTGTAAGTGCATATCCAACTGTCAGTTAAATGGTTCAACTAGGCCTTAGTTTTAATTTAGAAATAAATAAATCCTGATTTAGCTATCAGATGTTTGAGGAAACACCCTTAGCCCATTGGGCTCTGAGTTATCTGGAGATGAGACCATTGACAGATGAACCTGCATGTGTGAATCAGTTTTGATCTGAAGATGCAACATTAGAAGGAATGTAATATGTCTTATACTTCCTTCTTTTTTTAGCCTGCAGCCACCCCATAACATTTCTCACTTTAACTTTTAGACATATTGGCTGTAAAATGGAGTATGTGAATTTCTCCAGGAGGCGTGAAATCAAATTCCAGTTTTGCAATCTAACATTTCCCTCCCTTGAGCAGCAAGTGCTGAGAGTGGGATGCATGGTCAGCAGCACACTATTATTTTATTTGCAAGCAAAATGGTTCTAACATTCAGGAGGCAGGGAGGGAGAGAAAGAGAGAGGGGGGGAGCTGTTTGAAATGATCATTCTTGGGGAGCAATAAAATCTGGCTTTTGTATATTATGAATAAAATAGGAAAGAAAGTAGTATTTGCTGTGTTCTCATTATGATGCATATTTCAGAAACATGGTAACTTTGGCCAAGCACAAGATCTGAGCCACAAAGCTAAATGTTGCCCACCACCCCACCACCCATGTATGATATAGATCAGTGGTTCTCAATAGAGATGGGCACGACTAGGGAAAATGACGTTTTCGAGTTGTCGTGTGTCGGAGGCAGCCGTTTGGCTGGTTTCCGTTTTTCGGAAATTTTGCAAAAAGTTAGTCAGTTCGGGGACCCGTTTTTTCATTTTCATTAGATATAGGGGGGGGGTAGCGGGACCCTGTTGGATTTGCTGCCCAGCCAGAGCCAAAGTGACGGAGGCAGACTCTTTGCACCCGCTGTGTCTATTTACTTGCATGTAGTGCAATGCAAGTTGATCTGCTTAGGGTTTTGACGGGTTCGCAAGGGGGGAGTAGGTGTTACATCCAGGTTACGTGAGCTGGGGTGCAAAATAAAAACCTCTCTGACCCACTTAGAATTAAATAGATTTTAAATGGCGTATGGGTTAATAAATAAATAAATAAATAAATAAATTAATAAATAAAAATAGATTTTTAATCTAAAACAGTGCACCCCATCCTTTTTGAAGTCTCTGACCGGGTCAACCTGGAAAAGTGGCCTGTGGCCCGATTGGTGGTGGGGGTGGGGAGGGTCTACTGCGAAATGGGGAGCCCATCGGGCAAAGTGGGGTGTAAAAAAAAAGGATGGGAGGGAATAAAGGAGGGGGAAAACGAGATCAACGGAGACTTTTTTTTTCACCGGCCAGGGGCCCGGGCGTGCCACTCCCCCACATTCAAGCATTTAAAATAGCTAATTTTCGCATGTTTCTGTGGTGCTTTGGTGGGGCGCCAGGGCAACGATTTCGGGTCTCGCTGCTGTGCGCCCCATTTTGGATCCCCTGCTGCATGCCACCGTGGATGCTCCTCCTCCAGCCGGGTACAGTCAGCGGGGCCTGGCAGCGAGATTGGTGGAATGGCTCCTGGCCCTTTGCATGGTCCACCGCGCATGGGCCCGCCCATCATTGCGCCGGGAAGCGCCCTCGCGGCACCGAATAAAATAATATAAACCTCCTCCTGCTCAACGGAGACTTTTCCTCCAAGAAAAACCCTGCTGCTACGCCGCAAGCATTGAAAATAGCAGCAGCCACCCCCCCCACAATCGGTGGGGTTTTGCCGCAACGATTTCAAAAATCGTATTGTGGTCGCCATTTTGGATCCACCGCACCGCAATTGCCCTCGATGCTGCTCCTCCGGCAGCGGCAGGGTAGGAGGAGCAGCGCAGCCGGAGCAATAGCAGGAGGAGGCAGGGGGGCTCGGGAAACCCCCCCAAATAAAACACCCTTCTGGCCTGGTAGGTGCCCTCAGGCGGGTGCCGCGCCTACTTTCTCGGGCTGGGAATCGGGTTTTTTTGCTAACTGCTCCTTTTTTGCTGTGCCGCTTGGGCCTCCGCGATCACCGCGAAGCAAGTAACGAGCACGACAAATCAGACCGGGATCATTCGTTGGTTCGAGCTCGAATTCTGGCGGAGTAATTCCCGCCTCCCGTTTCCGTAGAGTAACGGAGAGCAACGGAAACGGAAACGGGAGAGCCCGGTCTAAGTCTGGGCCATCTCTAGTTCTCAACCAGTGGGTCCCTCCTGGACTGCAACTCCCCAAACCCCGCCGCACAGTGAGTGCCGGGGCGCTTCAGGGTTTTGGGTCCAGGAACATCTGGGGCCCACAGGTTGAGAACCCTGATATAGATAATGTCTCATGACCATGTTGGATTTTCTGCCCAGAGTAACAAATTCAGAGACACTTGGCTTGTTTTATATTTATTCGCCTTAACAAAGCTTTGACCTGCTTTTTGACTTCAAAATGGGGGAGTGTGTGTTCATCCAACAGCTCCCAAAATAAAAACATTTAGAAAAAATAGATTAAATAGATTTTAAATAAATAAATAAATAAATAAATAAATAAATAAATAAATAAAAATAGATTTTTAATCTAAAAGAAGGAACAAAAACCAAAACTGTCTCCCCAAAGAAACTAACAATACAGTTAAGGATGGGAGAGGGGAGTGTTAATTGTTTTCCTTCTGTATTCAAGCTATCAAAATGGAAATTTATTTCTGCTTCATGCATGAATTTTCAAAATGTGCACATTTCTTCATGGGTTCTAGATCAAATCAAAATAATTTTCTAAAATTGCTTGCTAAAATGGTTAAACAACGGCTATTATACTTGGATACACAAGGAGAGAAGATTCAACTAAAGACATCAGTATTAGGAAAATATGAAGGTAGTAGGAAAACAAATAGACCTTGACTTGGCCAATCAGACAGGGAGGTGGGATGGTGCATGTCCCTGCACAGCTTTTGATTGGACAGTGCCAAGGAGAACGGATGATGATGCATCAGAGGCTACTTCCTGGTTGGAGATTACCCCCGTGTGAGGTAAAGTAAGGTAAGTCAATGGGTGATTTCATTTTGGAGGGTGGGTCCAAGTTCTGAACAGCAGCTATGCTGCCATGATCTTTTTTTGGAACTGGACCCATTCCAAAATGAAAGGCCCATGCCTAGTGGTTACCCCCCACCTGTGGAACCTATTGCCCTTTCACATTTGCCTGCCCCCTTCACTGGGGATATTCAAACAAACACTGAAGACTTGATTCTTCAGGCATGCATTCCCTGAATCTAGGTCACAAATCCAGTGACATATTTTAGCTTAAAATCCACACCACCTCTGTCTCTTCTAGTCTTTAGTCCGTTGCATTTTTAATTTGCTCAGCTTAGATTTTCTTTAAGATGTTTACTGTGTACTTGCCTTTTTAGCTTGTGTGCTATGCTGTTTTTGTTATGTTGTTTTACTTAATTACTGTAATTTTCCTCTGTATAAGACTGTAGTTTTGTCATTAAAAATGAGGGTCATCTTATATATGCTAGTAAACCGAGGAGAGAACCATGTGGTTGCAAAACTGTATTTTGAGGTTGGAAAATCATGGGAGCATGTTATAGATGGAAAAATATGGTATTATTTTGTTGTATCTTTATTCCCTGTAAATCCCCCAAGTAGCCTTATTGATAGACAAGTGGTATAGAAAGCCAATAAATAAATAAATCAACAAAGTCATGCTAGCAATTCATCCTCATCTCTATTGCTGAAACCTGCCCAGAGGTGGGCCTGTTGCCACATGTGCAGTTAAAAAATCTGATAGATAGATAGATAGATAGATAGATAGATAGATAGATAGATAGATAGATAGATAGATAGATAGATAGATAGATAGATAGATAGATAATTTCTCATTCAGCAGCTGGATCCACAAAGTAGCATGAGCTGCATGAGAAATTTGGGTGGTTTTCAGGGCCAGCAAAGGGCATGTCCTTTGTATAGTTAATGTTTGTGTGAACGCACTGTGGGAGACCTTCCATTTAGAAAGGAGTGAGGCTTCCTGCCTTTGTATTTCTGAAGTAATACAGAGAGTACATACAAAAAGCAAGTGATCTAGATATAATAGAACTCACATCACGCTGAGGAAGACACTTTTCTCCAGGCAATTTTTGATAAAAAGACTCTTGTTGATTTATAAAAGTATGTATGTGTGAGCAGATCACAGGCTGAAGCACTGAATGAGGAGGGAAAGAGAATCTAGATGTTTCTTGGTCCCATTAATTTCTATGGCTTGTCTGCCTTTTTTCCTCTCTCCCACAAGATTTCCTCACTTGCAAAATGTCCTCAATTTCTTCTCACCATATCCTATGCATAGCTTCTTAAATACTGTACAGAAATGTATTCCACCCTCTGCAGTATTCATCATTAACACACATTGTGAATCTCAAACTTGCACTGACTAACACAATCATTTAAATTTGACCAGTGTAAGAGCCTAAAATGGATGAAAGCAAACAAAAGATACAGAAATATCTAGGAGGATAATGTTTCAGGCACAGACAGTGTAGGACTGTCGACCTTAACCTTGCATAAGAAAGCACTAGAGATGGGATGGGCAGGAAACAAAAAATGAAACACTGTTTCATCTTTTCATTATGTAACAAAACAGTAGAATGTGTTTCATTACGAAACAAAAAATGAAACAATTCATCCTAGAAGAACCAAAATTTCAGGGGAGCTTCCTGAAGTTCTTCTCTGTAAGCCCCCAAATTTGGAGTGCTTTGGAGTTCAGGGGGCTGAATTATTAAACTCCAAAGAGGGTCCCCTAGGAGAAAATCATCGGCAAGCTGCTAATAGTCCCCCTGCGGGTGGCTTACTAACTCAATTATAATGATTTTTTTTCCCTAGAGGGACCCCTTTGAAGTTGAATAAAGCCAGCAATGGGGGGGGGGTAAGTGCTTAAATTAATCCCTATATTGCTCTAGTGCACTGTATGCACTCTTGAAATTAACCAGGGAGATGATTGTTTCAATTGAATAACTTGGCCCCATGAACCCCAAATCTCTCAAAATTTCAGGGGCTTACAGAGAAGAGCCCAAAGAAGCTACCCTGTGATCTTAGTGCCTCTAAGGACCCAGTGGAGCCATTATATAGTGTTTTGTTTTGCTCTGAAACTACTTTTAAAATTGTTACTAATGAAACAAAATAAAAGTACTAAAGAAACAAAATGAAACACTATGTTTTCATTTCACGCCCATCTCTAGAAAACACTGAGAATGTGGGGAGGAAATTGGAGGGATTCACAGTAGGGCAAAAAATTTAAAAAATCCTGAGATCAAACAATTGCTTTTTATTCATTGTATTCATACTGCATGCTGTGACCAACAGATGTTTTTCCTAGGTTAGTGAAGCACCTCTTCACCAAGGATCCCAAGATAGTTCAGGAATTTGATTAGCAGCACTGCCATTTTTTTCGGTTTTACTGTATATTCTTCACTGCATGAACAATAACACAAAACATACCTGATTTGGAATTTCATCAAACTTGATGAAATATGATTTTCCTCTCCCCAATTTCACTGGCTTGAAAGTTCAGACAGGGCTCCCTGATCAGCCCATCTAGGAATTTTTCTATTGGCTATATGGAGTATGAGACCCAGAAATAGAAAAAAAATTGCAGTTTAAAAATACAATATTCTTTGATAAAGAATTCCTGAATCATTCAAATCCTTCCTTGTTCCTCGGGTTAGCAAAGATGTTTCAGAGGGAGGGGGAAAGGGGAGGATCAAGGATTTATTTATTGTGTATTACTTCAAGTTAGAAAACTAAACCAAAGTAGGACAAGGTGAAAGATTGATTGATGGAAGGACCATTTATCTTAGTTTGGTAAATTTTGCTGCTAGAAGCTAAAAAGGGAGGAGGGTAGAGGGAGATATTGAATTGAATCTATGCTTACTGTATATTTGTGGATGTTACTGGTCATTTTTTTCTTCACCTTGACCTATCTTCAGCTTTAGTGACTCAAGCAGAACTAATCCACATCGATTTTAGCAAAAGTCTAGCCCATTAGCTAAAATTTTGTCAGCACATATAGAGGTGGAAGTTCAGCATGAGGCCTGTTACCAAGGCAAAATTATTTTTTTAGCTCTTTTTAGTGATCAATTTATATTCTGGAAGGAAAGGCATGCTGAGTTCAATGTATTGAATCCAGTGTCTGCCTCCTATAGATGGAGAATATTCTCTCATCAATGGAAGTTTATCTTCCTCTCCTTCATTTGTTTCAGAAGGAATCCAGTGGTGCATTTGGAATGGAAAGATCAGCCAATGGGTACTGTTGTTTCTCAGGGGACAATAACAGAAGGTGTTGAAAGTCCTAGAATCCTTTGAGGAGGCTCCTTCCACACCCCCATTTTGTAAGCTTATGATTTACTGAATCAAATTAAGCTTCTTTTTCACCACAGGGATTGTTACCTGAGCAGAATTTCAGTCAGATAACTCTTGCTGGAAAGAGGAGGTTCACATCATAGTGATGAAAGAGGTATGATATCATTTTGTGACAAACCTTTCCTGAATAAAATGCAGCAATACGCAGTGGTTGCCATTTATTTGTACATAAATTGCAGATACAAGTGGGCCATTCCTGGGAGTGTTGTAATGTGCTAGTGAAAGACGTGGAGATACTCATATTTCATTTCTTGCTTGGAGTTCATTCTCAGAGCTGGGCAACCAGCTTGGGGGGGGGGAATGATTAGGGGCCATCACCCAGTTGCATCTGTTCCTTCTGAGGCCATTCAACTCATCCTCTGCAGGAGGACAGCTATGTGGGTGATACCTTGTTCTCATCATCTAAACTGGTCTGATGTCTTCATGTATGATGGATGATATTAAACCATGGCCAGTACTGAAGTAAGATTTGACTTGCAGTCCCACAAGCTTTGTGGGGGGGGGAGTACCTTATTGTCTGCAGGCCACAACCTTTATGGGGAAGTTCTGATTGAGCTCAAGAATAGCTAGCAGGTTATCTTGGTGCCACAGGCTGGTCCACTGCCTGTGTAATACCCTAGATAGAGTTATATTACAATAGAGACTATATCTGTCTTGACCACTTGCATTTTTCTTTTCTTGTTGTTTATGATGGGAACTGTGGAGAAATCCTGATTTTGAATTTCTAGGGTTGCCTTTATAACAGTCAGAATGTGGGACCCGGATCATCTCTCGGCTTGGTAGCTGACTCTCTGTGCTTTAGGGTATACTACATGCATTTGTAGATGGGGATAGAAACTTTTGGGGAAATGCCAGAATGGCCTTATGCTATCAGATTGCCTGCAGTGCTTGCCTCGATCTTGTGGCCACAGAGGAGACTGTTATGCCTTTGAATAAATTGAAATGAAATATGAAGTCCCAAGCTCACAAGCACTGTTAAGTCCTTTGAATTACTTATTTACATTTTCATTCCTAGCAGACTCTGTAATCTTTCTGTGGGGATGAAATAATTTTAAGTGAATAAATGGAGTATCTTTTTCATGTTACAGTTTACACTGAAATATTTTGATAATTAGAGTTTTAAAGGGTGATTTCTTAAATGTATGGGCTCCATTACCCTTTTATGTACATTTTAATTTACTGCTTGAATTAGTAGCTCACATTATTGTCACCAGTGGAGAAAAAAACCTAAAACAAATAAAAAAAGGGGGGACAAAAATACATAGAACTACAATCAGTAAAAGAGTTTGGGTAATCATTTCTTGTAGCCCTCAAGCAATCCCAATAGTTTTATCGTCTTAATCAACTTAGTCAACACTTTTTATTACTCTTTTGAGGTGGCTGTTGGGAACACATGCTGGGGTGTTAGTTCACTGCTGCCAAATTAAAAATGATAATTCTCATGCGTGAAATAACTGCATGGACTAATGACCGGATTTATACATATTTTTTGCCACTGCCCCAGCAGGTGGCAGAACAATAAGACACTGAGGTATAATATATTCTCAGACCCAACTACATTTGTAATGAACTCCATTTTTAAAAGCTCAAACCCATAGCTATACATTAATCATGCAAGAATGTTATGCAGTCCTTTTTTTATACCTGCATAATATCACAGAACAGTTTTCTTTAATATGTAAAATGTTTTTGTTGTGTGTGTCCTTCAACTGACTGTGAAACACACACACACACACACACACACACACACAGAGAGAGAGAGAGAGAGAGAGAGAGAGAGAGAGAGAGAGAGAGAGAGAGAGAGAGAGAGAGGTTTGAGAATACAAGTCTCTAAAAGTCTCAAATCTGGGGTTCCAACAAGCAAATCCATTAAATTTTCCATCTTAACCAATGAGGCAGCTATCAGAAAGTGATTTGTGCTACTGTGGGATGTGTTTAGACACCGTTGAAAATGTTATCATAAAGTTATTATCTCAGCTCATGAATTGCCAGTTGACAAAAATGGGCCACAAGATCTTCTCAAATTATAGAGTATAGATAACCTCTTCAATCCAAACTGCTTTTTTGCCACAATTAAGACTCTTAGGCTGATCACACCTACAATTCTGTTAGATTTCTTAGTGGTTGCTTGCATCTGGATTGCTATCACTTGAATGGAGTGCAATCTGGATACAGAACGTAGGTTGAAGAACTTAAAAACTTAAGTTCACCATTTTCTTGATGGTTTGTAATCTAAGGATGGTAGTATATATAGTATATTGTATGTTATGTTGCTCTTATTTTGTGTGCCACTGCACACTTCCCATTTGGCAGATGGGTGGTCTAGACGTGCAATAAAATAAAATAAAATAACTTTCTCATAGACCAATTACTGACATCCTGATACTTATCATTAGAGATGGGCACATAATGATTTTTAAATTCAATCGGTTATTCATTATTCATTTTGTTACCTAACAAAATGAATAACAAACCATCCCCTCAAAGGAAAATAGAACAAAACAAAACAAAAATGTTTGTTTTGTTATTTCATTTTTTTCCCATGGAGGGGGCTTCCAAAGCAGCAATGCCAATCAACTGCAGCGCAGCTGGTGCTTGTTTAAAAGTAAAAGCGACCTCAGCCTGCCACTCTACAGCTAATTGGTGCTTGGGGCTCAACCAAAATAAAAATAAAAATAAAAATTCCGCCTTTTCCCCACCCGAAAAAAAAGTTTAAAAATTGCTCCTTTCCACTTTAAAGAGCCCCGTGACATAGTGGTTAAATGTCTGTACTGCAGGTAAAACTCTGCTCATGACCTGGGTTTCAATCCCAGGTAACAGGATCATGGTTGACTCACCCCAATGGGGTGGGAGGAAAGGAGGTATTTTAAAACTTTTTTCTTTTTGCTGAGCCCCAAGTGCTGTAGCGTGGTCTTGGAGCTGGCCAAAAAAAAAAAAAAATGGAGTGTTTTTTAAACATTTTTCCTGATCCCCAAGGGCAGTAGCATGGTGGGGAAAGGAGTGATGGGGGGAACTGAATGATTTTTAAACTTTTTTTTGCCAGCCCCACACCTGCACTACAGCTGATCAGCACTTGGGGCTCAGCAAGGGTAGAGGGAAATAAGGGATTTTTTTTTTAAAAAAAATTCTTTTTGCTGAGCCCCAAACAGCATTACAGCTGATCAGCACTTGGGGCAAAAAAGAAAAGTTTATAAATCCCTCCTTTCCCCCACCCAATCAGATGGGTCAAAAGGTGGGATTTTTTATTTTATGGTTTTATGGGTTTTTTTCCTGAGCAGCAAGTGCCGATTAGCTGATCGGCACTTGGGGCTCAGTAAAAATAAAAATAATAAATAATAAAATAAAATAAAATAAAATAAAAAACCCAGTTTCTCTGCTTGGGTGGGGGGAAAGGCAGGATTTGTAAACAATTTTTTTTTGCCGCCCCAAGCCTGCACTACAGCTGATCAGTGCTTGGGGTGGCAAAAAAAGTTTACAAATCCCTTTTCCTGTGGCTGATCAGGTGCAGGAAGTTACACAAGCACCACACACACACACACACACACACAGAGAGAGAGAGAGAGAGAGAGAGAGGGGGAGGGAGAGGGAGGGAGGGAGAGGGAGGGAAGGAGAGAGAGAGAGAGAGAGAGAGTACAGAAACAAAAAATGAAAACATAATTAAAAATGAAATTATTTTTTCAAAAAAATTTCAAACAAAACGAAACGGAATGGAGTGAAATGAAAAAATAGACGAACCACTATTTTAGCATAGGAAATATGAGCTCATGTAAGCCCAATGGTATATATGGAAGAGTTGATTCAGTGAGCCTACTCTAGTTGCAACCTACTGCACTAAACAGTAGGAATTCTACCACCATGACATAGCTTATGTAAGAGGAGGAGTGGTGATAAAAGTTGTCATGGAATAGGAAAAACAAAACCTTGGGCTAGAAGTCTAAAAAAATATGTTCACACAGGAGCAATCATGCATCTGTTTTTTCCCTCCTCTGGCAGCCTGTGATCGTAAAGCTGGGATTGGGCCAATCTCACACCAGGTGCAAAACCAGACAGGAAAGGGGGAACCTGCTGGAATTTGGGGAATATTAACATTATTGCTTTTCCACACTATGATCCTTCAACAGGATTCTGGTCTTAGAACTTATCTTCATGTTTCTGAAGAACACTTAATAAGAATTGTTGGTTTACTAACATACTTGCTGTCAGTGATTGTTTGCAGTTATAATACATTAACTGCAATTTGCAGCATTTGTTTGACTGCCTCTTCCAAGATCCACTTCACATTGGCACAGAGACAGAGAAAAGAAACAATAGGAGAACAGTGGAGCACCTTGAAGATGTAATACATTTATTTCAGTCTAAACTCTTGTGGGTTAAAGTCTTCTTCCTCAGACACATGGAGCATCAGCAGACAAATGGAAAATTTCACATGCATGGAGCACATGGCATTTTGTTCCTCTCGAAACTCCCCAGACATTTCTTTTCAGGGAAAGTGCCTACCTTTCAAATTAATTTCACTTAGGATGAAGTAGTGGTGACAACTCAGCTTTCTTGACTCAGTTATTTTGTTTCCATCAGAACTGTTGTACAGAAGCCAATATCTTCACTCTCTTAGGGTCTTTTCACACAACCCCTAAGATCCGCTGGCCACTTAAATTCGGACCAGGGATCTTGGGGGATCGTTGCTCTTCCTGCGTCCCCACCCCTCCGCACTTCCTTGCTCCTGTCTGCGTGAGGGGAGGGAGGAAGAAAGAGAGGAAAAAATGCAGGCTTACCTCCGAAGCCGCCCGGAGCCCCGTCGTCCGTCCTGATTCCTTCTCTTCTGTTTTTTTTTTTTTTGCCTCCTGCCCCTTTTCTTAAAGGGGCGGGAGGCAAAAAAAAAAAAAAAAAACAGAAGCGAGGAGAGCCCCGCACTCACCAGATTAAATACGGACCTGGGGAATTTCACCCTCCTAGAGCAGGTACCAGAAAAGTGCGCTGGGACGCGCTTAGGTGGGCGTGGTCGCACTTAATTTCCTGCAAACTCCAGAGCTGGTGGGGAAACAATTTTAATCTCCTGAGCTGGGAGCCATTTGCGGTGGAGTTTAGGGGTCGTGTACAAAGGGCCTTAGATACAAATATACCAGGGGATGGATATAAATTCCCTATATTTCTACAAAGCAGGCAACAGAGCTGGTTCTTTTGTCAAACTTTCTTGTGTATTAAAGAGTCTCTCATTACCTCCAGTCAGGGCTATATTGATGGATATCATACTTTAATTCCCCTAAAGTTGGATGAAAGCCTAGTGTAATGAGATGTGATACCTATAACTATCAAAATTGTTTGCATGGATTCCTTTAACATCTTTATTACATCTAGCATTACACCTGTTTAAGATCCGTAACATGAAGTCCAGTCCTCAGGAATAGCCTCACCTGCTCTTGACAAGATATTCCCCTGTAAATCTGCTACTGTAGACACACAGCTAAGGTGTTCAGCCGCTTACAATTTTTTTCCCTCCCCCATAAATGCAAGGATGGGTGCCCGAGGCAATGTCAATGCAGGTTCTTCGAACTTCAAAGACTCTGTGAATGAGGCTGGCTCCATTTTTGCTATCTAGTATTGGCCTATGCTTTGGGAGCAATTAAAATGAAATAGCTGCTGAACTGCTAAAAGTGGAGATTGTCCGCTTTGGGCATAAACTGACTCAAAAGTCCCCTGTCTAATCTACACCTCCTTGTTGGTGAAGAAAGAAATCCAGTAAAGACCAGAATCAATTTTTAAAAATATTAAGTAGGAGAAAATGTATAAGCCTCGAACACAGGAGGCCAGGTGCAGTGCACTTGATCAAAGACAATGATTCTTCATGTGAAGGTGGCTTTGGAGTCTCGTATGTAGAAACCTTCACCTCTAGGTGAAACTGGTTTGGGCCTAAATTTTTCATTGTCCAGGCTGTTTTTTTAGTTGCTCCCATTTCTTTCTTTCTTTCTTTCGACTGGTGTGTTTGTGGCATATAAAAGAAAGCAATGATTATCCAAAGAGCGAAGGACAAGGTTTTTCCTTTGGGTTAATGTCTGAGACAATGCAACGACTCTTCTCTGAGCCTACGTAGTCAACATCATCTATTATTGGGAATATTATGAGAAATGCTGGGAAAAGTACAGAATTTATGATGGAAACAGCAAATATTGATTCTCGTGATATAATCGTACCTAGAATTGCAAAGTGTTGAATTAAAATTAGAAATAACATGGTCACTTTTCTGTGATCTGTAAAAAAAGACGCAGGAAGGAGAAAAGGAAAAGATAGTACAGGATAGTTCATTACAGAACTTACAAGATTCATCTTCAATCCTTGATGGCAAACAGTGGGGTGAAGTGATCTCTATCCTGGTACATAGTCCATTCATGCTTCAAATATTGTGATAGTCTGGGAACAAAAGGGAAGAAAATAGTTCCAGAAAAGACTGCTTGATTAATCACCACACTTTTGTGAACTAATTATTTTATTAGACTTTCCATCCTCTTAGTCTTCAGCCTATAAACTCATTATGATCCTGGTGTGACATTGTTTAGTTAGGAAATAATTTTGTGGATTACCATGTGATGCTTACATAGATACTAAAGGAGATAATTCTGGAAATAATGAATTGATGAAAGGACATTGTATTGTATGTATTTTACTGTGTGATTTTAGAAGCAAAAAAGTAGGGATATGTATTTGCTATTTGGAAATACATGGACTAAACTAAATAATGCCATATTTGGATAGTTCAGAATTAGAGATGGGCACGACTTGAAAAAAAAAAATTTTTCGAGTTGTCGTTAGTCGGGCCGGTTCTGTATCGGCTCGTTTCCGTTTTTCGCGAAAATTCACAAAAATTAGTCGGTTCATTTTTTCGTTTTTTCGTTGTCGTTAGTACTGGTTGGGGGGGTAGCGGGCTCCTGGAGTTAGCTGCAGGAGTCAGCCAGAGCCACAAGTGACGGACTGGCAGACTCTTTGCACCCGCTGTGTCTCACGTACTTGCATGTAGTGCAATGCAAGTAGATCTGGCTTAGGGTTAAGACGGGTTAGCGCAAGGGTAGGGTTAGGCTAGTTACGGGTGAGGTTAGGGTGAGTATTGGGGTGCACCTCTGGGTGCCTCTCTGACCCACTTAGAAGGACAGTGTACTGGCGTATGGGTTAGGCTTAGGCTTAGGGTTTGGGTTTGGGCTACGATTAGTGGGCTGTTTATGCCCGATTGGCACATCCCAGAAGTCTCTGTGGTCAACCTGGCCAAGTGGCCATGCGATTGGTGGAAAATTTGCATGGTCTACTCCCATGGGAGAGCCCATCATTGCGAATGTGCAGGTGTAAAAAAATAAAATAAAATAAAATCAACTGAGACTTTTTTTTGCAAGAAAAACCCACTGCTGCTACTGTAAAAATTCAAGCATTTAAAATAGCTAATTTTCGCATGTTTCTGTGGTGCTTTGGTGGGGTTTTGGGCAACGATTTCAAAAAAAATATTGCGGTCGCCATTTTGGATCCCCCCCCACCGCATGGCAAATGGATGCGCCCTCCCAGCCTGGTACAGTCAGCAAAACCTGGCCATGCGATTGGTGGAATGGCTCCAAAACTTTGCATGGTCCACTCCCATGGGTGAGCCCATCATTGCGAATGCGCATGTGTAAAAAAATAAAATAAAATAAAATAAAATAAAATCAACGGAGACTTTTTTTGCAAGGAAAACCCACTGCTGCTACTGTAAAAATTCAAGCATTTAAAATAGCTAATTTTCGCATGTTTCTGTGGTGCTTTGGTGGGGTTTTGGGCAACGATTTCAAAAAAAATATTGCGGTCGCCATTTTGGATCCCCCGCACTGCATGGCAAATGGATGCGCCCTCCCAGCCTGGTACCAGCAGCGCAGCAGTAGCAATAGCCAAGGAGAGGGGGGCGGGGAAACCCCCCCCCAAATAAAACACCCTTCTGGCCTGGTAGGTGCCCTCAGACAGTTTTCGCCTACTTTTAGGGCCGGGAATCATTTTTTTTTAACTTTTAAAAACTTTTATTCTGTGCCGCTTGGCATTGCGCGATCGCCGCGATGCAAGTAACAAGCACGACAAATCAGACCAAATTGTTCGTTCGTCGGTTCGAGCTCGAATTCTGGTGGAGTAATTCCCGTTTCCGTTTCCGTAGAGTAACGGATACGAGTAACGGAAACGGAAACGGGAATACCGCTAAGTCGTGCCCATCTCTATTCAGAATATATCTGAATTTGAATTGGATATATAATAATTCCTTATACCAGAGCTGTCCAACTTTGAACAGCCCATGGTCTACTTTAAACTGCCGAATGTTCCCGCTACTACTTCTAACTGTCCCATAGGCTACCAGTTGTCCATGCTCGCCACATTGTGCAAGCCTGCCTTATACTGTATTTGGAATCTCATTTATTCCAACAGATTAAAAAGCAAAATTATAGATTTGTGCTTGCCAGAAGAAAGGAAAGTGAAACCTATGCTTCAGGCATTTTAGAGTCAATTTTTGAGAGATGAAATTAAAAGCACTCTGGCACCAAGGATAGTGGGGGCAGAGGACTCAGTCTCTTCTGATCGTGTTGCCATGGGGTCTTCCATGGGGAGGAGCTGGGGGGGTGAGACCAAAACATGTAAATGACATCTGTTTGTACCAATGAAACCCAGAACAGGCTCAGATACCAAAAGATTTGTCTTTCTCACATTGGTTCTTTCGAATGGAAGGATGAGCATATCTGCTTGCAAATCCTCTGCGATTAGTTGGTCAGGACTTGGAATATTATGTCCTGTTTCATCAATATACTTTAATAAACAACGTTTATTAAAAAGCTGGCATTTGTCCAGGAGAGGGCAACCAGTAGTTTCCAAAAAGTTTTGGAAACCAAGTGCAGTGAATATCATTGGAGAGAATTTGGCAGCATGTTAGTTTAGAGAAGACACATGAATGATATGATACATGTGTTCAAATATCTGAAGGCGTCTCATGTGAATGATAGGGCAATATAATTTTTATTTCCTTCAGAGGGTAGGTCTTGATGCAATAGATCAAAATTACATGAGGTGATTTCAACAAAACATTAGTAAAAAGCTTGTGAGCATTAAGAGCTATTCAGCAATGGGACTGACTCTTTTGGAGGTGGGGGATTTTTAAGTAGATATTTTTAAGTAGAGATAACTGGGTTCATTTAGCTGTGGATTTCCTTTGTTGTTGTTGTTTGTTGTTGTTGTTGTTGTTTTTTTTTTTTGTTTTTTTTTTTTTTTTTTTTTTTGTTTTTTTTGAAGTCAGCTTGGTTCAATGGCCGTTGGGTCCCTTCCATCTTTACAGTTTAATAAATGGAATTCAGTGGATAAAACCCTGCATGCTTTAGCCTGATGATCTTATCAGTCTTTTCATCTTCTATTAAGTTTCTTATATCCCCACTTCACATTCTGAGACTCCCATTTCAACCAGGGAAGCCCCCTGGGGGGACTTTGAAACTTGGGATGGAGAGGTCAGGAGGCAAACAGCTGTGGTTGATGAAATCAGACTTACATGTTGTTGTTGTTCAGTCGTTCAGTCGTGTCCGACTCTTTGTGACCCCATGGACCAGAGCTCGCCAGGCTCACTTACATGTATGGAGCTACATTAACAGGATTCTGGAATTGTTTGTTTTGTAACATAACAAAAAGAGGTAGTGAGAGAAAGAAAAGCACATTTGATAGAAACAACTTTCTACAGCACCAGGAATAGCACTAATGTCTTAAAGTGAGGAGAAATAAAGCCAACAGTAGTGTAACTAACAATAACTAGTGTCTCTGTGTCTGTGTCTATGACTTCTTCCCATGCTTAATTTTTTCAGTGAATCCATCTTTTAGAGCAAATTTCACCAGTGAGATATTTGATATCTTATATTTTAATTCCTCCAACTTTGCTACAATGGTGGGGATATGCAACTTGATGATTCCATGAAGAAAAGTGACCATTATGCTGTTCAAAGTAATACCATTGACTCATCTTTTTAATAGGTCCCAATTAACACCTATCAGAATCATCCTTGCTGCTATATGATCACAGTAGGGTTTACACAGTTTTCCTTTGGCATTCTCAACTCTCCTTCATTAAGACTGGACTCAGTTTTCATTGAGTGATACACGTCAGCAAAAATCAATGTGTTACTTCTGTCATTTTATTAATGTGTCAATTTCTTATTGTATAGTCCATGTGTGTGTGTGTGTGTGTGTGTGTGTGTGTGTGTGTGTGTGTGTGTGTGTGTGTGTGTGTGTGTGTGTGTGTGTGTGTGTAGTTGGCTATGCTTTTTGCTAAGCACCGTTTCTTCTGCCAGAGCATAATTCTGTTGGAATGTCAGTCTTTGTTATTTTCTTCTTTTTGAGCATGATAGCAGATACTTTATGTTCACATTGCCATGTGTGGAGACCACAACAACCATTCTTGTTATCCATGAGACAATGATATCCCTCAAGAGAAGCTGAAGAAGGTTGCTCAGATGATGTGCAGCTCTTATCTATCTGAGAGGCAGACTTGTAAATGAGTTTATTTCTGCGGGTTTGGCAGCTATGTCAGATTACTCTCTTGCTGGGTTGTATTTTCTCTGATGAGGTTTTCATTGTTCTCTGCTAAGACTGCTTATGGAAACATTTTCACACATTGTGCGTATCGTTTGACAAAAATGCTAATACTGCATCAGTGTTTCAAGACTGGTAGTGTATGGTGTCTGACTTTCAGGAGGGCATTTTCCCTCTCCTCTTAATTAGCATAAATTGATCAATTCTGATAGGAAAATAGCTTTAAAAAAAGGTTTCCCGTCTTCCATACGCTCAACTGCCATGACTGTACTCATGATTTGGTTAGGACAGGCTTGTCTATGAAGGATGAAACCTCCCTGAAAGTCACTGACAAGGTTATGCTATGAAGATTAGTAATATAAGCCAGTTTCCTGTGACTGGAATCCACAACATAGTTTGGAATATGTTCTGTTTTTATATTATTTCTGTGTCTGGAAGTTGAGTCATGGCTAGTGGACTTCTTTTTTGAGAGATAGAAATATTTTGCTGCTCATCCAAACAGCTTCATCAGTCATCATGAGTAGAGATGGGCACGAAACGAACAATTTTTCGTTATTTTTTGTTTCGTTATGTAATGAAACGACAAACGAATTTTGTCTCTGAAATGAAATGAAACGAACAGAAACACTGGAAATTTTGTCGTGCGTTTCGTTTCCGTTACTGCAATATGAGTGAATGGCTTAAAATCCTTTAAAAAATCACAAAAATATGAAATAAATGGTAATGAAATGGTAACAAAATGAATAAAAACGAAAACAATTTTTTAAAAAAAAATTCGCAAAAAATGGAAATGAACCGAAATGGACCCTCCAAACGACAAACAACAAACGAAATGCAATTTTTTTTATTCGTGCCCATCTCTAATCATGAGTGCTTTTGGACTCCAGTAGCCATGACTCAACTTCCAGATAAACTCACCTGGATGACTGAGAATCTTCACAGACATATTCTTTCTGTGTTATTGCATATGGGTTAGTTTGCTTTCACTGACAAGCTATTGTTGTGGCTTCCAGTCACAGGAAACTGGCTTATATTACTAATCTTCATAGCATAACCTTGTCAGTGACTTTTAGGGAGGTTGTATTGGTTAACATGATCCCACTTTGACCACTTCTGATATTGTCCGATTTCACAAGTCAAGCAGGACTGTGTATAGTTATGATGTAGATGGGAGACCACCAGCAAATACAAAACATCTCTGCATATCCTGCCTGAAATAATCATTCATGAAGTAAAAGCCACTGCCATTCAACAGACAATGCCAAACTCAGTGGACGGCAGATATGACTTACTGCAAAATAGTTTTTTATTTTTCTTCATTCTGATGGACCTTTTATGTTTTGTCAGAAGACCAAAAACATGAAAAAGGATCCTTTTTTCCTGTTCTTGCACTGATTGCCAAAAGATAAACTCTCTATAGGAGAAATTATTTGCATCAATGAAAGAGAGGAATGTAAATTCCTCACACCCCTGTTCTTTCATTCACGTTACCTTTTTTCATCCATTTGTCTGTCAAGTTGCATGAGAAATTTTCACCTAAGAGCACTCATGAGGACTGTCAGCAGCAATCACAACATCAAAGATGCACATACATGGATTCTGAAAGTTTAACGGGGTCTGGAAATGAATGAGGTGTGCTCTTTTTGATACATTTTTTATTCATGGATGGGGTTACCATGTGCTGAGGTCTGTGAGCTCCTGGTGCCTCCATTTTGCATCACATTTTGGGTCTTCCTGCATGCCTTCCTCCATCCTGGATTCTTTTATATCTGTTCTTTCATCATTAGTTGGGAGGGAGATTCTTTCTCCCCACCCCCACCACAATTTCCTTGGATGATTTTTTGCTGCTGCTTGATGAAGAGGAGAGGAGAATAGACTTGTAGGGGTGATGGAAATATAACCATATTCAGGCACTTTAGTTTATGGCGAGTGCTTTGAATGTATTTCTTGCCTTTATTTACTTTTTCTGCTTCTCTTGGATTTTGAGGAAAGGGGGTTGTTTTTTTTTCTTTTTCTCTCTCTCTTTGTGTGTGTGTTGCTTTCTCTGTTCAGTTTTTTTAAAAATTGCTATTGGATTGATTTGCTATGTATTTATTCTGTTAAAGGTTTGTATTTGGGAGGTGTTTTGGGGCACTGTTTTGTTTGGTTCTGTAGGGGGCAGGGTGTTTAGTTTGTGACTGATTTTGCTTTTGTGAACTGTTGCTTGCCTTTGGAATAAATTAGTTTTCTGTTGCCTTAACTCTCTTTTTGGAGTGTTTAAAAGCACTTTTAAGGGCATTTTGTAGTCTTGGAAAACACAAATAAAAAAACCTAAAATTAATGACCCCAAACAGGCTTTTCTCTTTTGTTGAAATGAATCCCACTGACTCCTAGTTTTAAAATTATTGGTGACAATAATTGAAGCCATCGAACAGCCTACCTTAAATGTCCTGGAAATGAACTGGCAAATATTGTCACCTAAATGTTTCCAAAAGAGAACAGCTTTCAGGGACTTTAACAGAGGTAACCAGTCAGAAGGTTGATTGAAGCAGAAAAGCTGTTTATTTGAGGTCTAAAATACACAGCAGATTTGGGTGCTGAACATAAAAGGGACCCTGGACAACAGCTTTTAATACCTTTGGCTGGTATGTTACTCCACTTTTGAGGACTCTGCAAAGACCCTTCCCATCTTCCTTATTCACTAAATGGGTCTGCATTAATATACATATACTAGTAAGTAAATTTACTATAATGAGTTTACTCTTATCAGTAGGTATTCCATAGTATGTCTTTATCTCTCTTTCTTTTTCACAAGCAGTTAGAATGTCAGCTGTTATGAGTTTTGCGGGCTATTTAGCTATGTTCTGGAAGTTTTTCAGAGGGCAAGGAGCTCAGGGAACTAGGAGTTATCTCTGTGCTCTGGGATATAGAATGAGTGATTTTTATTTATTTATTTTAAAATAAATTAAGTCTAAAAATCAACAAAGCCTGGCTTCCAGTACTGAAAACTACAGCCTGTAAAAGATCAAATTTCAATTATTCCCAGCCAGCCACAAGCACCAGTGATCAGTTCACACAATAAAACAGCTAACAATGCCCATCAACCACAGGGAAGTATCACCACCCCGCCTGATTACAGTGAAACTTCTTAATCCCTCCACATCACAATACGACTAACATCTTTTTCTCCTTAATAGGACAAGTTTTCCCTTTCTCACAACTTTGAAAACCCACAATCTCACTCATGCTATACTCCAGAACACAGAGAGAACTCCTAGTTCCCTGTGCTCCTCCGAACCATTAGGAAGAAAAACTTCCAGAACATGGCCAAACAGACTGAAAAACTCACAATAGCTATCAAATCCTGGCCGTGAAAGCCTTCAAGAATACAGCTAGATTTTATTTATTTATTTATTTATTTATTTATTTATTTATTTATTTATTTATTTATTTATTATATTTTTATGCTGCACATCTGGCAGCAAGGCCACTCTGGGCAGGTTACAACATACAGAAGCTATGTAAAACTAGTTTGAACCAGCTGTAAAGGGCCAGACAAGTCAAGTGTCATAAGTAAGGGTTTAGGGCAGTGGTGTCAAACCTTTGGTACTCCAGATGTTTTGGACCACAATTCCCACAGTCCATTGTCATTGGCAATCTAGGCTCAGAATTCTGGGAGTTGTGGTCAAAAACATCTGGAGTGCCAAATGTACACCACCACTGGTCTACGGTTTGTGTCTATTTTGTTTCAAGTTAACAGCTGCCTGTTTCTATTGTTTTATTCATCTCACAATACCCTGGTATTCCTCTGGATTTCAAGTTACTGAATGATTCCCAGTATCACAGTCCTTTGGGATATGAACAGGACACAAAATAGATTTATCTCCTTATCATCCATGCAGGTTGCAAAATGAGACATAAAATCCAACACTTCGCCCTGTTTTCTCTGAATTTAATGACTATCAGATTTGTAGATTTGTGATGTTGGATTGCAACTCCCAGAATTCCTTAGGCCATATAGCCAGGATCCATGATGCCTAGGGAGTTCTGGGAGGTATCTTCCAAAACACACATGTGCACACCTTTAATATGAATTCAGAAAATTGGTAAACAGTAGTTTGCACTGTAGGTTATAGTAATTATAAATTTATAATGTATCAGATAGACAGTGTTGATTTTAGATCCTGAAAGTTAACACCTCAATTCTGGCTTCAATCTCTCACCTTCAAAGGAAGGAAATGTACATGAATTTAATTGAGATTTTGCCTGCAGTTATGACAGAACTTTCTTCCTTTGCCTCTTCAGCCCTTCATGCTGAAGTTACATTTTATAAAGAAAGGATACATGCTGTAATTGCCACAATGAGCTAATACACAGCTGACAAATAATTTCACAAGGGCCTATTAAGGGGAGAAATTTGAAGTCATTTTTGGTATATATTTGTGGAAGACCACCTGGGATCATGCAAGGAATGTAAATCTGAGAAAACAAAAATACCATGCTGAGTTTTTAAATTAACCTTCCAAAATGTTTCAGCTTGGGCTCAACTCTTGCTATAGCTCAAAATAAAGCTTCTGCAGATAAATGTGAACTGCAAGCCTATGCAGCAATTACTTGAGAAAGAAAAAAAGTTGGAGACTTAAAATACTTAAATGGTTGTTTAGGATTAGTTACATAGCTAATTGTATAGCTTGAAGAATATAAACATCATGAGACCTGGATGTCTTTTGTAAACAAGCATAAATAACCACTGTGAGCATTATTGGGACAGGAAAAAATATTCCCTCAAAGTAAAATATATGCAAACAATGTTTCCACTTGATCATCCTCATTAATGAGCCATGGTGATTTAGGGAATCTGAAACACACAATTGGTTCCGTACCTATTTTCACTGCAGGAAGTTGAATACAAAACATTGTGTGGTGTGACTTACAGACTGTCTCAACTCAAGACCCATTTTTGCTCAGTCTCCTTTCCATGAGAAACAAGTGACAGTCAAGGGCTCCTTATTAGATGCACGGTCCATACATTTTAGGTTACAGCTAATTTACTCTAAGGAAGAGATTTTGGAGATTACAAAAGCCTGTAAAAGGAGCTGCCAAATTGTTTCAGGGAGTCCTATAGTTCATTGGAAGCACAGAATGTCATTAATGAGGGAAGATTGGACCTGTGGGGTTTTACAGAATTGCAATTGGAAAAGCAATCCCCTCTCACCCTGCATGCCCTCTCCCCAAGGACCAGTATATCCTCCTGACCCATTTTTGGCCCTCCAGTGGGCTCTGAGAGGAGTGGAGAAAAAGAAACTCCAATATTCGAGTCAAGATCAGTCACTGCTTGCTTAAAAAATAGCCTGCCCCCAACTACTAATGTTCTGCTGATGTATATAAGTGAAAGAAATATTTCCTGTATATGCTCATTACCACAAAGTGCCCTTATTAGAACTGGGTATAAATTCTTGGAATGAAGCTTACTATCTCTGCATCTGTGACCACCTCTCAGCTGAGAGATGGGTGCATGTGCAGAGGCTGCCCAGAAGGTAGGTGGTGGCACAGACACGTACATAGATACATACAGAAACATATATAGGCCAGCTGGCTTTATGCATGCCCCTGCCTATCAGTCTCCCAAGATGTTAGGGGCAGCAATGCCAGGGCAAAGTATGGCGGCAACAGGGGCAATTGGAAGGAAGCAGGGGCAGGTTGTGGGGCTATTTCTTTTTCTTTTCCCTAGACAACCAGCAGGCTGTCTAAAACAAAATAAACCGCTGAACAATTTGCAAGAACAATGCTAGCTGACCAGAACTGAAATAGGTGGGAAGCCCTTATGCATAAATACACTTCACAACATTGTTTTTGGCCTGGGAGTCAGCTTCAGTGACTCCATTTTTAGAGCAAATGAAGAAGGTTATCATTTCTCCTCTGCAAAGATTGCTTCTCTGATGAAGGTGGTTGAGAAGCACATATTAGCAGTAGCAGTGGCTGTTGGAGCCTTTTCAGCCCTTGCAGACACTACTTCCACTGCCATTTGATGCTTGAGACAGCCCAGGCCACCTCACTTCTCAACTGCTTTTGTCCAGCTTCCTGCTGGACAAGCCAGACTGCCAGAACAGAAAGGGATCTCTTCTTCAGCTGAAGCCCTATGCCACTTTAAAATAGTGCCCAGTAGAGATGGGCACGACTTGGAAAAAAATTTTTTTGAGTTGTCGTTAGTCGGGCCGGTCCCGTTTCGGGTCGTCTCCGTTTTTCGCGAAAATTCGCAAAAATTAGTCGGTTCGTTTTTTCGTTTTTTCGTTTCCGTTTCTGTCACGTTTTTGCGCATTTTGACGTCCGACCGAGACTTGCGGCTTGCGGGCGCAGCGCCGGCGGCAGTGGTGCGGGGGTACATGCGTGGGCGGCGGCAGCGGCAGCGGCAGGGGGAGTGGCTAGCGCGCGGTCGGGCGCGTGTGGGCGGGCGGGCGGGCGGGCGGGCACGCGCGCGGGCGGGTGGGCGCGTGGGCGGGTGGGCACGGGTCCCGCAAATGAGCAGGCGAAATACAGTTTAAACCTGCCTGGGTGATGGACTTGCTGCTGCACAACAAGGCTAGTGCATCCTAAGCAAACAAAGTGGGGCAGAAACAAATTTGCATTTCTTTTTTTCTCTTGGTCTGCTGTGCTGCTGAATCTGCTGATGCTGAACCAGCCAGCCACCCTACTTGGTCTGGCTGACGTGCCTGTTTGTTGTACTTTTTTGTTGTTTGGTTTTGAATCCATCCCATCTCCCCTCCACCTCTCTCAGAGGCAGCAGGAGAAACAGACATTCCGTTCCTCCCCAAATCTGAATGAGGGGTCTACTCCTCTACTCCTCTCAAATTGGCCCCCCCATCACCAAGGTCCTTCTGCCTTCACTTCACATTCACAGTCAAAGTCACACACACTTAAAGGACAAGCAATAAAGCCAAAGCCAATGCAACCCTGCTTTTGGTCATGGTCAAAAAAAAACATTAGCAGTTAGAGCCTGAGGTGGTTAAGCTACGTACCTAGCTAGTAGCTGCTACAGCCAGGAATAGTTTTGGTAGGGATGGGAATGGGATAGGGCTCTGGGTTGCTCTGGCTTAAGTTTTACAACCCACAGCCCAGCCCACTAGGCTATACAAGGAGGAGGACTATCTCTGGTCCATAAGGCCAGAGTAAGGGCGGCCACTCCGGTCAGGCCACAAGGCAGAGTATGAGAGCACCACAGCACAGAGCCAGAGTGCGGCAGGCTCATTGCCAGCTCCAGTATAAAAAGGATGGAGCTGAATGGCATGACAGGAATTTAAATGCCACTGGCCTTGGGTCACAGTGTCTTGCAGCCCAGAGGACTGAGTTGCGGAGGAGGCCAATCACCTTGAGTCTGGTCTGACACCACACTGCCTGCGATGCACCACATGGCACTTTCTGACAAACTCTTGGGTGGTGCTGTACGTAGTACGAACGCTGTTCAAATCAGTACCCCCCTTCCGTGTGAAACACGGCGTCTTGCAGCCCAGAGGAAAGACTGGCGGAGGAGGCCAATCACCTTGAGTTTGGTCTGGCACCACACTGCCTGCGATGCACCACTGTCCACCACATGTCACTTTTTGACTAAGTCTTGGTGTGGTGCTGTACGTACGAATGCTGTTCAAATCAGTACCTCCCTACTGTGTGAAACACGGCGTCTTGCAGCCCAGAGGAAAGACTGGAGGAGGAGGCCAATCACCTTGAGTTTGGTCTGGCACCACACTGCCTGCGATGCACCACCGTCCACCACATGTCACTTTTTGACTAAGTCTTGGCGGTGCTGTATCAGGGACCCCCTTCCATGTGAAACACGGTGTCTTGCAGCCCAGAGGAAAGACTGGAGGAGGAGGCCAATCACCTTGAGTTTGGTCTGGCACCACACTGGCTGCAAAAAGGACAGCAAGCCACATTCTGAGTCTGACTCTTCCTCCCCAAGTCCCCAGCTGTGTGCTGGTAGACTTGCTACCTGCCGGCCCGGCAGTCTACTACCATGCCCTTCTTTGTGAATCACAGTTGGTTCCCACACAACTCCAAGAGCCAAGCCTGCAACTTTGCAATAAACTAATGGAGGGCTGGCACCCAAGTCCTCTTATCTTCGTTGTGAGGCACAGTGTCTTGCACCCCAGGGGAAAGAGTGGCGGAGGCCACAAGCTGGAGTAATTGAATGCTGGGCCAGCAATCCACGACCATGGCCTTCGTTGTGAATCCCAGCTCCTACAACTGCAACAGCCAAGCCTGGATGGAACTGTCAGAGAAACTACTGGAGTGCTGGCACCCAACTACTCTTCCCTTCTTAGTGAGGCACAGTGTTTTGCATCCCAGAGGAAAGAGTGGCGGAGGCCACAAGCTGGAGTAATTGAATGCTGGGCCAGCAATCCCGACCACGACCATGGCCTTCGTTGTGAATCCCAGCTCCTACAACTCCAACAGCCAAGCCTGGATGGAACTGTCAGAGAAACTACTGGAGTGCTGGCACCCAACTACTCTTCCCTTCTTAGTGAGGCACAGTGTTTTGCATCCAAGAGGAAAGAGTGGCGGAGGCCACAAGCTGGAGTAATTGAATGCTGGGCCAGCAATCCCGACCATGACCATGGCCTTCGTTGTGAATCCCAGCTCCTACAACTCCAACAGCCAAGCCTGGATGGAACTGTCAGAGAAACTACTGGAGTGCTGGCACCCAACTACTCTTCCCTTCTTAGTGAGGCACAGTGTTTTGCATCCAAGAGGAAAGAGTGGCTGGAGGAGCCCACATAGCCTGAGTCTGAGGCCACAGGGCCTCCGTAGGGGAGGAACATTGCCAGGAAGAAGCTCCTGCTCCCCAACGTGGCAGAATGGCCTGAGGAGGACGCCAGGAAATTGCCCTTCTTCGTGAGCCACAGTTGGCAGCCCAGTGGAAAAGCAGAGTCCACATGGTGTCTGACTCTGAGGCCTGAGACCACTCTGACAAAAGGACGGCAAGCCAGAGGGTCTTCCTACACAGCTGTGTGCTGCTTTCCCCGGCCATAAACTCCTAGCAGGCCAGCACAGCCATGTTCCCTTCTCAGTGAGACATAGCTTTGCACTCCACGGAAGACAGTAGGCCTGAGAAACACAGGCTCACTGTCTGTGTGAGTCAGAGTACCCACAGAGAACCAAGCCTGGAGTGGAGGCTTCCTTGCTCCCTCCCTTCACAGAGAGCCACAGTCAGTGCATTGCATCCCAGTGGCATGCCCTTCGTAGTGAATCACATTCCCCACAACTCTAAGAGCCAAGCCTTGAACTTTCTGATAAACTGTCCTATTTGTAACGGTGACAGAGGGCCACCAGCACGGCAGTAAGTTGCCCTTCTTTGTGAGCCACAGTGTATGGCAATGTCAGCCCACTGAAGACTAATTGGCGGTCCGGAGGCTGACAACACTCCCACACTGCGGCACTCCTTCCTGCAGAGTCCTGTCACTGTCCCAGGCAGAGTCCAAGGGTGCTTTCACATGAGTTCTGCCTAATCACGGGCCCACCCCACGGCTGTTTTCTAGCACACAAGCACAATTCCCTTCTCTGTGAGGCACAGTGTGTGCAAACAAATAGTTGTTGAGTGAATGCACTGTTACAGTTGGTCTTCAAGAGGTTTTCCGCCAAGAAGAGGGCACAGCCGTGGTTGCTGCATGGGCAAGTTGAGGGCAGTGGCGACAGGGCTGAACTTGAAGCACTAACTGGACCATGATGTTAGGGTGAAGGAGAAGCGGCTGGAAGGCCTCCTCTAAGCCGGAAGTGGGGGGAGCCTGACAGGCAGGCAGGGAGAAGACACAGAGCTAGAGTGAGTCTGAGTCTTTGACCACACAGGCTTCCAAAAGGACAGCAAGCCAAGCTTTCTGACTTTCTTTCCCAGCTGTGTGCTGGTAGACTGCTCCTAACTGCCGTGCCGGCATTCCATCTCCATGCCCTTCGTAGTGAATCACAGCAGTTCCACAACTCCAAGAGCCAAGCCTGGAACTTCCTCCTGAAAGGCTCTTCTATTTCTAAGAAACAAACGATTATTGAGCTGAACTGTGGTACGCGCAAGTACATTCCACTCCAGCCCTTCTTAGTGAGACACAGTGTGGTGCAGCCCAGAGGACAGAGTAGCGGAGGCCTAAACATCCCCCTTAACCCTAACCCTAAACCAACCACCAGCTGTTCCTGAAGAGTGTTCCCATAACTCAATCATCATCATCAATCACAACCTAGATTTGCAACCAGTAACTTTTCTGGTCCGGCAGCCTTTGTTCCAGGGTTAGGGCAGAAATGATTATAAAATGTTTAAGCACCAAGTGTGCGCACAATGAGTCACACAGCACAGCACCAAGATCCACACAGGGGACTTTCGGCCAGGAGTACGCACACACAACAAGGACATTTCCCTTCTTTGTGAGGCACGGCTGGCAGCCCAGTAGAAAGAGTGGCGGAGGAGACAGAGCTAGGTCTGTGTAAATTACAGACTCACACAGTCAGTGTGGGACAGAGTATCCACCAAGAACCAAACATGGAGGCTTCCTTGGCAGGCAGAGTTTCTCTCGCCACCCCAGGAGACCGGGTTTTGGCAACCAAGAAGACAGAGTGGAAGCAGGAGAACTGGGTGGGTCTATTTCTTTAAGGCTGTAAGGAGGGGAGCTTGCCCCCTGATACTCAGTCTTTGAGGTAGGTAGTTGTAAAGTGCTTCCTCACCACTTTGTGTGTGAGAGAATACAGGTAGGCAGGCAGGCAGGCAGGCAGGCTCGTAGGGCCAAGGGAATGGTGTGAAGCACCAAGGAAGGCAGGTATTAGGGTCTCTCTCAGACCAGCCATGGCAAAAGGAGAAACATTGGGCCAATACAGACAGACCCTTTCCAATGACACTTTGAGTGGCCCTGCCTGGTTTGGAGACAGGCCAGGGCAAGAAAAATTGGGCCACTAATAGTACCCTTCAATTGTGTGTGTGAGAGAATACAGGCAGGCAGGCAGGCAGGCTCGTAGGGCCAAGGGAATGGTGTGAAGCACCAAGGAAGGCAGGTATTAGGGTGTCTCTCAGACCAGCCATGGCAAAAGGAGAAACATTGGGCCAATACAGACAGACCCTTTCCAATGACACTTTGAGTGGTCCTGCCTGGTTTGGAGACAGGCCAGGGCAAGAAAAATTGGGCCACTAATAGTACCCTTCAATTGTGTGTGTGAGAGAATACAGGCAGGCAGGCAGGCAGGCTCGTAGGGCCAAGGGAATGGTGTGAAGCACCAAGGAAGGCAGGTATTAGGGTCTCTCTCAGACCAGCCATGGCAAAAGGAGAAACATTGGGCCAATACAGACAGACCCTTTCCAATGACACTTTGAGTGGCCCTGCCTGGTTTGGAGACAGGCCAGGGCAAGAAAAATTGGGCCACTAATAGTACCCTTCAATTGTGTGTGAGAGAGAATACAGGCAGGCAGGCAGGCAGTTCTGCAGGCATTAGGCACTGGAGTCAGCAGGTAGTCACAGGGCCAGGCAGGCAGGCAGGCAGGCAGGCAGGCAGGCTCGTAGGGCCAAGGGGAGGCAGGCAGGCTTGCAGGCGGGCATGGAGGATTGCAGGCAGGAGGTTAGGTTACAGGCAGCAATTTAGTTCTTGGAGTGTTGGGGTAATCCCAAGGTGGAAAGGTTGAAGCGGATGAAAGTCAACCTTTCCACCGTCTCCGGGTCCAGGCGACAGCGGCACGGCCTCAGGACATCTCCCATGTGGGAGAAGACACGCTCACTCTGGACACTGGTGGGTGGGATAGACAAGAGGTCCAACGCCAGAGTTGAAAGAGCGGGCCAGAGGTCTGCCTTTCTGGCCCAGTAGTGCAGTGGGTCCGAGCAGAGGGGTTGGAGGGGCTCGGCCATGTACTCCTTCACCATGGTCTGAGCGGGGTCTGCTACTTCTTCCTCCCTTGCCTCCACTGAGGAGGAAACTGCCATGGCTAGGGCAGAGACCAGGTAGTTGGCTGCTGGAATGGAACCTGGTCTCTGGGTGAACGCTCCTGGAGTACAGAGGGATGTGGATCCTTGCGAGGACTCCTCCTCAGCATCGCTCTGGCTTCCGTGCGCCCTCTGAAACGCCTGGCCCTCATCGGAGACAGCCCTGACTTGACGGCATAGCTCCGTCTTCCAGGATTTCAGTTCGGCAGTGCTGGCCGCCAGGGAACCCTTGACGCGAGGGTCGCACAGGCAGGCCATCTGGTACACCTTTTCCCTTCTGAGTGGCCCAAGGTGGGTATCCACGCCGGTCAACAGCCTGTCTGCCAATGCCCTGCTCTTAGGGAGAAGATTGCCTTCTTCCCGGGTACTGGTCTCTAGGCGTTGGCGAAGGGCATTGACCAGGGGGAGAACATGGCCCAGGCTGGCGTTGTAGCTGCTGAGGACGTGGGTGGTCTCCTCAAAAGGCTGCAGGATACCCGCCATCTGGGAGAGGGCGAGCCACTCGGTAGCACCAAGGTCCAATTCCCTCCCCTCATGCAGGACTGGGGTGGTTGACATGATGTATTCCACCACTTCCTTCTGCTCCACCAGACGCTTGACCATTTCGTGGGTGGAGTTCCACCCGGGTGGTCACGTCCTGGATCAGGACGTGCTCCGGTCGGCCCGTCTCCGCCTGCCTCTCACGCATCATCCTGGCTGCCTTGACACTGCGAGCGAAGTGCCCCACGATCTTCCGGCACTTGTCTAGCAAGGCCCTGGTCTCCCTGGTCCCCTCACTCCAGGAGTCCTTTGGTGCACCCAGGCCAATGGCATCGCCCACCACTAGATGCAGTTTGTGTGCTGCGCACACGATGCCCTGGAACCCTGCCCCAAGAACCGCGTTGGTCATGTTACGGCCCGCGTCTGTAACCATGACTCCACGATTGACCTGTCCCTCTGTCCCCAATCCCCACTCTCGCATTGCTGTCTTGAGAACGTCAGCAATGTTGATCCCTGTGGCGTTGTCCTCCATGCTTTGTGCCTGGAGAAGCACCACCCTATACCCACTTGGGGTGCTGCCTTGTGCCTCCCCCTGCAGCTGCTCATGGGTTGACCGGGGCTCCAGGACCTCCTTGGGTTGCCACCAATGAGCCGTCAGTGAGAGGTATCCGTGGTGCCCACCGGTCCAGAGGTCGGAAGTGAAGTGGATCTTCCTCCCTCTGGCCGCCTGCAGCAGGGCCCGGATCCTGTCCCTGACAGACTCATAAAGGGAGGGAAGCACCCGCCTGCTGAAGGTACGCCGGGATGGAGTCTCGTACCATGGTACCACGTGCTTCATCAGGTGCCTGAAGCCTGATGACTCCACAAAGGAGAGGGGCAACCCGTTCATGGCCACCATTTCACCCACCACTCGAGTGGTGGTCTCCTGTGCTTTGGCCCTATTTCGAGGGCTGACAAAAGTCCCACCCAACAGCCCCACTTCTTGCAGAGTGGCCTGCCTCTTCCCACTCTCACTAGCGGAGCTGTGTTTTTCTTTCTCTATCTCTAACCCTTCTTCCCCTCTCTTCCTCCCTGAAGAGCAAGGGCCTGACAGGGTTCCAGGCAGAGTCCCAGGGTGCTTCCTCATCAGATGGCTGCGCAACCCACTTGAGGAGAGGTGTTTGGGGTCATTCCCCCTGCGCAAGACCACCCCGCATATCTTGCACACCGCCATCCTTGCGTCTTGGGGGCTGTTCTCAAAATGCTCCCACAGACACCCTCGTGGCTTACAGAAAGTAACGCCCCCTCTGTTATTGCCTGCCGCTGCCGCTGCTGTGGTGCTGGTGTGGCCTCTGCCCTGCCGGGAAAGTAGACTAGTACTACTGCTCTCACTGGTGGTACTCTGGGTGGAAAGAGGGCTGCTCCTTCCGTCACTGCCTGGAGCCTGCCTTAAGTCTGACTCTGCCAACAGGTCCTCAGAATCTGGCAGGTTTAGATACAAGGAGCCCGATTCTGATTCTGATGCCATTTCAGAATCAGAGCCCTTGTCTTCTTGCTGTTCAAGGGTGGGGCTCTCAGGTAACGAAGATGGGATTTGGTACGCCTCATCCATGCTTCCCTCGGTGACAGACGATGGCACATTGCTGCTTGTGCCACTGGCACTGCTACTCGAGGAGGGAGTTGCACCAGTATCACTTTCTGCACTACTTCCTGTCCCTTCCCTCAGAAACGTGCCCCTATTTATCTTAGTAGGGGTCCCCCTCCCCTGCCCTCTAGCTGTGCGACCCCTCCTCATTTTTCTCACTTCTTGTGGCTCAAGCCAGGGAATGTATAATGTGATAGTAAGGAAAAGCACCAAGGAACTGTGCAAGTAAATGAGTGACTCACAACAGCAGGACAACAAAGAAGGAAATAGGAGCTAGGGGTTTGCCAATCCTGGCACCCAACTAAGTTTCTCTATGCCCTGCACAGGGCAAGTGTAATTAGGAGGAGAACTGTAACTTCTTCCCAGTTGTAATTGGATTGTGTATGTAGACTGTGGTGTCAAGTAAATGAGTGAGATGGACTCACAACAGCAGGAGAACAAAGAAGGAAATAGGAGCTAGGGGTTTGCCAATCCTGGCACCCAACTAAGTTTCTCTATGCCCTGCACAGGGCAAGTGTAATTTGGAGGAGACCTGTAACTTCTTCCCAGTTGTAATTGGATTGTGTATGTAGACTGTGGTGGCAACAAGTAAATGAGTGAGATGGACTCACAACAGCAGGAGAACAAAGAAGGAAATAGGAGCTAGGGGTTTGCCAATCCTGGCACCCAACTAAGTTTCTCTATGCCCTGCACAGGGCAAGTGTAATTAGGAGGAGAACTGTAACTTCTTCCCAGTTGTAATTGGATTGTGTATGTAGACTGTGGTGTCAAGTAAATGAGTGAGATGGACTCACAACAGCAGCACAACAAAGAAGGAAATAGGAGCTAGGGGTTTGCCAATCCTGGCACCCAACTAAGTTTCTCTATGCCCTGCACAGGGCAAGTGTAATTAGGAGGAGAACTGTAACTTCTTCCCAGTTGTAATTGGATTGTGTATGTAGACTGTGGTGTCAAGTAAATGAGTGAGATGGACTCACAACAGCAGCACAACAAAGAAGGAAATAGGAGCTAGGGGTTTGCCAATCCTGGCACCCAACTAAGTTTCTCTATGCCCTGCACAGGTCAAGTGTAATTAGGAGGAGAACTGTAACTTCTTCCCAGTTGTAATTGGATTGTGTATGTAGACTGTGGTGTCAAGTAAATGAGTGAGATGGACTCACAACAGCAGGAGAACAAAGAAGGAAATAGGAGCTAGGGGTTTGCCAATCCTGGCACCCAACTAAGTTTCTCTATGCCCTGCACAGGGCAAGTGTAATTTGGAGGAGACCTGTAACTTCTTCCCAGTTGTAATTGGATTGTGTATGTAGACTGTGGTGTCAAGTAAATGAGTGAGATGGACTCACAACAGCAGCACAACAAACAAGGAAATAGGAGCAAGGGGTTTGCCAATCCTGGCAAACAAGTTTCACAAATTAATGCACAGGGCAAGTGTAATTAGGAGAACTGTAACTTAACTTCTTCACAGATGTAAGTTATACAACAACTGCACAAAAACCAAGCTAATAGAAGCAAGGGGTTTGCAAAATCTGGCAGCACCCAACTTTCACAATAATGCACAGTAACTAAGATGAATGGAACTTCTTCAAAGATGTAATTGAAGAAAAAGTTCTATAGAGGTGGCTGGGTGCCTGCCCTTCAACAAATGTTTGTTTGAGTGCCTGACTGCAAAAAAATGAATGAGGTGTTGGACAAGGGAAAGAAATTCAAAGAATATCTATAGTGTTAAGTAAAATGAAATTGTAAAATGTTCTATAGAGGAAGGTGCCCTAGCCTTGTTGCCAAAACAAATGTGTTTGAGAAATTTGAGTGAGTGCACTGGTTGGCGAGGGAGACTCTGCCTAGTACTCAGTCTGTACTGTATAATATTTTTAAAATAATTTAATCCACAGCCTCCAACCTCCCCTTCTAAGCACTAGTACTACTGGACCTTGGCTGTTGCTTGCCACTTGCTAATAAACTGTAAAATAGAAAATAAATGGAATAAAACTATAAGCTGCTACTAGGGTAGGATAGGGGTTGCTGGATTCCCTTCCAAAACCCCAATCGCAACAGCAGCAAAAAAACTGTAGGCGCAGGGTAAAAGGACCTTGGCCAAGTAAATGAACTTGGTGGGAAATTGGGATACAAAAGAAATGGTATGGTAGTGTAATATAAAATAATATATTTTCAAAATAAATCCGCAGCACCTCCCCCCTCCACTACCGCTCCCACTCAAATCTTCCCTCCCCCTTGAAGCAAATATAAAACGTACGGAACTCTTCCTCAAAAATGGAGAAAACAAAAAAGAGAATAAACACTGTGTTGCTATTCCCCACAGGGAATAGAAGAAATTATTATGTTTTGCGATTCGAATTAATATCAATTCAATTCCCTCCCTGCCTAGCGAGACCGAGACCGCGACCGCGAAATCGAAACTAGACTGAGCGCAGCAATCCAGCCCTGACCACCCTCCACAAGATCCAAGCCCAGACTGTGACGGACTGGAACTGCCTCGGCTTTTTATGCCCTCTGGCACATCCAGAAGTGTCAGTCAAAACCTGTCCATGCGATTGGTGGAATGTCTCCAAAAATTTGCATGGTCCCGTCCCATGGCCAGCCCATCGTTGCGCAGGTGTAAAAAAATAAATTAAGAAAAAATAAAATAAAATCAACGGAGACGTATTTTGGCAAGACAAACCCACTGCTGGTACTGTAAAAAATCAAGCGTTTAAAATAGGTTACTTTCGCATGTTTCTGTGGTGCTTTGGTGGGGTTTTGGGCAAGGATTTCAAAAAATATTGCGGTTGCCATTTTGGACCGGGAATCGGGTTTTTTTTTTAACTTTTAAAAACTTTTTTTCTGTGCCGCTTGGCATTGCGCGATCGCCGCGATGCAAGTAACGAGCACGACAAATCAGACCAAATTGTTCGTTCGTCGGTTCGAGCTCGAAGTCTGGGGCAGTGATTCCCGTTACCGTTTCCGTAGAGTAACGGAACCGAGTAACGGAAACGGAAACGGGAATACCGCTAAGTCGTGCCCATCTCTAGTGCCCAGTATATTAGAGCTCAGCAAGGAGCATGTGAAATGAAATTATAAAAAATGGGAACATTGGAGGCTCCGTGCTGGAACTGCTCCAGGGCGGGACTTCTTTGCCACCCACATGGAAAGAAACAAGCCAGGGAAAGAAACAAGCCAAGCAAAGAAGGGCAGGCAATGCAGAGGCAAGGCAGCCATTTTAGAGCTGTGTTCACTGTACTTGACCACTTTCTCCTTGCAGAAAGCACCCTTCCCACCGTATCTATGGTGAGGATGAGATTCACTGGTCTCAATTTTATTAGGCCGTATGGGAGTTTTTGGCTGGTATCTAATTGGGTCATGGTATCAGTGAGTTTTTGCCCATACCATTCTCACCAGAGAGTTTTATATTTAGCATCCTGGTCACAATTTGGTGGGTAATGCAAGAGGTTATATATTTCACATTAGATAATTAAGAAGGCATCTAATGAATGCCATGCAGCCCTCAGAATGGAATTAAGAAAGGAATGAAAACATTATAAGGATAATAAGAAATTACAGGACAACATGGTTGATTATGAAGTGAGGGCTGCCTCAGTGTAATCAGACCTTTGAAGTTTGGAAGAGTGCTGAAGACATGTGTAGCACTCTTCTGAAATAGGAACTTTCTGAAATCAGGCACATGCCAGAAGTCGATTAATGGCCCAGACCTACATTTTTCCCTTGTAAACAGTAAAGGGTTAAAAGGTTAAAGTTAAATGATATTTTAATAAAGTTGTGGCACATTTTTAATCCAGGCAGTCAAAGATGCTTGTCATTTATAGAATAGATATGTGGAAAAAATGATTGTCTCAATCTAATTGTGCTCCCCCCCCAACTCTTACCTGAATTCTCCTTTGTTGGTATATGAAATCAATACCTGTTTTTAATAATAATAATAATAATAATAATAATAATAATAATAATAATAATAATAATAATAATAATAATAATTATTATTATTATTATTATTATTATTATTATTATTATTATTATTATTATTATTATTATTATTATTATTATTATTATTATTATTATTATTCCTTTTCTCAGTGCCACTGTGGCACATTTGTTTAGTGTTAGTATTGAGTTTGGACTAAAAAAATGTGCCACAGTGGCACTGAGAAAAGGAAAAATAATTGAGAGTGAAGGAATTGAAATGCCAAATGGACAAGCTATTAAGTATCATCAGTCTGAAGCCTATAAATATCTGGGCATACTGGAATTAGATAATATAAAGCATGGGCAAGTGAAAAATGTGGTCAGTAAAGAATATATCCAAAGGGTCAGAAAAGTATTAAAAAGTAAGCTGAATGGTGGTAACACCATCAAGGCCATTAATAGCTGGGCCATACCGGTCATCAGGTATACCGCTGGCATTATAAACTGGACTCAGACGGAGCTAGATATTCTAGATAGGAAAACAAGAAAACTTATGACCATTCACTATGCATTACATCCACGCAGTGATGTTGACAGGCTGTATTTACCTAGAAAATTAGGTGGTAGAGGTCTTCTGCAAGTGAAGCAGACAGTTGAAGAAGAGAAGCATGCGTTGGCAGATTATGTAAAAAATAGTACAGAGCCAACATTATTGGAGGTTAAGAACAGGGAGGTGTTTAAAGTAAATCAAACAAAGGGTCAATACGGGAAAACAACAATGCAAATACGAGCTGATAGCTGGCATAATAAAGCGCTGCATGGGCAGTTCCTCGAAAAAGTCAAAGGAAAAGTAGATGGGGAAAAGACTTGGTTATGGCTCACCAATGGAACACTGAAAAAAGAGACAGAGGCCCTGATTTTTGCAGCTCAAGAACAAGCTATCAGAACAAATGCAGTTAAGGCTAGAATAGAAAAATCAGCTGAGTCCCCCACATGTAGACTCTGCAAAGAGGCAGATGAAACTATTGACCATATATTGAGTTGTTGCAAGAAAATTGCTCAGACTGATTACAAACAGCGTCATAATGTAGTTGCTCAAATGGTCCACTGGAATTTGTGTCAGAACTATCATCTGCCCATAACAAAGAACTGGTGGGACCATAAGCCTGAAAAAGTGACTGAAAATGAGCATGCAAAATTACTTTGGGACTTCCGAATACAGACAGACAGGGTTTTGGAGCATAATACCCCAGATATTGTGATTGTGGAGAAGAAAAAAGTGTGGATCATTGATGTTGCTATACCAGGAGATGGTAGAGTCACTGAGAAACAACTTGAAAAAATTACCCGATATCAGGATCTCAAAATTGAACTTCAGAGACTCTGGCATAAACCAGTACGGGTGGTCCCAGTGGTAATTGGCACACTGGGTGCGGTGCCCAAAAACCTAAGCAAGTATCTAGAAGAAATTGGAGTGGACAAAGTCACCATCAGTCAGATGCAGAAAGCCACCTTACTGGGATCTGCTCGCATAATTCGCCGATACATCACTGAGTCCTAAACGCTTGGGAAGCGTTCGACTAGTGATTGGTAATATAAAATCCAGCGTAGATAGCTGTGTGGTTATATAATAATAATAATAATAATAATAATAATAATAATAATAATAATAATAATAATAATAATAATAATAATAATAATAATAATAATAATAATAATAATGTGTGCGTCATTGTATAGTTCTTGTCTAATATACCATTTGCACATATTTTCTCCAAAGTGTACTGGTGTATTTTTAAAATTATATAGATATCCATAATAATCCAAATGTTGTAAAATATACACAAAGTCCTGTAGACATATTGATTTGCTGACCCACAACAGCCTTGAAAAATGCGTGAATTTTTGAGACGAGTGAAATGTTAAATGACCACCTTCAGTAAGAATTTACTGGTCTAACAAAATCATTTCCCATGCCTGGCTAGTACTGGGGTATATGACCTGATCCATGGGGGAAATTCCAACCCATATCATCACTCCACAATACTGTCATGTGAGCTTTAATCTGTGAAGAGAGTTGCCAGAACCTTATCGGTGCTTTCCCACCGATAAATAAAGTGCCAGAACACTTTAAAACATTCTTTTGAGTAACTGTGCTTCAAAAATTACACAAAATACTTAGCAAATGAGATGGAAGAGGGAACGGTGGCATCATAACTGTATTGTGTATAGAAATTCAAAGAAAATGGATGAAGTCTTTTAAAAAAGAAAACACCGAGTGACTGAGAATGTGAGAACAAGAATATCAGGATACTTAAGCAGAAGGTTGGGAAAGGGCAGGAACAGGTAAGAAGAATATGCTGGTGCCAATGGTATCTTTTACAAGCACAGATAAATATAAATGTGACTATATCTCTTACATTTCTTTCTTGGTGCTTATTAAATGGGACCATCAGATAACGATTACAAGAAAAATGCCAGGAAACAGGTTACACTTCTAGCATTCTTTCTCTTCATTTATGGATAGTACATCTAGAATGATTTCATGTTCTTCCACTTCCCGGTTTCATTACCATTATTGTTGCTTGAAATGTAAAACTAGAATTTTAATGTTAGGATCTGCAAAAGGAAAAGAATGTCTTGCAGGCTACATCATGCTGACCTTTATTCCCATCTTTTTAAAATATATATACAAGCCATTATTTGACAGGGCAGAATTTTTCTTTCTGTTTTGTTTTCAGCAGTCATGACACCTGGAAGGAAAGAAAGGATGAATTCAGAACAGGAGAGAAATCTGGTGCTTCTATTGTTGAAGGTGAGAGGATATTAGGACATTTTGAGGTGAGTTTTGAGAAAAATGTAGAAGGATTTAAATAACACTGTTATGTAGTTACATGATGCTATTTTAATTGGTTAAAAACATTTATTTGATAAATTTGATATTTGACCAACAAAGTGTCTGAATGATTTAGAAGGACACCAGCAGGATAAGGAATCATTCTTTCCTCTAACTATTATGTCTATATCATATCTTTCCATTCAAACAGTTAGTTATGGTAGACTAAGACCTCAGTAAAAATAAGGGCATGAGGCAGACAAAGTCAGATCAACTTCAGAAAACAGAAACCAATAAAATCAGCATGATTTACTAGCAATCATGCTTTCAAACCACTTCACTCATCAAAAATACCCATGTCACCTATGACTGGTATTTAGAAATGGGCATGGAATGGAAAATAGTGTTTCATTTCATTTTGTTTCATTGCTCATTGCATTTTCATTTTGTTTCATTACTAACAATTTTAAAGAGAATTTTTAGTAACAATGATCAATGAAATAATTTGGAAGCTGCCCCACCAGCTGGGATTTTCCCCCCGACAGGTTGGGCTGTGAAGAGGGGCTGCCCTTCTTCCCCACAGCCCAAACTGCCAAAAGACACCAACTGAGTGGCAGTGGTGGGGTGGGAACTATAGAGTGGGGCAGAGATTTGAATTTGGTGTTGCTTGCTCTGCTCTCCTATTCTCCCCACTGCCACCCAGCTGGGTTTTTTTTTGACAGGTCGGGCTATGGGGAGGGGGACCGCCCCCACTCCCCACATCCTGACTTGCCACCCCCCCACATGGGGACGGTACCTGGGGTGACACGGGAGAATGGAGCAGGGTTTGAATTTACCACTGCCTGCTTCATTCTCTCGTGCTGTCCTGACTCCCAGTTTTTTTTCCTTACAGGTCATACTGTCAAAAACAAACAAACAAAGAAAAACAAAAAACATCAGGGAGTCAGGACAGCAAGGGAGAATGGAGCAGGCAGTGGTAAATTCAAACCCTGCTCCATTCTCCCTTGTTAATCCAGCCCCCCAATTGGGTTTTTTTGACAGGTTGGGCTGTGGGGAGTAGGGGTGGCCCCCCCTCTCCACAACCTGACCTGTCAAAAAAAAAAAAAACCCACCTGCGAAGCAGGGGCAGCAAGGGAGAATGGATAATTTCATTTCAACAGTAAAAAATTGTGTTTTGTTTCATTTTGTTTCGTAACAAAACATTTTGTTACCTTACAACATGATAAAATAGCATGTTTTTCGGTTTGTGCCCATCTCTACTGGCATTCCTCCTCACATGTCTAAATGCCAGAAGCAACCAAAATCACTGCAAAATATTATCTTTTAGCTCATTGCATGTTTGGTCAGACTGGGAGATAGGGATGGGATTTTTTTACTTTCCACTGCATTCAATTTTTAAAAAAACACATCAAATTTTTCCCATCTAAAAAGTAGAATTTGAGTTCGTTCTTTCAATTTAAAAAAAAAACCCAACCTGAAATGATATGTTCCCTTATCTGAACTGAATTAGGGAGGCCAGAACCCTAATTCAGCATCCCCAACTTTGCTCAGGGCACACAGGCTCAATTGAAGACGTATTGCTGTCCTTGCCAGCAGTTTCTCCATGCATTTTGAGGTCAAGTGTGATTTGTTTCTACTAGACTCCTACTTAAATATGTCCTTACACAGCCAGAACACTTACCTTCCTCCAGTCTCCAAGAAGGGTTTGCCTCCTCCTCTACTCCACTCAATTGAAATTGATTCTCCTGTGCAGTGAAGCTCTTTTGATCTTCCCAGGATACTGAAGGCAGAGCATGAGCTGAAATAACTTCTGCCTTCCTAAAACAACATCCCAAAATTAAAATTACAATTTTAAAAGAGCCACCAGAGATGCACTGATCCATCATTATCTGCAGGGATACATATTTCACATCATGTTCTCACCTGTTAACCTTTCACTCTTTACTGTGGATGAACTTGAAATTCTCTAATTCCAAACAATCTTTCTTTCTATCTGTCTCTCTGTCTGTCTCTATCTGTCCAACTCTCTCTCTCTCTCTCTCTCTCTCTCTCTCTCTCTCTCTCTCTCTCTCTCTCTCTCTCTCTCTGTGTGTGTGTGTGTGTGTGTGTGTGAGAGAGAGAGAGAGAGAGAGAGAGATGGAGATGGAGATGGAGATGGAGATAAATTCTTACCACTTTGTTTAATAGATATTGATAAAAATAAACCACCTTTGCCAATTTCTTGGTAGCAAGAAGGTCAGGTGTTCAGGTTAACAAGAAGTCAAGAAAAATGTTTGAGGATTTAAAATGTTTCTCATCTGAAAATGCTTTCTCTTAAGCAAGAGAAGAGAAGAGGGAAAGGGTTTTTCTATATTTACAAGGAAGATGCAATTTGCAAAGATGATTAAATAAGCAGTACCTTACGAAGTAGAAGGAACTCATGCCATATGGTTTGGCTCCAGTGGGCCCATAAGGAAACATTCAGTTTCACCAGAGATTACAAGTAAAACAAAGAGAAGGTCAGTTTAATAGAACTATCAAAGTCAAGATTAATGTAATGTGAAACTGGCAGAGTCTTTCATCTTACGTTGCTTGTTTTCTAATAGAAAATGTTTTATCTTTCTTACTACATTTATTTCTTTTATGTATTTATTTATATTTCTATACTGCTCCATTAATGTTGACACTCTATGGGCAGTTAAATACATTCTTAGAAAAATACACTACTTTTGCCAGGACAGCTATAGGCAATGGCCCCAAATTATTACATGATCTCCCCCCCCTCTCTCTCTTTATGCAGTGATCTTTACCTAACATTTACCTTCCAGTTTTGCTTAGCTTTCATGTTCTTTTGTGACATGGGCATTTGGTACATCATGACACTCTATTCCCAAAATAGTATTCACACATAAAACTTGTACTTCTAGTTTGAATGAGGATCATGAGGTGCCTCATACATTTCAACAAACAGGCTCATAACTTAACAAATATTTACAAGCACCTTCAGTCATGACAAATAGCAGTTACTTCCAGCAACATATGCATATTTCTTAACAAGAACATTTTTTGGGGAACAAAACCTGGGTGGGTATTGTTGAACTTAATAGGGATAGGATTCAGGGTTAACTTATACTGCTATCTCACCTGGGGAAGATCTTGATCTTCTGAAGGTCCGGCTTTTCCTCTTCCTCCCATCATGTGACTGAATATGTGGGATAGCAGTTCCCACATTCAAAGGTGCTTTTTTAAAGTGCAGTTCAGCCCCATGGCCAGCAGGTGATGCTAGGATTAAAAAGGACCAGCTGGCTGGCGGAAATTAAAACAAAGAGCACCCAATCCAGCTTTCAGGGGAAATTTAAAAATAAACTTAAAAACTGCCGATCGGCCCCAGGAACAGCCGGTCACGCTATGAGGAAAAAAAGAAGAAAGAAAATCAGATCATCTGTGTGGTCCCATTACGTCTGCCTCTTTAAAGGGTGTTTTTTTAAGTGAGGCAAAAAAAGAAATCCCTACCTCTCTGGTAAGTCTTGGAAACCTTGCTTAAGGGGGCGTTACCATTTTTTTTTCTTTTTTCTTTTTCCAAAAAGCCCAGTGGCCAGGGCGACAGCATTTTTGGACATGGTTTATCTACAAATTTAATCTGCATTTAAAGGGACATGGGATCGGGGCCTTAGATGAACATGAATTTCAGTTTAAATGGTCTTTTTTGTTTCTATTTGTCATTAAATATTAGATTGTATTATGTTTTTATTTTATTCTACGCTGTTATTCTTTATTCCACTGCATTGATTGCTTTATGTACACTACCCAGAGTAACTATTTTCCAAATGGGTGGTATATAAGTCAAATATGGGGACTGTAATGTTTACTTACCAATCAGTTGGTGCATGACCGCTATTTGTTATAGCATTGAAGAACTTGATCAGTCAAGTTACCCCTGGGTCTTGGAGTTCCTGAAGTTTTCAGAAATCAGCAGGCAGATCACTGGGTCCAGGGACCTTTATATTCTTCATACTGTCTACATCATTGTTGACGTCTAGGGTGGTAATGGGCAGAATTGGTCCATAGCCAATTGGTCTTTAGGGATTGGTGGTTTCTGAAATCCATTGCTGGCAATCTTGTTAAAATGATCTTGCCGTCATTGCAAGATTTTGTGTTTTCCCTGGATTCCATTGTCATCCCTTTCCTTTATGCAGATATAGTGCTTGATGTCTTCTTTTGTGTTTTGGCTAACTGGAAAATGCCCTTCTCCCCTTTTTTGCATTTCCAGGCAATTGTATATACCTTGGTAGTATTCTACCTTGGCTTTGACAATGGTCCTCTTGGTTGTTCATTTGGCAGTAACATAGGTCTGATGATTTTCATCTGTCTTTTCTGTTTGCCATTTCATAAAGGCTCTTTTCTTCTCTTGCACTTGTCAGTGTAATGCCAGCTTGATTTTGTGATACTGAGGATTTCCTTGGCAGTGACGGCAACAGAGTCACAAAACACTGTCCATTTGATATCAGTTGAGGTGATATGGATGATGACCATTTGATTGTCTCTGGACCTACATTTCCTCCCATTCTCTTGTGAAACATTTAGATCTGTGTTTTGGGGTGAGGAGGTAAGCCTTGTGGTGCCATGGCTAAATGCCTGTACTGCAGCTAAAACTGTGCTCACGACCTGGGGTTCAATCCCAGGTAGCAGGCTCATGGTTGACTCAGCCTTCCATCCTTCTGAGGTCACTAAAATAAGTACCCAGCTTGGGGGGGGGGAATGTGTAGCCCGCATTACTGTAATTAAAAACTGTAAACTGGCCAGAGACTACCTGAAGTGGTATGGGCCAGTATATAAGCAGACCACTTTTCATTGCTTACAGTTTTATTTAGGATTCTTTTTCCTCCTCTGTACTGTTTCCTGCTAATGAATTCATGGTTATGATGCTGATGTCATCTGATGTGAAGATAAAAGTGAACTACAAAATAGTGTTAGTGAGTGTATAGGTTTATGGATGGTTGATTTTTCTTTCTCATGTTCTGTTGTTGTCACCTACACTTGGAGTTAATGGTTGACTGTGGTTTTCTTCCTGGTTTTTGGACTAGTTTTAAGGGATCTGGAAATCTTAATTTCCTAGTGCCAGAAGCCAGAGTGGGAAAAGAAATTAAACAATCCAAAAGAATAATATATTTTCTGATTTACCCAAAGGAGCTTTACCCAAAAGAACCCCAAACCAAAAAGAGAGCCTCTTAAAAGACCCCCAAATCAAAGCAACACAGGAGTGCTGCCCCTCACATCCTTAGCACTCATTTCTTTCTTGTGGGCTTTCCTTGTGCCATTTTTTGTGGGAACAGAAGGGTGGATTGGATAGACCTTTGGTTTTATTTTTATTTTTATTTTTACAGAAAATCAGGGAACTTTGATTTTCCATTCCAAAAAAGTTGTTTTGTAAAGCAGATGTTTTGCACAAAATGATGTTTTTATGCAAAATAGTTTTGTAAAAAATATATGGATTTTTTCTGCCAAACAGACAATACTTTTGTTCCCTAATGTGCCTACTGCTGAAAATGATAGTCGTCTCCTGTGAAGGAATAAAAAAATGCATACTTGTCCCCCCACCCCCACTTTTTAAACAAGATATCACAGTGTGTTCTTATATACTTTTACACCAAGGACAAGAAAATTAATGAATATCCATTAGTCTTAATGTCAATTAAATAAATTCAGTCATACCATGCCAATACATTATAATGAAATGTTCTCTAATGGCCAGCCTCCTCATGTACTGTTTAAAAAGAAGTACTGCAGCTCATGACCTCTAATGTTATATGTTCATTATTATATACAGTCAAGTATAATTATCAATTGGTAAGTATCAAATAGTAGCCTGGATTCAAATATGACTGCTTGACAATACAGCACTTACTACTGCTTGTTCATTAGTTCATACAGATACAGCACAACATTAGCTGGGTTTCATAGCCTTAGTGTCTGCTTACTTCTTTGCCTTTCATTTCACTTACACAGAATTCCAAAATGTAGTGTTGACTTTGAGTTCTAGAAGCAGATAGTAATTCACCTTTGAATAAAAGTAAATTCAAATATTGGTAACTTCTGCTGTAATTCCCGAATGTTTATTATTGAAGTAGATGGTTAGTTATCTAAAATGGCCATCTTCCAACAGCTTAATGCAATTGCGATTCTGAACTGATTTCCATCAAGCAAACATTTACTTGCATTTAATTCTGTTGCATGAAACTGTCCTGAACTTATGCCCATCTGTAGATAATTACTACTAATTCATGATAGAGATAAAAATCTAAATATTGCCCTTGATGCCAGATTTTGTGCATATACTATACACAGAACTCTAAAATCCCTGAAATATGCACACCAAACTTGGTTTGTGTCCTTGACTACATGTAAGTTTTTTACATTACATATTTGTAGCCCAGAAATCTCCTAGCAATGTGCATAGAACAGTTTAATTAGATATATAGTCTAATTAAGCAGATCCCCAGTGAAATTCCTGTGCTTATGAATAGCAAATGGTGAGAAAAAGAGAGGGGGGAAATTATCACAACGTTTGTAGATCTTGTGAAGGACTACAGCACAGAGGTAGAATGGTGGATTTATTTAAACAGAGTTTTGAGATGGCGTCAGCTGTGCCCAGACCCTGGAACTCCCTCCCACTAGAGGCCAGGACTGCCTCATCTCTGTTGTCCTTCTGGAAATAGACAAAGGTCTTTCTCATCTGACAATCTTTCCCTGAATGATGGACTACCATTTTGTGTCTTTTATATGAATCTATAGGTTCACATAGACTTTGTGTTTAACTACTTATAAACTTGTAGCTTTAATTTAATGTGGTCTATTAATGCTGTAAGATGTCCCTCAATTCCTAGTTAATTGTACTGGGCAGTATATTGTCCCTCATTACTGTAAGCCGCCTTGGGTCCTTTTCCAAAGAGAAAGGCGGGGTAAAATACTCTAAAATAAAAATAAATTTTCTTCACACACCCAGTTATGAATGGGAAGATCTGTCTGTTACATTTTTCCACCAAATCCCACTGGCATTCTTGCTCTGTTTCACTTCTTTGTTATTATGCAAATATATTCTTTTTCAAATGTATGCCTAGTTTTTTCAAATGTATGCATACATTCTTTTTCAAATGTATGCATAGTTTTGCATGCCTTTTCTTCATCAAATTTCATGCTCATCCAAAGAGAGGAACTGCCACCATAAAGGTAACCAGGTAATCAAATTTACTTCTTTAGTGATAGATATAATGTCCTTTTCTCACAGCTCTTCAATTCCTTGATGATTACATGGCAACCTAATCTAATCTACTGGTAATAGCTGTGGTTGAATTCCTGCTCAAGAGAGAAAAATAAGGGGGGGGACCCCTTCCTTTGTCGTGCTTCCCTCTCTCCTCTCTTTTCCCTTTGCTACATGTCATTGTTTTCCAAACAATTTTATTTTTAATTGCTCCCCACTCAGCATTATGGCCTTTTATACCCTCTTTTACATGATCCTGTAATTTTTCTTTTTCTTATAACTGCATTTTCATTACTATTGTTACTCCAATACTATAGAAAATACATTTCTAATGGGATGAGACAGGATGATGCATGTCCTTGCACAGCTCCTGATTGGCCAGTGCCAGGGAGAAGGAAAGATAATGCATCGGAGGCTGTTTCCTCATTGGAATTTCACCCAGCACAAACTGCAACAAGTTTAAGAAAGTGGTTGCTTTTGTTCCGGAGGGTGGGTCTGGGTTCCGAGCACCAGCTGTGCTGGTGTGTTTTGTTTCAGAACCAGCCCCCTTCCGAAACAAAACACCAATTTCTGTTTATATGCCCAGAAGTATCTCACTGTCTTCAAGTTCAGGAGAAGATAGTGCTGTATGGCCAGCGTTAATGCAACTGCCACTGTGATTGGTTTCTGAATGTGAATTGGAGAATGGGCATCATTTTGTCTTTTGTTTCTACCAGTATAAAATATCAGGACAGCTTGGCAGTTCAAGAATAAAAGAAAATACACTTGACCACTTGACTGTGGGAGAACATTTTGTCTGCTCTCAGATTCCCAAAAAGCTTGCAAATTCTCTTATGGGTTACTTTGGCACAGAGAATTCAGTGTGAGCCTTCCTAACCTGACGGTACTGTACTATTCGGCTTAATAGCCTAGCCCTTAACCTTCACATATCGGCCTAGGGCAGTGATGGCGAACCTATGGCATGGGTGCCAAAACTCGGAGCCCTTTCTGTGGGCACCCGACATTGGCTCTTCATAGCCACCTGTATACAGGTTAAATTACTGTATTGGCACTTTGCATAAAAATTGGTGGGTTTTGAATTGTAGTTCGGGAACTGAGTCTCTAAAAGGTTCGCCATCACTGGCCTAGTGATGTTCAGATTACAGGGAGGAACGACAGAGTCTGGCAACTCACCTTTCATAATCACTTGCTTATAAAAGTCTCCAGATGTGTAATTTGACCAATTAAAAGTTGAGGAATAGATTTGTACCTTTTGCTGACAACTTCCTCTCACATTTTATAATATAATTTGCACTCTACTCAAGCACATGCCACTAGGACTGGTGAAGGCTGCTGATTTTGCCTATGTGTTTTTATCCTGAACTTTGAAGACTTTTACAAGAACAGATGAAACCTACCTTGATTTCTGAAAAATGTTTCGTAATTTTTTCTGGAGGAAGGCTGAGGATTCCGACATAAGAAAATAATAATTTGCTTTATCTTTGTTCTTCTTCACCCCCTGCTTCCCAACATATATAATGTGCAGCAGTGTCATTAAAAATAATAAAAATGAACAGAAGGTCGATGGAGGGCCTATGCTTTCAGAACACACACTTTCAAGCACAGCATGTGTTTGAATGCTTGTGTTTCACACACTCAACTTTTTAAATGTTTCACTCACACACCTTTTTTACATGATGGCAAGAACATAAAAAGAATCATAGAACAGCAAATTTAAAAAGTGCCTACAATGCCATCAAGTCCACCCCCCCCCCACACACACTCGATACTGGAATAAAAATCAGAGGATCTGGCCTCACCAGTCCACTCCTAGGTTCCCTGCCGCTGCCACCGGGATCACCGCTGTGACCACCACCACTGCCTCCAGGATTGCAGCTGCTACCGCTGCTGCTGGATCAACGCCACCACCACTGGGGGAATGCCGCCACTGCCAGGGGAATGCTATTGCTGCCACTGGCATTGGGGAACACCACTGAAACTGACACCGGGGGAATGCCGACACCCAGGGAACGCCGCCGCCGCTGACTCTGGGGGACCGACACCCGGCATTGGGGAACGCTGTGCCGGGGGACTGCCGATGTCGCCAATGCTGAGAGACTGATGCTGATGCTGACACCAGGGGCTTACTTCCCCACACATCATTTTTAATTATTATTTTTTTTTACTTCTAGCGGCACTTTTAAAAAAAATTATTATTATTATTTTAATTTTACAAGGCTGACCATGAGGCTTCTGGGCTGGGTCGGCACTTTTTTTTTAAGTTCCTGATGCTGGGGCTACTTTTTTTAATCACAGCTGAGAGGCACTTGCTTCCCCATTTGTTGCCAAAGAGAAACTTGGGACTCAGCACGGGACTCAAGGTAGGTGTCCTCCAGAATGAAAAACAAAATGAACAAAATTGAAATTTCCGTTTTGTTTTGTTTTTCTTTAATGGGTTGGTTCATTTTTAAAAATTCACTTTGTGCCCATCTCAACTATCTACAATGCTCTTCAACATCTATATGAAGCCGTTGGCTGAGATCATCCGGAGTTTTGGAGTCTGCTGTCATCAGTACGCTGATGACACACAGCTCTATCTCTCCTTCTCCACCAGTGCAGTAGAGGCCATCCAGACCCTGGATCGCTGCCTGGTCGTGGTTTTGGATTGGACCAGGACTCACAGACTCAGGCTCAACCTGGGAAAGACCGAGGTTCTGTTCTTCGGGGGCGGCCTGGATGGGTACTGTGGCCCTCTTCCCAGTCTGGGTTGGTCCGCCCTCCAGCTGGCGCAAAGAGTGAGGAATCTAGGTGTCGTCCTGGATCCGGATCTGACCCTGGAGTCCCAGGTGTCAGCCGTGACCAGGTCGGCCTTTTACCATCTAAGGCTTATCGCCCAGATTCGCCCGTACCTTGACGAGAGCTCCCTGAGGACAGTGGTACAGGCACTGGTCATGTCGAGGCTGGAATTACTGCAACGTTCTCTACATGGGGCTTCCCTTGAACCGTGTTCGGCGACTGCAGCGGGTCCAGAATGCGGCGGCCAGGTTAGTGGTTGGTGCGCGTCGTTTCGACCGCATCACACCCATCCTGGCTTGCCTACACTGGTTGCCCGTTGCCTCCCAAATAAGGTTCAAGGTGTTGGTTTTGGTTTACAAAACCCTCCATGGCTTAGCCCCTGATTATCTGGCAGAGCGCCTCTCCCGACAATTAGATCCGGCCTGACCCACCTGGTCATCTTTGGCCCTTTCGCTCCGGACCGTCCCTCCGAAGGAGGCCCGCAAAACGAGCACTCGTAAGCAGGCCTTCTCGGTGGTGGGGCCGTCCATCTGGAACAGCATACAGAGCGACCTACGGCAGGCTCCGTCACTGGTGTCATTTAAGAAAAGCCTAAAGACCTTGCTTTTCAGGGACACCTTTAATAATGACTAGGGATCTCCCCCCCCCCTCTTTTGCCCTGGCCTACTTATGTGTGTTTGGACTGTTACTGTGACTGCTACTGTTCTTTGCCACCTTTTAATCTTTTATATTTTTATGTGAACCGCCCTGAGTTCCTGCTTGGGAAGAAGGAGGGTATATACATTTGAAAATAAATAAATAAATAAATAAATAAATAAATAAATAAATAAATAAATAAATAAATAAACAAACATTCTGCTGTGGGACAGTGTACCATAGATTTCAGAAAAACTACCCTGTTTTCCCTTTAGAGCATCCCTTTTAAGAAGGACATTTTATATTGATAAGGATTCAGTTATTGAAGTTAATTGAATTTTATCCTTTTGTATTAGACCTGATCTATTTATAGATGGGTCATGTTTTTGTTTTAAGTTATTTGAATATGTTTGTAACGGTTAAGGCCACACAAATAAACATGTTTACTTGATTTAAGAAATACCTCGTGGGATGATGCTTCTATTAATGCAGCCTAAAATAGCATTTGCCTTTTTTGTATTCACATCACACTGTTGGCTTATGTTTATCTTATAATGTACAAGAATTCCAAGATCCTTCTTGCTTGTAGTATTGCTGAGCCAGGTGTCCCCCATCTTGTAACTGTGCATTCGGTTTCTTCATTGGTGGATTGCTTTGCTCTTATCTCTGTTAAATTTCACTCTCGTGGTTTCAGCCCACTGCTCCACCCTCTCAAGACTATTTTGAATATTGTTTCTGTCTCCCAGGTTATTAGCTATTTCATCCAATGTTGTGCCATCTAAAACGTTTGACGAACACTTCTTTTACTCCCTTGTCCAAATTGTTAATAAAAATGTTGAAGAGTACCAGATCCAAGACTGAGCCTTGGGGCACACCACTTTTTATGTTATGTCATTAATCATCACCCTCTGAGTATGATTAGGTAGCCAATTGTATATACCCTTAAAACTTGATTTATCAAGCCCATATCTACTTATCTGCTAATCTTGATATGTGGAACATTGTCAAAAGCTTTGATGAGACTGAGAGAGATTAGGTCGACAGCTGTCCATCTCTCTACCAGGGAATGAGATAGATGAGATCAGGTTACTCGGGCAGGATTTGTTCTTGACAAATCTATGTTGGTTTCTATTCATTCTTGCATTGTTTTCTTGGTGGTTGCATAGTGACAATTTAATTATATGTTCCAGGATTTTTCCAGGGATTCATTTCAGGCTGACTGTTCCCGTTACTCTGTTGTTGTTGTTTTTTTTTTGTGCCCTTTTTGAAGATAGGGACAATATTATCTCTCTTCCAATTATCTGGCACTTAGCCTGTTTACCGTGATTTCAAGAAAATAATGTACAGCAGTTCGGAGAGTTTCTCAGCCAGTTACTTCAGGACTCTTGGATGCAGTTCATCCAGCTATGGATATCTGAACTCATTCATGATGGTAAGGTATTCCTTGACAATTTGTTGATTAATCATGGGAGGCAATCATGTCCCCTCCACGTGCACTTTACTTATGTTTGGAGGCTCAAAGTCTGTCTTATGGGAAATGATTGAGCTAAAATAAGAACTGAGCACCTCTGCCTTTTCTTTGACATCTGCTATCATTATTTCATCTTCATTGGGGAGCTGTGCTAATGCAGATTTTCTTAGTCTTTTGCTTTTCACATATATGAAGAACACTTTCTATTGCTTTTAGTGTCTCTAGCTAATCTCAGCTCATTATCTGATTTTGCTCTCCTAATGCCATCACTACATTTTCTTGTTCCTTGACTGCACTCTTATTTGGTTGCCTGGCCTTCTTTCCACTTCCTGTACATGTCTTTTTCTGGGTTCCCCCCCCCCCAGGTCTTCCTAGAGCTTTTTGTGAAGCCACACTGGTATTTTTTACAGCTTCCCACTGCTTTTTTCTTATTGGGATTGGTTGTAATAGTGCTTTTAGAATTTCTTTTTTTCTTGATTCTTATTTTTAGGAAATTGGGAGAATTTTGCTTTCAATAAGCTTCTGAACAAAAATTTTCATCCCCTATTTTTCATTCAGTTTCCCCTCCATCTTTTTCTCTTGTTGTGCACTTAGGCAGATCTGTTTTGATTAAACAGCCCTCTTGAGAGATGAAAGTACAGTGCAAGCTGAGGGTTTATTCTGGAGTGCATACCACCCTCACACATGCAGAGAGACAGGGGAAAAGTAGATTTCATAGGTACGTGTTTCTATAAGATGGTATCAAGACATGACTATCAATGTTCATTGTTTGTATCTCTTTATAAAACATAAAGTGCAGCCTGAATTGTCACTTTGCCACACACCATCTGTGTGGGAAAATATAGATAGTTGCAATGGTGCAGTTATTTCTCAGTGGGAACAGATCCTTAAAATTATATTGCACTCCTCTTGCTGTGAATTTGCTTTAAATAAGACTGTATTATGAGGAGCACTTCGGAATTTGTTCACTGCAGTTCTCAGAATCAACTGACATGATCTGCACCTCCTGAGCCTATGTGCAGACAAGAATACAATTGTCTACTTCTGTAAATGTTGTAAAAAATTCTCTGCTCCCATTTTTTATCTAAAACATTTGCAAGTACAGATTTTGTCACAGAATGCAAGGAGAAATGCATATTTGTGAAGGAAAATATAGAACTGGAAATGTGAATATGGAAAACAATGTTTTGTAACTGCATCTTCAGTTGGGTGGAGAAACTATGGGAAAAAACATCCCAGGTCTTACTCTGGAAACACCCAAAACTAAGTTATATTTCAAATTCTGAAAAAAAATCCTGTTACTGAACATGCAGTAAAACAGTTAAAGCTGGAAGAAATTTGAACCTGACTCTTGCAGAAAGAACAAGAAGTTACTGGATAAACAGCATGACAGAAAAAAGCCAGGCAGAAAGCTTGGAGACTAATGAAGAGAATGAAAAAATAATCCAAATAAAATAATGGCTTCTTCAGGTCTTTAATAACGGTTGGATGAGCACACAGATTCCAAAATCATGTCAGAAGATGAGAGGATGGCTATATTGAAACCAGGTAAAAACCCAGCAAATCCCAGTAGCTACAATCTAAACTCCCTACTATGTCACTTATGCAAAGTGTTTAACTGAATAATATTAATCCACCTTGCCTCTAAAATTGAATTTCTTCTACTTTGAGAAGATGAAGGCTTTAGATTTAGCAAGAGCAGTACTGGTCAACTCCTGAATCTAGCTCTGCTTATACAGGACAGTTTTGAAAGACATAAAATAACTGGGCCAGCATTTGTCAGCTTTATTGTGGCACTCCACTAAAATAATTACCACACATTTCTTATTCTTTAAGACTTTACTTAAAAACAAAAAAATACGTATAGTTCTGAGATAAGTTTTCACCACTTGACAGTTGCTGCTGCCATGGATACTTAATAATCCTGTAGCATTTACCTTTATTGTTCATCAGAATGTGTAGCAGAAAAAATGTCACATTATGTGTTTCTTAGCACAAGTAATCAAGCAAACCCAGGGATAATGAGTTCTACACTTATATGAAAATATGAACTATTATGGCCTTGTCAGGAAACTATAATAGATTCAGCACTAGACATGGGCACGACTCGGTGAAATCCTCATTTCCATTTCCGTTCCTCATTTCCATTATGTAACGAAACGAAGAACGACAATTACTCCGCCAGAACTCGAACTCGAACCGACTAAAGAAAAATTGGGTCTGATTTGTCGTGGTCATTCCTGGTGGCATCGCAGCGATCGCGCAATGCCAAGTGGCACAGGAAAAAAGTTTTAAAAATAAAAAAAAACCCGATTCCCGGCCAAAAAAGCAGGCAAAAATATGCCTGCCTGAGTGAGGGCACCTACCAGAGGGGTGGTTTCTGGGGGGGGGTCCCCGGCCTCCCCCCTCCTCTCCTGGGCTGCGCATCCTCATTGTCTCGCCAACTCGCCAAACGGCGCGGCACAGAAAAAAGTTTTAAAAAATAAAAAAAACCCGATTCCCGGCCAAAAAAAAGCAGGCAAAAATATGCCTGCCTGGGGCACCTACCAGAAGGGTGATTTCAGGAGGGGGGGTTTCCCCGGCCTCCCCCCCCCTCTTCTGTCCTGGGCTGCACATCCTCGTCATCTCGCCAACTCGCCATGCTATGCGGTGCGGGCGGGGGATCCAAAATGGGGCGACCGCAAGCAATATTTATTTATTTTGAAATCGTGGTGGTCCAAAAACACACCAAAGCACCACAGAAACATGCAAAAATAGCTATTTTAAAGCTGCCTGAATTTTTATAGTAGCAGCAGTGGTTTTTTCTTGCAACAAAACATCTCCATTGATTTTATTTTATTTTATTTTTATTTTTATTTTTTTACACCTGCGCAATGATGGGCTGGCCATGGGAGTGGACCATGCAAATTTTTGGAGCCATTCCAGCAATTGCATGGCCACTTGACCAGGTTTTGACCGAGACTTCTGGGATGTGCCTGTCGGGCATAAAAAGCCCACTAACCGTAGCCCAAACCCGAACCCGAACCCTAACCCTAACCCATACGCCAGTACACTGTCCTTCTTAGTGGGTCAGAGAGGCACCCAGAGGTGCACCCCACGAACTCACCCTAACCTTACCCGTAACAACCCTAAGCCTAGCCCTTGCGCTAACCCCCCTAACCCTAAGCCAAATCTGTACTCACATTGCACTACACACGCAAGTACAGTTCCCTTCTTAGTGGACCACAGAGCACCCAGACTGAGGAGGAGCCTTCCCCCAGTGTGTGCACTGTGACACTGCAGTTAGCAGTGGGCCTGTGGTCAACAGAGAGAGGCACCCAAAAAAGAGGTGCCTCTCTCTACTCAACTTGACATGCATATCCAATTGGCTATGCATGCCATTTTGTAGCGGGCCAGAGGAGGCACCCACCCCAGAGAGGTGCCTCCAGGAGCCCGCTTTTCCTTCATAGCGGGCCAGAGGAGGCACCCACCCCAGAGAGGTGCCTCCAGGAGCCCGCTCCCCCCCCAAACCAGTACTAACGACAGACAAAAAAACGACAAACGAAATGACAAATTTTTGAAAAATTTCGCGCAAAACGGAAACGAGCTGAAATGGGCCAGCTCCAACACACGACAACTCGAAAACGTCATTTTCCCTGGTCGTGCCCATCTCTATTCAGCACTGCTGGATCATCCATCTGTTTAATTGTAAAAGAAACACCCCAACCTGGCCACTCCTAAGTTTCAGCCTCAGAGATATATGGAAGTTGGTTGCAATGGAGAATCCAACTACACATGACCCGGGATTTGTAGTTCTTGCCTTGAAGTAATGCTTTCCTTCTACAAATCATGAGCTTAAGACCCCTGTATGGATTAAAATATCAATATTTTTCTTCTCTGAAAGTTGACAGGTGAGATCAGGAGGTAAAAACCTGCAGTTTGCATTGTGAGGGAAGAGGAGGAGGAGAATAATCAACTTTTAACAATGTTGCAGCTTTTTATTTTAACATTTTGGGCACGTCAAAAATATGGGATTTAACATGAGGAATTAGTACAGGGGGGTGCTGTAGTCATCACAGAAATGGGCAAATAGCCCAGATCATTCTTCCATTTGATGATGATGATGATGATGATGATGATGATGATGATGATGATGATGATGATGATGTATCTTGGGTGGCAGTCTTCAGTGGACTTCAAGCTGTTAGAGGCAACTTACAAATTTACTCATAAAAGAACATTATTGGCTTGTTTACAATTATTTTGTTGGGTAATCCCAATAAGATTGCATCATATTTTATTGTCTTTAACTAATTTAGTCTGAGGCTTGTGGGTAGGAGTTGGAGGGATTTATATTGCAAAGCAATATTTAAGATGGAATATCTGTTGCTCTACTTTTGTGTATTGCAAAGCATACTATTTTCTCAGAGTAAGGAAAGCACATTTATCAACATGATGCAATTCTAAGTGCATAGCAGCAGAGAAGATGGTGAGATTGTAGCTTCTCTGCAATTGCTCGGGCAATTAGAACTCTCCACTTGGTACATTTGATAATGTTATCATTTCCTGCATATGTTTAATGTACCAGTCACAATGAAAGGGATGAATTATTCCTCAATGGCAAAGAAAAAGCAGCAAGTAGGGGAACGAGGGGAGAACGTGGTGACCAGGTAATAGAAAAGGGCAAGCCTCTGGATATTCTGAGACTGAAGTTGAGACCTATGCCACTTTCACATTCTTTTTCATTTTTAACCATTCACATCCTCTATTAGCAGTAGAGTATATATAGCCCATAGGAAAACTCAGATATCAGATAATTTATCACTAGCCCAGGGAACGTCAGAGGACAAGTTGTGTGTGGTAAAATCCATACGTTGCATGCACACATTACAAAGTCAATGCCTAGCATTTCCAAATAATAGAATCTAACACTGTAGGAAAGAGATAGACTTTTCCACAGAGAATTGGAACTAGAGATGGGGATAAATAAAGGATCATCATGACTTTTGATTAATTAGGGCAGACAAATTGACAAACTTATGAATTTCCAGTGACGAATTAATGAATTAAAGAATCATTGATCTCCATTTGAAAAGCTTTAAAATGGCCTGCAAGGCACCTATAGACAACATATTTGGAGGATAGTGTCCCCTGACTCTCCTCTACAAGTCCTGAAATTTTGGTGAGAATTGATGAGAATTTGAGCTACACAATCCCAAATAGCCTCTGCCCCTCAGCTTTAACACTTCTTTAACTTTCACCAAAAGCTATTTCAAGTAATTGCTGGTTTCTGCTCATACAATGGTGTCATGTGCATATTTTAAGTCAGGTATGTCTAAAGTCCAGCCCAGGGGCCAATTGCGACCCATTTTCAAATTTTGAGCAGCTCAGAATAAGGTCTGAACTCCCCAAGAACAGTTATGTAGGTGGGCAGAGCTTTCTGCTCACTTCCTTTCCCTGGAAGCTCGTTGCTGACTTTTCCCAAAGCCCCAGAGGTGGGAGGAGTGAAGCAGAGCCACCCAGCCCAAATGAGGAGAACCATTAACAGCTCCAGCTAGAGATGGGCACGACTCAAAAAATGGTGTTTCGTTTGTCGTTTGGTCGTTTAGGGGTCCGTTTCAGTTCGTTTTCGTTTTCGTGACATTTTTTGCAAAAAAAATTCATTTTCGTTTTGTTAGGTAACAAAATGAAAAAACAAAAACGAAAACAAAAAATTGCTGTTTCGTTAGCATTCTTTTTAGTTCAATGCATCTGCTGCAATGAAAACGAAAAACACGGCAAATTTGGTCGTTTCGTTTTCATTTTTGTTTTGTTTTAAAAAAATTCATTTCATTTTTGTTGCATAATGAAATGAAAAAATGAAAACAAAAACGAAAAATCGCTCATTTCGTGCCCATCTCTAGCTCCAGCCACAGCCCTCCTTAGCGCTTCTGTTAACTTTTGAGCCGTATGACCACTGTGACACAAGGCTTGTGTGCCCATTTCTGAAATGACAACTGTATCTAAAAAAAGGAAAGTTGACAACAAGGGCTACTGCTTCTATGGCAAGTGGAAACTGGATTTTTTTTCACTGAAATAGAAAACTACTGTGTCTGCCTAATTTGCCAAGAGATTGTGGCTGCTTTCAAGGAATTCAGTATCAAGAGGGACTACCAGATGAAACATGCTAACTACAACAAGCTAACTTTCCTTTTGAAAAACTGAAGGACAGGGAGCTGCTTTAATGGCAAAGCAGCACTTTTTCACAAGAGTTCATGAGTCAAATAAAAATGCCACAATGGTGAGCTATGAGGTGGCAATGCAGATGGCCAAACTCTGCAAACCTTTTACTGAGGGTGAATTTATTAACTAATGCATGGTGAAAATGGCAGAGAAAACTTTTCATGAGAAGAAGCAAGAGTTTGCCAATGTTTGCCTGGCTCGTAACACTGTGGTACGGAGATTTGAAGACATTTCATCTGATATTAAGAGACAGTTAAAGGCAAAAGGAGTGGAGCTTGACTATTTTTTCATTAGCCTGGGACAAAACCACAGATGCATCTGACACCGCTCAGTAATTGATTATTTTTTTGAGAGAAGTGGACAATGACATGAATGTGAGTGAGGAGCTACTTGACCTCTGGACCCTCACGGACCAAACAAAAGGAACATATTTATTTGTTTCTATTTGTTCTGCCATAGGTGACATTAAACTACAGTGGAATAAAGTCACTGTGATTATTACAGATGGCACACCTGCCATTACTGGCAAGCAAAGTGAGTTATCAACCCTATTGTGTAACAAAGTCAGTGAAGAAGGATGCAAAGCCAAACATCTGAAATATAATCATGTTATGAAACCGGTGATGAAGGCTATTAATTATATTAGCTCCAAAGCCCTGTGCCGCCACCAGTTTCAACAGTTTCTACTTGACATCCAGGCTGAATATGGAGATGTTGTGTATTACAACAAAGTAAAACAGCTCAGTCAGGGGTGCTTCTACTCTGCAGTGCTTCTACTCTTTTAGGGAGGTAATTGGACAATTCTAGGCAAAACAGAGACAACCGATGCCAGAGCTATCTGATCCTGTTTGGCTGGCTGATTTTGCATTTTTGGTTGACATAACACCCCATCTGAATGTGCTAAACATGAGATTTCAGGGGCAAAATGCACCTGAAGCCAATTGTATTCACATATCAAAGCCTTTTGGACCAAGCTGCTACTTTTCCAAATGCACCTATCACAAACCCAGCCCAATACCACACATTTCCCATCACTACAGGAAATAATGACCGGTTTTTAACAGAACAATATGAGTGTGCAAATAAGGAGGTATGAAGCAGACATCTCATCCTTGGCTGAGGAGTTTCGGGATTTTTCCGCTATTAAAAAGATCACACCTTTTTTCCTCTCCTTTCTCTGTGGACCCTGATGATGCTCCAGACCACCTGCAGCTGGAGATCATTGAGCTGCAGTGTGACACTGAGTGTGGCAGTCAGCACCAACAGTTCCCTTTTGTCAACTTTTATCACCTGCTGTATAAAGACAGGTTCCAAGAGATGTGAACATTTGCTAAGAAAATGCTGAACGTGTTTGGTTCAGCATACTTGTTTGAGAAGACATTCTTGGTTATAAACATTAACAAAAACCTCGTGAGGACAAGACTAAGTGACTTTCACCTGCCTGACATCTTGTGCATCAAAACCACTGTTTTTGAGCCAAACCTGGCCTATGTAATGCAGCTGAGATCTCAGTATCACCCTTTACATTACTGCAGTTACTCTACTTCTTCATTTGGTCTTTCATAAAATAGTGCATTTGCATTTAATGTTAATGGTTCAAAGAATGTCAGGGTGAATATTGGCCTCCACACATTTTCACCTCACCAAACCTGGCCCTCCTCACAAAAAGTTTGGACACCCTGTTTTAATTCATTACTTTTCTTCCACTAATATGTCTGTGAAGATTCTCAGTCATCCAGGTGAGTTTATCTGGAAGTTGAGTCATGGCTACTGGAATTCTTTTTTGAGAAAAAAGAAGTCCAGTAGCCATGACTCAGCTTCCAGATCTTCCACTAATATTCACTCCTCCTTCATCAGAATATAACCCAGTTTTCCACGTGATGCATTTTCCAGACAAAATCTCTTTTGTGTCTCTTTCTCTTTGGAAGAGAGGGAGATAAAATAAATGCATGTTTGCCTTTGGAAAACGATTCTGGTTTTTTTTTTTTCAGTTCATTGTCCAGAAACTTTATGGATATTGGAACATTTCTGTTTTGTTTTGAATGATCCATAGCTTTTCATTATCCCCTCTGTCAAGAAAGGTGTATTCTCTTTAGTTTCGTCCTTTTCCGAATCCAGCATGAACACAGATAATAGATTGCTCCATATATGTGCAAAGTCTTTCTAGCAAAAACTTTAGTAATAATTCTGCTGGAGCAGGAAATTAATATTCTTTCTTTGGGATTGGGATAGTTCTGCAGCTGTGTTATGTATTTGAACACCTAAATATAAAGTCTTGATTACAATGAAATAAAGGGGACTCTGAAACAGCTTCTAGCACTGGGAACATGGCAAGACAAGTCAAAGGAGCAGAGCATTTGGAGAGTGATTTTGGAACAGAAAAATAAAAAACCTATTGGGAGACAAAGCATTAGCATATGGCAGCCTCTGGCAACTACTCAAGCCTCTACAGTGAAGGAGGGCACACTGTGCAATGCCTGATTTTTTTTTTCTGATACTGATAAGAATTAGAGATGGGCATGAATCGAAAAAATTACATTTCGGTTTTTTATTTTCGTTGTGGGTCTGTTTCAGTTCATTTTTGTTTTTTGTGTATTTTTGAACAAAAAATCATTTCTTTTTTTGGTTTTCATTTTTGTATTTACCCGCTTTTTGTGCGATTTAAAGCATTTCCATGTACGGACGTCCCCCAAGGCCCCAGACCAGAGGGAAAACATTAAAAAATGATGCTGGCAGAGACACAGTATAGACTAGGTATGCAGGGAGGCTGCAAAGGCTGTGGCGGGCATTGCCCAGGGTGTAAGGCAGCCACCGAGTGACTGCACTGCGGGGCAAGGGAAGGTACTCACCGAGAGGTACGCACGCACACAGAGAGGCTGCAAGATAAATCTCTTCTTTCTCTCCCCTAAGAGCCAGGCTGCAGGCAGCAGGAACACAGAGATACACACCTGCCTGGCTGGCCTAAAGCAATGAGTCGCAGAGACAGCAATCCCACCTTAACTCCCACCACAGACTGCAAATGAGGACAGGGGCTGTCAAAGCTTTTTATGCTCATCATCATCATCATATAAATTTTATTGCGTGGCTCACAGGGCCATTGCAAAATGCATCAAGTAAAAACAGTACAATAAAAATATCAATAAAATGCACTCTGTGGCTGCCACACCTACCCAGTCTGCAACCTGGGCATGCTATTGGTTGAGATTGTCCAGGAATTTACATGATTCCATCACATGGCTTGCATCCATCTTGTGGCTGGATTTTGTGTCATCCTTAAAGGGAAAAGAAAAAATACATCACGATGGCAGAAAGACAAAAACAAACATTTTAAGGAACGCAACCCCCTGGTAGGTAATAATTTCAAATAATTATCACTGTGTTTTTACGGATGTCCAGGGCATTTTAATACCCAAGAAATCATCATCATCATATAAATTTTATTGCGTGGCTCACAGAGCCATTGCAAAGTGCATCAAGTAAAAACAGTACGATAAAAATATCAATAAAATAATAAAATATCAATAAAATAACAATACAGATAGGTAAAAAGGGGGCTGAGGGTACAGAGACCTAGATATCAATTTGACTATTAGAAGTAGTTAAAACAACTTTCATTTTAATAAGTAAAGAACAGAACCTTGCCATTCGGAACGTAACAAATTTAGCTCTATCACAGAGTAAGATTTTGAGCTTTTTTTTTCTAAGATGAATTTCAAAAGTCTTTCACGATGGATTCCAAATAGTGGGCAATAAAGCACAGCATGTACCAAGTTCTCGACGGATTTATTATCACAAGAGCAGACTCTCGTATGGTATGGGGATTGTGTATAACGGCCCTTTAGATTGGCAAGTGGTAGCATATCAAGACGAGCCCGAGTAAATGCTTTTCTATGTTCAAAGTTCGTCAAATCAGCAAAATAAGATGGGCGATTTAGAGACTTAGGTGTAATGTTCTTATAAAAAGGGCTGTTTTTAGAGTGCTGAGCGAACTTATGTCTGTTTGAACACAGAGATCAGATAATCTTTGCTTTAGTAAGCGTTTAGCTGCTGTCAATCCAAGGTGTCTCACATGCTCTTGGGAAGAACCAAGTTTGGCTACTAGATTCAGTACAAAAAATTTCCATGATCCAGAGTTCATCTCCCCATAGGATGATGTTAAAAATTCAGAGCAGGTAATAAACAAGATTTTCAACCAATAATTAATTATTGATTTGTTAATTAGTGTTGTTATTGACATTAATGCCAATTCTAATCTGACTAGTGCAGAAGGAGTTGATGGGGGTACTGCCAACAATAAACGGGCAAATTTATTTTGGGTTACTTCAAGGGGGTATAAGTTTCCCATTCCCCATACTTCAGCACCATACAAAATCTGGGGAAGTAGCTTGGTTTTATAAATTTCGCAGATGGGAGGAATCAGGAGGCCTCCCTTGGTCCTACAGAATCTTAGTAATCCAAACATGGCCTTCTCAAATTTCTCTTTTGCAAAGTCAATCTGTGAAGCCCAGGAGCCTGACTGATAGAACATCACACCTAAGTATTTGAAATGGGTTACCTGTTCCAGTATTCTCCCATCCATCATCCATTTATGAACTTGAGGTCTTCTACTGAAAAACATAATTTTTGTTTTCTCATAGTTGATGTTGAGAGAATGTTCTATACAATAGTTACTAAATTGTTTCAGGAGCCTTCTGAGGCCTATTTGTGTGTGGGATATTAGCAGAGTGTCATCTGCATAAAGTAATATTGATATAGCTTTTCCACCTACTCTGACAGGGAAGAATTGTAAACCTGTTAACCTAACCACCATATCATTAACATATAGATTGAAAAGCAAAGGAGCAAGAACACAGCCTTGGCGAACACCTTTAGATGTTTTAACAGTGTTGGATAATTGGCCAGAGATGCCGACTCTAATCTTAAGGGAAGAGTCAGTGTGCAGATCTTTAATTCTTTCCAACAATCTGGGGTCTATTTTAAGGTTTGTAAGTTTTTCCCACATGCGACCTCTTGGAATGGAGTCAAAGGCAGCTTTAAGATCGATAAATGCTACATATAGCTGCTTTGAAGGTCTAATAGAATATTTATTGATTAGATGGTTTAACAAGAGAATATGGTCCAGCGTGGAATGTCCTTCCCTAAAACCAATCTGTTCAGGAGCTAAAATGTTATTTTCTCTTACCCAGTCTTCCAGTCTTAAGAGGAGATGTCTTGCATATAGTTTGCCTACAACATCAAGCAAACTTATAGGTCTATAGTTGGCAGGGTCCTTGCACTCACCTTTCTTTTAGATAGGCACAACAATCGAGGAAGACCATTCTTTAGGAGTTTTGCCCTCCCTGTCTATATAAGTAAATTTAGTGGCCAGAATTGGAGCCCACCAGTCCTGAAAACATTTAAGTATATCCGGGGGGATGAAATTTTCCCCAGGGGCTTTATTGCTCCTAATTGATGAAATCAATGATTTTATTTCCTTGGATGTGACCGGGGGCCACCTTGGCAGACTGCAGGGAGATGATGTTAGAGGTGGAACAGTTGCACCAATATAAGGTGGATCATTGAATAGTTTAAAGTAATACTTTTCCCAACACTTAATGGGTACATAGGAATCAAGGTCATGGTGAGACCTTCCTTCTGCTGATGCCAGCAGGTGCCAGAAGGATGCCATATTTTTCTGGGACAAAGCCAGGGCAAGTTTCTGATAGGATTCTTTTACGAAAGCTTGTTTTTTCCTCTCGAGGAGCCGTTTATAATTGTTACGAAGTTCAAAGAAAGAACTGGGCAAGCTTTTAGAATGTTTTTGTTTATGCGATCTGAGGGCTCTGTTTAATTGATGCTTCATAGTTTCACACTCTTTATCATACCAACTATTGTTAGTTGTTCTGCTTCTGGGCAGGGATCTTACTCTCTTTGTTAGGGCAGGTCTTAAAGTGTCGATTAGTTTGCCATAATTTACCAGAGCAATATTAATATTTGAAGCTGCCTCAATCTCTCCTTACAAGAAATCAATATTAGGCATCTGGGAGCCATTTTGGGTTGATGTCCCCTAACAAAGGAAAAAAATACAGCGATCTGAGAAAAGCAAAGTGTTCTGCTTATATACCACTCCATACCACTTTAAGTAGTCTCTTGGCGGTTTACAATTTTAATTACAATGTGCAGGCTACACATTGCCCCCCCTCCAGCAAGCTGGGTACTCATAAATGCATGTTTTAAGGACCCCAAACCCCCTGGTAGGTATTATCAGGCAGAATAAATAATTATCGCTGGGTTTTTACGGATATTCAGGACGTTTTTTAACATTTAAAAACAGCTCATTTCATTGTACATCGCCATTAACGAAAAACAAAACATAACAAACCTAATTTTCGTGGTTCTGTTCGGTCCGTTCCACTTTCATCACAATGTTCATTATTCGTTTCATTATGTAACAAAACAAATAAGAATAATGGGACATTGCTGCTGAAATTCAGTTGATTGCCTGCCTCCATTCTATCTACAAAGACCCACAACAAGTGATCATTCTCATTTTGTGTTTTTTTCCTGTGCAATGTCCTAGATAATTAAGATCGCTAGAAGCCACAAGATGTATGCACTGAAGATCGCTGATGCTTTTTACAGCAGACCAGAAGTATTATTTTATGTTGAAATGTATCTGTGAAAGTTATGGGTAGGGAGGTCACCTTTGGCATGATTCCTTACAACTGCATTGTTTGAAGAAAGGTAGGGAAGATGCAGGTTTCTGCATACATTTCAACAGCCTTGGTCATCTTAGCAAAAAGTGACAGATGATGGGAACTGCAGTCCAACAATATCTGAAGAATCACATTACAGAAGATGCTTTTGCTATAATCAGAGGCTTTCTCTAAATCTAGCAGCAACCTTTTCAATTTATAATAATTGGAACTGAACACAATGTTTTACAACACTATCGTTCTATTTTGAACAGTGTTGCTATCAGCAGTCAGTAACCACCATATGAGATCCAGTTTAGAATAGTGTATCATAAAAAAATATTCTAGACAATAAAGTGAAAAGATAACTTGGCATTGTGCAACACATGGGTGTGCCAGCCATCAAACTGATCATTTGAAAATGGGTCTGTTGTTACCAAAATAAAACAACTCTATAATTTACCATAGCTGTTCAAAGTTTTAATTTTTCATTGACTGCTGCTTAGCTGTTCTGATTGCCATTCTTTAGAGAATCAAATGAGGCAGAGAGAGGCTGTTATTGCAGTTGGCATGCCAAGCATTTGCAACATACATACAGTATTACCAAAATAGCTGTTCAACATTTTTAAAATATTAGAACAGCAGTATCAAAATTTCCCCTTGGTTCTGAAAAAGAAACCAGTATTCACATTTTTTTCTGTGAAGAGTCTCAGTCATCCAGGTGAGTTTATCTGGAAGTTGAGTCATGACCACTGGACTTCTTTTTCTGAAGGAAAAAGTCTGAAGAAAGCTAGAAACTCTTGTCCTTATATCATGCACAAGGCATGTGAAGAATTTTCTAGTGTTTTACCTGCCACCATTGAGGAAGGGCACCAATTGCCAGGTAGTGGCAGAAGCGGCACAGCGGCCGCTGCAGCCACAGCCACAACCTCTGTGGGAAGAGTATGGTGCCATAGCTGCTGGGCCACCTACCTGGCTGGCTGGAGGGAAGGGTCCAAACCCCTCACCTGTACAGTGGGCTCTGAGTGTCAAGGCATGGAGGCCTGTTGACATTCTCCACCCTGCTTTGTAAAAAGAGAAATTAGGGAAAATTTTTGACTAGCCTTTTTCAGGAACAGGAGAGCTTCTCCAAGAGCCTCTCAGTGATCAGCCTCAACAGCTTTTCACCATGGGCTTTTGCTGTTATTTGCTCTGCTCCTGAAAGTGACAACAATAGCAACTGTTAGTTGTTCTGAGTTTTTTTGGTTTGTTTGGCCATGTTCTTGAAGATTTTCTTCCTGATGTTTCGCCAGACTCTGTGGCTGGCATCTCCAGAGGCCAAGGAACTCAGGAAACTAGGAGTTTTCTCTGTGCTCTAGGTAATAAAGTTGTGAGAAAGAGGAAGCTTGTTCTATGCAGGAGAATAGGTGCTAGTCATTGTATTGTGATACAATTAAGGGATTAAGAAGTTTCAGTGCAATCAGGGGTAGCAGCGAACCTTCTCTGTACTTGATGGGTGTCGTTAGCTGTTCTACTGTGTGAACTGATCACTGTTGCTTGTGGCTGGGTGGGAATAATTGTGCTTTGACCTTTTGAACTCTGTAGTTTTCTGTACTGGAAGCCAGGCTTTGTTGATTTTTAAACATTCTTCTTTTTTGTTGAAACTTTGCCTGTGTTTGTGGATCTCAATGGCTTCCATGTGTAGTCTGACATCGTGATTGGTAGTGTTGTTCAATACCTCTGTGTCCTGGAGGAGAACTTCATGTCCAGTTTGTTTCAGGTTGTGTTCAGCTACTGCTGATTTTTTGGTTGTTTTAGTCTTCAGTGTCTTTCATGTTCTTTGATTCTAGTCTGGATGCTGCACTTTGTGGTCCCACAACTACAAGGTATCTGGCCACAACTACAAGGTATCTGTTATACTCCTGCAGTAACGAGTGGGTTCCTGTTGTCCTTTGCTGTCCATAGCATCTGTTGTATTTTTGTGGTGGGTCTAAATACTGTTTGTAGGTTGTGCTTTTTCAACACTTTATACATGCAGTCTGTGACTCCTTTTATGTATGGCATAACTACTTTGGTTTTTGGAGGTTGTCCTTCAGTTTGGTGTGGGTGTTTTTTTGTTTGTTTGATGGCTCTTCTGATTTTGTTCTTGGAATAGCCATTTGTCTATAGGTGGCTGATTTCAGTGTTAAGGAATTCAGCTTCACAGTTTCCATTTGCATAATTTACAAGTGTTTTGATTATGCCTATTTTTATTGTGGGTGGTGGTTGCATTTTTTATGTAAGTACCAACCTATGTGGGTGGGTTTTCTATAGACCTTGTGTCCAAATGGAGGTCTGGTTTGCCCATGAATATGACATCTAAGAATGGGAGTGTCCCCTCTACATCCATATTGTTGAGGTAGTTTAGAAATTCTTCCAGTTTATCTTCACCATGGCTCCAAATTACAAATGTGTCATCCACATATCCAAACCAGACTGTGGGTGCAAAAGGTGTTGCATCTATAGCTTGCTTTTCCAAAATGCTCCATGTAAAAGTTTGCTATTACTGGGCTGAGGGGGTTCCCCATGGCAACTCTGTCTGTTTATAGAAGTCATTCTCCCTCTGGAAGTAGCTGGTCATTAGGCAATGTTAGAATGGGGCCTTAATGTCTTCTGGGAGATCTGCTGGATGAGTGCTAAAGTGTTATTAAAGCTGATCAGTCTGTTCCTGGGGTTGAGTTTTAGGGTGCTAATCTTTTATATGAAATGTCCTGAGTCCTTGATGTGGGATGAGGTCTGTCCAATGTGGGCCTGTAGGAGGGTGGCTAGGTGTTTTGCTAATTCATATGTTGGGGAGCCAATGGTGCTAACAATGGGCCTGAGAGGGGTTGAGTCTTTGTGGATTTTTGGGAGTCTGTATATTTTGGTGAAAGAGTTTCCATCTTGAAAATTCGTGGAATGACATTGGGTGGAGGTAGGAACATTGCAGGAACTCGTTAATTAGCAGCAGTTGGACTCTGTGAGTTATTCTGTTTCATTTATGCTTGGGCAATTATGTATTTTGGTCAGAGGGGAATAATAAAGCTGCAATCTGTGAGAGAAATGACTCATGCTGTTGATCATGTAGTGCCTCTGACCACACCTGTCTCCGGCTAGCCACAAAGTTAAACCACTGCCCCCAAAAAGTTTGCATTGTGGCCACCTGTTCCTGGTTAGCCACAAATAATCTAAACCTTTAAAATATCCCTGGCTTTCCCTAAGACTTTAAAATGAAAACTGAGTGTAGACTTCAAATGAAACAAATTGTGATTTTATATGGTGTTACATAACAGTTCAACATACATGTGGTTACAGGTTCTTCTATATCTTATGTAGATCTTATAATTTCAGTCAGGTTTTCTCAAAATAATCTAAGTCATGTTAGCAGCATTCACTATCTAACTGTCTGCAACAGTAAACATTTCTAAGCCCTGTCACTATATAACTATTGTAACTTAACAATCTTGCCAGTCATGAAATAAAGGGTCAGGTTTTGTCTTGGATCAGCAACTGGTAAGGGACAGGAAACAGAGGATAGCACTAAAGTGGAGAGAGGTAAAGAGTTGGTTCCCCCAAAATTCAGTACTAGGATTCCTGCTTTTCAACCTCTTTGTAAATAATCTAGATGTAGGAGTAAATAGCAAGGTAGCCAGATTTGCAGACAACACTAAATTATACAGGGTAGTAAAAACTGAGAGAGATTGTGGGGAGCTCCAAAGGGATCTCTTTACATTGCAAATCAGTGGCAAATGAGTTTCAACATTAGCAGGTGCAGAGTGATGCGCATTGGGGCAAAAAAAAAATACATTTATAAACTGATGGGGTCTGAACTTTCTGCAACAAACCAGGAAAGGGACCTTGGTGTCCTGTCAACCCAGTGCAGCAGCAGTGAAAAAGGCATCACACATGTACAAAATCTCCTGGCACCCTCTGACTCTCTGTCAGCTAATCATGCCTTAGTCCAGTGTTGCTGGGAACATTGTTATCCATGCTATGGAATCCGCCCCAGTGTCACCCCTATGATCAGTATTTCTTATGGCAAGTTGCATTACTTTGTGAGGTTTTCAATCGGGATTGGGATGCAGGGATGGGAGGGAAGTACGAGGGTACTACCATGACACACACATTGCAGACTCAATTTTGACTGGGTCTCCATAATTAGGGATAGAATTTGGAACTAAACTGGTTTTCATTTGCCTCAACTTGATACCTCTTAGGTTCTTACAAGTTTAACTGTGATTGAGGTGCACTGTAGTGACTTAAGACTTCACTGCTAGGGTAGACTTTATAGATTATATATCATTTTGAATTACATTATAGTCCTTTAGGTTCACATGTTGTTCTGTTCTTCAAATGGAAAACCAAGGGAGAGCAGAAAAACATTTCAATTGAAGAGCATTGAGCACATTCCTGAATGCTGTTGTCTAAATGACAAGGATGTGATGAACAGTTTCTCGGTGTTTCTAAATTTGAGGGTTGTCATAACAGATGTTCTGGTCTATACAACCTCCCTTTTAAAAATCAGAATGCATGTAGTGTGTCAGTCTCATTGCTACTGTCGTTTGGAACTAATGAGATAAATATCATAAGATAATGATGCTGGCTTTGTTTTTTAGTTCTCTTTCGATATTGATGATGCATGTGAGCAAACACCTGTTTCCCAACCTCCCTTCCCACTTTGCGACTTATTTTTTCTTGACACTTTATATTGCTTTTGTGTCCTCCTTTTCTCTTCTTAAGCTCATTTAAGGAAACTATACAGATTTCCCCACTGACTGCTAGGTAGCCACATTTACATCTTTGCCTTGTGGGTTATTTCGAGGACAGCAGTAAAAGCTGGCATTTCATATGGAGTGAAAAAAGTGGAAATATTAAAAAAAAGATGTCAAGCTCTATTGAGGAGTAGAGACTGTCATAAATCAGAAAAAAAATGTAATTCTATGAATCTTGTGGTTCAGTTTTTTAAATCATGCCCATCTCTAGTAAAGAGTTCAATGTGGAAGATAAAAGGGGACCCCCAATGTCCCAATATATTGAATGAATATCAGGGATGGGGAGAGCATGAGCTCATGTGGAATATGTCTGTCTACAACAGTGGTGAGGCAACTTCAACCCTCCAGAGGTTTTGGATCACAACTCCCACAGTCCTTTATTGTCAGTGATATAGGCTCAGAAATCTCAGAGTTGTGGTCCAAAACATCTGGAGGGGCAAATGTTCCCCACCCCTGGTCTATAGCCACCACTGTGTACTGTCACCATCTTTCCTTGGCAAAGATATTTGATGAACCTGCTTGAACAAAATTGATGGGTTAAAATGTCAATATGTAGGGGAAGGCAGTTATTCTTTTCTGTCTGAAAATTGACCTAGGTGGGATCATCAGGTAAACCTGCAGTTTACATTGTGAGTAAACAGGAGGAGAAGAATGCTCAACTTTTAACAGTAGAGATGGGCACGAAACAAACAATTTTTTGTTTCCATTTCCATTTTTTGTTTTGTTATGCAACGAAATGACAAACGAATTTTGTCTCTAAAATGAAACGAAACGAACAGAAACACCGGACATTTTGTCGTGCGTTTCTTTTCCGTTACTGCAATATGAGTGAATTGCTTAAAATGCTAAAAAATCACAAAAAAATGAAGTAAATGGTAACAAAAAGGTAACAAAACGAACGAAAATGAAAATGAATTTTTTACAAAAATTTGTGAAAAACAGAAATGAAACGAAACGGACCCTCCAAACGACAAACGAGAAATGAAATGCCTTTTTTTTTAATTCGGGCCCAATCTCTATTTAACGGTGTTGCATCTTTTTTTTTTTTAACATTTTGGACCCTACAAATTATGGAATTTCACATGAGGAATTGAGGCGGGGGGATGTTGTTCTAAACTTTAAATACCCAGACTTCATGCACCACTCTGTAATCATCATAGAAACGGGAAAATAGACCAGACCATTCTCCCTAATAATAATAATAATAATAATAATAATAATAATAATAATAATAATAATAATAATAATAATAATAATAATAATAATAATAATAATAATAATAATAATAATAATAATAATGCATCATAAATTAAATTATCATGACCCTGTGCATTCTGCACAGACCAGTTCTGGATACCATGGTCACATTCTGGGACTGTGGAAGCTTGCCCAAGGTCACTCAGGCTCTGTCTTCTGGAACGCACAGTGGGAAATCAAACTCCCAAACTCTGATTCCACAGCCAGATGCCTAATTTTGTGATCTATTCAGTCAGCTCTTCTATTTTTTGGAGCAGGTTTATTTCAACATGGCCAAACTGTCAATATTTAACACTCCCTGTCACTTAAACGTCTGGTTTTGATCACATAATAGATTTTTCCTGTATTTGAATCACAATGAAAATCAGTGACTTTTTCAGAGGTTGTTAAAAACATATCTATTTATCCATCTTCAAAACTAGCTCCATTATACAGCAAGTCTTAAATATATCCCTGTTACAATTTCTAAAATATGTCTAGTATGGCAAGATACAACATTCACATTATGATTTAATGCCATGATCAATATGGTTTTCAAATACACATCAGCCTCATTATTTGCAAGGATTAAAAAGTCATCATAAAAGTGGTTTATGTTCAAATGGTTTATACGGAATTCCCCTCTCCTAATTAAGTCATTTTCATTCCCTCATGACACAATCTTCATAGCTGATTGAACATAGAGTCTGAATAAGCATAATCTTTCCTAATAATTTTTAGTCTGTTCTGTTAAGTGTCAGAGCCAGAGTTAGTGATGATTAAGTTAAGCTAACTCTGATTCATCTTGTAAAGAAGTATTGTAGCTGGTGTTGCATAGGAATTAATTACTGTGAGATGTATAGCATTACACATTGACAGATCAAATGATGCATTTGGTCATTATTTCAGGCTGGGGGTATCATGTTAATTCCCTTAAATGGGGGTCAGAGAGGGTCAATAAAAGTCTAAAGAAATATAGCAAATGCAAATTTGGGCCCTCTAAATTATCGTACTTGTGTCAGTAAGTTCTGCCTAGGGAGCAATGACACTAGATTAACTAGATTGAACAAAATGATGTCATCTTAACATTTTCGGTGTAAATGCTAAATTGTTCTTTTCCAAACATAATTATATTTCTCTACTTGTTGGCTGCTTTTGCTAGCTCTAGTACTACATTGTAAGAAGATCCACTATAGTTTACTCAGTTATATCGGAAAACCAGTCCTTCTCCATTTACCAGTAGATTCTAAGATGTTTTTGAGTACTTACAAACAGAATAGGGTTCTTGTATTCCAAAGAATCCTGGAATATCTCAGAAAATTAATAGTGATCATGCAATCATTGAAACAAGGATAATGGAGTTGCAAGTGGCCTATAAGGCCATTGAGTGCTCAGTGCAGAAATCCAAATCGAAGCAAACCTGGCAGATAATTCTCCTATTTTTCCTTGAATGCTTAGAGCATCGGAGTGCTCACCACCTCCCATGGTAATTGGTTCCATTGTCATACTGTTCTGACAGTTAGGAAGTGTTCTTCTTCAAATATTCAACTGAAATCTGGCTTCCTGTAACTTCAGTTCATTATTATGTGTTCTGCATTCTGAGATTATCATAATGCTTGTTTTTTAGTCCCCTGATGATCATCCTTGTTTCACACCTCTCAATTTGTCCACATTTGTCAGCATCTTTTTAATAGCATTGCATACAGAACTGGATTCAGTACTCAAGATAAGGACTAACCTGTACCTAGTGGAGGGGAATGAATACTTTCAGGATTTGGAGACTATATGTCTGCTAATGCAGCCTATAATACAATTTGCCTTTTATGCAGATACATCACAATGTTGTCTCCTCTTCAGTTTGTGATCTACAATTTCAAGGTCCTTCTCACTTATGATATTGGTATTACTGAGCCCGGAACCCCCCAACTTGCAATCTGTGTGTGTGTTTGTTTTCTCCCCAGGTATGGAGGCACTGATAAATACTCTCTAAATATGATTGTGTAACCAAGTGTATATCCACCTGACAGTGGTTCTATCCAGACCAAATCTAGTTTGCTGGCTACTCAGGATACCATGGGGAACTTTATCAAACCTTTTGCCAAACTCAAAATATATTACTTCTACAGCATTTCCTTCATCTGCAGGGGTGAGGGGTTACAGGATTTAAAAAAAATAGATAACATTAGTGACCACTTTATAATCTACAGAGTGATCATAATAGAGGTGGGCACGAGTTGCTTCGGGTTTGTCTGTTTCGGGCCCACCCTTGGTCCGGTTTGGGTTTGGGTTTGTATGAATTTTTTAAAAATGCGTATGAACCCAAACCGTTCCGAAATGGTTCGGGTCGGGGTTTGTATGAATTTTTTAAAAATGCGTATGAACCCAAACCGTTCCGAACTGGTTCGGGTCCTTACCTCCCTGCAGCCAGGACAGAGGACCCCAGAAGCAGCACCAGGTAGGAGACACTGCCGGCAAATGAACTGAACCAAAACAAAATGGAAATTTCCATTTTGTTTCATTTCATTTTTTTTCCCCCCAGGGGGCAGTTCGTTATTCATTTGTTACATAACAAAATGAATAATGAATAACAAAAGGAACCAAAAGTTCATTTCATGCCCATCTCTACTTCATAATGTGCTCCAAAGTTTCCTCTGAGATTCTCCACCTGAACATTACTATGAACCACTAAAGACACATGCAAAGACACTTGTGAGGGCTGCCGATATGAATAAATTCGGCATATGTTACAGCAAGAGTGGAAATACAGGAGACACACTGCTCTTCTTGTGTGCTGTCTAGTAGTTTCTGACTTACAGTGACCTTTTTTAGGGTATGTGAGATATTGAAGGAGTGGTTTACCATTGCCACCCCTGTGACTAGCCAACTCCAAGTGGAGATTTGAAGAAACACATGAGAACCAGGAGTGGGACAAGCTGGCATCCTCCTGGTTTTAACATCCATACATGCATTTCTACTTGAGGTTACAAATGACTCTTGCTTTAGAGCCTATGCAGTTCTTTGGTTTATATTCTATAACAGAATGTGATGGACAGGCAGAATGAGTCATATTCCTCCAGAGATTTGGTGGTGCAACACACATCAGGTTTAAGGTGCTGCTGCTGTTGCTACTACTACTACTACTACTACTACTACTACTACTACTACTACTACTACTACTACTACTACTACTACTACTACTACCAACAACAACAACTTTCTTCTAGCAAGCTATCAATAACTGAAGGACTTTTACATACATGGCACACAAACCTTACAGTGTTAATGTAAGGTAGCTTTTCCCAATGTATCTCCCTTGATGTGGTTTGAAGTCCCGTCTTTCTTGACCAGCATTGTCAATGGTAGAGATGGGCACGAATCAAAAAAAATGTGTGTGTCGTTTGTCGTTTGTCGTTTGTTGTTTGGGGGGGTCCGTTTCGGTTTGTTTCCATTTTTCGCGAATTTTTGCAAAAAAATTCATTTTCATTTTCATTTGTTTCGTTACCGTTTCGTTACCATTAATTTCAATTTTTTGTGATTTTTTTAGCATTTAAAGCAGTTCAATGTATCGCTGTAACGAAAATGAAATGGACGACAAAATTTCTGGTGTTTCTGTTCATTTCGTTTCATTTTAGAGACAAAATTTGTTTGTCATTTCATTGCATAACAAAATGAAAACACGAAAACGGAAATGAAAAATTGTTCATTTCGTGCCCATCTCTAGTTAACGACATGTGAAGATGAGGTATTTAGTCCAGCATAATTAGGATGGTGCAAGACAGAAAAAGACTGCATTAGAGTATTAAGTCAGCTTTGTTGCACTTAACCCCCCCCCCAGAAAAAATTAGATGAAAGTCACTTCTCTACAATCTGCTCTTCCTTAATGTCATGAACATTGTATTCCACACATAAGAGCAAGACAAGTTCCCTTGGCTAAAGGCTTCTGTCAACTATTTTTTTCCCCCCAGCAAACCCCAATGGATTCAACAAATTCACTATTATTATTGCACATTTTTATTTACAGGCTATAGGAAAGGAAAGGGAAATTACTTTGAGCAAGAAAGAGTCTCCTGAGCCTTTGCTGCTACATAATCACATGGCTTCAGTGAACCGCTTTACAAAATGTAAAATTCTTTGAAATAAAATTGGAAGCCATTGTTGCCCTTCAATAGGGCTTCTAGGTTAGAAACTGCCTAATAGAAGAAAGAGGAGTATCCCAGCAGGTATTGTGTGCTTGCCTCCCTGCTGTTCACTATGTATTTTTCCTCCCACTACTTACAGTCTAACTATACATCACATGCTAATGTATGCTGTTTCTTTAAATAGGTTGATGATTGCTTTTTGCAAAAAAAGAGAAAAACAGACCATGGAACAGAAAAGCACTGGAAAGAAGAGAAGGACTGCTTAAACTTTTACCTGCCCAACACATTTCCACTTTGAATTTTTATCTCCAGCCAACTTTTTCCACTACAGTCTTCCTGTGTATTCTGGAGAAGTGCTAGAAAGAGCCCATTCTAGTGTGTAACCAAACCAAGAAGTTTTGGTACAATATTTACTGCAAGTGGGATGCAAATTCCTGTCAATACGATCCCAAGGTTCAAATGATGTGTCAGCTTGTAGAACTTGGGCAGTTTTCTTAACCGTTCTAATTGAAGGCTATTCAGGACTTTAGAGGTTTCCTCCATTCTGGGCACATGCCAGAGTGGAGAGACTCATGAGTTCAAGGCCCTGATCCAATGTAGAACCTAAGCTTGGAAATGACTAGCTATTAGCAGCTAGGGTTACTTCATTTCTTACTTCAAGATTTATTTTGGTATTTGTGTATTTCTATTTCTATGCCACATTTCTCCCAGAATTGTAGCCCAACACAGTCAGTGATAAAAAAATACAGTGGGTTACAAAATTAATACTAAAGTAAACAAAATGCAATGGTAATGGTTGATTCAGCTGGCCCTGGTGCCAGGCAGGGCTTCTTTGTCTGCCTGCCCAGGTGGTGTGATGAGCTGGCTGGAATTGTCTCATTTCAAAACATCTTCGCTCTAAGCTTGCAAGTGGGTTCAATAAGAACTTTAAGATGCATCAGAAAATCTAGAAATTAAATAGTTACTTTTCAGAAATTGCAACAATCATGATAACAAAGTACTGGGAGCATTCCAAACTATAATGGGCATTATAGTATATAACTAATGTCAAATGTTTTCTTAGGAATCCAGCTAATGATCAATCCACAATGGCCATAGCTCATTCCAAATGCTTCTAGATGAATTCAGCACCCCAAATATGATAACAGAGACAAGTAAGCAGGTTCAAGTGATGGTCATTGGATTTTTTTTTCATATAATGAGTAGACCTTTTCAGGGTTTCTTTGGATTAGTTCTGTAGAATGTAGCTGGAACTCTTAATTATCAGTAAGCAACCCTTAGGAGATGGAACTCAGCCTATTATATTGCAGAAATGCTATTATCCTGGGATATTATCAAACATAGACATCTGGAAGTGAGAACATAGGTAGTTATTTTTAATAAGAAGTGAAGTCCTCCAATTTCAGGTGTAGCTTACACTGGGATTTGCCATAGCTATCACACAGACCTGCTTGCAAATCCACTTACTTTCCATTTAAATCTATCTTTGTGAAAGTGAATGGGGAATAGGCAAATAAACCCATAGGGCCTTTGTTATGCTTTCATAACAAAAAATAGAATAACATAAAGTAGCATTGTTCCCAGTGGCTGTGTCATTTCTGATATGCAGTTTTGATATGTTGCTATTGCTGAATGAATACATGATGAATTAAAAAAGTAATTCATTACACATACTTGGTTGTTTGTAACTTGTTACTTATAAGGTCTGGAACTGTGATTTTTATATATGATAAATGTGCAAACTGAATCTAAAGTAAAAGGCCATTGCCAAAGTGCCTAGAGATTGTTTGTGTACAACCATCTGGCAGAAAAAAAGGCTATAGACCCTAAATTAAGAATTTGCTTTTATAAATTCCTCTTTATAAATGCTAGTATTAAATAGTGACAGGATTTTTTAAATATTCGACAGATATTTGACATCTCCATTAGATTCCTTCATTTCATTTCAATATTTGATATTTTGACTCTTCATGTTTGACTGTACTTTGTAATTGACATGTAATGAATTTGAGTATTTGACGATAGCTGGCAGCTGATGTGCTGTAGTACTTCATTCTTGACAATATTTAATGGTTGGCATGCTTTGGTATTTAGTATTTCACAGCTGACACCTTAGAAATTTTTATATTTGATGACTGCCAAAATGGCTGAGGGATTGCCAACAAGTCCAAAGCACTAATGTCGGAAAAATTAGGATAAACATTCTGATATGAAGCATAAATCTGAATTTAAAGCTGGATATGGCAAGATCAAAGTTGGGCAGGGCATGGTGTCCCAAGGCAATGGGAGAAAAGAATGACATAATGTGAATGATTCCCATGAAGAAGCAGGGACATACATTAAACATTCTTAAAAGAGAGGCCACATGGAAATTTCATTTAAGTCATACTTTTACTTTTAAATATTTATTAATTGGCTTGAAGAGGATGACAAAATTGTTGACACTTCTGTGTCAATGAGACTAATATATTTTACTTGAACAGGATCCAGTTTTAATTGTTGTTGTTTACTATTTATTTAAACATTCATTGCTTGAGCATATTCAAATATAAATTTATTCCTGAGCATATTTTGTGAAAGTTTACAGATTCAGCTTGGGGTTTTTTGTTTGTTTGTTTGTTTTTTGCTCCTCTTATGATACTTATTTCATGTTGTCAACATACCTCAATGAAGGTACAATGATAATACTTCTGTGTCATCAAGTTGATTCTGGCTGATAGCTCTGTGGTTTAGGCATTTGGGTTGATAAGGGTTGGACCTGATAATCCATACAGTCCCTTCCAGCTCTGCAATTAGAAGAAGAAGAAGAAGAAGAAGAAGAAGAAGAAGAAGAAGAAGAAGAAGAAGAAGAAGAAGAAGAAGAAGAAGAGGAGGAGGAGGAGGAGGAGGAGGAGGAAGAAGAAGAAGAAGAAGAAGAGGAAGAGGCACGGCCATTCAAAATTATAAAAACATTGACTAGTAATACCTAACAGATACAAGTTTGTATGTCTGTTGATATTATTTGTGAAATCTGTAACTGTTTATAATACTATTAGCTTTCTTGATATTGCTTCCAAACCCCAATAACAATGGGGACCACTGAGGTGTGCTTCATCCACAAGTGAGATGAACTTTTTTTCATTTCCGTTATTCGTTATTCGTTCCGTTCCATAACAAAACGACTAATGAAAATTGTGATGAAAATGAAATGAAAGAAACAGAACCACAAAAATTGGGTTCGTTACGTTTCATTTTCATTAATGGCGACACACAATGAAATGAGCTGTTTTAAATGTTAAAAAATGCCCTGGACATCCATAAAAACACAGCAATAATTATTTATACTGTCTGATAACACCTACCAGGGGGAGTTGGGGTCCTTAAAATGTGCATTTATGTCTTTTCTCAGATCACTGTAATTTTTTCCTTTAAGGGGACTTAGGGGACATCGACCCAAAATGGCTCCCAGATGCCTAATATTGATTTCTTGGGTATTAAAACGCCCTGGACATCCGTAAAAATGCAGCGATAATGCGACAATTATTTGAAATTATTACCTACCAGGGGGTTGGGGTCCTTAAAACATTTCTTTTTGTCTTCTCCCATCATGATGTATTTTTCTTTTCCCTTTAAGGGTGACAAAATGGATGTCTCCAGCCACAAAATGGAGGCAAGCCATGTGATGGGATCATGTTCAACCAATAGCATGCCCAGGTTGCAGACTGGGCGGGCAGGTCTGGCAGCCACAGAGGGCATAAAAAGCTCTGGCAGCCCCCATCCTCCTTGCAGTCTCTGGTGGGAGTTAGGGTGGGATTGGTGTCTCTGCGACTCTAGCTTCAGTCCTGCAGCCTCCCTGTGTGCGTGCGTGCTGTGTACCTCTCGGTGAGTACCCTCCCCTGCCCCACAGTGCAGTCACTCTGCGGCTGCCTTGCACCCTGCATAACGCCTGCCACTGCCTTTGCAAGCCTCCCTGCGTACCTAGTCTATACTGTGTCTCTGCCAGCATCAATTTTTTTAAGTGTTTTCCCTCTGGTCTGGGGCATTGGGGGATGCCCGCGCACTGAAATGCTTTAAAAATTGCACAAAAAGCGGGTAGAAACGAAAAATGACAAAATGAAAAACAAAAACAAAATTTTTCCAAAAATTCACAAAAAAAATGGAAACGAACCGAAACGGACCTCTCAATGAAAAATGAAAAAATGAAAACCATCTTTTTTTATTCGTGCTCCTCTCTATTATAGAATATTCAGTTCAAATCCCTTCCAAGCCATTAAATACATTTGGACACTCACTGTCTCTTACTCTAACACATTTCACAGAGTTGGGATTACCAGATTTGGCACTGAGTAAAACTTGGAGTTTTTTACTTCAAACTTCATGAGACTGTTGTGAGAAAAGCCAAAAGAGTTTTGCTAATTATGATTACATTTTTCAGGAAAGCTATAGACTTCCCCGCTCTCCTCTATAAACTTGCTTTCATTTCTTTCATTTCCCTGTTAGAAACTCATGTGAAAATCTTTAGCAGAGAAATAAGAATTTTTATCTTCTAACAGCGAATGGACAAGGTTTTAAGATAAGGGTTTTTCAAATAAGACTTTAATAAAATGGTCTCTCACAATTGCATTAAAGGGGCAGAAACACAGATTATTTTAAAAAGTATCCAACCATTTCATGTGTGGTGTGAAATTAGAAAATGTATTTTAAAGGAAATACAAGAAATAATAGGGGAAAGGGTTCATATGTCCCCTGAGGTGGTTTGTTGAATATGGCTGTAAATAAGCAATTGGAAAAGTAAATAGAAGTAATACTAATAATGGTGAGGAGGCAAGGATAATTTTTACTAAACACTGGAAATTCAATAACCGTATGAAATTTAAGGAATGATATAGGAAATTGTATCATATGGCTCTTAACAATAAACTAACTTGTGAAATTAAAAAGAGAAAAGGATTGAAAAGAGCAATGATTTTAATGTTATATGTATCTGTTTTAGCATATTTATAGTGAAAGGAAATGAGTACACACTGAGAGAAGATTCAATGCATTTCTGGAGGGAAATTGAAAGCTCCATATCAAGTATTTTAAGCATGGAATAAGTCTTAAGTTTTGTGTTCATGTTATTTTAAATATTTTAAAAGAATAAAATGAAAGGTATACAGCCTAGTGCTGTCACACTGCTAAATAAACTCGCGCAGAGTAAGGTTGCCCAAACAATTTTTTTATCTCCCTTGACAGAACATAGAGAAAAACTCTGCAGTAACAGATTGGTTAGATGGGGGAAATGGCATAATATTCCTGGGAAAATTTTAAAAAATGGAGTGAGAACATACTGATCAAACTCTCATCTGGGTGCTATCCAAATCTATTTGATGAATCTGCTTCCTTACATAAAATCTTGATTTTCTTTCACCCATGTTCCTTATTGATTCTTGTGATAAATCCAGGACTAGCTTGCTATCTTTTTCTGCCAGGAGAATCTAAATGAATCTTCCCATAGTAGAACAGAAAAGGAACTCTTAGAAAAGATTATTGTCAGTCTTAAATCAAAAGCCTGTTTCAATGCTCTTGCCTGTACAATAATATTCACCTTGCACTAGAACTGAGCACGAATCGAAAAAATGATGTTTTGGTTTTTCATTTTTCATTGTGGGTACATTTTTCTTCATTTTTATTTTTTGTGTATTTTTTGAAAAAAGTTCGTTTCATTTTTTGTTTTTTGTTTTTACCCGCTTTTTGTGCAATTTAAAGCATTTCTGCACGCAGACGTCCCCCAATGCCCCAGACCAGAGGGAAAACACTAAAAAATGATGCTGGCAGAGATACAGTATAGACTAGGTACGCAGGGAGGCTGCAAAGGCAGTGGCGGGCGTTGCCCAGGGTGTAAGGCAGCCACAGAGTGCCTGCACTGCGGGGCAGGGGAGGGTACTCACCGAGAGGTACGCACACGCACAGGGAGGCTGCAAGAGAAATCTCTTCTTTCTCTCCCCTAAGAGCCAGGCTGCAGCCAGCAGGAACACAGAGAGACACACCTGACTGACTGGCCTAAAGTAATGAGTCGCAGAGACAGCAAACCCACCCTAACTCCCACTGCAGACTGCAAGGAGGACAGGGGCTGCCAGAGCTTTTTATGCCCTGTGTGGCTGCCACACCTACCTACCCAGTCTGCAACCTGGGCATGCTATTGGCTGAAATTGTCCAAGAATTCACATGATCCTATCACATGGCTTGCATCCATCTTGTGTTATCCTTAAAGAGAAAAGAAAAAATACATTGTGATGGGAGAAAGACAAAAACAAATGTTTTAAGGACCGCAACCCCCTGGTAGGTAATAATTTCAAATAATTATCACTGTATTTTTACGGATGTCCAGGACATTTTAATACCCAAGAAATCAATATTAGGTATCTGGAAGCCATTTTGGGTCGATGTCCCCTGACTCCCCTTAAAGGAAAAAAATACAGTGATCTGAGAAAAGACTTAAATGCACATTTTAAGGACCCCAACCCCCTGATAGGTATTATCAGGCAGAATGAATAATTATCACTGGTTATTTTTACGGATATTCAGGACATTTTTTAACATTTAAAAACAGCTCATTTCATTGCGCGTCACCATTAATGAAAAATGAAATGTAATGAACCTAATTTTCGTGGTTCTGTTCGGTTCGTTCCAATTTCATCACAATTTTGTTATTCATTTTGTTATGTAACAAAACAAATAACAAATAACAGAATGATTTTTTTTTATTTCATGCCCATCTCTATCTTGCACTGTGGGATATACGTTAGTTTTCTTAAAAAGGAGGAGAGGGGGTGGTCTAATTTATCTTATATCACAATTATCCATGTTGCATTAAGATGCTGCAATTTTGGCTAAACTGCAATTTTGTTGTTGTTCAGTCGTTAAGTCATGTCAAACTCTTCATCACCCCATGGACCAGAGCACGCCAGGCCATCATGTCTTCTACTGCCTCGCATAAACTGGTCAAATCCATGTTGGTTGCAAAAAGAACAATGGTGGACCATCTTTCCTAAATGATAGCTAACTCCTAATGATTTTGAAAATGCAATACATGCACTCAAAAACTCTGCTGATGGCCTATGTTTGATCCCAGCAGATTCAGGTAGCTGGCTCAAGGTTGCCTCAGCCTTCCATCCATTCAAGGTTGGTAAAAAAAGTATCCATCTTGCTGGGGAGGGGGTGGATGTTAAGCCTGCATAATTTAAATTGTAAACTGCCCGGAGAGTGTTTTAAACACTGTGGGCTGATATATAAGCAGCACGTTTTGCTTTGCCATGCAATACCATCTTAAATTACTGGAATGCCACATAAAACTACTGGAATTACTTTGGCATTAAATGCTAATATTGCTCCTAGAGCATAATGACCTCATTTCATATTATAGAATTTAAGTATTGCTTGAGTCAGCTCTTTTGCTTTGCACAAATTGCTATCTTGCTGATGTCTCCAAGATAAAATTGAAGAAAAGATCTCTCCTAGATAGGAAAATGGTTTACCCCTTCCAGTTCCCTAGTGTCTAGTGACCAACTGAATTTATGTAATTGATTGTTCTTAGAGAATGCTAAAAATTTTGATTTCTGATTATTTACCTCTTGGTCATTTAATTTACAATATTTGGAAAATGTCGTTAAGGATTATTTGAGACCAATTCTGGGCTAGGACAAAAGTGCTACATCATCTATGATGCCAGGCTTTATATAGCAAACGATATCCTGAATGTTGAAAACACCAATAGTAGCAGCCAATATGGTCTTGCAGTCTACAGTAGATAGATAGATAGATAGATAGAGAGAGAGAGAGAGAGAGAGAGAGAGAGAGAGAGAGAGAGAGAGAGAGAGAGAGAGAGAGAGAGAGAGAGAGAGAGAGAGAGAGAGAGAAAGGGGGGAGAGATAGAGAGAGAGAGTGCTGACAAAGTGATACTAGATGATGACATCTTCTTTATTTTTTTAATCAGTTAAACACTTTTCACCAAAACACAAAGAAATCGTCAGGCCTGTTTTTCAACAACCATGAATGGTGGTGGTGGTGGTGGTATCTTTGGTTTGTGTGAACGTCCTGTTGAGAAGCTGCCAAGCAGTTTTGCAACCAATCCTTTAAAAGCAACTAAAGAAAGTATTATTATGTGTAAGTGATGTGGTGCCAAAATAAGAGTCTACCATTAAGAGTCTTAAAATAAATTCTACTTCCCCAGTCCCTCTGCTACAGAGGAAGTGTTCAATTTTCCAATATCCTCAAGTGGTCCATTCATTAAATGACTTCAGACTATCAGGACCAAATAGGGTCATTTGATATGCCATTTAAATACAAGGATTCTACCAAAAGGCATAACACACTTCCACCAATCCCAAGCAACCCTATTTAGTCTCCATCAAAGGATCTAATCAACACTGTAATCTACACACTTTGGGTGACTGTCACACCTCTCTCTTGCGGCAACCTTTCTTTTAGTCCTTAATTTTATACATTTATTTATTTATTTTATATCATATGTGATCCATCTTTTTCCTGGTGACGGGATCCAAGGTGGCTCCCAGTGTTAAAGCAAGTAATAGTAAAAGTGCAGTAAATTAAAGATTAAAAAGCAATTAAAAGTGCAATAATTAAAATGCATTAATTATAAGCATTTAGCATTTTTAAAATGGGAGAAAAAAACGCCAGCATCCAGTGACTTAGTAATGGTTGCTAGAAGCCTGCTTGAATAGGTGTGTCTTCCACTGTCAATGGAAAGAGAAAATGGAGGGGTGCAATCTTTCTGAGGGGGAGCAATTCACAATCCAGCAGCCACAGGGAAGGCTCTTTCTCAAACCCCAACAAATATGAATGGGATGATAAGAGGACCAAGAGATTTAGAGACTCATCTGGGGTTCCCAGCCAAGCCCTTTCTTCGTTTCCCATTTACAAAGAAAATAGCTGCCAGTCCTCCTTTGAATCCCACGTTCACTTGCAAGTTATATTACTCATTCACTTTTGCAAATAGTGGAGAATAGGATAGGGTGGCAAGTCAAACAGAGAATCCTCAGCTCTTCTAAGGACTGTTTCCCCTTCCTTCCATATTTCTGTCCAGCCAGAAGCTTTATTAAGCTCCAAGATGATGGAGTAGGCAAACAGATTGACAACCCGCAGGACCTTAGTGTCAGTTTATCCATCAATAGAGAAAAAATGACGTGTCGAGTTTTCCATTGTTGGGACGGGTCCATTTCGGCTCATTTCCGTTTGTCACGATAATTTTCAAAAATTTGTCGTTTCCGTTTGTCGTTTGTCGTTTGGGTTGGGGTTAGGGTTAGGGTTGGGGTAAGTGGGCTCTGGAAGGCACCTCTCTGGGCGCCTCTGACATCTGACCCACTAAGAAGGGAAGGGAAGGGAAGCGTAATGCGAAGCCGCCGCGTACCATACATTATGTTAGGGTGGGGGGTAAGTGGCAGAGACATCTCTCTCACTGGGTGCCTCTGACTCACTAAGAAGGGGAGCGTACTAGCGTACTGACGTACAGGTTAGGGAATGGGATAGGGGTAGGGGATAGTGGGCTGTGGGAAGCACCTCTCTGGGTGCCTGTGACCCACTAAGAAGGAAAGTGTACTTGCATACAGATCTGGGTTAGGTTTGGGGTTAGGGTAAGGGCTAGGCTTAGGGTTACGGTTAAGGTTAGGGTGGGTTAGTGGGCTGCACCTCTGGGTGCCTCTGACCCACTAAGAAGGACAGTGTACTGGCGTATGGGTTAGGGTTAGGGTTAGGGTTAGGGTTAGGGTTAGGGTTAGGGTTAGAGTTCGTGGGCTTTTTATGCCCTCCTGCACATCCAGAAGTCTCAGTCAAAACCTGGCCATGCAATTGGTGGAATGGGTCCAAAAATTTGGATGTTCCCATCCCATGGGCAGCCCATCATTGCACAGGTGTAAAAATTAAAAATAAAAATGAAATGAAATAAAATCAATGGAGACGTTTTATTGCAAGAAAAACCCAATGCTGCTACTATAAAAAAATCAGGTATTTAAAATACCTAATTTTCAAATGTTTCTGTGGTGCTTTGGTGGGTTTTTGGACCACGATTTAAAAATAAATATTGCGGTCGCCATTTTGGTTCCCCCCCCCCACCGCATGGCAAATGGAGACGACGAGGATGCCCCCCCCCAGCCTGGTACCAGCAGCCCAGGACAGGAGAGGGGGGGAGGCCAGGGACACCCCCCCAGAAACCACCCCTCTCTGGTAGGTGCCCTCACTGAGCCAGGCATATTTTCGCCTGCTTTTTTGGCCAGGAATCGGTTTTTTTTTTAAAAAAAAAAAATCTGTGCTGCTTGGCATCGTGCGATCGCCGCGATGCCATGAACGACAACAAAAATCAGACCCAATTTTTCTTTTTCGGGTTGGGTTCGAGCTGGAGTGGAGTAATTCTCATTACCGTTACCCGTTACGTAACGATAACGAGAACCGGAAATGGAGACGAGAATTTCGCCGCTCCATTCCCATGTCTACCCATCAACACCAACTCCTACTGGAGACCAAGAGTAAATTACTTCCTCTTACATTTTCTATCCCATTCTCATTCAATAACTGTATTTTTCATTCAATCAATAAGGCTTTATTGTTAAATCATAGATCATCACAATAACGTAAAACAGTAAAACAAACACAGTGCAGACACAGCATATTTGTACAAAGATATAAAATATAAAATGATATGGCTTCCCTCCTTAATGCTTCAGATGCTTGGCCTGTATTTTCTTTGCTGCAAAAGCAATTTTTTCTACTTGATGGGTAGTAGCTGCATCCATACCCACAAGTAGCATACAGAGTTGAGCCAAAAAAAGGGGGGGTATATCACCCAGAGGTCTAAGGATTCCAGCAAGAAGTTCACTTCTGGGATGCTCATATAAGGGGTTGTTGCACTTTGTCAGTGTTGGGGAACCTATGGCATGGGTGTCAAAGGTGGCACTCATAGCCCTCTTTGTGGGCACCCAACATCACCCTTTCACAGACACCTGTATTCAGGTTAATTTGCTGTATTGGCACTTTGTGAAAAAAAATAGTGGGTTTTGAATTACAATTTGGGCACTTGGTCTCTAAAAAGTTCGCCATCACTGCACTATGTGGTTGTGAAGGTAACTTTGAAGTCGCCATCTAGAAGCTTCTCCTTGGCTATATAATTTTGCGCTGCATATGCCTCTGTTTGAGGTATGGTGATGGTACTCAGCTCAGTCATGTCTCTCAGTTTGGGATTTATGTTGATTTCACATGTAACTTTTTGTGTTTTGTTTTGGAATTACCCTGGCACCTCTGTTTTGTCTTTCCCAGAAGGAGAGGACTTAGTAGATTGTAATGGGCATGAAGTGCTAGCTGGAAGCAGTAATGTCTGATGAACTTGTGATTCTATCAATAATTTTTCATATGTTATCTCAGCCTCTGGTACAATTTGTTTAAAAGTACCCTGTGATACTATGGGACAAGAGCCTGTAGGATTTAAGTTAGGTTCTTTTCCTTGCTGGCCTGGCAGAGGGGATACCTTGATCATGAAGAGATTTTCCCAGGGTGAGGCTCATCCATTGCACTCCAAATGTGCTGACTCCTGCGATTTCCCCAAAAGCAGGAAACTTGACTGTATAATTTGTGTTTTTCAATTACATCTCCATTGCTTGAACCAGATGTTAGTGAAATTAATAATCTGATAAACTGCCCTTGTTGCCTGACATATTTGGAGACATTAATGGAGCTGTGCTAAATATTTCCATTCAGTACATAGCTTATGTCACATAACTCCATGGTCTACATACTGAGACCTAAACATCTATATAATATAATGTACATACAACAGATGCCTCTAGGTAATCCATAAATTTTGCAATCAGGGTTCTAGGACATGGGAGAATTCTTGCATGTTCAGATATATGTGAAAGGCCACCCCCTTTTTGATTTTTACATGAATGTGTAGATGTCAAGGAAAGTAGATATTAATATGTGTGATGCTGGGCACGAAGCTATTCACCATGCCCCAGTCCCTGTTTGCAATGTTTTGACAGACGGATAACAACAGTGGCTGAACAGACTTACATTAAACCAAATGCAAAAAAAAATGGGCCACACATTTCAGATCACAGACAGACTGAACATTTCCATAGGTTATTAAGTTCCGCATCCTCAGCCCTCTGGGTTATCTCCTGTCATGACTGAAAAATGTCTGAAAAATGTAATGCTGATCAATACTTATAAATACTGTTTTGCCCTCACATTTACAAACCTGCACATTTGACTACTTTTTTCTTCTTCTTTTGCTCATGAATTTCAAAAGAACTTTGCCTGAAAAGCAGTGTAGTTACATTTGATAGTACAGTTCTTGTCACAAAGTGATACTTGCTCCTTCTGAAGTATGAAGTTGACTGATGTGACCTCAGATGTTTTTCTATTCCCTTTCTCTCCACTCTTCCACATCCCTGCCTTTGAGATAAATTCCTTAAAAGTGGTTCATCTTAACTTTGTTGTGGTGGTGGTTGTTCACATTTAGGTCCCCCCCAATAAAACCATTGGTTTATGCATGAGTACTGAAATGCTTTGGGGTAACCAATATGAATATGTGGAGTGGCTTTCTGCCAGACGGGTGGTATATAAATTGAATAAACAACTAAATAAAGTGAATAAATATGAAAATGAGCTCCTTACTAAAAATGAAAAAATGTAAGCGGGGATGGCATGTCAGAGAGATCTAAACTGGTTTAGCAATAGCTAAATAGAATGTGCTGCCAACAATGAGTTTGAAAGGAATTTATGTTAATAAGTAAGTGGTGACTGAAGAGGGTTACCATAACTATTTGCCTGAGGCAACAGATTACTTATCAATGTATGTTGAATGGGCTTAACATAATTTCATTTGGAACAAATTAATTCCTTTATACAAGGTACCACTGTATATCGAAATGCATGCACTTTAAACGCATGTTACGTACCTTGGATTGATGACATTTGAATGAAAGAATGTGTGACAAGAGTGGATGTCATAGGAGCTGAGAAGTGTGAAAGAATGTTTTTGAATGGAACTGTGTGAGGATTGGTCATCTCCTGGCTGGAAAGATTCTGTTCTGTGTATAATGGTACATGTGAGATAGGGCTATTTGTTAGCTAGAATTAGTGCTGTTCTGTTTCTGTGTAGTCTGTTTTTGTGTGGAAAAAGCCTTGGTCTTACCACTTCTTCTTCATGTGCCATGTCCTCGTAGAATGTTGGCAATCAGTATCCTGAACTGGTTTCTATCTAAGGCTATAAACCAGTGCTTCTCAACCTGTGGGTCCCCAGATATTCCTGGACTGCAACTTCCAGAAATCCTGGTGAGCTCAGCTAGTGATGAGGACTTCTGGGAGTTGCAGTCCAGGAACACCTGGGGACCCAGAAGTTGAGAACCACTGCTATAAACAGAGCAGTTGTGCTCACTGCAGACCATTGGCTTAAGTGGTTTATCCAGAATGTTCTTATTTTTCTTTGAAGGATAACTTGCAGCAGATGGTATTTCTTATTGTGCATTGTTTGTCTGAAATACGGCAATTTTATTATCTTTACCGGACTGAGGATTTCTAACTTTTTAGTCATGTACTGTAATACAGCCACATTAGTAACTCTGGCTCTCCAAGGTATCTTCAGAATCCATCTGTACATCCATATTTTGAATGTTTCCAGCTTCGCACATAATATGTCTGTAAGGGTCCATATTTCAACACCATAGAGAAGTATGCTCAATACATAGGACTGAAGTATTCAAGTACGAAGTCTGATAGATAAGTCCCGGTTTGTCAAGACTTTCCTCATTTTCTGGAAGGAACTTCTACCTTGTTCAATTCTACAATGATTTTCACATGAAGGATCCCAGTTATCTTTGACAAAGCACCCTAAGTATTTATAAGATGATACTCTCAGTTACATCTTACCACTAGTTGCATCAAAACAAGTATCTGTTTATATGTACTCTATATGAGGAACAGTGAAAGTAGTTCCTTATATACAGAATTTTATGCTGAAGAAATTGGCAGTTGAAATATTGTTATTATATGATTGTGGTTTTTCTCAGCAGTTTGGCCATGTTCTGTAGGTTTTTCTTCATAGCATTTCACTAGTCTCTGTGGTCAACATCTTCAGAGGGCAGGAGTACAGGGAGCTAGAAATTTTCTCTGTGCTCTATTGTAGAGTGTGAGATTGTTGGGTATTTATAGCTATGGACAAATCCTGTACCAGCATTCATTACGTTAGACTACACAGAGAAGCCACTGAAATACACAACCACCAGCACTAGAGATGGGCACGAAACGAACAATTTTTCGTTTCCGTTTTTGTTTTTTCATTTCATTACGTAACAAATGACAAACGAATTTTGTCTCTAAAATGAAACAAAACGAACAGAAACACCGGAAATTTTGTCGTGCGTTTCGTTTCCGTTACTGCAATATGAGTGAATTGTTTAAAATCCTAAAAAAATCACAAAAAATGAAATAAATGGTAACAAAATGGTAACAAACGAATGAAAATGAAAATGAATTTTTTGCAAAAATTCGCAAAAAAATGGAAACAAACTGAAACGGACCCTCCAAACGACAAACGACAAATGAAATGCCATTTTTTTTATTCGTGCCCATCTCTAACCAGCACAGTTCAACAAAAAAGAGAAAGTCTAAAGAACAACAAAGTCTGGCTCCCCGTACTGAAAAATACACCCTGAAAAAGGTCAATAATGTCCACCCACCCACTAGCACTGGTGATCACTTCACATAATAGAACACCCAACAACCACACGTTCTTTTGTTATTTCATAGATAGCCACCCTAATGTATTATAACTCTTGTAGTCAGTACATGTGGATCATATAATGTTACCAAAGTATGCAAGCCTATTTTCTTAAAAAAGAGCAGTGTGAAGTCACTCTTTAGATATGGCACTGTTATAATAGCAGTTTGAGAGGAGAACACTAGCTATTTCCCTATAATGATGACAGGGATTTCCAACAGAAGGAATCCCTATTCAAAGATTTAAATTTCAACCTTACACTTAGAGGTGGTTAATGTTTGAGTGGCAGCACATTCAAGTGCAGAAGGTATACAGAGAGACCACTTTACAGTAATTGACCTGATGATTTTTGAGTTGTTGATTTTCTTTGTTATTTCTCTTCTTAATTGATAAGTTTTTTTTAAAAAAACCCTAAGAATTAAGCACAGGGAATGGTCAGTTATTTGGTAATAATTTTACTACCATACAAAGAGCAGATTCACTGTACTTGGCTTGATTATTCTTTTTGTGTATATCACAACACTCTTCATGCCTATGACTACATTCATTTATATGCAATGTTTGAAGGTAGCTCCCCAGAGCAGATGTCACATCTTCTGATGAGGTAGAGTGTATATCAAGACTTACCATTTACTCAGGGAATTGGGAGATAATGGGAAGTTCTTCAACTTTAAATCTAAATTTACATTTAAATCTATCAGCGGCTCTGATCAGCCCTGCACTGGGAGGTCCACCTTTATCAACCTGCCCAAAGGCGACACACTGGCCACTAGCCAGGCTGGCCAATGAGGCTTTGCTAGCACACCTGGGACCATTGGGCAGCCGCTGACCACTGGGTCACCTGACCTTTCTGTACTGGGTAACCTGACCTTTCTGTAAAGCCCTGCAGATTGCCCCCTTCATTTCATGTGCTAATGGTCTAGTCCTCTCATTGTTCTGCACTGAGCTGCTTATTTCCTCTGTGAGTTAATTGCTCCCTTTTTCGTGGTTGGGCTCATTCATCACTTCATTTTGCACAACATTTAATACTGTTCATAATTTGCTTTGCTTAATAAAATTGAGAAAATCCATTTCAGCTATTTGAATTCATTATTAACCTTAAAATTGATTTGAGTTCCGATTAATTTACAGTTGATTTGCTTTCTTAAGTTTTGATATCTAAATTTATTTTGAATTCATTTGGGTTTCTGATTTTGACAACCCCCTGGATTGGGCTGCTTGATTGATCACCAATTGATTTTCTAACCATTTCCCCCAATTTATTCCTTATTACTTTGGTAAGGTCTTCCATATGTGTCAATTCCGCTGGTAGTTCTACCCATTGGATTTCACATTAAAACTTAACATTAAAACCTGCCTTTGCATCCCCAGACTCAAAATAAAGAGACAACACAAATTATTGGAGTTTAACATGGGCCACAAACTTTATTTAATTCTTTAAATAAATCTAGGGGGGCTGCCATAGTGCAAGTAAGGCTACTGATATCAAGACCCAAAATCATACAGGTGAGTACAGGTGAAAATTTGCTATTTTTTCTTTTCTGCACATTTTCCAACAACGGGAGACTATATCCCCCAAGGCAGCCATAGCCTACTTTAACAAACCTGTAATCTTATTAATTTTAACTAAGTTTTATTGTCATTGTACAACCTGTGTACAGCAAAATTGACTGAGCCTCCCTCCCCGCCCCAAAAAACCACCTCATTAAAAAGCCACTCAATCTCATTTCACTCTTTGTGCTTGCTGCACAACTCGCCTACCCCACAAGTCTATCATGAGTTACCATGTCTCATTCAACAGTCTAACAGCACATAGATAAGAAGTATAGCAAGCCGTGCCTGTTGGTATGGCTTGCTATAATTCTGTGTCTCCTAACCAAGGGTAGGAGAGTAAAGAAGTGCTGACCAGGGTGTGAATCATCCCTGATGATTTTCCTTGTTCTCCTAAGACAGCGGTCTCTGGCAGTGTCATCCAGTGGACTCAGGGGACAGTCCATGATGTTTTGTGCTGTGTTCAATACCCTCTGTAAAGTCTTTCTGTCCGCAGCTGTCAAATCGGCATACCAGACTGTAATGCAGTATGTGAGGACACTTTCTATTGTAGACTGGTTGAAGGAAGTCATTAATTGCTGTTCCACGTTGTTCTTCCATAAGAGCCTGAGAAAATGGAGTCTCTGTTGAGCCTTCCTGGTCACCTGGATTGTATTAATTTTCCAGGTGAGAGCTCCCAGGATTTTAAAAGAGGAAAGTCTCTCTACACAGGCTCCCATGGTGTACAATGGGGCAAGTTCCTCTCTGTAATATCAGTATCAGAACCAGGAAGTAAAAAATCAGTATCACAACCAGTAGCATTTCTTGGTGTAGTGCTGCTAACCACAACACAGTGGTAGAAACATGTTGCTAAGCATTGTAAGCTACAACTTGAGTAGGCCCACAGAATCAATCGAACATACAGAGGAGGTGGGTTACCAAATTCACACTGATTCAATGGGCTTCCTCTCTCTGTGATTTACATCTCTAATTTAGAATGAGCAAAAAGGGCCCGTGCAACTCAAGACATTTCTATTTAAATACTTTTGAAAGTAACTAGAAATTAGAGATGGGCATGAAATGAACTTGAAGAAAAAAAACAAAACAAAAATAAAGCCCCACGCTACAGCTGTAGTGTGGGCAGGAACCCGGAAGTAAAAAATTAAAATTAAAATTAAAATTAAAATTAAAATAAAATAAAATAAAAAAATAAAATAAAGGAGCACTGACCCAGTCCCAGGGGTGGCTGGGTCAGCAGCCTAAAGTAAAGAAAAAATTAATAAAAATATAACCAGCGCTGACCGGACCCCAGGGGCCGTGTGGTCAGTGCTTGAAGAAAAAACAAAAAAAAGCTCCATGCTACATCTGTAGCGTGGGCCAGGAACCAGAAAGTAAAAAAATAAAAATAATGTAAATTAAAAGGATTGCCCTGCCACTGCTGCCGCCACCCGGTAATATGATGAGGATGAGGATGAGGATGCTGGCTGTCCAGTTTGTGCAGTTGCAATGTCTGTTTTTCTTTTTTGAATGCTTTTTCCCACCCACGCACTGTCAAATTGATTAAATCGTGCAAAGCGGGGGGAAACGAATAACAAATCAACGAGCCAACGAAACAATTTTTTTCTAAAATTTTTTTGTTAAAAACGAACTGAACCGAACCAAACTCTAAAACGAACCGAACCAAAAGAAATTGCCATTTTTTTCTGTTCGTGCCCATCTCCACTAGAAACTATTACATATTGCACCAATCGGTAACTCTGTGAAGGTTTTTAGCTTACTTCTGGAATGTAACATACTTATACTTTGGTTTCTGAGAAAGTAAAGAAGTGATAACGTAGGGCCTCTTGAAAATTCAGGTGAGGTGAGTGGTCTAGATCTGAAAGAAAATTCAGGTCTCTTTCATTCATTATTCTTTTAAGCAGCAGCCCCTATTGGGAAGCATCTAGTGCTGAGGGTGGGACAATGCCAAACCAGAAATCAGAGGCCCCATTTCCCTTGCCTCCAACACAGATTTATCTATCATCACCATCAGTTGTGACCCTTACTTGGCCCCATTAATCCCTTTTAACCAAAGAGAGGGAGTTGTTTAATTAAAGCAATAGTCTGGAATATTTGAAACACTGCAAATTTTAATCAACTCTGAGTCATTTGGCAGTCACTTGGAGTTTGAATAGAAGCAAGCATTTAATCTGGTGTTTCTGAAGCGACACTCTTACCAAATGCTCTGTCTTCAACTCAAGGCTGGAATTCAAGGGACAGGTGTGAATGCATGTATGTGTGTAAACCCTGGAGGTGTGGGCCTGGAGGAGGGAAGTGCAACAGAAAACAGCTGGCAGTAGAAAAGCCATTTGTGCACAGGGGTGGCTTGAGAGCACTGAAATGCTTCGGACAGCCTGGTGATGATGGACGGCTGACATGAGCTGAAAACACACAAACAAAACATGCTTGCACACAGCTGGAACAGAGAAGACATGGTCTGAAACTGGCAGGTTGGAGATGGGGAAAAGAGAGACAGAGGTGGTGGTGGTAGTGTTTGACTTGCTATGCCTTTCAACTGCTGGTTTTGGAGACTGTGCACCAGCTTAGTGAAGAGATGCTTCCTTGGGTTCATGCTGCTTATATACTCCCCATAGCGTTTAAAGCACTCTCTGTGTGGTTTACAATTTAATTATAAAAGAGCTGGGTACCCATTTGACTGACCGCAGAAGAATAGAAGGATGAGTCAACCATGAGCCAGCTAACTGTGATTGAACCTTGGCTAATGAGCACAGTTTTGGCTGCAGTACACTGGAAGAATATACAGGCAAGCAAAGCATATCCGATCTTGCCTGATTTCAGAAGCTAAGCAGGGTCGGCCCTGGTTAGTACTTGGATGAGAGACCGCCAGGGAATACCAGGTGCTGTAGGTGCCTGGAGTAGGAGCTGGCAAAACCACTCCAGTATTCCTGCCAAGAAATCTCCATGGACATGGAGTCATGAAGAGTCAGTCATGATGACTGTAACGACACAACACACAACACAAGTAAGTATCAGGGGGCTCCTGCAGGTTGATGGGCAGCCATTCTTTCTCCCCTACCTTGCCCTTTTAGCTGAACAACAGTATGGTTGGTGAGGGTCAGCCAGCAGGCGGAGTTGGCAATTAATAGGCTATTTAAAAATAATGCATTTAAAAATTATTTAAAATTGTAAAATTATTATTTAAAATTATTTAAAAATTAATACCACAAAGGCATTATTTTATTAATTATTTTATTAATTATTTAAAAACATTATTTTAAATTTTTAAAATTATTAAAGGGTATACACCCGGAGAAGATTCAATATATTTCTGGAGGGAAATGAGCTGGTCAATATCATGAGAGTTGTAATTTTGTTAAAGTACCGAGGGGGGTGGGTTGCACGGGGTTTATGTCTTTTATATTTGTTATATTTTTGTTATATTGGTGTGTGTTTTGATTAATATTTCCTTTCCTTTATGATATTTTTTATTTGTTTTTGGTATTGTAGTTTTATAATATTTAATAAAAATTATTATTTGAAATTTATTATTTAAAATTATTTAAAAAATAATACCATAGAGGCATTATCCAAATGGACAGTAAAAATAAACAGACTTCTGGCAAACGAGTTAAAAAACAACTTGCTGCTATTCCAAAAATCATGATGCCCCATCAGATTATTGTGCTTTTACACTTGTTGTGTATTCACCCAATTTTATAGCACTTCAAAACAGACTAAATCCAAATTTAATACTTTTTGTTTAAGCAATGCAACTGCCTTCAGAGCCAGAAAGCTATGTTTACGTCACACAATTAAATACAGTGGTACCTCTACTTATGAGGAGCTCTACTTACGAGCAGTTCGACTTAAAGAGTGGGAAACCATTGGTGTTTTAACTGGTGCCTTAAATTTTTTAGATGTGGTCTACTATACTTACAATTTTTTTTCAATTTTGTATTTATTTCTTTGTTTTTTTTATATAGGGCTGCTCTACTTACAAGTTGTTTGACTTATGAGCATGCATTCGGAACAGATTAAACTCGTAAGCAGAAGTAACACTGTAACTGGGAGTTGAGTCATGGCTACTGGACTTCTTTTTTGAGAGATAGAAACGTTTCGCTGTTCATCCAAACAGCTTCATCGGTCCGATGAAGCTGTTTGGATGAACAGCGAAACGTTTCTATCTCTCAAAAAAGAAGTCCAGTAGCCATGACTCAACTCCCAGTTAAACGAACCTGGATGACTGAGAATCTTCACAGAAGTAACACTGTACTTATTTTGTTTTAATCTCTCCTGCATTGGAAAAGAAATATAAACCAAGGATTGTGTTTCAGTCAATAAAAACTAGAGGCCTGCTCTGTGTTTAGTCTGGGCTTTATATTACCATTCCCAAGTGCTGAACGCAATACTCTTGAAATAGTCTCAGCACCATGGACAGCTTATTTCAAATTTCCAATAGGTCTGGAACAAATTCACCACATCAAACAGCACTGATTTTTTTCTTTAAACCCTTGTCAGGGGAGACTGGGGTCTAGCAGCAGCCCCAATTCAAGCCTCTAGGGAGTCATCTGGTTCTTGCATGGCAGGGGGTTCGACTGGATGGCCCTTGAGGTCTCTTCCAACTCTATGATCCTATGATTCTTCAAAGTATAATCCAAAGTTAAAACAATGGTATGTGGGAGTGACAGCTGGAGGAAAGGTGATGGCTGACAATTACATTGTTGATCTCTCTTGCCCTTCTGCAAAGAAAGTACTGGAGTACTGTAAGATTACTCCTTTTCCCATATTAGTTGTTTTATAAGTAGCTTCACAGTTACATCCAAAATATGTAGTAATAGTAGTGCAGAATCTCTCACCCTCTAGATGTTTCTATTTTGTTTTTCAGCTAATGAGACATTCCTTTCATCATCCCAGGCCCTGACTATGTAATGGACACTCATGGGAATTGGAATCACACAGCATTTGGAACACCACAGTGAGATGACTACTACAGGTTAAGAAAAATTGCTGAATTAAGGTGGTGTAGAAAATTGACATGTGCTCTTCCCCGTCACCATACTGTCTAATGATTTGATTTAATGCTTAGTAGCAGCAGCAGCAAACCTTCAAATTGTATTGACATTAAAGAACAGAGATGAACAATCCAGCTGAACCACCTTGAAAACTAGAATCTGTTCTCTCTTGACCTTTATTTAAGCTGTAAGAAATCTTGTTATGGCAGCACTTAATCACAGTTGCTCGTTACAGCACTGTGCATCATATCATTATATTAACCTTGGCAGAAACATATTAGGTATTAGATTAATAAGGTCTTGCTAATCATTTGGCCACATCTGTACTTTTGAAATTACTCAGAGGAGAGCTCCATACACTGCATAACAATGACCATGCTTTTACTAGTAAGATGTGAGCACTTAAAAGCTGATCAGGTGCTAATTAGGAACACAACATATTGTTTGTAACAAAATTGTTGCAGGTTTGAGGTCCTTTGCAGAGAAAGGAATGTAGATATGGGTACCTACCTACCTACCTACCTACCTACCTACCACAAACCTAAAGAAAATTAAATGCAGAGTTTCTTACCCAGTTGGAACAAGTTTCTGAGGGAAGACCAAAGTGACTCATGTTTCCCTGTAGAGTTCTTCATATAACTAGGCTGTCAGTAAACTTCAGTGCAAAGAACATTTGAGAAAAGATTGGCTTCTTCATCTGAAATATTCATTTTTTAATGTTAAAAGTATTGGTGTTCCCATAACCTTATGCTGTGTCCAAAAAAAAACCACCCTTTACCTCTTACCATTTAGTTTTGGAAGTAACACCCTGCACCCCAAGTTTGGAAATATATTTTAAGAGAAGAACAGAACTGGCAGCAATGCATTTCTCATCCTGTGGCTCTAGCATGAAAGAAGAAAGAATTTCAGTTACACTGGTTGGCTTCAGGATAATAATATGTGATCCACTTGATGATAGCAAGACTCTGAATAGTACCATCCCCACTAGTGCCAGAAGGCATGATACAGTGGTACATTGGTTTACAAGCATAATTTGTTCTGAAAATATGCTTGTAAACCAAACACTCTTACATTAAAGCAAATTTCTCCATAAGAAATAATGTAAGCTCAGATGATTTATTCTGGGGTCCCACAGACTGCATATTTTACACACAAAATGCCAAAACTCACAATCTAAGTTGGTTAGAAGTCCATGTCCACCCCATGATTTAGGTACCTGGCTGTGAAATCTGCTCTGCATGGGACTAACAACTGGATTTTACTCTATGTTTTTAATGTGGCAATGATAAAGTACAATTTGTAGCCATAGACACACTTGACTAGCTGTGCCATGATTAGCAATGGTTTGAAAGATAAGAAAGGATGTTGAAAATGAATTGAATATAAATATAAAGAAAAATAAAACCCTAACCTTCACTCCCCTTTGAAAACGTTCCTGACTGGTGTAAGGGAGACCTGCATTCCTCTCTTCTCCCCCTGCTTTTGAGGCTGCCAGAGATGTAACATTCCAGAAAATCACCCACAACTTCCCGCTCCCCCACCCAAAAAGCTAACATTTATGAACAGATTGAAAAGCACCAGTCCCAGGACAGATCCCTGGGGCAAACTGCTTTTCACCTCTCTCCATCGTGAAAATTGCCCATTGACACCTACTCTCCGTTTCCTGGATCTCAACCAATTCTTGTTTCATAAGAGGACCTGCCCTCTTATTCCCTGACTGTGGAATTTTCTCAACAGCCTTTGGTGAGGGACTGTGTCAAAAGCCTTTTGAAAATCAAGATATAAAGTAACCACTGGTTCATCCAAATCCGCATGCCTGTTGAACTTTTCAAAGCATTCTGAAAAGTTTGTCAGGCAAGACTTATCTTTACAGAAGCCATGCTGATTTTCTATCAGCAAGGCTTGTTATTCTATGTGTTTTAAGATTTTCTCTTGTATGAGGCTTTCCACCATCTTCCCTTGGACAGACATAAGGCTAACCAGCCTGTAGTTTTCTGGGTTCTCCCTCCTTCCATTTTAAAAAATTGGTGATGAAAAAATGAAATTATTTCAGTTCAGATCTATATACAATTCAGCTTCTAATAATTATAAGCTGCCATATTAAAGGGTGTTAAGTGCTTGTCAGATATGTATTTTACTTCTGCATTCTCACATGACTGATACAGAGCACACAGTTACCTATTTTGAACTAAAGATATGCAATTGGGCAATTACCTATGCAGGTGGCAGACCGCAGAACAGTAAAAAATAGAATTATGGCAAACAAGTTAAGTTTTGGGAAATTACAATGTAAGATGTATACTAGGGGATGCACAGAAGAAAAGAGGAACTAAGAGTGGGAAAGTACTGGAGGATTGGGCGTAGGCTGAATAAAGGTACGAAGAGAGTGGATAAGCATTGGGGTAGGGTCCCAGACACTTTGGTGTGTTACCTGGTCTGGCACCACATAATGCATTGGGTTCTGTGTTACTTTGCTCTGTACATTGTCATTCTCTTCTATGTGCTATTAAAAGTGTTTATTTTACCTTGTGTAGCAGTGTACTTTTATTTATAATTTTATCTGACTCCAACTTCACAGTGTGACATCCACTATCCTCCAGTTTTTTGGCACTGTGACTGTTTTAAAGACAAGTTGCATATTACCATTAAGAGATCTGCAATTTCATTGCTCAGTTTCCTAATAACCCTTGTCTGGATGCCATCTGGGCCCAGTGACTCCAATATATGCCAATATTGGGCTTCCTTGTAACTACTGAAACCCAAAGCTCCAGTTTGTGGTTTATTTACTTGGTTGCTTGGCTAAGCAACTAAGATTAGAGTTAGCTGGTATCACATTTCTTATCACTTAAGATCAACATGTTTATTAAAAATATGGTGGGGTGACATGTAATTGAGAGAACACAATTGGTAGAGATAAAAACAACTCTAACCATTTAGAAGGAAATGTAAACACACACAAGATATATAGTTGCACCAGTTAGCAATTAGATGTCATTGAAGCTATTCTGATTTGCCTAGCCATTGCAGGCAAGATAACGTAGGGACTTTTCCAGGTTCAGGAGTGGGGTAGGGGAGAAGAGTCAGGCAGCTGTGAGACAAACAGCCAGCACTCACTTGGAACATACACAGGCAGTGAACTCAGCCCTGATTTTACTCTGAACATTACTTACACTAAGAAAGGAAAACTTTAGCTTATGCACCATTTGGAACAAGGCAGGGACAGGAGTGTGGGTGATTGGTGTCATAAGCCTTCATCTTTTAATACAAGCCCTGGCAGTGATGGTGAGTTTTACTCTCAGCAGCAGCACAGGACATGGAAGAACTATGTTCATTATCATATGTGTAGTAATATCGGCTGCACAACCTAATCAGAATGATGGCAATCACTATAATCACTAGGTACATTTTGTTACCTACCTGGCAATCAGGTTTCATCCCTACACAACCAGTGTGGGTTTTAATGTTACATCGTTAGCTGGGTTTTTCATAGTTATCCCATTCATCTGTGTCATGTATTCAGAGTCCCCATCTGCTAATTTCTGAGATCAACTGGCCTAGATATCTCCAACAAATTTTGACTGCCCCACTTGACAAAGGACATCTCATAGGCCTACCTCTTGGTTTTGAAAGGGAGATTATCACGTAAACCTGATAGGAAAATATGGACCTTGCAGCCCAATCTCACATTTTATTTAAGAGAATGTAATTTTTTTTTAAAAAAAATGAAGCCATGGGGTAGAAGTAGGAGATCCAGACCAGAGTGTAAATTTGTTTAGTGACATTTGTCCCTCCAGCCAGTTACTATCATTCCCAGGATGAAAGGTGTTACGCTGTTCTTTAGTGCAGCTCTCTTTTGCTGGTGGGGTGAAGTCTCTTTTCGGGAACTCTCTGGCAGAGTGGCATGTAGTGAATTTGGAGTAGAAATGCTCCTTAACACTCCATCTCCACTCTACCCAACTACTAGTGTGAAGGTCTTTAGGCGTATACTGGGGCCTTTTCAATTATTCCAGAATTTAATGTGAGCAAATATTTTGTGGTAAACCCTCATATATCAAATGAGTTGAATTTTTTTTTGCCACCTTTAATGGGTTGTTACTCTGACTAAACCTCTGGGATAAGACAACACATGCATAGACATGGCATAAAATAAATACAGCAGACTTTAGTCAGTGGAACACGTCTTACCATTTAAAACAACAAAACTAATACATTATTAATATCCTGCTCACTTTGTGGTGCAGTTCTGGAATATGTATTCCTTGCTATTTGGAGAAGCAGTGACCTTAGCACAAGGAGATGAGATTAAGGAGACATAGTAAGAAAGAGAGCCATTTGAATTATACATGAGTAATTTGTGTACTATACACAATAGGCTGCTATTAATTCTGCTTCCCCCCCTCCCAATAACATGGTTTGACATTTAAAAAAAACATTCTGTGCAATACTTATACTCTATTAAAGGGTTACTATCACAAAGTGTATGAATGATCTTTTGAACAGGGGCACCAAGGGGAGCAAAAACCTATATAAAGGCTAATTACATTATTTTAATGGCTCAGTAATTAATTATTTCAACCACATCTTCAAGAAACTAACACCTCCTTATAAACCCATCATAATTCAGTCATTAGGGCAAAACCTTTCTCCTTGGGATTAATATTTTATTGCCTTTTTTGAAGGACTCAACAAGTGTCTTACTTTTTAAATAAGCGTTTTTGATTCATGAATCAAGTGAAAAAATATACTAATTGCTTGTGAGTAGAAAGAAAGAAAGAAAGAAAAATATAGACAACAGCTCAGAAGTTAATTTTCCAGATAGGAGAAAGAATCTTGTCTAAGATTCACTGTGACTTGCACTGTGTAGTTTAAAAGGCATACATTACCCATGATTTGAAATACATTTCTTAGCATTAAATACAATTATTGTGGATTATTTTGCTTCCTTCCCACCCTATCTCAAATTATACCATGTCTATTTCAGTCACTCAAGTTGGTTTAGCAACTGAGAAAGGTGGGGTAAAATATTCAAAACAAAATAAATAGAATAAATAATAAATCATCTGGCTACTGAGGCAAAAGTCACAAGTTTGAATCACTGCCATGACTCCTGGGAGAGCAGTGAGCTGAGATCACCTGGAATGTGGCTGATGGTTTCAGTCCAACTATTGTTGTTGTTATTGTTCAGTCATACAGTCATGTCCAGCTCTTCGTGACCCTATGGACCAGAAGACGCCAGGCCCTCCTATCTTCCACTACCTCCCAGAGTTTGGTCAAATCCATGTCGTTTGCATCGATGACACCGTCCAACCATCTCATTCTCTGCTGTCCCCCTTTCCTTTTGCCTCAAATCTTTCCCAACATCAGGGAATTTTCCAAGGACTCCTCTCTAGAGATGGGCACGAATAAAAAAAAATGGTGTTTCGTTTGTCGTTTTGGGGGTCCGTTTCATTTCGTTTCTGTTTTTTTGTGAATTTTTGCAAAAAAAAAATTTCATTTTTCATTTGTTTGTTACCGTTTCATTACCATTTATTTCATTTTTGTGATTTTTTTAGCTTTTAAAGCAGTTCAATGTATTGCCGTAACGAAAACGAAACAGACGACAAAATTTCTGGTGTTTCTGTTCATTTCTTTTCATTTTAGAGATAAAATTCATTTGTCGTTTTGTTGCATAATGAAACAAAAAACGAAAACAGAAATGAAAAATTGTTTGTTTTGTGCCCATCTCTCCTCCTCTCTCCTCAGGAGGTGGCCAAAGTACTAGAGCCTCAGCTTTAAAAAGTGTCCTTTCAGTGAACATTCATGCTTGATTTCTTTCAGGATGGATAGGTTTCATCTCCTTGCAGTCTAGAGGACTCTTAAGAGTCTCTGCAGCACCAAAGCTCAAAAGTGTCAATTCTGTGGCAATCAGCCTTCTTTATAGTCCAGCTCTCACTTCCATACATCACTACTAGCTTTGACTATCTGGACCTTAGTCAGCAAAGTGATGTCTCTGCTCTTTAAGATGCTGTCTAGGTTTGCCACCACTTTCCTCCCAAGAAGTAGGTATCTTTTAATTTCATAACTGCAGTCGCCATCTGCAGTGATCATAATAAAGAAAATAAACTCTGTCATTGCTTCCATTTCTTCCCCTTCTACTTATAACCTTGTAGCTTTAATGTAATGTTGTCTATTAATGCTGTAAGATGTCCCTTAATTTCTTGTTCTCAATACTAGAACATGTCTTAATTGCACTGGACTGTACATTATCCCTGATTACTGTAAGCCACCTTGGGTCCTTTTCCAAGTAGAAAGGCAGGATAAAAATACTCTAAAATAAATAAAATAAAATAAAATAAAATAATTATGCGAAAGTGCATGGGTGGCCCCACCATCAGCAGATTTCAGACTTCAAAAGATTATTTTGAAGTGTGATGAGCAGGAGGTTATTGATGACTATGTATGTGTAGTAATGTATATGTGATAATGTTACCTAGCCAATCTGTAAATTGGTGGATATGGCTAGCATGTATAAAGAGGAAAGCACCCTGAATTGATTTGTTCTCTTCTGTGTTACAGGGTTTAGAGTAAGTTCTCTCCTGTATGTTAGGGGTTAAAGTGAAGTTATCTGGGTGTGTGCTTTAGGGTTAGGGTTACTAAGGCAATAATTTATGACATATGCTACACTACTCTAATATCAACTTGGAATAACCAATTGTAAAACAATAAAAATTATACATTTTATTTTCAAATATAAATCCTTGTTTGAAGTCCATCTTTCACATTAAGAGTCCATCATGCAACAGTAGTATTTTGGTGGGAATCTTTACAGGTACAAGTAAATGGTGACAGCGTAATAGTGTAATAGTGGGGACTCTTGGGTTGGGGGAATATTTAATTAAATAATAATAATAAAGAAGATAGCATCTTTGATCCAGGGTCTTCACAGCTGGTCAAAAGAGAAAGGCTTAACTAGAGTTAGAGCAGGTACTCTAATTACATTATTTGCAGCCCTTAGAGTGAGTGAACCTGTTGTTGAATCCAAAGCAGATAAATCAGGATGCTCTTTGCAGAGGGGTGACTTATCATTGTCAGTGGATCACATCAGGATCATGCTACACACAGTAGGTCTGAAATTGATCAGAAGGGCACAGTTGTTTCAAGGGAGTGTGAGAGCGATGAGTGGGTATGTGGGCCAGAGAGGAGATCTAGCAGGCCTTTTGTTTATGCATCACAATGGGTCTCCTTTAACCAAATATCAATTTTGGTAAGTGACAGCCCAAGCCCTTAATAGGGTCATGGCACAAGATTGCAGTTTTGGGATCCATTCATTTCAAATTGGTGCAGCATCTACAGCAGCTATCATGGGTTATGATGTTGAAGGAATACAGATTGTGGACAAGTGGCAAATAAAGTCTGGCCAAAATCATTGAAAGACATGATGACAAGCTTCCCTCATTCCTAATTAGGAATGGAGTAGGAAGTTATAGTTAGCATAGCATTTTATGAATCTGATATGCCCAAGATGGATAGATGAGGGCTGTCCAGACCACTAAAGTTCGGAGGGCACTGAACAAGTGGGCAACACCCTGCTAATTATAGTTAAGAATAAATAAGAGAGCCACTTGCACTTTTCCAGGCCGCCTTGCTTTAGAGATGTTCAAAAGTAAAACTAATTGAATTTATACTAATAAATTGTGGCCCAATTTTAATTCCACATATGTGTCCCATGTCTTTATTTCCAAACTGGGAGGGCCATGTATTTTCTCTTTGTAATGATACAATAAATATGGAATATACAATTAAAAGGAAAACATCAGACTTTTAAAAATATTATTTTTGATGCAAGTTGAAATCATTTCAATTAAGGGTTGGTTTCATGTGCCAACAGCCAGAATCCTCTTATTGCATGTTTTGTTCCTGAGAGGCTTCCCTTTTCCTTTATCGGTTATAAAACCAAGCAAGGAAATGATTATGTGACTTGTCACTTCATGGGGTTTCAAAACATTCTGCAACTGATCCAGCATGTGCAGGGAAGAGAGAAGAGAGGAGAGGAAAAATCCCATTGATAGTTCAGGTTTTATCCTTATTTTGTTAAAACCTTCCACTCCCAGATTTTAATAGCAGCAGCTAAAAATTTTGCCACATTATGCAAAGTGTCTGAATTTTGTCTTGATAGAAGTAAGAGGGTATAAAATGCCTCAGAACGCCCAGGGAATAATTTTAATTGGGATTCAATGAGACTTCTTCGGATATCAGAGTAAAACTGGCAAGACAGGAGAACATGAGTTACAGTTTCTCTTGCACCTGAATTATAGGGGCATTTGTGTTGAGAATATGGAGTTTTCCTAAACTTCCCTTCCAATACTGCAGATGGTAATGCATTTAAGCGGGAAAGGGTATAGGCTCTGCGATGTTTTTAAATTGGTAGCATGAAGAGATAAGTGGCTGGTTTAAAGGCCAGTAGTGCTTTATCCAAGGAGATGTTATTTGAAATTGCCCCCAGGTCATGCTGCCTCTCAACCTCCATAATACGTTGTTTAAGCATTTGGTTTGCTGCATCATAGCCCATTTGGATTACACAGTCCTCTGAGAATCCATACATTCTGAGTTTGGCAGACAGTGCTTTCGTCCAACTTGATAGATGGTTGTCCTGTAGGATTAGTGTGGTTAGGCCTCTTGGAAAGAAGGATAATTTCAACCAAAATCTAAAAATGGTTATTCAAAACCTTGCTTCGACTTTCAGGAGCCCAACCTCCAGTTTCAAAGCTGCATTGGTGACACAACGTGGTACCTGGAGGATTGCTCTCAGAAATCTTGACTGGACCCTTTCAATAGGAGTAAAAGAAGGATAGAGATCTAACTGTGCACCGTAAAGGAGTTGGCTGATAGATTTGGCTTGGAATACCTTCAAGGCTGCGGGGATATACTGCCCACCCTTGGTGTAGAAACAATTTAGGATTGCAGAGGCTGATCTCTGTCCTGCTTGGGCAACATGGTTAGCATGCACCCTACGAGAAACATTTTCTTGGAAAACGGTGCCTAGATATCTGAAGACTTTGGTTTGTTCGATTTTGTGGCTATTTACTACCCATTTGTAAAGTTTTGGTCTTTTTGCAAATACCATAATCTTGGTTTTCTCATAGTTAATTTGAAGATTATTCTCTTGAGTGTAGTGTGTCAGGGTGAGCAATGCCCTCTTCAGACCAATAGGTGTCTGTGACAGTATCACCACATCATCAGCATACAGCAACACTGAGAGGTTTCTGTTTGCTAGCTTTGGGGGGGGGGTGGAAATCTGCCTGACTAAGGGCCACAACCATTGAGTTGATATAAAAATTAAATAGTAGTGCCAATATACATCCCTGCTTAACTCCGTTATGTGTGGGTACTTTGTCAGATAGGTGAACTTCCTGATTGCATCTAATTTTCATGTTGGTATTTTCATGAAGTTTATAGATGAGCAATAAGAGGCACCGATCAATTGTAGAGGCCTCTAATTTGCACCACAGTTTATTTCTTGAGATGGAGTCAAAGGCGGATTTAAGATCAATGAATGCTCCAAATAGAGATCCTTTAGTTTTACTAGTATATTTTTCAACTAGATGATATAGAATCAGGGCTTGGTTCATGGTAGATTTTCCGGTTCTGAAGCCAGCTTGTTCCTCAGCCAGGATGTTTTCCGATTCCAGCCAGCTAAGTAGTTTCCAATAATGGTGTCTTGCATATAGTTTTCTGGCAATAGTCAGTAAATTGATTGGGCAGTAATTTGCGGGGTTATCCTTTTTGTCCTTCTTGTAAATTGGAATAATAAGAGCTCTACTCCAGTCTAAAGGGATGTGGGCATTCTGGTCTATATACGTAAAGAGGTTTTCCAGAATTGGGGCCCACTGATTTATGTTTCTTTTTATGAGCTCTGGAGGAATGCCATCACACCCTGGGGCTTTCCCTGATTTGAGCTGGGATGCCAGATCAGTTATTCCAGCTACTGAAACTGGAGGCCAGGCTGGTAGGTTTATTTTAATATGCTCCAGACAGAAGGCAGATGGCTCCTTATTTGCATATAGTTTGTAAAACTGTTGTTATAAGGGTAGAGCAGATCATATGAAAATAGTCATTGTTGAGTAGCTCCATACAAATCTTGTCTGTCTTTTCTGTCCATTTAATTCTAGTGCAGGTGTGTATTAGTTTAGGATTTGATTGTAAAACATCCTCAATATGAATACATTGCACTGGTGATTTCAAAAATAAATTTAATGGTAAATGGTCACTATCTGGTTTGCAGTCAACCTCCAATTTTAGGATGGAGTTCTGTAAGCTATGGGTAACTATCAGGTAGTCAATAGTACTCATCTTGACTCCTGACCAAAAGGTGAACACTCCCGGTGTATCTCCAGTAGTACTTCCATTTAATATGTGTAGATTTAATCGATGCATAGACTGGGCTAGCAAGAGGCCTGCATAGTTGCTAACAATATATTTTGCACTGTGCACAACTGCTGTGTCAAATGGCAGCCTACTGCTGTGCACAACTGCTGTGTCAAATGGCACCTTCAAAATTTCAGCTGAGGAGAGACCGTCAATAATATACTGTAATGGACTAAAACAAGATACAAGATGCAAAACAACAGTGCTCCCCTCCACCAGTGGAACATCTTGAGAAATCTTCTTTATTATCCTCCCCTCCAGAACTGAATTGATTGTTGTGCTTGAGATTTCCCTTTATCTCCTTCAAGCACACATTCAATATATCTGCCCCATATATCGTAAAACATATCTTTTAACGTCCCTTTCTTAACCTTTAAATTGTATGTCAATTAATCATTTAAAAATATTCCATACTTTGTTATACCATTTGTCCATATATATTTCATGTTTGGATTTCCAATTCCTGGCTATTATAGTATTAATGTAGCTGCTATGAATGAATTAGTGATCAACTCTCTAGTTTTGAAATTATAATCTGTCTTAACCAATATTGATTACAAAGCAATTTCTGAATTGGTCTCTTTCGTTTCAAATATGTCACTTAGTTCTTTAAAAATAGATCTCCAAAATTTTTGTACCTTTTCACATTCCCACCACATATGAAAATATGTGCCAATATTCGTATCACATTTCCAACAAATATTTGAATAATTGGTATTTATTTTATTCAAATACCATCTTAAACATATTTTTAAAAATTGTTCTTTTGTTCTCACTGACATTGATCTAAGTATTCTCATTTTCCATATATTAGTCCAATCTTCTCTTATTTCTTTTAAAAAGTCTTGTTCCCAGACTAACTTCAATCCTTTTCCCTTGCTTTCTTCTTCTTCTGAATGCAAAATTATTTTATATATTTTTCTCATAGTACCTTTCACTGAATCTTCCTTCTGAACATCTTCATACAAGACTAAAAGTTGTTCATATGTGTTATTTTCTTTATCCATGCATTGTCCATTTTTCTAATTGGACATAATTAAACCACGATATGCCCCTATTTTGAGAACTTCTTTCATTTGTTCTTTCAATTGTTTTTTCCCTAAGTAATTTTATATAAACATTCAAATTCTCTCTATGTCTCTCTCTCTCACACACATACAACATGAATTTAACATAGATCTTACAAAGGGGTTATTAATCTCACTTATTTCTGATTTTTTAAATAGTCTCAAATAGGTATTTTTCAATACTATCTTTTATCTCTGATTATTCCATTTCCCACCATATTAACATAGTTTAAATGATGGATTATAGTGTACCATATACAAAAACATGGGTTTTTGTGATGTCCAGGGGACAGCAAGATACATGGGACCAAAAACTGTTTGGCATTACAGACAATCGGCTTGTAACACAGTTATTTTTAGAGACTATTTTTGAGCCCATCCACAATGAGCATTTGTTTAACTTTCCTTGCACATATGATATTGGTACTGAATCCTGATGTCCACAGAAAATTGTAAATGAAAGATTACGCAGTGACTTGAACACTGAATTTTTCTGAGAGAGAGAAGAGAGAGAGAGAGAGAGAGAGAGAGAGAGAGAGAGAGAGAGAGAGAGAGAGAGAGAGAGAATAAGTGACTACTGAGCCCTGCTATAAAACAGGAAAATTGCAATTTATTAAATTATTAAATTGTAAACCACCCAGAGTGTGCTTGAAGCGCTATGGGGTGGTAAATCAGCAGAACATGTTGCTTTTTGCTTTTTGCTTTTTTTTGTTTTGCTTTGTCAAGTCTGTGTCTGATATCCGTCACTGAGAGTAATGGCACTTGGAGTGTCCATCCATGAGAAGGAATTTATTTCCACATTCAATACACTTCTTTAAAAGACCTGTAGGGGTCATAAAAGATGGGAGCACAGCAATCACACATATTTAAAAAGGAGGTTTCAGCGGGTATAGAAAAGGGAGAAAGGAGTTATTAAAGACAGTTTCAGAGGCAATGAGAATGGATTTTTTAAAATTAATGTAACTCATGAATTGAGGTGACCAACAATGAAGAGGGCGATGAGAAAAGAATCAGACTTTTTTTTTAAAAAAAGGGTAACAGAGAAATGAGGTCTAGCAACTTTCCTCAGTGGTGGCTGAAGGGAATGAAGGGATAGTTGCTAGGCACACAAACATGCATTGTGGAAGCCCACTGTCTGTTTAAGTTCTAGAATGTTCTGAGGAGTTTTGTGCAGGCAGAGAAACCAGTCATGTTTGTTATTCATGGAGACTATGAAGAAAATAAAATCACCTGAATCTGTGAAGTATACTCCCTCAGCTTTACCTATTGTGTTTTGTTTCTCCTTTTGCTCATTATTCCGTTAAATCTACTATTCAACAGAAACTGGTACTATACACCCAGAAAGATGGGGGATATTTATGAACATATAAAGGAACAAACTGTGAAAGTTAAAGCCTTAGTTTGCATGTGTATGCATTAGAGATGGGCACGAATCGAAAAAATTGTGTTTTGTTTTCGTTCATTTCTTTAAGGAGGTCGGTTCATTTCATTTCATTTTTTGTGAATTTCTGCAGAAAAATTCATTTCGTTGTTTCATTGTTTCATTATTCATTTTTACCCCTTTTTTTCCCAGCGCCCACTGCGCGGCCCCTGGGGCTTGGTCAGCACTGGTTTTTTGTTTTGTTTTTTTCTTTATTTTAGGGTGCCAAGTCGACCAGGCCACCCTTGGGGCCCAGTCAGCACTCTTTTTAAAAAAAAAATAAAATTTTATTTTATTTTATTTTTTCACTTCCAGGTATGTCCCGCGCTACAGCTGTAGCACGGGGCTTTCGTTTTTTTTCTTTCAGCGTCAAGCGCCCCTGGGGCCTGGTCAGAGCTGGGTTAAATTTAATTAAAGTTAAATTTAAATTTAAGTTAAATTTAAGTTAAATTTTTATTTTATTTTATGGTGGCTTCCGGTTGCTGTTGCTGCTGCTGCAAGAACCTTCTCGTTAAGCTCTGCTTTCCTTTTTAGAAATTTTTAGCAATTTTATCATTCTTTCTTATCATTTTTAACCTTCTAAACACTTATAACTCTTTCTAGCCATCTGTAAAATCTCTCTGAAGCTTTTAACTTTTTGCTGCCAATGACAGACGACTGAGTGTACTCGAGTGGGAGTGTTTGTGGAGGCCTTGAACTCCCACCAGCCCACTAGATTATCCTGACAGAACGGAGACAGAGCACCGTGAATTCTATATAGAAGATAACAGCTCGGGAGAAAGACTGCCACCAGCTAGCTACTTTTCAACTCACCTCGAAGGGTCTGCCCCAACTGTTTGATGCTTTGAATCCTGTATTTCAGGATTCCAGGACTGTGAAGAACAATCTGGAAGTGTGAGTTTGGGGTTTTTATTATTATTTCAATTTTATGGAAAAAAGGGCCTGGAAAGATAAGACTACTCCAGTGATATTTTATGGACATTTTTGACCTGGGCCTAATCAGTTACTCCCAAAGAGACAACCCTGGCAATAATTGTGTTGCAATTCAAAAGGAAGGAGGTGGAAAACGGCCAGTGAAGTTACCTTAAGAAGGCCACACCGTCTCTAGCTAGAAAGTCTGCTGACTAACGAAAGAAGCAGATTAATCACTTAATTGACTCTGGAAGCTTTCTGGCCTTTGGCTAGTGACTAAGATCTGTATTCTGCAATTAGTTTTACGGACAGCATTATCCACTAAATAGGAGACCAGAAGAGGGCTTCAAATAACATTGGAGTGCACATCACATCCATGGTTATTACCAGAGCACAGCAAGCCCGAACTGGGGTAAAAACAACTCCTGGGAATCAGGCCCAGAGACCGATAACTGACTTTTTTAGGCCTTCAGTCTCTACTGCACAGCATATCCATTCCATCTCACCTGCTGAAAGACACATGGGAGACCCTATATCAAGTACCCCAGCAACTCTGGAGGAACTAGGCCTGACTTGCAAGGAGAAATCACAGAGGGAGGAAGTGGAGGACTCCTGGTTCAGTGACAGGATCAGCTACTGGTCGCTGGATCCTGGCCTTGTAGAGGATGCTTTCCTGACATTAGCTGATCTGCCCGACAATCAACAGGATCCACCAGAACACGGGCTGAAACATATGGACCTTTTGGCTTGTGTGGAGGAAAGGTCCCCTAGGTTGTAGGGGCTTGGCAGTGACCAAACTAGGATCATTTATAGTCAGATGCGCGACCAATGCCTTCTCTCCGCCCAAGCAAATGAAGCAAAGCAAAGCAAAGCAAAGCAAAGTGTTCTGCTTATATACCGCCCCATACCACTTAAAGTAGTGAAACAAAGTAATGAAACAATATTCGGCAAGTTGAACCACCTAAGGCAGGAAGTTGCAGACATAAAAGCCACATTGCAGTGGATTGCCGACTTGATCAAGCTAGGGATTTTAAAAGCTGTGCCTCCCCCTAATGCCACTGATCTTGGAGAAGGAGACTTGCAGGCAGGTAGTACGTCGAGCGGTGCAGTCTCAATGGATAAAAGTATTACAGCAGCCACCAAGGATGAGGACCATCTCCAGCTTCTGAAGGAAACAACCCAGTATCCGACCCCACACCTTGAGCAGTTAGAAAGGGACCTGAGTGTCACATGTGATCTTAGTAATATAACAGATGACTTTAATTTAACATTGTCAAACCCAGATTTAATTATTACTGATGAATGGCAGGGAGATATAGTGCAAGACTACCAACCTAAGTCTTTATCTGAAAAGATAGTACACATGACTAAAGCAGAGAAAGGAATCGCTCAAGTAACCTCCCTAAAACAAACTACTACTGATAGGAAAAACCTGCGCTCAACTGGAGTCTCGCCAGCCATGTCAGAGCGCCATGCGACTATCTATAACTGGCCATTAAGATCGAATAATGTTTGGACTCCTAACTCAGAAGTAATCCGGTGTGTTATAGAGACACTGGGGGAGAACTGGGATCCCCAAATGAACATACATTGTGTTTGCAGCTACCCCTCTAAATCGAGGATGTCAAGAGGCAGAATGCTCTTAACTTTTATGGACAGTAAGCAGGCAAACCATTTCTAGAGTCTGCTAGGTAAATTTAAAGACACACCAGTATCATTCAAATGGGGTATACATATTAATTTCACAAAGACTAATGGAAGAACGATTCCTAAATCAGCACACTGGGAGCTAATAAACCAGGGAAAAGGAAGCAGAAAATTCCAGCCATTAAGACAAAACACTCTCCTCTTACTTCCTCAAGGGAGAATATGCCTGGAAGGCCCAGTTATGGACACTATAGTATCACTGCCAGGTGTCCCTTGCTCAAAAATGATTCACATTCAGAGTTCAATTGGGATACAGGAGGGGAAGCAAAAAAACCTTCATTTGTAAAAGCAAAGTGTTCTGCTTATATACCGCCCCATACCACTTTAAGTAATCTCTGGGCGGTTTACAAATTCAATTACAGTGTGCAGGCTACACATTGCCCCCCCCCCAGCAAGCTGGGTACTCATTGTACCGACCTCGGAAGGATGAAAGGCTGAGTGAACCTTGAGCCTGCTCCCTGGGATTGAACCCCAGGTCGTGAGCACAGTTTTACCTGCAGTACAGGCATTTAACCACTGTGCCATGAGTGGTTCCCCAAATATTGACATTAAATTCCCTGGCGCCTATATAAATAAGAATCAAACCCAAAGTTATGAAGCAAGAGTATCCCCATGGTTGAGGGCAACTTCAAACCAAAACGAGCCCTCCAAAAATGTCAGACCACATCCACACCAACCTATTAAAGCAAAGAACCTGCTGCCCTGTGTATCTGGACCCATTCTAAAAGAGAGGGCCCCCAAGCGGCAACTGAGCAACAGGTATGCTCCGTTGGTAGCTTATCCCCAGAACTGACTAGAGGCCGGCCAGGCAGAAAATCGTCCTGTGAAACTCCTATCTTGGAACATAGCAGGTTGGAAAAGCAATACGTCTGGGATCCGATACCAAGGATCCGATACCAAACCATAAAAGGAGCAATATAGTATATGCAGTCCAATGCAGTGAAGAGTGTTCAGACCTCTACATTGGAGAAACTAAACAGCCATTAAACAGAAGAATGGCCCAACATAGGAGAGGTAACAGCTCAGGACCAGAATCAGCAGTACACCTCCATTTGAAGGAAAAAGGCCACTCTTTCAAAGATGAGGATGTACACATATTAGACAAAGAAGAGAGGTGGTTTGAGAGAGGAGTAAGGTAAGCCATTCATGTCAGCATTGAAAATCCCTCCCTCAACAGAGGTGGGGGGCTCCGGCATAGTCTAGATGCTACTTACCAGGCTGTACTTTCCACAGTACCCAGGCAAATCAAGGAGCCTTCACCACCAGGTCACAGCTAACGACCCATTCTTGACAGCTAACGACCCATTCTTGATGGGTTTCAGCACCTTAGGCCATTGTTTACCTTAAGGCCATGGACACTAATGTCTCCCTAACGAGCCTATTCAGGCTTTGTTCATCTTATGAGCCAATCAGACAAGGGGACAAGAGGTCAAGCTGACTATAAGAAGGTCTCTTGCACTAGCTGTATTCAAACTGATGAAGCTGTTTGGATGAACAGCGAAACGTTTCTATCTCTCAAAAAAGAAGTCCAGTAGCCATGACTCAACTCCCAGTTGGAAAAGCAAATTAGTCAATACTGAGTTCACCCAATATCTCCAGTCTTTTGACATAATTTGTCTCCAGGAGACCTGGATTAAGGAGGTAAACTTTCCAAGCCTTATGGGCTACAGGACATGGGAACATCCTGCGCTAAAAACTTCCTCCACGGGTCGTGGTAGTGGTGGCCTGGCCATTCTAATCTCCTCCATTTTAGAATTGGAAGTGAAGGGGGTGACTAGCTTAAATTCTAACCATTGGCAGGTCCTGAGTATACAGGGCTTCAGCTCAGGACCATTGATGTGTGTTAATGTCTATATTCCTCTGGGTTCAGCGTGCCCCATAAATGATGGATGGACTAAACTGGAGGAGCTATTTGACACTTTACTCTCTGAGTATTCCAATCATCATCTATTAATCTGTGGGGATTTCAATGCAAGAATGGGGAACGATTTTTAAAAAAAGGGTGCAGCCCTTGGCCTAGATATTGAAGGTGATATTAATTGCAATAGAATCTCCCATGATAAAACCACCAACAAATAATGGCATCTCCTTTTCCAGCTGATTTATAAATACCACCTCGCTTGTCTAAATGGCTCATCCTTAGACCTTTCAAGGGATTTTTTATCTTCTGGACCGATAGGGGGGCCAGTGTGGTTGACTATGTGTTAGCGTCATTTTCTTTAATTACTCATGTCTTGTCTCTAGAAATAGATGATAGACCTGATAGTGACCACCTTCCGCTTATAACTACTATAAGATTCCAACAGAAACAAACAGGGGTTACATCCAATCAGAAAATGATGGGCTATATACAAGGTGAGAAATGGCTTAAAAGGTCCCTCCAACTAGATGATAACATTAAGCAGCTACTGAAAACTGACAAACTTCAAGGGCTGCGCCAACTTGCTCTTCAGGGACCCCAAAATATTTATGGAATTTATCAGAATATAATTAACGCCCTTAGACCAAGCCACCAAAAGAAAGATCAAGGAGCTCAAACATCATGGTTTGACAACAACTGCCAGTGTAAGAAAAAAACAACTTAGTAAAATAAAATCAGCCAAAATCTTACAATGATTGAAGCCACCTCTCTCATTCAGCAATATAGGAGGGAATATAAACAGCTTTTGAGGGTAAAAATGAAAGTCTATTATACTAACAGTTGGAAATCCCTGGGTCTTGCTTTTGCAATGGGGAATGATAGTAAATTTTGGAAATTGATAGAGAGAGGCTTTTCACAGAAAGCTCCCAATATCGCCAATCCAATCACACCTGAAATATGGGTTTCCCACTATAGCAATATCTTCAGAAAGAATTACAAACCACAAACCACAAGCAGAATCACAGACATTCTCCCCAATTGGCCACCTGCTTCCCCAGCAGAAATTGGGGACCTGATCTCCACTCTTCGCAATGGCAAGGCCCCTGTGGAAGATATGATTCCAGCTGAAGTGTTTAATATGGACGTAGGCTGGTGGTCACCCATCTTAGCTAATTTATTTACCTATATAAACCATTCAGGAAATCTCCCCACAGGGTGGAGGACCAGTATTACTGTCCCCATCTTCAAGAAATGTGATCCGACGGAGCCTATAAGTTATAGACCTATCAGTCTCCTTGACGTGGCATCTAAGGTATACGCTAGATATCTTTTGAATAAACTTCTGGAATGGGATAGGACACAATCTATTATCCATGAAGAACAAGCAGGTTTCAGGAAAGGCAGGAGAACAATAGACCAAGTGTTTATTCTCAATCACTTAATTTCTAAATATACTAGGAGCCCAAATAAGTTACTCTACACTGCTTTTATCGACTTCTCTTCAGCTTTTGATTTGATAAATAGAGAGCATTTATGGCATTAAACTAAGTAAAACTAACATCGATAAAAGACTCCTTTGGCTCATTCAGTTGTTAGACCAAAATAACAAATTGCAAGTACGAGTTGGCTCCCAAGGATTACTAACACGGGAGATAGGTATCAACTGCAGTGTGAAACAAGGTTGCATTTTAGCACCCTTTCTTTTTAATTTCTATATAAACAGCTTGGTCCCCGCAATGGCAGATGGAACCCGTAAGATTTCAATTCTGGTTTATGCTGACAACTTGGTACTAATGTCCCTGAACAAAATCGGTCTAAAGAGAATGTTATCCAAATTTGGGCAGCAGTGTAAGGCGGAAGAACTAACTATAAATTATACCAAAGCCAAGATCATGGTTTTTTGGGGGAAACCGCCTATGCACAATTGGTCAATAGATGGACATGCACTGGAGCAGGTACATTCATTTAAATATTTAGGCCTGCATTTCAGTGAGAAAATGTCCTGGAAACAACATGTAGAAGTGATCTCTACATCTAGCACTAGGACAATTGGACAATTTAAAAGATTCTTCTACGCTAGAGGTGGCAAGTTAATAAATCCTGCCATCAAGGTGTTCACTGCAAAGAATTCTGGCCCAAATGCTCTACGGGGCTGAATTATGGGGAGAGGGAACTAAACCTAATCTGGAGGTAATACAGAACAAGCTATTGAGACAGCTGTTGAGACTCTCCCCAGGGACCCCTTCTGCATACCTAAGAACTGAGCTTGGCCTTCCTTCTGTTGGTGCCAGATTTGATCTAGCCTATTACAGATACTGGCAAAGATTAAATGGCATGGATAATCAATCTCTGACCAAGAGATGCTGGTTAGAACAATTGCAGAGAGAAGGATGGGCAAAGCAGTGCCAAGTCAAACTAAAGACCGATGATCTTAGTATGGAAAGGCTTCTCAGCTTTGACCCCAGTTCGAACTCTTTAAAGAACTGGATTTTTGACAGTGATGCCTGTCAAGACAGGGCCACAATTATCGATTCCCGATTCTCAAAGTGGTACCCCAAACTGCAGATTAACCACCTGAGGCCAAAATATTTTCAGACTTTAACTATCCCACAACTGCGCTGGGCTTTTACAGAATTAAGATTCCAACAGATGCCCTCTGCCTATCTTGAAGGGAGATATAAAAAAACCCCAGTCATGGAACATAAATGTTTTTATGGATGTGACCAGATAGAAGATATAATCCATTATTTATTATTCTGTCCTCTCTATAAGAATCCTCGAGCTAGACTATTGGGGCCTATTACTAAGATATTTCCTGCTTGTTCCAACGATGAAATAGTACTAAGGCTGCTCGCCAATAACCAGTCATTGGTTACTCATTCTGTCACACTTTTTGCACTGGCAGCTAAGAAGTTGAGGTCGGGCTTTCTTAAGGACTCAAATGATACTGGGTAGTTCATATTGTTGTTTTAAAAGGATAAGATTTCTTCGATTTCTTGTACTATATTATCTGTATTTTGTTAAGGCCTTTGGTCATAAACAATAAAGGTACTATGTGTATGTATTTTAGGGTGCCGACCAGGCCACCCTTGGGGTCCGGTCAGCACTCCCTTATTTATTTATTTATTTCTATTTCTATTTTATTTCCCCCCACACTTCCGGGTTCAGACCCCGCACTACAGCTGTAGTGCAGGGCTCTTTTTTTCTTTCAGCACCGACCGCACGGCCCCTGGGGCCCAGTTGGTGCTGCTTTTTATTTTATTTTATTTTATTTTTTATTTTAGGGTGCCGACCAGGCCATCTTTGGGTCTGGTCGGCACTCCCTTTTTTATTTTTTATCTTTATGTTTATTTTATTTTACCCCCCCCACACACACACACACACTTCCGGGTTCAGCCCCCACGCTACAGCTGTAGCGTGGCACTTTTTTCCTTTTCTTTCAGCACCGACCACGCACCCCCTGGGGCCTGGTCAACACTGGGTTTTTATTATTATTATTATTATTATTATTTATTATTTTAGGGTGCCGACCAGGCCATCCTTGGGGCCTCGTCAGTGCTCCTTTTTATTATTTCTTTTCTTTTCTTTTCTTTTCTTTTTATTTATTACTGCCGACCACATGGCCGCACTATAGCTGTAGCACGGCTGTCGGCTTTTTTTCCTGGTTGCAGTCCCAGAAGCCAGGAAGACCAGACCTCCAGAACAGCACCAGGTAGGAAACATCTCCGCCCTCCCCTCCATTAATGAAACAAACCTAACCGAACCATTTTTTCTCGGTTTGGTTCATTTTGTGTTAAATTTGCCCCTAGGGTCAATATTTGTTTCATTACATAATGAACTGAATAATGAATAATGAAACAAAAAAATTGTTTCATGCCCATCTCTAGTATGCATGTGTGTGTAGTGCAGTCATGTCCAAACTTTGGCCCTTCTGATGTTTTGGACGACAACTCCAAGAATTCCAAGCCTGTATTTCCAATGGCAAAGAACTGTGGGAGTTGTGGTCCAAAACATCTGGAGGGCCGAAGTTTGGACATGCCTGGTGTAGTGGAAAGTTAGTCCCACTGAATTCAGTGGAATATATTTCTGAGTATATACTCTCTATACTGCTATTTAGCTCAGGGTTAATATAAATTATTTTTCTTATCATATTCAGTGGAGTGAAAAATCTCTTTGCTTTCTGTGTATATATACTCCCCCATGAAATTGTCTGCTTATGCAAATTATCTAAGCAATCAACAACACACTAAACAGAAGAAAATAAATATACAAATTGAGGCTTCGCAACTGAGATTAAAAAGAGAGAGAATGTAGAAGAAGTAATCATAAAAACAAATTGCTGTGCACATCATCAAATAAAGTTGATAATACAGAAAATATTTCTTTGAACATTAAAGTAACAACAGATCACAGAAACTCTTTAACTTCTAGGTCTATCATGCTGCAATCAAGAATCCTTTGAAGGAAAAAGAACATGACTACAGATACATTTCAAGCAGAGTACTTGTGTACCCAGTGAATTTCAGTGGGAATGATTTACAGCTTACTCTTGTTGTATCCCTCCAATAGAGATAGGAATGATTCTCAGAAATTTCTCATTCTGTGTGATACTTCAACTTCCACTATGCCCAGACTTCTCCCTACATCAGTGAGATGTTTCAGCATCCTGTGTTCTTTCCTGTTTATTGGTACCTCCCTGCCCTTTGGCTTCTCAATTGGTGCAAGAAACCACATAGTCTAAAAAGTACAATACTCTTCAAGTAATCTTGTCTAGGAAATATGCCATTTTGTGCAACAATATTAACAACTCTGCAAATTGTTCCTCCTTCTGGCATGAGGGAAATAGCCTATGAAACATCCTAGAAAAAATCACATGAGGTTTTTATTTTATTTATTTGGGGGGACATGCAGAGAAATAGCACTGTGAGCCCCCCAAAAGGTAGATTTTTGACTCTAAATTTCTCACCATGGAAAAAGGGCCTACACAACAGAAGTCCAATAAAGTTCACTGCAGCTTACATCCCAGCTAAGAGCATATTGAATTAAAACTTAGATCTCAATATGAAGAAACTCTTAAGAAGCCCAGCCCCCCCCCCGCAACAATCAGTAGGATCTGAGGTTGCAATCTGACACACAATTGCCATATGCAATAATTTACTTACAGTAGATACATTTTCTTCTTCACCAATTGCCTGCATGGTGGCTCGTCAAAATTACATGAATAAAAATAAATGTCCATTAAATGTGGATGAGAAATGCATTAGGTTCAAATTTTATATCTCTTCACATAGCAGCTAAGAAGAATATGGAACCAATTAGGAGAAAGAGATTCATATTTCCTGAGCTTGTGAATACTAATTATTCTTTATAGCTCTTCTATTTTCTAAAATATATATGGTCATGCGGAATACATAGATAGAAGTGACTTTGTTCACTGTATAATCTGGTATTTTTATTTTGGATTGTAGAGTCAAAAGATATTCACTGTTACATTGAAGAACAGATTGTACAGGTTTTTTAAAATATGTTTCTAATAACAAAACAGAATTGAGCTGCACTAGAAATCAGAAGCTAAGAAATAAACTAGTGAATTCAGATAATTGTATTAGATAATTACCATCACACTGAGATACCTTCCAATTTTATAGCTCTCATAGGCTGGTTGACTCACAAAGCTGTAGGGGCTATAAAACCACTTGAACTCCATGAACACCCTTAAGATACTACCAAGCTTAGCAGAAACTCAGTCTAGAACCCACACCAGACTAGAATGCCTCCACCTGACTTAGAACCACGAGGATAGTGCTGGTGTACCACTCTGTCCACAACCCAGCACTGTCCCTTCCAGGGACTCACATACTTCACCCCTGTTATGCTGCTAAGGTTTCTCAGGAGGGAATGTGGAGTTGGATGTCCTGGTACAGCCTTGAATTTGATGGATGCCATGACATCCATGGGCCTATCCCAACATTTGAAATGTTCAGCTCATGTTGTAGGACATATTCTGGACCTGGTGTTTAACTCAGGTCAAGACCAGAATGATCTGAGGGTTAGGGATTTAACATCTCTGACTTGCCATGGTCAGATCTTGATTTTGTTATTTTTATTCAAAGCAGGTAAATTCTAGTTTGTTTCATTCTTGTACACTGAACCCAAAAGTGTAATCCTTTGTTATCTTGAGATGGTGACTTTTTTTGATAGCAGTTATTAAGATAATTTGTTTTTTTTAAATTGTGTACAGTTCCACAAATAGGATTTTTAAAAAAGTTATTACAGTGTCTGACTCGCCACATGGAACTCCTACAAGTAGAAATGCTAGACACATTTTTGTTTTATGTGTACCTAACCTCATGAAAGGAGACATAAGAGCCCTATTCATTGTCTTGGTAGATGCAGCAACTCTTGACAGACTTTGTTGTTGTGCCACTTGTAAATGATTTTTCTTCACATTGTTTTGCTCTCCAGTTTCTACTAACATAGTAGCTCCACAGTTAATTCAGGCTGTGAGAGCTTATTTTTATTTCTTCCAAGCAAATTCATTCATTATGCTTGTTTTCTTCTGTTTTCTTTAAAAACCTATATATATATATATATATATTTGTGTACAGTTTTAAGAACAATTTCCCCATTGACTGGAAAACATATTTATACATATTTATCAGTTGCACTGATTTTATCTATCAGCAATTTTTAAAATATGCATTAATTTATGTTTATTTCTCCAAACTACAGCACACATTTCACAAGCATGATGTTGCCATACAACACGTCTCTGGGACATTTTTCTCAAGAATTTTACTGACATTTTTCTCAAGAATTTTAACCAGACGACGTTCCTTTCTATCCCTAATAGTCTCTCACTTTCTTTAGTGCTTGCTATTCAGTCTATTGCTTGTGTTGACTCATTTCTTTTGGGCACCTTATTTCTCTTAGATATTTTGATTTCCCTCCAACAGCAAATATATCATCCTGATGTCCCTTGCTATGGGGCACCTTCACACTCAGTGGGTTTCATAACTAAATGGAGATTTGACCCCATTCTTCCTCATACCTAATAGTCCAGCTACTGACTTTTGTTTGCTTTCACTTACCATCATGTGCACCTTGCACAACAACTAGAATTTCAAAATTTCAGACAGGTCATTAGAAACAATGGATACTGTTATTACACCCAAATATCTCCCTGGCTCAGGAATAGCATTTCAAAAAAAAAAAAAACTGAGAAGAGTCATAGTCTCATTCTCATGCAACTTAGAAACACCTGTCATTGCATCTTTCCAAAGAAGAATGCATAGTCAAATGTGAATTACGTTAACATCTCATTCTCTGCCCTCTGAGCAGGAAGTCTAGGTGCTTTAGATTAATCTTCATGTCTTCAACAGAGCACGTGATTTGGCCCATTTATTTAACAGATGCCATCACCCCTTGCTGAAGGTAGCAAAATGAACTGATTTATTAAATGTCAACCAGCACAAAACGCTCCACAAAATATTAGAGAGACCTCAAAAGTAGTGCTATATATGTAAATGCTGTCAAGTGTAACATGAATCATGACAATCTCCTTTGTGATTTTCCATAAAATGTTTTCCTCCAGAGAACTGCTACACTACGGACAATAAAACCCCAGTACAATCGAAAAGATACAAATTTGTTTTCATGCATGTACTACCAATTTTGTATGGTTGATATAGCTGTAAACATGAGGAGAAGGAAAGGCTCCGTCGTGTAGCGCATCTTTTGCTCAGTGAAAGTACCACTTTCAGACTCAAGTGCCTTCCATCTAAGGATGTCATGTCTTTGATGAAGGCATTTAAGCCTAGTGGGGATGGCCATCTAACAGAAATTCTGCAATTCCATATTATGTTTCACTTCATATCAACCACCAGCTTTCCAGTTAGGACTATTTTAATTTTCCTTCTATAAATCTGATAGCAATTCATCAGATCTGAATGCTTGTTTCGCAGTTTTGATTTGTGTTTTGTTTTGTTTTTCGGAAGACCATCCTGTCTCCATTAAACTGGCTTCCTTTATTTGAGTGATAACATTTGGGGGGGTGGTGGTTCTTAGATGCAATCACATGTGGCCTCTTGAAAACCTTGTCTTTGCATAGTCTTTCTATCTCATCCGTATCTCTAAGTATATCTAATTCTTCTTCTGACCAGCTATTTCAATGGGTTTTTTCAAAATATGCAATTAATAGGAACTTCATCATCTTAAAATTGCAGAGCAAGAAGGGACTCTAAGGATCATCAAGCCCCACCCCAGTCATGTAGGCAGAATGGTACCTTCAGCCCAGGGTAGTCCTGGTGCGGGGCATCTTAGCCCCCTCTACTTGAAGAGGCTCATAATGGTGGTGCTGGGATCCATTTTGTGTGGGGCAGTCTATATCAGGGACTGGACCAACCAGCCTGTGTCTTCCCCCCGGCACCACAGAAAACCCTCCCTCCCCCCTCTGGTCAATAATGAGAGTAGCTGGTCACTTCGGGGCTGGATGGGAATTTTTGGCTGCCACCCTGATTGGCTTGTGGGTGACAGTGTGTTTTCACCCATTCCATTATCAACCGAAGACGTTTAGGTTGTCACATAGTTTATGGTCGCAACAGCGGGTAGTGCATAGGTTAATAGAGTCAGTTGAGATCCCAGTTTTGGTATCCAGTGGATGCTTGGTAGCCCTCTGGCCATAAATAGTATTTGATTGGAACATGGGCAAAGGAAAGAGATAAATTAGGATCAGTAAGTGGCCGAGGGCAGCCCTGATGTATTTAGACTTCTAATGGGGATCTCACTGAGTGTCACCTGGGATATGGATCTCTTAGTAAGTTATCAATTCCTACCTATTGCACTACTTAGGCTACCTTGTATCACAATAGTTTTAATAAGATGCTAATAAAGTTGTGGCCCTTGTTTAACCCAAAAAAGCTCGGCTGTCACCTCCCCACTGCGGAGGCCATGGCTCTCTTGCAACCGATATCCAATCTCCACAGCGAGGGGATGACAGCTGAATTGGCTGTCACCTCCCTGCTGTGGAGATCGATCCACAGAGCGCCGTGGTCTCACTGCCGCAAGAGGAGGTGAGGCTGCAGCTCTCTCGCAACCAATCTCGGCAGTGAGGAAATGTCAGCCGGCTCGGCTGTCAACTCCCCACTGTAGAGATCGGTCCAGAGAGGACCATGGTTTCACCACCGCGAGCAGAGTCGAGGCCGTGGCTTTTTCCCAAGGGAGAAGTAGAAGAGACCCCTGTTCATGCCTCTGCATGCAGAGGCGCAAACGAGGGTCTTGTCTTCCCCGCGCTGCATGACAGTGCTGGGCGCGTTGTCATCCGGCATGGGGAAGATCCCTTTTAGAGAGATCCAGGGATCTGCCCCCCTGGAGGGCTCCCCGCTGCCATGGGACTGCTCTCCCGGGAGGCTTGCCGCTGGCTATGGTAGCACCCAGACCCCTCTCCGAAACAAAACGAATATGAAATGAGTTTTTATATTAAAAATTCCTTTCATATTCAATGAAAAGAAACGGGGCCCCAGGGCAGGAATAACGGAATGAAACTCCATTTTGGCATTTCGTGCCCATCTCTAGTAAGTTGCAATTAGAGCTGGCCCATTTGAACCAATGGAACCAAGAGAGGACTCACTATACCCTCAATGAATCATTGGGCCTACTATAATGCAAATTTATTGTTCTAAACAACAGGAATTGGGGGATTGGACACTTTTTTGTCTAAATTTATGAAGTGATATGATATCTAACGCCAAGTTTAATTTGAAATTATATCTTGGTTTGGCTCAATGAGCTTTGCCCAAGCTGCTTATGATAAGCATGAAACAAATATTTCAAAAAGTGCATTACATCTGGATGTGTCTGTGCCTGTATAATACATTTGATTGACCACCTTCTTAAAATATTTTGATTACATTTTATTTTAAGCACATGCAAAGTAATTTTATTTAAAGCTGGAAAAAAAAATAACAGCATCAGCACTATAAATGTGTTCACCTTCTTTTTATGTTGCTCTGTTTCTTGTGAAATAGCTCCAAAAATGCAATGCTGGCTCTCAGTATGCTCCTGACCTCCCATTGCGCCATGTACCGGAGTATGACTAGAGTTCAGTATTATATCCCTGTAAGATCTATTCAAACGCTATAAGAGGCAAGGCAAGTAATTTCCTTACCTGATGAGAAAGCCCAGATTCTGAGCCATTTGAGCCTATAATTTGCTCTCTTTGAAATATATTATCCTGTTATATATTATAAAACAGGTTTCAAAAGTTATTTCAACTTTTCAGATGGCATAGGAATCTAGGCCATTATATATGAGGTCTTCATGCATATGAATAATCATAGAAGAAAGAGTATCTTTCTTGTGGCTTTAAAAAAGCAATACATGAACAATCTCCAATGACAGATCTTTTTTAACAAAATTGATATTTGGGTGATAGTAATCCAGCTTTCACATAAGCAGTGCATGATAGATTTTTTTCCCCCTTTGGATTACCTTTTTGCTATCCAATATACTTTTCAAGTGATCTGTCACACGATCTTTGCCATCATTGTTTTTATTTATTATTTTGTTCATATCCCATCTCTTTTATTTATTATTTTGTCCATATCCCACCTATTTTCCAAGTTGGCCTATAATATAAAGAGGTACCTCTGTTTATGAATAACTTTGGTCTACAAGCATTTTGATCAATGAGAAAAAAATCTCTTCCAGCTGCTGCACCCCCAGTACTGGTGGCAACTCTGCTGCCCTAGGACCCACTGCCTACCCCCTCATGGTTGGGGCCACTGGCGTTTCACCGGCTGAGCTATGGGCACCCACCCCAATACCACCTTTCCCCTGCTGGGCACCCTGGAGGAGCTGGACTTGAATGGCAAAAAGCCACTGTGCCAAAGTGGGGGGAAAGGCTTTCCCCTGCTTTGGTGGGGTTGGCTTTTTGCCGTCCAAGTCCAGCTCCTCTAGAGTGCCCAGCGGGGAAAAGGTGGTGTTGGGAGAAGCACCCAAAAGCCACTACTGCCAAAGTGGGGTGAAAGCTGCCAGACGCAGATGGCAAAAATCCAACCCCATCAAAGTGGGGGAAAGGCTTTCCCCTGCTTTGGTGGGGTCAGCTTTTGGACACTTATCCCAATGCCAACTTTCCCCCACTGGGCACCCTGGAGGAGCTGGACTTGGATGGCAAAAAGCTGACCCCACCAAAGCAGGGGAAAGGCTTTTCCCCACGTGGCAGTAATATGAGTTAAATCTATTAACCAATCATAAAATATAAAGGCCATAGTTGTTTCAGTACTCTTGAGTATGTGGTGGTTGTTCCCACAGGAAATATTATTAAAATGGATTGCAATTAGAAGGCCTCCCTGAGTAATCTTCATAAAATAAAAAAGCAGATAATGCAGGCACCTAGTTGAGGGTCGACTAACAAACTGTTCTTGCATTAACTGAGATACAGATGCAAATCTTAAGTTCTTCACAATCATGAATATTTGATGACCAATACTACATACATGGAAAAAATCATCTCCTTGAGTATGTTGCGTACATAAGTCAGCAAATTGTGATAATACAGAGGGGTGTGATTAGTTATCATGCTAATCAAATAAAAATAATTTGGTGAAGAATGATTAAAATAGGAATGGAATGTGCTAAAACCATCATTTATATGTAATAAAAAACCTCGCATGCTATGATGAACCCCATCTTCCATGACTCAGAAGAACACCTTGTTAAAAACTGTGATAAATGTATTGTTTAGATTGACCCCAGACGAACGTTATGGTTGGAATGTAACCATTTACCAGATTTCTCACTTCTCCACATATTCTTGCCATTCACAGGAGTCCAAGTATCAGAATATCATAATTTTGTGAGCAAATGTACTTAGAACTGTATGGAATGAGAAACTCTGTATTTACAAGTTAATTTTTGCACTGCAAAGAGAACAAAAAGGTGGTGACACTGTATGTCTGACTTTGGTTGCTTTCCTGTTCTCCATTTTGTGAGCTTGGTTACTTTGTACATCAATTCAATTCCACGACTGAATCCAGCAGAAATTATTTTAAATGTTGCCAAATGTTAATAGCTCAAGAAATGTTCATAGCCATTAGATTTGCATCTTGACACAAACAGCAGTTTCCTTATATTTTGAGAATGCTGCCTTCCCCCCACACCAGGGAAACATATTTCTTTCCATTTAATGCACAGTTTTTGCTCTCATGAAAGTAGACTTTACAAGTAAATATTTTGCACTGCAAAAACAACAAAAAGGTGGTTTTTGCTCCTATCCATTTAATAGGAGAAATTCTGAACAGATTGTGCCCTATGGGATTATTTGCTTGTAAACTAATGAACTCTCTCCTTGGGAGTTTCCCCAGCATATCTGTAGGATGAACATTTCTTATAAATATTGGAAAGAAAGTGATAAAAATCTTTGAGCACTGGCAAAATGTCAACAAATTCTTTTTTTAGCAAAAAAAAATGCAAATGAGTGTATAACATCTACCTCCTCCATAACAATAGGCACGTCTATTAAGCAAAATGTATGATTTTACAAACTTCTGCTGAATAAACAATCCAGGTTAAAAGCACCTGTCTCTTCCAATCACCATTATAAATATGGAATAAATTACATCCTACAGATCATTATATTGAGCAAACACTCTATCTGCTGCCTTTTATTCCACAGCCAAAACCTTTGAGATGTATAAATGCAGCATTAAAAATGCAGTTGCACTAGGCACCTTGCAAAGGTTATGTAAAGTTTGTGTGCATTTTACTGTTGAACTCTAGCATGTTAAGTGGCTGTGATTAATGAAGTGTTTCGATTAAGTAAAACTAATTTCTGAAATACAGTGAATGTTTTCTCTTTGGTGGAAAGATGAAGATCCTGGATGCAGAGCTCCATTTGCCATCGAGTGGATAGGACTGAAAAAAACAACAACACCATCAACAACACAGGAAACATTTTTGCAAAGCAAAAAGAGTTACTGATTTTATAGTTCATTTCCATTCAACCTTCCTGCCGTAATTTGTTACTCATGGGGAAATACTTTTTTTCTATGAATTATTAGAGCCATTCAATGCTTGTGTATAAAATTCTGAAATAAAAACTGATCCATCTGGACTAGAGATGGGCAAAAAATGCCATAATGGTGTTTCATTTTGGTTTTTTGTTTTGGTTTTCATTGTTTTATTTCAGGCATGTCCAAACTTCAGGCCTCCAAATGTTCTGGACCACAACTCCCACAGTCTTTTGCCATTGGCAATCTAAGCTTATAATTCTGGGAATTGTGGTCCAAAACATCAGGAGGGTTGAAGTTTGGACATGCCTATTTTATTTTGCTTAAAACGAAATGATTTTTTTTTTAAAAAAAAAGTTTCATTTTTTTGTTTGTGTCGTTTTTCATTTTTAATTTTTTTAACTCATGCTCACCAGCTGGCCCATGGGCCGGGTCAGCATGTTTTTACTTTATTTTATTGTTATCGCGCTGACCAGTTGGCCCGCAGGTTGGGTCGGTGTTTTTAATTTTTTTATTATTATTATTTATTTTTGTTATTGCACCAACCGTCTCCTGGGCCAGGTCGGCACATTTTTATTATTTCATTTTATTTTTTTGTTATCATGCCAACCAGCTGACCTACAGGCCAGGTTGCCACTTTTTTATTTTATTGTTTTTTCCCCCCATGTATTTATTCAAGTGCTGGCCAGCTGGCCCATGGACAGGGTCGGCAGTTTTTTAAAAATATTTTTTATATTTTTACTCAAGCACTGATCAGCTGTAACGTGGGCTGATCAGTGCTTTTCTTCTCCAGAGGGAGGCCTATGGCTCCCTCGGAAGCCTTCCCCGTGGGCGCTGGTCAGTGGCAGTGGTGAGTCCTGAGCCTGGCAACATTCAGGTAGGAGAAGATGCAGGATGGGGAAATGAAAACTGAAATGAAATGAAATGAAAATTTCCATTTTGTTTCATTTCATTTTTCTTTGAGGGGGCTGTTTGTTATATGTTTATTTACATAACAAAATGAATAATGAATAACAAAATGAATTTTTTCTTCGTTTCGTGCCCATCTCTAATCTGAACTCTTCTTTTGTTACAATCACGGATTCCTAACTGGAAAAGAGGGTCAAAGCATAGGATAAGACTGTACAGATGAGGTAGCTGTGTGGATTTCTGTGCAGGTAAGAGCAGCTATCATTTGGATCCGGTTCAGTTCTGTGATTCAGAGTAAGTGGGGTTCTTTCTGGAACATTTCCTTTATTTTATTTTATTTTATTTTATTTTATTTTACTTATTTTATTTTTCAGTATGGACAAAGGGCACCTGTTGGCAGTACAATAGTACAATTAGACCTATAGTGCGAGAAAAAACAAGTCCCCATCCTATTCTGAAATGGGGTAGCCATTTTTCCACTGATGAGTCTTACATAAACAGGTTGAAATCTTCTTAAGTTAGGCAATTGTGAAAGGGTAGATCAATCTAAATAGGATCAGTTAATGTCATATCGAGATGTTGTATGCCATTTGTGTGATCCTTGCATCCTCATGTAAGGATTAGGTAGTTTCAGTCAAAGAAAGCACACCACAGCTCAAATGACCCTATTTGGCCTCACCTTCCTCCTCCTCCTCCTCCTCCTCCTCCTCCTCCTCCTCCTCCTCCTCCTCCTCCTCCTCCTCCTCCTCCTCCTCCTCTTCATAATCATAATTAGAGATGGGCATGACTTGAAAAATTTTTTTTCGAGTTGTCGTTAGTCAGGCCGGTTCCGTTTCGGGTCGTTTCCGTTTTTCACGAAAATTCGCAAAAATTAGTCGGTTCGTTTTTTCATTTTTTTGTTTTCGTTAGTACTGGTTTTTTGGGGGGGGAGCGGGCTCCTGGAGGCACCTCTCTGGGGTGGGTGCCTCCTCTGGCCTGCTATAAAGGGAAAGTGGGCTCCTGGAGGCACCCGTGGGTGCCTCCTATCCTCACCCACTAGGAAGGGGAAGCAGGATCCAAGAGACCCCTCAACATGGGGGTCTCCCCTCTTCACCTGCTGCTGCTGCAAAATGGTATGCAATAGCCATATGGATATTGCATAACAGTTATGCAGACAGTGACTGTGAAGACTAGTGGATGGCACTGAACCCAGAGCCATAGGTGAGATGCCTAACTAAGGCTCTTGCACCACCATGTCTCACACAGAAGGGAATTGTACTTGTGTGTAGTGCAATGCAAGTACATCTGGCTTAGGGTTAAGGTGGGTTAGGGTTAGGGCTAGGGTTAGGCTAGTGACGGGTAAGGTTACGGTGGGCTAGTGGGTTGCACCTCTGGGTGCTTCTCTGACCCATTAAGAAGACAGTCTGTGACGTATGGGTAAGGACTGGAGTGAAGGATTAGGGTTAGGGTTAGGGGGATAGGGTAGGTTTTAGGGGGCTTTTTGGCACATCCCAGAAGTCTCCATGGCCAAGTGGCCATGCGATTGGTGGGATGGCTCCAAAAATTTGCATGGTCGTCCACTCCCACATGGCTGGCCACTCGGCCAGCCCATCATTGCGCAGGTGTAAATAAAATAAAATAAAATAAAATCAATGGAGGACAGAGGAGGAGAGGAGAGACATTTTGTTGCAAGAAAAAACCCACTGCTACTGTGAAAAATCTGGCAGTTTATACATTTTCGCGTGTTTCTGTTGTGCTTGTGTGTTTTTGGACCACAATTTCAAAAACAATATTGCATTCGCCGCCCCATTTTGGATCCCCCGCCCGCACCGCATGGCATGGCGACTCGAGTCCGGCTGCCCAGGATGGGGGGGAGGCGGGACCCCCCTCCAGAAACCACCCCTCCGGTAGGTGCCCTGCGCCCTTAGTCAAGCAGGCATTTTTCCGCCTGCTTTTTTGGCCCGGGAATGGGTGGGGGGAGAGTTTAAAAGTTTTTTCCTGTGCTGTCCGTGCCGCTTGCTTGCGCTTTAATTGCGGCGGCCGGCGGCCGGCGAGACTGGGCTTTTTGCTGGCTGGCTGCGAGCCTGCGGCGAGTCCCACAGAGCAGCCCACTAGGACGGGGGATGGGGGGGAGGCCGGGGACCTCCAGAAACAACCCCTCTGGTAGGTGCCCTGAGGCACGGCAGGCATTTTTCCGCCTGCTTTTCCGCCGGGAACCGGGTTTTTTTAACGTTTAAAAACTTTTTTTCTGTGCCGCGTGGCATCGCGCGATGCAAGGAACGAGCACGACAAATCAGACCAAAATTGTTTGTTCGTCGGTTCGAGCTCGAAGTCTGGCGGAGTAATTCCCGTTACCGTTTCCGTAGAGTAATGGAAACGAGTAACGGAAACGGAAACGGGAATACCACTGTCGTGCCCATCTCTAATCATAATCCTCAAGTCATCTTCTGGTTTATGGATTGTTTACAGAGTTTTCCAGGTAGATAATACTCAAAAGTGATTTAGCATTCCCTCTTGGGGAGGGGGTGCCCTGGGACTGTGCAGATTGCCCAAGGCCACATAGGCCAACTACTCACAGGAGGCACAGAGGGAAATTGTTTTACAAAAGATAGCTGTATCACACTATGCTTGCATATCAGACAAAAATAAAATAAAAAATCAACATGACAAAAATGGTGTGGCATCTGAAAGAGTGACTGATATATTTTAGTGTTAGTTTTCATGAACAAGTCTGCTTCCTCAGAAGACAGGCTGGTGAACTGAACTTCCAACCTCAGTCTGGAAGTTGAGTCATGGCAACTGGCCATCTTTGTCTTGAGATATTGAAACATTTTGCTGCTCGTCCAAAGACCATCATCAGTACAGATTGATGAAGCTGTTTGGATGAGTAGTGAAATGTTTCAATCTCTCAAGCAAAAAAAAAAAAAAAGTCCAGTTGCCATGACTCAACTTCCAGATAAACTCACCTGGATGACTGAGAATCTTCACAGACTCCTGAACTCTGGCTCCCTAGCTAGATAGTAGATACCTAAGTCACTGAGCTACCTAGCCAGTGTCCTCCATTTATAGGGAAAGGGTAACAAACAAACAAACAAAAATCTCCATGTTCTCTTCTGTCTTGTCATTCTAAATTAAGTTTTCAATGGGCACTTTTACACAACCCCTAAAATCCGAGGCAAAGGGCTCCCAGATCCGGAGCTTTAAAATGTTTTCCCACCAGCTGCGGACTTAAAAAAAAAAAGTACGACCATGCCTACCTAAGCGCGTCCCGATGCACTTTTCAACTACCTGGCCTCCAGGAGGTAAAAAAAAATCTTCCGATGCGGATTGTAAAGCTGTGAATGCTCGGCTCCCTCGCCTTCTGTTTGTTTTTCTGTCCCCACCGCCCCTTGAAGAGCCAGGAATGCCTACGGGGCTGCTCGGGGCTGCTTCGACTGGCAGACAGAGGTGAGCCTGCATTTTTTTTCCTCCCTTGTTTTCTCCCTTCTCTCACACAGACAGGAACAATGGAGTGCGGAGGGGTGGGAACACAGGAAGAGGGACAAACCCCCACGATCTCTAGTCCAAATTTAAGTTGCCACCGGATTTTAGAGGTCGTGTAAAAGTGCCCAATGTTTATTTTTCTAAATGGCATAGTGCAACAACACAGTCCCAAAAGGGCTTATTTAAAAATCCAACCCTTGGCTTCCTCTCTCCTTCTCCATGGAGGAGCAAAAGAAGCTTTTCATTTCCCCAAATAATTAAGTGTCTTATCATGCCCACCTAATTTCATGACCAATAACTAGGGGATGGTGTTTGGAGCCCTGGGCAGTCAGTTCATAGACCTAACTTGGTCTGGGAACTCTGCTGGCTCCTAGCTCTGCCAGCATTCTCTACCAACAGCTGCTCCTTTACTTTGTGAATATGCCATCCTTCACTAGTTGCTTCTGCTTATCAAGCCTTCTATGTCTTCTTTGCTATCGGGCAGAATTTGCCTGCCTGGCAATGCTGTTGCTTGTGTACAGGTAGCAACATACCAATCTGTATTTCTCATTTGTTCACTTTCTCTCTGCCTGCCTGCCACCTTCCACCACCATTTGCTGACTCCTTTCTCTGCCAGCATGCCTGCCAGCATGGCTTCCTGCCTCTGCCATCTGCCTGCCTAGCTGTATATCAGTGCAGACGGCCTGCTAGGCCTAAGGGGATGAATTCATTTAGTTCAGCACTGAACAGAGGGCAGAAACTTCCCAGATCTTTGGTGTAACACAGCTGTTAGGAAGTAGTGAATGTACAATGAGGAAAATGCTGGCATGTTACAGGAAGTAGAATTGTTGTGCATTCCTCCCAATCCTTGCATCAGGTTTCATGAAATTGAAATCACACATTCACTGGATGAGTTTTTGGTCTGCAGTGATTTCTTTCTAATCAAGAATGCCTCAAGTAATAAGATGGGACAACATGAAGAATGTCCCCCTGAAGTGTGGCTATTGCCTCGTCTTAAGAGCAACTCTTTGAGTAATAACACTGAAGGGTGCTTAGAACTGGCTGTCAGAAAATGCATCGCAGACAACTGGGAAACACAGGCCTTTCTTTCTTCATCTCTGAAGAACCCCCATTACATTTGATAAATACAGCAGATAATTTTTGCCCAGAAAGAGACAATGTTAAAAACATTTGGAAGAACCAGATTAACTCCTCACCTTGTAAGACATAGAGCAGAGCTGTCCAACTTTGAACAAGCTGAGGTCTACTTTTTCTGGATGAAAATGCCTGAGGGCTACTACACTAAAACCTCTACTTATGTATTTTATCTGTTCCAGGCATATGCTCATAAGTAAAAAAAAATGTGTAAGTAGAGTAGCAATTTCCCATAGGAACACATTGAAAATCAGTTAATCCGTTCTGGAGGGAACATATTTCAATGCATTCCTATGGTAAGGCTGACCATGCACATGCTTCCCTTACACCTACTTGAGCCGGTGTGGATGGGTGCAAGGGAGGCACGTCCATGCTTGTGCAGATCACCCCTTCCGCTTGCCCAGGCTGTTGCACTTTCCCTCCCAACCCGCCCAGGGCCTGACTTGACTCTACTTCTCCTCCTATTTCCCCCTTCTCCCTTCCAGCCCCCTCGCTGCCACTGCTGCTGCTGCCCATAGCCCTCACTCACCTCTGCCATGTTTGCTGTGCAGCTGGGATGGGCCAAGCCAGCAGCGGGGCAATCACATCGCCACGGTGGCACAAGGAGGAGGGAATGGCTTAGAAGGGGAGCAGGAGGAGTGGCAGGTCACAGTCTCTGTGAGGCAGCTGTGGGGGTGGGAGGAGGAGGAGGAGGATGGAAGGGAGGGAGGAAGAAATTCTCTGGGGGGAGAAGAGGGGGACATCACCGTGCAAAGGAGGTGGGCACGCCCATGACCCCGTCCCTTGCTGTCCCCTCCACTCCCCTTCCTCTGCTCTGCACCAACAACTCAATTAGTCATGAGACAGTGGCACGCCGATCATCTTGCCGGTAGGGAGAGCGGGAGACTGTGCCATGGCCCTTGAACTGTCCCACGGCTGAGATACTGGGCTGGCAGATCCAGAGCTTTGCTGGGGCAGTGGTGGTCCTTGGGTTGGGGGAGGTAGAGGTGGAGAACCTATCCCCTCACATTTTTTATTGATGGCTGGTGGGCTACTTTTGAACCCTTCGCGGGCTACTGGTAGCCCCCGGTCTGCCTGTTGGGCAGGCCTGACATAGAGTATACTGACCTAGGTGTGAAGTTGACTGTTCTGTGCACTTGCGGATAACTGAGTCAGTGTAGACACCACATTTTCATATGTACACCTTGATTCTTCCTAGTCCACAATCTGTTAAATTATTTCCAAGTAATCCGGTTCTCCATATGATTAAGGGCTAGACGAGTGATGGCGAACCTTTTAGAGACTGAGTGCCCAAACTGTGATTCAAAACCCACTAAATTTTCGCAAAGTACCAATACAGCAATTTAACCTGAATACAGGTGGTTTTGAAAGGGCGATGTTAGGTGCCCACATAAAAGGCTCTGAGTGCCACCTTTGGCACCCTTGCCATAGGGTCGCCAACAATGGGCTAGACTATCCCAGACGTCCATTCATTTTCAGAAGTGGATAGCTCTTTTTCATGTATTACATTCCTGGTGTTCTTTGCTATTTCTTCAGGAATGTAATGAATCTAGAGCTTTCATTGAATGATACCCTAGCTGTTTTGGATGGGTTGGACAGTACTGAACCAGCAGATTAATAGAGGTCCAAGGCTGTTTTTCTTAGGTCTTCTCATTATATATCCCAGGTGGTTTCTGATATCCTTTGGAAAATACAGTTCTTGCATTGACTTTTTGCTTTATGTTCCCCATAGGTCTGTCCCAGAGCAACAGGTATTAGGGAGCAAAATAATGCTCTGATTTGATTCCCTTCTAGGTAACTTGAAGTTTCTGAGATTCTTGCTTATTTATCAGGTGAAAGGTACACATTGAATTTGCTACTTGGGTTTAAATTGGTTTCTGTCACAATATGAATCAAGATCTTCAAATGATATTTTTAAGAAATGTTCCAATATCTCAAAATGGTCAGACTGAGAAGCGGGAATGAGACTGTCAGCATAAAAAAGTGACTGATGCCTTGAGGAAGTGGTTGTTGATAAATATTGAGGTTAAACAAAATAGAAAACAGTACTCATCCTTGCAGCAGGACACTATTCTGAGTCTTCCATTGGCACTGTTGTCCTTGAAAACAAACTAAAAATCAAAAGATTTTGCAAAATAATTGCTACTACTGTAGTTAATTTCTGATCCTTGGCTAGATTACATAGTTCTGCAGCAATATGTGATATGAATGGTATCATAAGTAACCAAGAGGTCAAGAACAACTACCCTTATGATCTTCCAGGCCAAATGAAACAGTTGGCACCTGCTTTACAGTAAGTCTTGCTTACTGTTTTATAGGTTATCATTAGGGATGGGCTGTTTGGTTCAGAAGCAGCATGTTCTGAAACGACCCACACAAGCCCAGGTGCTGTTTGGAAGTCTCCGAATTGCAAGCATCCAATCACTTACCTTCCTCCATGGTCGTACTGGTCTAAAGTCCAGAAGTCTCCTGATGCCATTTGTCCTTCTCCCTGGTGCTAGTCAAACAGGAGCTGTGCAGGGAAATGCATCATTCCACCTCCCTGTCTGATTGGCCAGCGCTAGGGAATAGGACAGATGACATCAGGAGACTTCTTCTTGGTTGGACCTTTGCCCAATACAACCATGCAGGAAGGTAAGTGATTGGCTGCTTGCATTTTGGAGGCTTCCAAACAGTGCTTGGGCTTGTGTGGGTCGTTTTGGAAGGTGCTGCTTCTGAAACGAACAGCCCAGCCCTAGTTATTAGAGATGGGCATGAAACGAGCGATTTTTCATTTTCATTTTCGTTTTTTCATTTCGTTACGCAACAAAAATGAAACGAATTTTTTTAAAACAAAACAAAAATGAAAATGAAACGACCAAATTTGCCGTGCGTGTTTTTCGTTTTGGTTGCAGCAGATGCATTGAACTAAAAAGAATGCTAATGAAACAGCAATTTTTCGTTTTTGTTTTCGTTTTTTCATTTTGTTACCTAACAAAACAAAAATGAAATTTTTTGCAAAAAACGTCACAAAAATGAAAACGAAACGAAACGGACCCCCAAACGACCAAACGACAAACGAAACACCATTTTTTGAGTCGTGCCCATCTCTACTAGTTATCATTATCAAAACCCACTTATGTAGTTTCAAAATTTTAGCCTGAACAATGCTTTCAAGATGTAGCTAGCAGTAGCATTTCCCCGCTTTTTACACATGAGTAGGTATAGGAGACTCAGTACCATCTGGTAACCTAGAGCACAGAGTAGGGAAATTTTAATCATTTGCCCCCTCCTTTTAATTTTTGCCATAAGATAAATTTTTGTCTGAGATAAATCTATATACGGCTGTGCTGTAATGTTGAAGTCCCATAAACATTTACTTGGAAGTAACTCAGTTGACTTGATTTCTAAATAGGCATACAAAATAATCCCTTTACAAAGTAATTGTAGTTCCTCCCTTCTTTTTAACATTTCCGTCAATCTACTTCCTGTGACATGGTTTTAACACAAGATGTCACAAAAGCAGAAAGAAGCTGTGAAACAATGCAGGAGCTTTTCACCTCTTCAGACCTCCCTATAAATCCTGCTTCAGCTAGAAGTGAAAAATCATATGTTGGTTTCAGCCTATACCCTGTAGAAAACACTTGTCCTTTTCTTTGAAAAGAACATGTCATTCAGGGCCATTTGCTCTCTTCCCTTTTCCAAAAGGATAACTTTAGAGGCCAGGTCAGCTCTTCAGCTGAAAAAACAAGGGTTTTTTGGACCCACAGGTTCTAAAAATCTTCAATGTAAATTCCCCTTTCTGGAAATGCTTTATGTCTCTTTCATTAAATTACATTTTATTCACTTCCAATTTATGCCCTGCACAGGCTACCTGTCAATGGGTCCAATTCCTCAAACAATATATGTTACTTGTCCTTACTGATGGTTATAATATACCTCAAGTAGTGCAGTTTCTGAATCATTCACAACATTGTTGGTCCTCATTTATAGAATAATTTATAGAATAATAATGAAATATGTTTGGCTCCTACACTAAACATCTTAAAATGGCTTTATAGGATAGCTTTCCTGGAATCTTAATCTTTATAATCAATAATATCTGAAAATTGATTCTCTCCACCTCTGGTTATGCTCATTTGGTTTTTTGTTTGTTCTTGGCATTTTAATCTTATTTTGTCAATTTTTATATTTGTGTATAGTTACTTTTTATTGTTTATAAATTGTAAAGCACTCAAAGTAGCCTTCAGGCTAAATGGCCCAGCATAAAAATCTAATAAATAAATAATTCCAGAAGAACAGTGAAGAGTAACCATGGTTTCTGGTACTCATTATAAGGTGTGAGATAGAGATTCTCTCCCAGCAGATTAGGCACGGTTAGATCATATTAAGGTTGATTTTTCTGCTGTGTAGTTCATTCCTTTGTGATTCCAAGCAAATGCAAATTGGATGATTTTCCTGCCCTGCATTTGTGGACACTCGTACATCCTCATAGCTTAACTAAAAGGTAAGAAGTTATGGTGATGAATTAAACAAGTCACATGCACAATACTGAAGTGAATAGTCACAGTCTCCATGTAGGAGGTCCTGATCTGAGAGTACTTCACATAATGAGCTCTCCAGTGCCCAAATCATGTGACACATGAGATCATGTTTCCTGTGAAATTGTGCACTGTATGGCTCTTCTTAAAAGCCAGCTGAAGGAGCATCAGCCTCTTTTTGGCCTGGCAATAAGAAGAGAAGGTCTTGCTGCCTGCTTTTACAGATCACTTCAGCCCTAAACACTTGTGCCCCCTGATGAAGCAAATGCCATGAAGTATAATGTTCCTCGTGTTACTGTATCTCTCTCATACCTGCTACTCCACACATTCTTTCTTGGTTCTACATGGTAATTTAAAGGCAGGCTAAATGAATTTATCCCACATCGTTAATTGATCCATCTTGCTATTTAAATGAGATGTGGTAGTGTGAAGAAATGAAACATAACTATTATATTTTAGATATGGGGACTTTCCAACATTTGTCAAGCCATCACATTTCACATGGTGGAAACTAAACATGGGGAAAGATAAAAATTGTGATTCATTATGATTTGTGATTCATTAAGTCTGACAAACCAACAAACGGTTGAACCAATGAATTTCCAGTAACAAATTAAAGAATCAATGTATTGATTTTCTCCCCTTTAAAATGCTACAAAAAGTGCCTCCCAGCATATAGAGGCCTTATATTTGCAGTTGCTTCTTCTGCCTATCCTACAGGCCCTATAAGATTAGCTAACATTGGGGTTCAAAAGTCTGAGCTGTGTATTCCCAAAGGACCCCCAGGCAACCAGAGACACCAAACTAGTAGAGACGCTTCCCCTTCTCTCCTTTATAGTCTCTCTAAGTTTAGTGAAGATTGGGTTTCAGGCATCTGAGTTATACACCTACAATATAGGGCCCTCAACAATGGCGGCTCCATGAGGGCGATTGCTCCGACGTGGGGCTTCTTTGTATGAGAAGCATCACGTGGGGATGGTGCGAGCTCTGAGTCATCAAGCCTATTAATAGGCTGTGCTCATGCTCCCCAGCCTCTTTCATGCTGAGCAGCATGCTGAGTGGGCATCACTGGGGAAGAGAAAGCAGCATGTGGAGAAGGGGCATGTGCATCAGCCGAACCCCCGCTGATAGCCCGTCTGGGCATTTCTTGGGGCTTTCTTCTGTTTTTCCCCTTTATTGGTGGGGCAAGAAGGACAGAAGCGGCAAGGGAAAGCATGTGAGGGGTGTGGCAAACATGCAGCTGCCATTTTGCCGAAAGGGGGGGGTTGAATGACTAGGCCTGCACTGGCATGGTTGATGCCTAATTGGAGTTTCTCCAGGGACAGGGCCGCTGGCAGTGGCACCCTCCGCCACCTGAGATAAAAAAAAATGTCATTTGCCTTGGGTGCCTCCACATTAGACTACATCCCCATTGGCACACTCCCCCTGCAATCTAAACCCACCCCTCAACCACTCTCTACAGCTCCAGCCCTATTATCTGGGCGGAGAAGTGATACCCCCCACTCAATAAAAAAATTAAATAAAAAAATAAAAAATAGGGATAATTGTTTCAGAGGTTGGGGAAATCCTCCTCATCATTCTAAAATGAAGGTCCTAGTGCAGTGAACCTTCTAGGTGGAAAGAGACATTGGCCCAAGAAAGAATGCAGATGGACAGAAAGACACACAGCCAGTAAAAAGCCATGCTCCTGCCCCCCCCCCCCCAGTTATTTCCTCATCAGATGATGATGATTTGCCAGATTTCAGGCCCATATATAAGAAGTTGAGTTCCTTGGAACAGGGGGAGGGTTCAATAGCAGGGAATGTCAGAATATTTTGGGGTTTGCAGATCAGCTAGGGAATCAAAGGCTTGCAAGATTGAGGAACTGAAACATATGGGAGAAATAATGATGGCTCGCATTTCCTTTCTCAAGCATGAGCGAGCAGGTACAGCACAGCAGGAGCGACTGTTGCCACTCCTGGCACACCGGCACAAAGGAGACTCATCACTGGACAGCACTACTCCATGGGAACCTTCAATTCATCAACAGGCTCAACCCATAGCAGCAGAAGCCTAGCTTTTGGACCTGTCAATTGTGCAACGTGGCCAGGGAACAGGTGCCTCAGGGACTACACCACAGACAGTTGAGAGGACTACAGTGCACCCAACACCTACCCAGGATGGGGTTTGGCCATGAGTGACTGGTAACAGTTTGCAGCAGATGCCCATTGCCACCCCCTACCAAGCCCTGGTGGAGACATAAAAACAGTAATGACACACACACTGCCAGGTGCAGTCCCAAACAGCACAATAAGTGTACCACCTCAGGCGGCAAGGGCAGGTCACAATGAGCAAGACATTATACCAGGAATTGGGGGAGCCCACCAGGTAATCAATCACCCCCAACACCTATTGCAGCTGAATCATCAACAACAAACCTTAGTACCAGCTCAGGAGCAGCCCCTGTGTTGCCCGAACACTTTCCTGATACTGATTAATCCCTATCACTGGGTGATCACCTGTTGCTGGCCAAAGTAGAAAAGATCTGGAGAGGGGAATATGTGGACATCATATGGAAGAGAGACACAAAGATAAAATCAGGAAAAAAGTGGCCGGAAAACTGCTGGGCCAACTGGCTGCCTGCATTCTTTATTTATTTAGCCACAGTTGACTGGGCCCAGCAAGAAAGGGCATTTGATTTAATCCAGTAGATTAGAGATGGGCACGACTTAGCGGTATTTCCGTTTCTGTTTCCGTTACTCTACGGAAACGGTAACGGGAATTACTCCCCCAGACTTCGAGCTCGAACCGACGAACGAACAATTTTGGTCTGATTTGTCGTGCTCGTTCCTTGCATCGCGAGATCGCGCGATGCCACACGCGGCACAGAAAAAAAGTTTTTAAAAGTTAAAAAAACCCGGTTCCCGGCCAAAAAGCAGGCGGGAAAATGCCTGCCGTGCCTCAGGGCACCTACCAGAGGGGTTGTTTCTGGAGGTCCCCGGCCTCCCCCCTCATCCCCCGTCCTGGGCTGCTCTGGTGGGACTCGCCGCAGGCTCGCAGCCAGCAAAAAGCCCAGTCTCGCCGCCGGCCGCCGCAATTAAAGCGCAAGCAAGCGGCACGGACGGCACAGGAAAAAACTTTTAAACTCTCCCCCCACCCATTCCCGGGCCAAAAAAGCAGGCGGAAAAATGCCTGCTTGACTAAGGGCGCAGGGCACCTACCGGAGGGGTGGTTTCTGGAGGGGGGGTCCCGCCTCCCCCCCGTCCTGGGCAGCCGGACTCGCGAGTCGCCATCGCCATGCCATGCGGTGCGGGCGGGGGATCCAAAATGGGGCGGCAAACGCAATATTGTTTTTTGAAATCGTGGTCCAAAAACACACAAGCACAACAGAAATACGCAAAAAAATTTATAAACTGCCAGATTTTTCACAGTAGCAGTGGGTTTTTTTCTTGCAACAAAATGTCTCTCCTCTCCTCCTCTGTCCTCCATTGATTTTATTTTATTTTATTTTATTTACACCTGCGCAATGATGGGCTGGCCAAGTGGCCAGCCATGTGGGAGTGGACAACCATGCAAATTTTTGGAGCCATCCCACCAGTCGCATGGCCACTTGGCCATGGAGACTTCTGGGATGTGCCAAAAAAGCCCCCTAAAACCTGCCCTAGCCCTAACCCTAACCCTTGACTCCGTACCCATACGTCACAGACTGTCTTCTTAGTGGGTCAGAGAGGCACCCAGAGGTGCAACCCACTAGCCCACCGTAACCTTACCCGTCACTAGCCTAACCCTAGCTCTTGCACTAAGCCACCTTAAAGCCAGATCTACTTGCTTGCATTGCACTACACGCAGCAAGTACAATTCCCTTCTGTGTGAGACATGGTGGTGCGGGAGCCTTGTGAAGGGAAGGTATGACCCTATCACTCTCACACTGGTCTCACGTCTGCACATTATGTTATGCAATATCCATATGGCTATTGCATAGCATTTTGCAGCAGCAGCAGGTGAGGAAGGGAGACCCCCATGTAGAGGGGTGTCTCTTGGAGCCTGCTTCCCCTTCCTAGTGGCAGGAGGCACCCACGGGTGCCTCCAGGAGCCCACTTTCCCTTTATAGCGGGCCAGAGGAGGCACCCACCCCACAGAGGTGCCTCCAGGAGCCCGCTCCCCCCCAAAAAAACCAGTACTAACGACAACGAAAAAACGAAAAAATGAACCGACTAATTTTTGCGAATTTTCGCGAAAACCGGAAACGACCCGAAATGGGACTGGCCCGACTAACGACAACTCGAAAAAATTTTTTTTCAAGTCGTGCCCATCTCTACAGTAGATGGATATTATCTGCAGAGACTATTTGGAATTCCTGGGATCAGTGTGGTTGTTTTATGATGAGGGCTTCTGAATGAGAGTGGCCATGTGTCCCAAGATGTACCACTAGACCAGGCCTGCCCAAAGTCTGGCCCGGGGGGCAAATCTGGCCCGTCAGGCCATTCTGAGTGGCCCGCGGCTGGCTGGCCTACCCCACCCTCCCCCTCCTTTGCCCCATTTTTTTTAAAAAAACCTCCCGCCCACACTGACACTGCCGGGAAGCTTGAGGGGCTGGGCGGGCCAGCCGGCCGGTTAGCAGAAGCTTGTGTGGCTGGGTGGGTGGGCAAGGGGGCGGGCCACCACCAGCAGCACTGCTGGGAAGCTTGTGGGGCTGTGCAGGCCGCTGCCACTGACATAGCTGGACACATTGTGAGATTGGGCGCACGTGCGGGGCAGTAATCAGGCGGGCACCGGCACCGCTGGGAAGCTTGGGCGGCTGGGTGGTCCCCACCTTCCTTCCTGCGGGTGGGGTTGCAAGGGGTCAGTGGGTGGGGCGTCTGGGTCAGTGGGTGGGGCTTGCAGTGGGGTGGCAGGGTCGGGGAGCACCCAGCTCCTGACACATTCTCAGCCACCAAATCTGGCCCTCCTTACAAAAAGTTTGGGCACCCCTGCACTAGACCCATTGTGGATGCATCTGATGGTACCGCAATGCCCCATTACAGGTGACCACACTGATAGTGGATATTTCCTACATTGTATTGGCCAGCCTAACATTGCCCGTGGTACAGTGGGCCAGTCAGTTCAGCAACAATTGGTATGTTGGTATTAAAACACCAAGAGTTTCTGCACTTGCAGACTCTGCAAGTTCTAACACCAGTGCATGACCTGTAATGGACCACATGCATTGTATGCTTGTCCCAGGGAAAAGGAATGGGCCCCAGGAGGAAAAGACCAAGGAAACAGGAAACAGCCTCCCTCAGGAGGTGCCCAAACTCCAAAAGGGATCTATCCCCAGAAAGTTGGAGGCTATGCTGAGTTGGCTCTGCAGTAGAGATCGGCACGACTTAGCGGTATTCCCGTTTCCGTTTCCGTTACTCGGTTCCGTTACTCTACGGAAACGGTAACGGGAATTACTCCACCAGACTTCGAGCTCGAACCGACGAACGAACAATTTTGGTCAGATTTGTCGTGCTCGTTCCTTGCATCGTGCGATCGCGCGATGCCACGCGGCACAGAAAAAAAGTTTTTAAAAGTTAAAAAAACCCGGTTCCCGGCCAAAAAGCAGGCGGAAAAATGCCTGCCGTGCCTCAGGGCACCTACCAGAGGGGTTGTTTCTGGAGGTCCCCGGCCTCCCCCCATCCCCCGTCCTGGGCTGCTCTGGTGGGACTCGCCGCAGGCTCGCAGCCAGGAAAAAGCCCAGTCTCACCGCCGGCCGCCGCAATTAAAGCGCAAGCAAGCGGCACAGACGGCACAGGAAAAAACTTTTAAACTCTCCCCCCACCCATTCCCGGGCCAAAAAAGCAGGCAGAAAAATGCCTGCTTGACTAAGGGCGCAGGGCACCTACCGGAGGGGTGGTTTCTGGAGGGGGGTCCCGCCTCCCCCCCGTCCTGGGCAGCCGGACTCGAGTCGCCATTTCGCCATGCCATGCGGTGCGGGCGGGGGATCCAAAATGGGGCGGCAAACGCAATATTGTTTTTGAAATCGTGGTCCAAAAACACACAAGCACAACAGAAACACGCGAAAATTTATAAACTGCCAGATTTTTCACAGTAGCAGTGGGTTTTTTCTTGCAACAAAATGTCTCTCCTCTCCTCCTCTGTCCTCCATTTATTTTATTTTATTTTATTTTATTTACACCTGCGCAATGATGGGCTGGCCGAGTGGCCAGCCATGTGGGAGTGGACAACCATGCAATTTTTTGGAGCCATCCCACCAAACGCATGGCCACTTGGCCATGGAGACTTCTGGGATGTGCCAAAAAGCCCCCTAAAACCTGCCCTAGCCCCCTAACCCTTACCCTAATCCTTGACTCCTTACCCATACGTCACAGACTGTCTTCTTAGTGGGTCAGAGAGGCACCCAGAGGTGCAACCCACTAGCCCACCGTAACCTTAGCCGTCACTAGCCTAACCCTAGCCCTTGCACTAACGCACCTTAAAGCCAGATCTACTTGCTTGCATTGCACTACACGCAGCAAGTACAATTCCCTTCTGTGTGAGACATGGTGGTGCGAGAGCCTTGTGCAGGGAAGGCATGACGCTATCACTCTCACTGGTCTCATAGCCTGCAACTGGTATGCATATCCATATGGCTATTGCATACCATTTTGCAGCAGCAGCAGGTGAGGAGGGGAGACCCCCATGTAGAGTGGTCTGTTGGAGCCTGCTTCCCCTTCCTAGTGGGTGAGGATAGGAGGCACCCACGGGTGCCTCCAGGAGCCCACTTTCCCTTTATAGCGGGCCAGAGGAGGCACCCACCCCACAGAGGTGCCTCCAGGAGCCCGCTCCCCCCCAAAACCAGTACTAACGACAACGAAAAAACAAAAAAACGAACCGACTAATTTTTGCGAATTTTTGCAAAAACCGGAAACGAGCCGAAACGGGACCGGCCCGACTAACGACAACTCGAAAAAAATTTTTTTCAAGTCGTGCCCATCTCTACTCTGCAGCTACCCGGACCAACAGGCAGCCAGGTTTATCAAAGGATTGCAATTCAGGTTTAGAATTGCAGTGCAGGGACAGAGAGCACCTACATGGGCAAACAATTTGAAGTCCATAAAAGGGATGGAGGAGGTTGTCCACTCCAAAACTGAAAAAGAGGTCAAGGACAGGACAGTGTTAAGACCATTGAGTGACCCACCAACTCCCTGTTTCCATGTCTCACCATTAGGCATTGTACCTAAGAAAACTCTGGGTGAATTCTGTGTGATCCACCATTTGTCTTATCTGGGGTGGGGGGCAGTCAATGACACGATCCTGCAAGAGTTATGTAGTGTTAAGTATACTTCATTTGATGCAGCAGTTCATAGGGTGAGGCAGGCAGGTACAGGGGCCCTATTAGGAAAATGTGATATTAAATCAGCATTTAGGTTGCTGCCGGTGCACCTGGTGGACATGGAATGGTTGGGTTTTGCCTTTGAAAGTGCATATTATATGGACAGGGCCATGCCATTTGGTTGCTCAATTTCATACTCGGCCTTTGAATGCTTTAGCACATTTTTAGAATGGGTCCTAAGTACCAGGACCAGTTCTAATATGGTGGTCCATTATCTTTACGGTTTTTTGGTATGTGAAACATCTGAGTCTAATCATTGTAGGCACTTAATGCACCAATTCTGGGAGTTTACTACAGAGTTTGGAATCCCACTAGCTGTGGAGAAGATGGAAGGACCCTCTACAGTCCTTACCTTCCTTAGGATAGAGCTAGACACAAAAGCTCAGTCTAGCCAATTGCCAGATGATAAATTACTAGACTTACATTCAAGGCTACCATGCAGAGATGAAAAGTATCCCTCAGGGAACTTCAGATTCTGGTAGGTCATTTGAATTTTGCATGTAAAGTGGTTGCACCTGGCCACACCTATTTGAGGCACTTCTGTCAGGCCATGAATGGGCTTAAGAAGCCCCATCATAGTTGAAAAATCACCAAGGGAATGAGAGAAGACTTAGCATTAGGGGGCGGAGTTTTAGCTTTAAATACCTGCTCCCAGCATCCCCTCAGTCCTTTTCTGGCAGAGCAGCAGAGAGGAAGCAGGCTGTGAGAGGAGCACACGGCCAAAGGGCAGAGAGCTAACTTCCTGTTCTTGCAGGAGCAAGGGGCGGAGTTTTAGCTTTAAATACTTGCTCCCAGCAGCCCCTCAGTCCTTTTCTGGCAGAGCAGCAGAGAGGAAGCAGGTGGTGAGAGGAGCACACGGCCAAAGGGCAGAGAGCTAACTTCCTGTTCTTGCAGGAGCAAGGGGCGGAGTTTTAGCTTTAAATACTTGCTCCCAGCAGCCCCTCAGTCCTTTTCTGGCAGAGCAGCAGAGAGGAAGCAGGTGGTGAGAGGAGCACACGGCCAAAGGGCAGAGAGCTAACTTCCTGTTCTTGCAGGAGCAAGGGGCGGAGTTTTAGCTTTAAATACTTGCTCCCAGCAGCCCCTCAGTCCTTTTCTGGCAGAGCAGCAGAGAGGAAGCAGGCGGTGAGAGGAGCACACGGCCAAAGGGCAGAGAGCTAACTTCCTGTTCTTGCAGGAGCAAGGGGCGGAGTTTTAGCTTTAAATACCTGCTCCCAGCAGCCCCTCAGTCCTTTTCTGGCAGAGCAGCAGAGAGGAAGCAGGCGGTGAGAGGAGCACATGGCCAAAGGGCAGAGAGCTAACTTCCTGTTCTTGCAGGAGCAAGGGGCGGAGTTTTAGCTTTAAATACTTGCTCCCAGCAGCCCCTCAGTCCTTTTCTGGCAGAGCAGCAGAGAGGAAGCAGGCTGTGAGAGGAGCACACGGCCAAAGGGCAGAGAGCTAACTTCCTGTTCTTGCAGGAGCAAGGGGCGGAGTTTTAGCTTTAAATACCTGCTCCCAGCAGCCCCTCAGTCCTTTTCTGGCAGAGCAGCAGAGAGGAAGCAGGTGGTGAGAGGAGCACACGGCCAAAGGGCAGAGAGCTAACTTCCTGTTCTTGCAGGAGCAAGGGGCGGAGTTTTAGCTTTAAATACTTGCTCCCAGCAGCCCCTCAGTCCTTTTCTGGCAGAGCAGCAGAGAGGAAGCAGGCGGTGAGAGGAGCACATGGCCAAAGGGCAGAGAGCTAACTTCCTGTTCTTGCAGGAGCAGGGGGCGGGGTTTTAGCTTTAAATACCTGGTCCCAGCAGCCCCTCAGTCCTTTTCTGGCAGAGCAGCAGAGAGGAAGCAGGCTGTGAGAGGAGCACACGGCCAAAGGGCAGAGAGCTAACTTCCTGTTCTTGCAGGAGCAAGGGGCGGAGTTTTAGCTTTAAATACTTGCTCCCAGCAGCCCCTCAGTCATTTTCTGGCAGAGCAGCAGAGAGAAAGCAGGCTGTGAGAGGAGCACACGGCCAAAGGGCAGAGAGCTAACTTCCTGTTCTTGCAGGAGCAAGGGGCGGAGTTTTAGCTTTAAATACTTGCTCCCAGCAGCCCCTCAGTCATTTTCTGGCAGAGCAGCTGAGAGGAAGCAGGCTGTGAGAGGAGCACACGGCCAAAGGGCAGAGAGCTAACTTCCTGTTCTTGCAGGAGCAAGGGGCGGAGTTTTAGCTTTAAATACCTGCTCCCAGCAGCCCCTCAGTCCTTTTCTGGCAGAGCAGCAGAGAGGAAGCAGGCTGTGAGAGGAGCACACGGCCAAAGGGCAGAGAGCTAACTTCCTGTTCTTGCAGGAGCAAGGGGCGGAGTTTTAGCTTTAAATACTTGCTCCCAGCAGCACGCGCCTGACGGCGCGTGCAAACTAAAAAAAAACAAACCCTTATAATTTCTTCTGGGTATAATTGAGTTCCTAAAGCCAAGCTACTCCTGAGGAAGTACACACATTAGCAAGTTAGCACTGGAAACTTCCTGACGTTATTGCAGTTGGCGTAGAGGTGCTTTAGCAGCCCCTACACAGTTAGATTTTCAATAAACAACAAAAGAAGTAAAGAGTCTTACTAGATTAAAAAAAAATTAGTGCAAGTTTACATGTTTGAGACCTTCAATACATTTTATTGCACTCGTTAAAATGGAGTTGCAGGGAGCAGCTGTAGTTACCTGCAGTACTTGTGCCATGTTTGTTATCTTGACAGAGCGTGTGCAGAACTACATCTGCTGCAAGTGCAAGCTGGTGGCGCTATTGGAAGAGAAGGTCCAGCAGCTGGAGGCTCGCATATCCGACCAGCAACATATTAAGGAGCTTGAGCGGTTCCTGGACAGAGCGGAACAGACTACTCAGGTCCAAGAGGAGACAGCGCAAACTTCAGAGGAGGAAGTCACTCCCGCAACTCAGGAGGTGGATGGGTGGAGGAATGTGACTCAAAGGAGTAGAAGGCCAAGGCATCGCTCAGAAAGTCTCATCTTGCACAATCAGTTTGAAGCTCTTTCCCTCAGCACACCTCATGAGGCACACATAGAGGAAGAATTGGTTCCACCGGAGGATCTCTCCCTCATCACTATTGATGAGATACAAGATCAGGTACATGTTGATGACCAGGCTGCAGGAGAGAAGCTCATTGTACTAGGGGATTCTATAATTAGAAATACGGAGGGATGGATTTGTGAGGAGCATGATAACCGTATGGTCACTTGCCTGCCGGGTGCAAAGGTTGCAGACATCACCAGAAATATAGATAGCTTGTTAGAGAGAACTGGGAAGGAGCCAGTGGTCATGGTACACGTCGGTACCAATGATGTCGGGAAGGCCAAGCGGTCAGTTTGGAAGCCAAATTCAGGTTGCTAGGTAGAAGATTGAAGACCCGGGCTTCCAAGGTAGCATTTTCAGAAGTGCTACCTGTTCCTCGTGCAGGACCCGCCAGACAGGCAGAACTCAGAAGCCTCAATGCGTGGATGAGGCGATGGTGTCAAGAGGAGGGCTTTAGATTTGTCAGGAACTGGAGAACATTTTGGGACAAGCCAAACCTGTTCAGGAGGGATGGGTTGCACTTGAATCATGATGGGACCAGATTGCTGGCACTCAACCTCAAAAAGGCAGCAGAGCAGCTTTTAAACTGATAACTGGGGGAAAGCCGACAGGAGCTGAGTGGCATCCGGTTCGGAACACCTCATCCTCGGGGAATGAGGTTGGAGAGGGTAGAGAATCACATAGAGAAGACATAGCAGGTATAGGTATTAGCACCGGGAGAATAACGGAATGTGACAGTTCATCTACTGAAAATAAAAGCTGTGAGGCGAATAGAACAAGGCAGCAGCTGTTGTTGCGGGACCCACTGTACAGGTGCTTCTACGCCAATGCTCGAAGCCTCCGAGCAAAGATGGGAGAACTTGAACATTTGGCAGCTAGGGATAACATTGATATAATAGCCATAACAGAAACCTGGTGGAATGCGGAGAACCAGTGGGATACAGCAATCCCAGGCTATAAACTCTATAGAAGAGATAGAGGGGGGCGGTTTGGAGGAGGAGTGGCCATCTATGTCAAAGAAGGGGTAAAATCCAGCAGAATGGAGATTGACAGAGGGTCTGACTCCACCATAGAATCACTGTGGGTTAAACTACCAGGTCCAAGGAGTGATGTGATCGTTGGAGTATTCTATCGTCCACCAGATCAAAAACTTGAGGGGGACCTTGAAATGAGGAGAGAAATCATGGAGGTGGCTAAGAGGGATAGGATAGTAATCATGGGGGACTTCAATTATCCCCACATTGACTGGGTCAAAGAGAGCTCCGGGCAAGAAAGAGAAACTGGGTTTCTCGACTTGCTGAATGACTGTGCCTTAGAGCAACTTGTCATGGAGCCCACCCGAGAACAGGCAACTCTGGATCTAATACTGTGCGATACTCAGGACCTGGTCAGGGATGTGAATGTCACTGAGCCTCTGGGGAACAGTGACCATGCTGCAATTTCCTTTGCCATGCATGTCGGAGGAAGAGTGTCAACCAAATCAGACATAAAAACCCTTGATAGTCTATCTGGATTTTCAAAAGGCTTTTGACACAGTCCCTCACCAAAGGCTGCTGAGAAAATTGCACAGTCAGGGGATAAGAGGGCAGGTCCTCTTATGGATTGAGAACTGGTTGAGATCCCGGAAACAAAGAGTAGGTGTCAATGGGAAATTTTCACAATGGAGAGAAGTGAAAAGCGGTGTGCCCCAGGGCTCTGTCCTGGGACCGGTGCTTTCAATCTGTTCATAAATGACCTGGAGACAGGGATAAACAGTGAGGTGGCCAAGTTTGCCGATGACACAACACTTTTCCGTGTGGTAAAAACCAGAGAAGATTGTGAAGAGCTCCAGAAGGATCTCTCCAAACTGGGGGAATGGGCTGAGAAATGGCAAATGCGTTTTAATGTAACCAAATGTAAAGTAATGCATATTGGGGCAAAAAATCCAAACTTCATCTATCAACTCATGGGCTCTGAGTTATCCATGATGGATCAGGAAAGAGATCTTGGTGTGTTGGTGGACAGCTCCATGAAGGTGTCTCCCCAGTGTGTGGCAGCAGTGAAGAAGGCCAATTCCATGCTAGGGATTATCAAAAAGGGGATTGAAAATGAAACAGCCAACATTATAATGCCATTATACAAAACAATAGTAAGGCCCCACCTGGAGTATTGTGTACAATTCTGGTCACCGCATCTCAAGAAAGACATAGTGGAACTGGAAAAGGTGCAGAAGAGAGCGACAAAAATGATTACTGGCCTGGGGCACCTCCCTTATGAAGAAAGGCTAAAACATTTGGGCCTCTTTAGTCTGGAAAAAAGGCGATTGAGGGGGGATATGTTTGAGACATACAAAATAATGCAGGGCATGAGTAAAGTGGATAGAGGGAAGCTCTTCTCCCTCTCCCAAAATACCAGAACTAGGGGACATACACTCAAATTGAGGGCTGGGAGAGTAAGAACTGACAAAAGAAAATATTTTTTCACCCAGCGCGTTGTATGTCTATGGAACTCCCTGCCACACAATGTGGTGATGGCATCTGACCTGGATGCCTTCAAAAGGGGATTGGACAGATTCCTGGAGGAAAAGTCCATCACAGGTTACAAACGATGATGGAGAAACCAGGGTACTTCAAGGGCCAGATGCAGGAGAGTGGTATCAGGAGACAGATATCTAGTCTCATGCACTCCCAAACACATCTGGTGGGGCCGCTGTGAGATACAGGAAGCTGGACTAGATGGGCCTTTGGCCTGATCCAGCATGGCTCTTCTTATGTTCTTATGTTCTTATGTTCTTATTATGGTTAGCCTTTTTTCAAGACTTTAATGGGTTCTCTTTTTGGAGGACTGAACTTTTATTGGGCTCCAAGCTTCAGGTACATACTGATGCTTCTGGCTCACACAGTTTTGGTATCTTCTTTCAGAACAAATGGTGTTGTGGCACATGGCCACATTCTCATTACTTCTATGACGGATGGGAGGGGGCAAGAAGCAGCAGTGAAAAAGGAAAAAAAATTGGGATGGGGGGCTTTTAAATGCTCCCAGACTCAGACTCCCGGGCACATCACATGGGCTTTATTTTGCACCTTCCTGGGAATTGGGGATGCAAAGTGTCCCAGTGGCAAACTAGTTCCTGCCAAGACACCCTTGTTCTCCCCCTCTTGTGGTCTACAGTTTTCCCACAGGGGCCCTTTGGGCAGGCTTCTGAGTACTCAGAAAAAGAAGGGTTGTCCCCTCAGGCAGTTAGCAGCATTCCTTCTACAGGCTCTTTTTCAAGGCTTCCACATTTTTCTTCCCTTCCTCATGGTCTCTCTTGGTGACAGAGCTGGCAACAGAAACAGGCTGAATTAACAATTTCATAAAAGTACACATCGAACAAAATGTTCTTGTACTGCCTTACAGATTTTTCCAAAGAGGAAAAAAATTCCTATCTATCTATCTATCTATCTATCTATCTATCTATCTATCTATCTATCTATCTATCTATCTATCTATCTATCTATCTATCTATCTATCGACACACACAAACCAATATGGCAGCTGGCCGTTTTGGGGATAGGGGAAAGGAATAGTATTATTCTGTCATCCTTGTCCCTTTTTCCAGTCACTCCCTTTGCCTTTCCAGAGCACAGTAGGTGATCTGTTGATACAGATGTAATACCCAGTTGCAGCAGAGCTTGATGGCTTGCTCCTGTGCATCTCCCCTAGCAATGTAAATCTTGACAAGGTTTGACAGGACAACAAAATCTCATTATGAGAAGACTTTTTTTTAGTTTGGTTTTGCTGGTCTCCGAGAGATTTTTTTTAACATCTTTGAGACTGTTTTTGGTGCATAAACTGTTGCAAAGAGTAATCGGAATAATAGCAACGCATACTTGAATAATGTCTTTGAGAAATTTGTGCTTGCTTTTTCAGCTTCACAAAGGCCAAAGCCACTGATTTTGCACTGAAACATTTTGCAGATAATGTGTACTCCTAACTGCAAAAAGGGTGCAAGAGGCAGGATTGCTGATGAAGGCTGCAGAATCCTCCCCAAGCGGCTAAAAATACAGCCACATCTGAGCTCACCAATATCAAACTTTGTTTATAATTGTCTCTCTCAGATCCCAGTTGAAGGAACATGGCACCATATAGATATATAAGTATATCCAGATGGAGCTGACCCTGAGGTCTTCTTCACTCGACTCTCTTTTTCTCTCTTCTGGGACCCTTTCTACAGGATATTTTTTTGAAGAAAGATGGTCCTGTGCAGGAAACAACATTTCTTTTGCCCTTCCGTATTCTGATTTGTCCTGGAAGACTTTCCATGGGACAACTGACAGAAGTGGAGCATGGCAGGGTGGGGGAGAGGCTCAAAATGCATGCATCTATTAACATATGCATGTGGCATATCTTATTCAGGGGAATTTTGCAGATTAAAGTGAAGGTTAGAAAATGTTGGAATAACATTAGCAAATATGAAAAGCTATTAATTATTAAATCAATTAAAATGAGCAGCCGTCCAACGGCTTTGAAACAGACAAGACCCAGAGCAATTCTCCTGTTGCCTCAGCTTCAGCCAATCCTCCGAATGAAGCAAAGCACACAGAATCCAGTCTTTGTGCTTTGTTTTGATGTGGTGAAGCAGCAGGAACATTAGAGACAAGCCAGAGCTAGCAGTATAAACTACGCTGGAGCTCCTTGGCAGAAATCCAAATGATTAGCAAAATGCAAGTTACTGTACTATAATGCAGGTTTCAGAAAATAGAATAGATTGACCAGACAAAGATTTGTTATTACTTGGAAGGGTTGTCAAGATTATATTTTTCAAGTGGGGTGGGATTGGGGTTGGGGGAAAACATACTTCAGGAAGAGTACAAGAAGGAAAAGCCAGCTATTTCAGGTATGATTCTGGGGAATGTGACCACAAGGTCACGTTACTCTGTGAACCCATAAAATATTTAAAATTAAATTCATTTGTCAGACTCCTTCAACATTAATAATTAACTGGGAATCATTTCCTGGAGTTCAGCAGGTCCCTGTTGTATTCGAAATGGCTCAGATATGGCAAGCCCCGTTCCTAAGCGTCAAAAGATACTTCACATCATTTCTTCCTGGTTGCCCACAAATAAAACAAATGAAAAATTGCACTCAGAGCAACAAATGGAGATTTAACAGCTTTGTAATAGGGATGGAAATGAATCTATGCTTGATAAGTATATTCCCCCCCCACACACACACACACCACTATCCCGGTTTCCTGCAAAGCAGTTCAAACATGCAAGGATTAGTAGCTTAGGCTGGAGATGGAAGACAACCTCTACATTTCTTGTCCAGGAAAGGGTTGGGTATTGCTATCAGAAGATTCAGCTCCCCTCCCCCAAATTACCTCCACTTCCAAATTATGCAAAGCAAAACAGAAAATTTTTAATTCCTGATCTAATTTTAACAAAGGTGTATGTCAAGACATCCCAAAAAATTCAACCATTGCAAAGCTTTTCCATGTGTGTGATGGATGTTGTAAACAGATTCTCATTCCAGGTCTTGCCTCAATGAATCTTCTTCCCGGACCTCCCTCAAATCTCTGCAGAAGAGAGCCTCCTGCCCATATACCTCTTTTAAAACTGCACTTTTGTGCATGACGCTGCCAAATTTGGCACAATTCAGTGATGTCCTGAGAATTTGTTTTAGCAGGGAAGATGCCATTTCGCTTGGGAATTGTGCAAATTCTGTACAGAGTGATGTTTCTCTCCTGATAAATCCAGATGTAAGGTTTCCCCCTTCCCACATGATTTCTCAATAAGAGTGAGATGCTGTGAGATTTACATCCTTAATGCTCATGCACATCTACACATGCATATCCACATGCTTCTATATGTTGTACATCATTGGGATTTATTATTGTGTGACCAAACAATAGTTGATAATTGTCCAATGAATGTGTTATAGCTATCTCAGTGAAGAAGAATTGAGACTGGCCTAGTATCAGGTTGGGAAGCTATGACTTTATCTCTGGACACTATTCTCAGAAATTTATTACTGAAGAAGATACAGTATATAGCCAGGCTAGGGATTGGTGTGGGGGGGAAGAGAAATACCTAAGTTTTGTTAAGACAGTGAAGTTTTTCCTAGATCATAAAGCTCCATGCAACATTCACAAACTGAAGTGCCTTGCATAAACAGTAGGTACAGGGATGACCTTGCTGTGGCAAAAAACATTCAGGAGAGTCAATTTCATCCCTGCCAAGACAGGCAGATGCACACTTACCTGTAACTTACAGTTACAACCCTGGAAAAATGCTATCAGTTTACTGCTCCAATTCTATAAACCTCAGCAAGTAATTAAATATAATTATTAGGAAAAGTAAACATAATTTTTATTGTTTGGTTTTTTTGGTTATTTGGTTTTTGGGTGGGTGGGTGGGTGGGGGTTGTTTTTGTTTTTTGTGTTGTTGTTTAATTCTGAAAACATTCTTAGCTTGGAATAGTTGCCTCAAGTTAGAAAGGCTAAAAATCATTTCAGCTTCACACAGAAGAACGGCAAAGCTTGCCACATTTCCTATGAAGCAACCGATTCATTTTAAATAGTCAATCAGCAGAAAATTATGTTTCATCGTTAGCAGTAATCAAACAGCAGTTCATAGCTTGTTGTGCATCCTCCCTCCCTCAGCAGCAGTCACAGGAATGTAACACTTTGGGCTCCTTCTTAGAAGCAACTGTCATTTCCTTCCCCCTTTCAATCACTCCTTCATTTGTAGTTGAGATCATCTGAATAGCACTTGTTGCAAATCTAGAGCAGTGCATACAACACATTGTATGTTACAGGCAAAGAGCAAAGCAGAATAATGGTGTCTTCAACAGTCCCATCTTGGCATTATCAGTGTGGGGAGGAGATGAAACCATGGAGACATGGGACTGGATCTCTCATCTCTTTAAATTTTAGCAAATACCTAGAACGAGAGGGCAATTTGGAGTGAATGCCAAGTTGTATGCTTGAAAGGGAGGGATAACACTAACCTAGGTCTCAATGCCATTTTCCTGATGAGATGCCTCTGAAGCTGCCCCCAAGGGCCCTCTTTCAGGTGGGAGAGTGCTCTCAGCCAAGTGGACATTTCCTGAACTGAGCCAGTGATCTGTGGAACCAAATGCAGTGAAAAGGCAAGACACAAGTAATGGGTTTAACTAGGACCACAGGTGGTTAACTGTTTAACTTCCATATGTGCAGTGTGGCCTGAAAAAGATTAGATCACAGATCAAGGACAGAGGTGCCTCCAGATCCCCACCCCTCCTATCCTGTGAAGGTGAATGTAAAGGGCCTGTGTTGTGGTGCATTGTGGGAACCTGCAACCAGCTAGCCTAAGTGGGAAGACTCTCTCAACGTCTTTCTTATTCAAGCACTTTTAAGAAGAACTGGGAGTTAGTCCCTAAGGGATGTTTTCTCGGACATTGCTCCAGAATCTCACAATCTACTGTGCTAACATATTGGGTTCCCTTTCGTCAACAATGCTGCCTAGAATGCCCCATCAGTCCTCCTAATTTCTACACTACTCATCACTGCACAGTGACCAGCTCAAGATAGGTCACCTACCCTCACTAGGCCACTGTAGACTACCCTAAGGCCCCATTACAAGACCCTTAAATAAACATTGGTGCCATGGTCTGACAGAAAAACTGCAACAATTTTGAAAAGCTGTGGATATTCTTAGACAATTTCTGGTTGTGGAAGAAATAGATCCAGGCCAGCCACCAAGACCTTCTTGGCCTCCTGATTTACATCCGTTCTGTCCCTATCCAGCCCACTGGTCTCTGATGTTTTCCAGACCTGCAGCCATGATTTCACGACCCAAGTTTCTACTCTCAGCCTGTAGTACAGATGGTGCAGTCCCTTCCCCCTCTTTTATCCCTTTCCAATGCCTGGAGCTTAACTAAAATGGCCCCGGAGTCATGCATTTATCATGGATTTCATCCTATCATGAAGACAAAGTTGGAGTGGCCTCTTAGAAGATGGCTGCTTTGTAGGTCATTTGCTCTTTAATGTGCTCTAGTCTTTGCTCTAGTCTTTTTCTGGACCCATGGCAAGCCACAGACTACACTATGCACTTTCAGCAACACCATGGTAGGAAAGGAGCATAGATGAAGCTCCTGGCCTACCATCCTTACACTCAGGTATCTGTAGGCCCAACCACGTAGCAGAAAGACCTGGATGGAATGTGATACAGCCTGAGTGGCTAATGTATGCATTCAGGGAAGGATCACTATGGGCGTTTATACACGACCCCTAAACTCCGGGGCAAATGGCTCCCAGCTCCGGAGCTTAAAAATGTTTCCCCACCACCTCCGGAGTTAACAGGAAATTAAGTGTGACCCTGCCCACTTTAGCGCGTCCCAGCACAGCTTTCAGGTACCTGCTCTTTGGAGGTGAAAATTATTTGATCCGGTGTAAGGATAGTGAGTGCGGGGCTCTCCTGGCTTCTGTTTGTTGTTTTTTGGCTCCCGCCCCTTTAAGAGCTACTTTTACAGAGATGAGAGGCAGAACAAGGTGAGCGGCATGCTTTTCTTTCTCTTTTTCTCCCTCCCCTCACGCAGCCAGCAGCCAGGAAGTGCGGAGGGGGTGGGGACACAGGAAGAGCAACGAACCCCTAAGATCTCTGGTCCGAATTTAAGTGGCCAGCGGATCTTAGGGGTCGTGTAAAAAGGCCCTATAAGCCCAAAATCAGACTGTGGAAGATCCACTTTTTGGGCTATAATGCACCACAAGACCCACAAAGATGGTACTGAGCAGAAGGCAGGTGCCAGGCTGCTCAACAAATAGGGATACGTGGAACTACCCAGGCTCCTGATGCCACTATGAGTGTCCTTGATTATCGTTAATATACAGATAGGCTGAAACTACCTTTACACTGGTTGTCTGCAGCAGCACTCATGATGCCCATGACACGCATGAGAGTAGGAAACTAGCTAAACGGACCTAGATCAAGCCTCAGAATCTGTTGTCTAAACATCTGCCTCACTCACCCTAACAGTAGGGATATCCTGAGGTTTCAGGAAATATTATGTACGTACACACACACACACACACACCCCAAATATAACATCTAAAAACTTCCTCCAGGAAGTAAGGAACCTGAAATTCTGAGCAATTTGAATTTGTTCAGTTTGGTATGTGTAACGGAATGCAAAGCTAGGCTATGGATATTTATAAAAAACTAGGCAATGAATACAGTGGACCCTTGTATAACAAACGGTTTGTATAACAAAATTTGTACAACATAAAAATTTCCAGAGATAGGGGAAATTTGCTTAACATAATTTGCCTATGGGGTGAATCTGTACAACATAAAATGGGATCACTCTGTTTTCAATGCATTCATATGGGAATTTTGTATAAAGGAAAATTTGCTTAACATAATTTCATTTGGAACGAATTAATTCCTTTATACAAGGCACCACTGTATTTATACAGTGGTATCTGTTTACTCAATCAAATAGCCTGTAGGTGGGGCTAAAGAGTATATAAGCAAATGTTGGTTGGAATGCCGGGGGAATCAGGGCAGAATAGGGTCTGGCTAGGGTCTGGCTAGGGTCTGGTTAGGGTCTGTTAGGAACTGGTTAAGTATTGTTCAGGGAACAGCTAAAGAAGGAAATGAGCAAATAATTTTTTTTGTTTTAAAGTTAAAGAAAAGTACAAGCCTCAAGTGAATAGTATGCATTAATATTTCTTTTTATTTCTGCAACTTAAATGAACTCCATTGTTATTTTGAAACTTTAAAGCAGGCATCTGTCTTCATTTATTTATTACTTCAGGTATAAATATTTTGGCAAATGGTGGCGTCAGAAGGAAACAAGGTCACATCTAGGTGTTAATGTGTGGCAGGGGCTTGGAGAACCCAGGTCCGCCAAAGTATGGTATTTTTCATTCTTGCTTTTCTGTACACCTGGAACATGTATATATCCCTGGCTGCTGTTAGTTTTTAATCTTCAGTCTGCTCCAATCCGGGCGGCCGACAGGGGTTCCTCTACCCTGTTGGTTCTCCTGGATTTGTCAGCGGCCTTCGATACCGTCGACCACGGTATCTTACTGGACCGGCTCCTGGAGGTGGGGATCGGGGGCACTGTTCTCAGTTGGCTCCGGTCCTTCCTTCAGGATCGGCTCCAGTATGTGCAGCATGGGGGAGAGTTGTCGGCCCCGTGGACACTCCCTTGTGGGGTTCCGCAGGGGTCGTCTCTCTCCCCCATGCTGTTTAACATCTATGTAAGGCCGCTGGCTGGGGTCATCAGGAGATTTGGGCTGCGTTGTCATCAGTACGCTGATGACACGCAGCTCTATCTCTGTTTTTCCACCTCTGCAGTGGAAGCTGTCCGGTCCCTCGACCAGTGTCTGGAGGCGGTCATGGCTTGGACCAGGGCCAACAGGCTCAAACTCAACCCTGGGAAGACCGAGGTGATGTTCTTTGGGAGTTCCTCGTCTGGGTATGGAGGCCCTCTCCCCAGTCTGGAGGGTGTTTCCCTCCAACTGGCGGAGAGGGTTCGGAATCTGGGCGTGATCCTGGACCCGGCTCTGTCCCTGGATGCTCAGGTGGCGGCCGTGGCCAGGACCGCATTTTTTCACCTTCGCCAGATCGCCCAGATCCGCCCCTACCTAGACGGGGACTCCCTGAGAACAGTGGTCCAGGCGCTGGTGATCTCGAGGCTGGACTACTGTAATGCTCTCTACATGGGGTTGCCCTTGACTCTCCTCCGGCGATTGCAGCGGGTGCAAAATGCAGCGGCCAGACTGGTGGCGGGTGCGCGTCGTTACGACCGCATCACCCCGGTTCTGGCCCGGCTGCATTGGCTACCCGTTGCCTCCCGGATCAGATTCAAGGTCTTGGCTTTAGTTTATAAAGCCCTCCATGGCCTGGGCCCGGACTACATGGCGGAGCGGATCGCCCAGCGGTCAACATCGGCCCGACCGGTTCGGCAGTCGCGGGCGCACTCGCTGCAGGTTCCATCCCTCCGAGAAGCCAGGTGGTCCCGTACTCGGAACCGGGCTTTCTCGGTGGCTGCTCCAACCATATGGAACAGCCTTCCCAGCGAAGTGCGCTCTGCAGAGTCCCTGCTGGCCTTTCGTAAAGCGGTGAAGACCATTCTATTCCGCGAGGCCTTTGGTGACCTAGCTTAGCCTTTTTTTTTTTCTTTCCCGCCATCAATAATTAGGTCGAATTTTGACATAGCAGCAGTGAGGTTGATTCAAAGGGTGCGCCCCTGCAGCTGTTTTTTGTTCTTTTTTAATATGCTTCTTATTAATCTATGTTTACTTGCTGATTATGTTTCTTTATTGTGCTGTAGTGTATTTACTATGTGTATTTCTGGTTTTGTTTTGCCATGTTCGCCGCCCAGAGTTCCCGTTGGGAAGATGGGCGGGATATAAACTCAATAATAAATAAAATAAATAATAAATTAATTAAGGAAGATTGTTTTTAACATAGGAGACATTTGAAAGAATCCAAATAACACTCTACAGTGTAAATGGATTCTACTACTGGATTCTGCAGAATGTATATATTGACTTTTAGGCTAAGAAAAAGACTCCCTGGATATTTAGCAAGCCCAGTTTTTAATCCCAACTGAGTATATGTGTGTGGTTTTCTAACATCATGTCCAAACCTCTGGCCCTTCTACTGTGTTTCTTATTTTGAATAATAGCAACCATATTCCTAGGTGACATTATTTTGCTTTCTGCTAGTGGACCAGACTGAGCTGGCTACTCCAAGCTATACCTCACTTCCAATTTTAATCAGTCTGACTTCAAGGAAGGGGAAAGGGGCTTTAAAGCCTTCATATTAAAATAAAAATCCTGCCTTTGGGGGTTTGGATAGTAATTTGTAGTTTTAGGATATCATTTATCATTCCGTTTCCTCTAATCCCAGGAGGTTTAGTTATGAGTTGGATTTGCCAGCAGAATGCTGACATTTTTAGCTCTTCCCCCCCCCCCTCAGAAGATAAACTAAATGTAACAAGCAGAATGAAATCTTTATGGTATGAAATTAAAGGTCATCTTACAAGCATAAAATGACCTTTCTTCCAGGAATCCATTAGGCTAAAATTTGTAAAATGCTACTAATAAAAGAGAGAGAGAGAAAGAGAGAGAGAGAGAGAGAGATTTACACTCCTAGATGAATAAATAGCAAAAGCAATACTAATGTAGGCAGTAGAAATTTAAAGAGATAAGGAAAACTTCCTGGGGAAACAATAGCTGCCTGGTAATACAAGTAATTAGAGGCATGTGAATTGCCTGTTTGTTCTAAGCCAGTTTTTAAAAAGGGAGAACTGCATTTTTTTTCTTTACATGAAGAAAGTATGTTTAAATAAATCCTCCCATATTATCCAAACAGGAAGATAAAGGCAAAAACAACCAAGAGTAATATATTTAATTATAGGCTGTTGGGGGGGCATGAAACCAACTTTGGACAAGTAATCAACTGTTCATTCACGTACAATGCTATTCTGCAAACCATGGGTGTCTCATAGACCAAAATAAACTGAATTAATGTTCCCCGGACCCAACTATGAGCCACCTATGCCACATAATGAGTGAATAAGCCTTAGTTAATTGCATTATGCTGCTTTCCACACTCAGTTAAGATCTTCATGTTACTTCCTTTCTTCAATATTTAATTCATCTTTCTAAGCGCTGCTAGGACCTTAAAGGCGGCTTACAAGAACAAATTCAAACACACATAAAAGTATTAAAATCCACAATGGAATGTTCCCAGTGGACTCAAACACCATGATATAGATAAAACAGACAGCCACATCTCAAGAAGGGAATGTCACATAAAATTATTACATTTTATTTCCTGTTCTTTATACCTTGGAAGAAGAACCTAGAAAATATAGTACATTAAACATTATGTGAAGCCTGTTGGCTCCATTCTGAGATTTGGACTGACCTCTTACCCACGAGATTGTTTTAAATGTTGCGTCCAACTGATCCTTTCTTGCTTTTTGCTGCACCCATTCCCACCTTTATGTTATAGCTCAGTGGTTCCAAATCCTTTTGGACTCACAGCTCCTTTGAGTGGTGGCAGCACCAGTGGAGTGGCAAGAGAGTGGTAACGACATACAAGAGAGCTATTAGAGCAGCAGCAACAGCAACGTTGCCACCAGTCCAGCAAAACAAAAACAAACAAGCTTCCATGTTGCTCCTGGCAGGTATGCTGGCAGCCCAAGGAGATGTGGGTTGCTATCAGGAGAAAATAGCATGCACTTTGGGAACCCCTGATCTAGGCTACATATATGATACGCAAAGGTGAATCAAAGGACAAGATTCGTTCTACCCTTGAGGAAATTGCAGGTGGCCTTTTGGTGTTTCCATCACATTTGAATAAGGGCACGAGGAAGTTGGCACTTTTAAGAACAAGACATTTTCTTGCTGGACATCATAAATCAGCAACTGCTTGATGGCACCTAGTTGGCGATTCAGAATAAAGTGCCTTAAGACCAGAAAAAAACTTCAAATAAAAGAGGAATAGAAAGATGCCAGTCTGTTAAGCTGTTTTAACTTGAAGATCTCCATTGGGAGCTGACTGTTCCTACACTCCTGCCAGTCTATGTGAACAAATATCTAAACATGGAACTACTCTTTGTTTCACTCATGAAGCCCCCCCCCCGCCAAAAAAAAGTGTGGGATAGGAAAAAGAAAAAAAAAGTCCCAGTCCTGATTACAGAATCATAGAATAATTAAAAGGGTCCTATAAGCCCACCAGGTCCAACCCCTTGCTCAGTGCATTAATACAAATCAAAGCCAATCAAAGAGATGGTGGCCCTGTCTTTTCTTTAATGCCTCCAGAACTGGAGCACTCACCACTTCCTGGGGTGGTTATACTGCTGTACTGCTCTAATAGTTAAGAGGGTTTTCCTGATATTCTACCAAAATCTGACATCATGTACAGTAGCTCCCCTGTCTTCCCTCAGCCTTTTTATCTCAAGGCTAAACCTGCCTGGTTTTTTCTGTCTTTCCTCCTAGAACTTGGTTTTCAGTCCCATGATTGGCCTTCTTGCCCTCCTCTGAACTTGGCATCTTTGCCCCCCCCCCAGCGAAAGACCACACGAGACATAATATGAGTTGTAACTGTGGCCATACTTTATTCAACATTGCAACATCAAGACATAACCACAACATAACATTTGAGGGGCCTGCAGCAGCGCAGGTTAGAGTCAGCGCCAGGGGGTCTCCCGGGACCCCTCCGACTCAAGAGGGTTAAGGTGAGTCACACCCCCTGGAGGTCTGCTACCTCAGCAGATACCAAGGGCTGGCAAATTCCCACCCCTTGCCTGGGTCCACAGGGAGCTTTCTTTGCCCCCCCCCCCATGCGGCCCAAGCAAGGCCTGTTAGGGCATCCTTCCCCATGCTTTGACCTCTGGATCCACAGCGCCCAGGGTTGGATGCACCCGCAGGGGATCTTAGAATTTGGCTCACTGGCTCTAACCCCTCAGCGCTACGGCCACAGTCAGGTGCTTAGCCATGCTATGGCCCCTGACGCCTCCCCCCCCACACACAAGCGATTAACAGATGCAGGCCCTTCATAATGTAATCCAGGAAAATCTCCATGCCGAGCTCCGAAAGGTGGACCCCATCCTTCCAATACAACTCCAGCCTTGCCAGCGTGATCCTAGGGTGGCCTATCACTGCACCCCCTTCCCTGATTTGCCCAGCAAACCTCTCTATTAACCTTCCTATGGGATGTGTTAATACATTGGGGATGACAGTCAGCATGCCAACAAAATCTAGGAATGATGGTGGACCATGCCACCCTAGTACTGGGGTAAGTAGCCCTCCACGTGGCCAAGTCCTCCCTAATAGCTTCGCTTAATGACTTGCCGGTCTGAGCTGTCAAATCATTCCCCCCAAGATGAATAAGCAGGATATCAGGAGGTCTGCCGGCCACGGCAGAAGAGGCAGCATGCAAAAACTGACTCCAATGCATGCCCCTCTTCCCCCTGCATTCAATGGTCGCCCTAGCCCCCAAGCCCAGATTTCTGTCCCATGCCATCCTGCTGGCATGCTTCTCAGCCCCAAAAACAAAACTATGGCCAATGAACAGGGTCCTATGCCTGTACTCCCCAGACACAGGCCCTGCAAAAGAACAAATGAAACATGTTAATTGGTGCTCAACTTTCTCACGTACCCCATATACCTCCTCGAGGACCACCTCCCAATGGACTGAATAGCTTGTGGCCCATATCCCATGTCCGCGGCTGTGGATGCTGCCCTGATTCTAAATGAATGGGTTCCAAAGCACAAGTGTGCCATCCCCACCCCTTCCAGGGCCATACTGGTGAGACACCAGTATATTTAGAAAGTGGACTGCCATCGAAGTGGTGTAACAAAAACCCATCCCCCAGCCCTCTCAGCATCAAATACTCATCCACAGCCCTAACGGGGCAAATGGCAGGGATGGAACAGGGTCCCAGGGCGATCAACTGATCCCTACCCCACTGATCGGTCTTGGATCTCCTCACCCGTATGGAAATACCAGCCCCCTTCCTAGTAATGTCTGGAGGGCTGATTGGGACCTGTCGGACTTCGAGGCCGCCACCAACTCGCTAACACAGAAAGCCCCGAAAAAGGCAAGCATTGTCACCGCATGCTTCAAACCTGTCCCTGCAGGTGGACCTCCATTGGGTGGCCATCTGACCTAGCATCCTTAGTATTATAGGGGCTTGATCATCGGGGGCCCGTCTGCTCTCCTTACCCCACCCCTCTATCATCTTGTGCAGCCTGCGGTTGTGGTGTCCCGACATCCCCTCGCCTTGGCATGGAAGGCCAGGGCTGCCAACTTGCCCTGCACGGACCCCGCCGCCAGCCCCTTATGATGAAGGAACACTAGGAATTGACACAGCTGGTCTGGGGGAATTGGCCATGTCTGGTCAAGGTCAAAATCATGCCTGAAGGCCTCGAATTCTCTAGCCGTAGCCTCATACCCCCTTCGAGTATGAGGTGCAAGCGCCAGGCCTAAGCCCTGGCCCGCCTCTTCCCACCAATGAGCCATACCTCTTCAGGCAGTATCTCTGGTAGGTCAGATACTCCCGGGGCCAGTGCCCTGAAACGCTCAAACTGTTGGTGCGAAAGAGCACCAGCCAAGGTGTTATCAAGGCCAGGTACATGGTGGGCATGAATGACAATGTTATATTGGAGATCTCGTAGGGTGAGGGCCCTAAACAGATCCATGACCCTTTCGGATCTAGAGGACTGGTTGTTAATGGTATGGACCACGGCCATGTTGTCACACCAGAAGCAAACAACTGAGTTAGCCCAGGCCTTGGCCCACAACCAGAGAGCTCCCACTATTGGGAACAGTTCTAAAAAGGTCAAATGCCTAGTTCTGCCTGCCTGAGCCCACTCCGCTAGCCATGTGCCATAGCACCACCTACCCTTCCAATAGATCCCATAACCCAGTGAGCCAGCCACATCCGTCTGGACCTGGAAATTGGAGCCCATGCACATCTCGGATCGCCAAAATGAGATGCCACTGAAACCCTGCAAAAACTGCAGCCAGACCCACAGGTCTGCGCGCATGCCCTCCAATATCCTGACCCTATGATGCGGCTTCCTCAGACCCTGTATGGCTGCACACAAAAAATGCAGGAAAGGCCTTTCCAGAGCAACCACCTTGCATGCAAAATTTAGGTGCCCCACGAGACCCTGGAGCTTCTTCAGGGTTACCTTGCTACGCCCCAACAGAGAAGCCAGTCTCTCACGAAGAGGTGCCAATTTCTCCTCAGGTAGTCTGCAAGGTTGCTCCCAGGTGTCGATCTCTACACCCAGGAAAATCATGTTGGATGCAGGGCCCTCCATTGTATCCTCCACCAAAAGCAGGCCAAGCTCCCCCGCCAAGCCCTGGAACGTCTGAAGTAGGAATTGGCAGGCGCCGGTCCCCTTCCTCCCACAGAAAATAAAATCATCAAGATAGTGCGCTACCTCCGGGAGCCCTGTGTAACTCTTAACCTTCCACTCGAGAAAAGTGCTAAACCTCTCAAATGTGATGCAAGACACGGAGCAACCGAAAGGCAGCGCCCTATCCATATAGAACTTACCCTGAAACTGGAACCCCAAAAGATCAAAGTTGTCGGGGTGGGCAGGCAAGAGGAGAAAAGCGGATTTAATATCACACTTAACCATCTCAGCCCCGACACCACAGGCCCGCACCTTCCGGACGGGCTCATCAAAGGACGTGTACTGCATGGAGCAAACCTCCTGTGGAATACCATAATTCACTGAGAGCCCCTTGGGATGCGACAAGTGATGTATTAACCTAAACTCACCCTGAGCCTTCTTGGGAACCAATCCCAGTGGGGAGACCCTAAAATTTAGCATTGGGGAAAAATCAAATGGGCCAAACACTCTACCTTCTACCTTTTCCTTCTCAATTTTATATCTAGATATATGCTCCATCCCTCTGAGGGATTTTTCTGCGCAGAGATGGGGACGTGGGCACCTTCGAACTGTATCCGAAAACAAAACTGGAAACCATCCAGCAAAAACTGGGCCGATGGCCTGTCTGGATAAAACTGCGACCATGCACTAAGGGTGTCCAAATTAATTGGGCTGGGACCCCTTTGCCACTGTGGAATTACTGGGCTGCTTCTTGGCATTGGCCCCATCTCAGCTCCCTGTCTGTTGCCCCCGGGCTCTGCTGCAACTGGTAGATGGGTGCTGAGCCCTGCAGACTGAACATTCGTGGCAAAAATGACAGGTTTTCCGATTACAAACCCCCTGATCATTGTAATCTCAACAAACCAATCTGGGTTGCACCTGCTGTCCCCATGCCGGGCGGGCTGCCACCCCAGCTGATTGCCTCCTGATGATGTTGCCACTGTTGAAACGCTCCCCCAGAGCCGGCCTAACTGGGGTCATAAGTTGCAGCACAGGTATGACAGGGGTTCATCCCAGCAGAGGTGGGGTTGAGTTGCCACCTTCATCCTGAATTTTTCATCATATCTTAACCAGGCGAAACCGGGAAAATCCACGTATGCTTTATAGATCATATCTTGGTATTTTATCATTGACTGCATACACCATGGGTGTGCCTGGAGAACAGTAGACATGTATATGCCATAGGCCAGGAGCCAATTACCCCATGATCTTTTCGGCTTTCTCCTCAGCCGGTGCTCTCTGTCCTTAGAATCCTCCTTATCAATCTCTTTCTGGTCAAGTTCCCTATTCAAAAGGCTAAAAATGTCAACATAATCCCCCTCCATATCTTCTCCCTCGTGCTTTGGGCCAAGTGGTCACCAAGTGGCATTGCATAATCTGCATACGGCATAGCCATATAAGGTACCCCAGCGTATGTCACGCTCATGCCCCATTGGGGTGCCGCAGGTACGGTACGCCAGTGGCCAGGGCCTGTGCTGCACCCCATGGACCACCCTGCAAAGCCAGCAGCTCCTGGCCCACCCCCGCTCCCTGTTGCACACCTGGCGCCCCAGGCCATGACTCTTGTGGTGTAGGCTCTGGGGCAGCAACTAACTCGCGGTTAGTTGGTTCCGACACCAAGGCAGTGGCATCTTCTTCAGGCTGCGGATTGCTGGTTTTGCACTGGGTACCCCATCCTCGGGCCAATAAATCTCCAATCAGGGGCACCTCTGAATCGCCCTCCACCACAACTACTGTCTGGCCAGCCGCTCCGGCCCACTCGTCATGGGCTTCTAAGGCAGCTGCACGAGATAAAAGACTATTAGCCATATCTCTCAAGAGGGCCCTCTTCCAGACCCTAGAGGGCCTGGTGGATACCCTCTGGGGCCCAGCTGGAGGCCCATCAGGGGAAGGCTGGGCAGCACTGGGTGCCACAACACCCCTGGCCTGCTCCAAGGCCTCCATCTTCACCCTCAGCTGCTCCCAAATAAGCCAATCTGACTCATCTGAAGATGAGCTGGGGGGAGTCACTGCCAGCACCACTCTTGCGGGCTGCTTGCCCTTCTTATTGTTACAGCCCTTAGTAGGTGCTATGGTGCTCCTCGGCTAGACCCAAGGATGAATAGAGGCCACTCCCAGACAGGTCTGAGACAAGAGGGCCCTCCCCTATATAAAAGCCCAGTCTACTCCCGGGGGACGCTATGCACAGGGAGGAAGGAACGAGGGGGTGGGCGGGGGGTAGCACACCTGTGAGTCTCCCTGACAGGCAGCCACCTACTACAACAGTCCCTAGTCGCCTACCACCAACAGGCCAAGGCCCACTCACCCCTACGTCAACTAGGGCCCACCTTCCCCGCTGCTCTGGCCCAATTTTAGAAGCCCTCCCAGGCTCCCTCGGCCTCCAACCTGGTTCCCCCAAATCTCGCAGGGCACCTCGGCACCTCCACTTTGCCAGCTGATGTCAACTCAGAGGCAGGCGGCTTGCGCGACCGCCCTATCGCCAGGTGTCACCGCTGGTGCTGGCGTGGGTTGCCGCTCAGTGTCCGGTCACCGTTCGGGGCTGTGCTCTGCAGCCAGAGCTACTGCACCACCCGCCGCTGCCTGGGAGAAACCCAAGGCCACGGCACTCCAGCACAAGCGTGGCCCCACCGTGTGTCACTCTGGGCTAGGCCTGGAGCCCGCAGCCATAAGTGGCCGCCTTGTTGTGTCCTGGACCCGATCTGCGGTTTCCCGTTCTCGGCGCCACGCAGCACGCAAAACAAAATGGTGGAGCTGCAACAAAATGGTGCCTGCCACTCCGACGCCAGTCTTCAGGAGCATCCACTCACTAGGACGCTCCATGACAAAAGAAGCTTGGGCCTGGGTGGGCTCAGCCTTTATAGGCATGCCCCGCCCAGGCCCGATAATCCCGTTCCCCTCCTCTCGTGTTGCTTCGCAGGGGAGGGGGCAAAGGAGCTCTTCATAAGGACGAGCTGCAGTGGAGCAGACATTCTTCAAGCACAGATTTTCCCACTGGTCTTGAGAGGGCAGAAACAGTCCACTTGGGGGCATTGGCTCATAACATACCACAACCCATCAATCTTTGAATGTGCATGTCTCTGTGTGAGAGGTAATATGAATCCACACTTTTGCCCTAGTGTTGCCTGTCTTTGCCTTCCAGTAGCTGCTGTGTCTTCTGCTCCATCATACCTGGTATCATCCCTCCAACCCTGCTTGTACTTCTTTGGTCAGCTCCAGAAAAAACATGGAAGACTTTATAAATACACCATTAGCAATAACAGCATTAGGACAGAGTGAACATGCTACTGGAGGAAGCTGGAGAAGACTCCCTGGAGAATGAGCTGCCCTCTTCATAGCCATAAACAGATTACACTAATAGTTCATGTGGTGCTAACAGAGAACAGGAAATATATTCCCCAAGGCAGGCCACACTCTGCTGATACACAGGAAATTAAGTAACTTGGTGACAGCTTCCTTCCCACCCTGATGCCCATCATCCCAAATAGCCACAGCACTGGAATTTCAAACCTCATCCCTGGAATATTTGACAGCAGTTTCTCACTTCAAGGAAATTAAAGCCATGTGTCATCATAACTGATAATGCTACTAGTCTTTAACATTGGTCAATAAACCAACCATATAATTTAAGTCAAGAATTCCTGCCCAATTGCCAGGCAATCAGCAGAAGCTTCAAAGTGGGTTCTGGAAGCCAGACAAGTCAAATCATAATGAAAGAGAACAACGTTAGGACAGAGGAGGCTTATACGTTCTCCTCCACTTTTCCTGATGCTAGTCACTAGGGATGGGGACTTGTGACTCTTGACCCACTCTTGAGTCCTACTCCAGTCACATGTGACATGACTTGGACTGAACTCATGGGTTTCTGGGGCGGAGGGGGGGACCGTGATTCAAATTTTTCTCACCAGTTGGCAAAGTCTCAGTAATTCAATCCAAGACATTTGAACACAAAGGAATAAATATCTATCAAATTTGGCTGCTGCAAATGGATGGGAGCCATTTTCATTTCATCATAATTTGCACATTGAAACCAGAGCCTGAAGAGTGGATTGGTTTGATATGGTATTGTCAGGAGTTTAACTAACTCCTCAGTATCAGCTTACAAGCCCCTGTGTTGTCTCCGGAACATCAAAAGAGAGGATGTGTCAGCTTACATCAAAGAGAGGATGTGGGAATGAATAGAAAGAGGAGGGGTAAAATTATCCCCCAACAGATAAACAGTTTGTTGCCAAATGGTCCCATCATGAACTTTCTTAAGTGCCTGGAAGCATCTCGAGCATCTATGGCTCAAAGCGACTAGAGTGTTCTACCTCTTTAGAGAAGGAATCCTATCCACATATAAAAGGCCCTCACTCAGACAAAGGGAGGATGACAGTGTAGTGCGCCTGGGAGCCTTGCTGGTGGAGGAGGGCAAGGGAAAGATGTGTCCTTACCATCAGAAATGTGCTTACCTCCAAGTAAGTAGACAGTCTAGATTAGAATTTCTTATTTTCTGAGAATTGCAATATCGTACACTTTCAATAGCTTACTCTTTTTCTTGTCTCCCTTTTGGAAAAGCTGCAATATTTCATGTTTATGTTGAGAATCCATTTTTACTTGCAACTTGAAGTCATGCCTTGCAAGGTCTCTTGCAATGTTTAACACCACTGTGCATTTTGATATTGATCTGGAAGCATTTACCTGAGCTTTATTCTTTATGTTTTATGTTTTCTTAATAAAACTCCAGTTTTAATATCACTACTTGAGTGTGATTCTTGTGCCTGTGGGGGAGTGGTGTTGCTAAAATCTGTGCCTACGATTGGTGGCTACTGGACTTCTTGTGAGCACAGCTTGTCTTCCTTTTGTACAGAAACAGCTCTCAAACTGTTTCTGGGGTCCTCCAAGCTGAAGGGGAATTAGGGGCTGACAGGGTGCCTAATCCCTTGGTGTGCAGACACAGTGTTGGGTTTTGCTCACGCCCGACTAACCAGCTGTGGACCGTCCACCTTGTGGAACATTCCTGAAGTTTCCCTGAGGCACGTGGAAGCCTCAAACTCTGTTCTTTTGGTGGCAGTGGGACTTCATGAGTCATCATAAGCGTGACAGGTATATTTTTAATTCATATCTGAGAGAGTTGAAATTGATAGATTTTTCTTTCTTTATCTCTGCAGACAAACATATTGTCAGTGGGGAAGAAATAGAACAGGGAAAATGTGTTGGTGTTGCATTTTCCTGCATTCTTCTCAACTTCTTTCCATTACAAGCATGTTAATTCCACCAGAAGATATGATTAAATATGCTTAGATTCAAATACAGTATTTAATTCAGACTCCTGGGTCTTCATAAACAAATCTGTCAGTTTGTGTGCCCTATGTTCTACTAGACATACACAATCCATCTCAAATAGGGAAGCATTTTTGAATGCTTACAAATCTTATAGATTTTTATAAGTTATATTTAATTATGCAGTGTTTTTATAACTACAAAATAATTTATTCCAGAATTCTGTTGTATTATGTGCCATCAAGTTACATCTGTCTTATAGAATTTTCAAGGTATGTAAGGTATGTAAGGGATGGCCATCTGTACCTGGTTACAGAGCCAGAGGTCAGGAGTCTGGTTCACCACTTTGTCTCCCACGACAAAAACCAACTAGTGTAGCCTTCGGCAAGTGACAGAGTCCAAGAGCACCACTTGAAAAAGGAAATGATCATCTATTTTGCGATACTTTACACCTAGAAAATGCTAAGAAGGACTACCATATATCAGAATTGACTTGCAGGCATACAATTATTATCATCCATAAAAGAGAACCTTGTATGAACAACAACAACAAAAAGAACCTCCAAGGAAACTCTATGACTGACAAAGCTGTTTGGATGAGCAGTGAAACATTTCTATCTCTCAAGAAAAAGAAGTCCAGTTGCCATGACTCATCTTCCAGATAAACTCACCTGGATGATTGAGAATCTTCACAGACAGGCAACCTCTATGTTTCTTTTCAATGTTTCAAATGAATGAATGAATGAATAAATGAATAAATAAATAAATAAATATAGTTGCCCTTTAGTCTGCTTGACTTCATTTTTGTGTTTGGATGATGACTCGGTCTCTCTTGTACTTTAATTTTTATTTTATATTTTCTCGTTACAGCAGCAAACATTCTCATATATTTACTCCCCCTTGCTAAGCTCCATTATGTGGTTCATTTTTTGGCTTTCTTTGACACATTCTTGTGTTACTTAACTTATACTCTGTCTCTGGCATCATCTAGTTGCATTGCAATAAAGATGTCTTGTGAATTTTTCATGCTGATATAGAGGCTTTAATAAAAGATAACTTTTTTACATTCTTCTCAAATTTATTACAAATATATGTTAGGCATTTCAAAGGTTGCCAAATTTTTATTTCACTTTTATTTCCTGAAGAGGTATGCAGGTGTGTATATAATATTCTAGTCAATTGTGCACCACCACCCCTGAAGCAAATATATGTGTGAAACAAGAGCAACTTATGAGTATAACAGAAATAAAATGTAGAGGGACACCAGTGCCACCCAGATTTTAGAGTAAGTAGCTCCTTAACCCTGTTTATGAACTGTTTATGAACTGTTAATACTCTGTTCACATTCTGATAATCTGTGCTAAAGTGAGTTTTAATGTCCTTACTTCAAAATAATTATTTATTTGTATAATCACATGACTACTAACCTTTCTATTACTATGCACTGCCCAAGGTGGCCTATACATATTATAAAACATGATTTAATCTGGAGAAAACAAACATTTGGATTCAACTGTCTATAATATACCTGCTTAGCTAACTGGGTAACTGCTAAGAAAATTAAAAGCAACACAAGTCTTTAAAAAAAAAACCAACAGCAACTAGAATTTAGAACCTTTGTCACCTGGAAATAGTCTAGAATCATGACCAAATTACTACATGGAAAGAGACAGAATTCCTGAGTTGCCAGGTCAGTGACATCTCATTTCCTGAAATTTCAAGGTGAGTCAAAATCTGTAACCAATGAGTGGGCCTCTGTGATCTCATCAGAGTAAGTTCTTATGATGCCACAAGGCTGGCAAGGGTTGGGCAGGAGGTTAAGGAAAACTATACAAAAGGGTCCAGACATCCAGACAACCAGGTAATAATACAAGCCATCTGGAAGGGAGCATTTTTCAGTTGCCAGAAAGGAAACATAATGTACCTATCAGCTGCTGCAGAAGTGCCACCATTCCTTCCAGGGGTCACAACACAATGTGTCAAGCTTAATGTGGATCAGGGCTGTCCAAATTTGAACAGTCCGAGTACTACTTTTTCTGGCCCAAAATGTCTGAGGGCTACTCCTCTAATATCTGCTTACAAATTTTATCCATTCCAAGCACATGCTCGTAAGTAAAAATTTTGTAAGTAGAGCAGTGGTTTCCCATAGGAATGCATTGAAAATAAATTAATCTGCTCTGGAGGGAATGTATTTCAATATATTCCTATGGGAAGGCTGACCATGCACACACTTCCCTTGTATCCGCTCGAGCTGGTACGGGCGGGTATAAGGGAGGCATGTGCATGCATGTGTAGATCGCCCCATCCAAGGGGAAACCCACACAACCATGCACACAACTCTCCCTTGCACCCGGCTTGAGCAGGTGCAAAGGAGGCATATGCATGCTTGAGAGTAGTCTGGGCAACCCGTGGTGGCAGATCCACCACCATGGCTTGCACGGGCTGCTAAAAGACCTTTTTTAAAGTGCACTTTACCTCCCAACCCACCGTCACTGCCACCTGCAGCTCTCACTCACCTCTGCCATGTTCGCCGCATAAATTGGGTAGTCTGAGCCACCAGCGGGACAATCACATTGCCGCCGTGGTGCAAGGAGGAGGGAATGGCTCAGAAGGGGAACCGGAGGAGCAGGGGTGATGGCGGGTCAGTCTCTGTGAGGTGGCCATGGGGGTGGGAGGAGGAGGAGGAGGAGGAGGGGGAAGAAAGGTGGGAGAAGGAATTCTCTGGGGGGGGAGAAGAGGAGAGGTGGGTGTGCCTGTGACCCACCTCTCACTGTTCCCTCCCCTCCCCTCTATCCACTACATGCCAGCAACTCATCTGGTTATGAGACAGTGGCACACTGGTCATCTGGCCAGCAGGGGGTGCAGGCGATCATGCCATGGCCCTTGAACTGTCCGACTCAGCTGAGGCAGTGGGTGTGCAGATACAGAACTTTGCTGGGGCAGTAATGGTTCTTGGGATGGGGGAGGGAGGGGTGGAGAATTTATCCACTTTTTCATTGGTGGCCAGTGGGCTACTTTTGAACATTTCATGGGCTAGTGGTAGCCCATGGTCAACCTGTTGTGCAGGCCTGATCTAGATCATGCATGGGGGAGAATTTCAGGTTTAATAGACATGCTGAGGTTGATGCAGTGCTCACCACCAACTCATGGGGAAGACTTCTCCCCAGTCTAGTGACACTGCTGATACGGACTGTGCAAATACATGCCAGGTACAAGTCAATCTACCCACCCATTCCTTCACTTCAAATGGTGATGTCTTTGAGTGCATGTATCCACTGGTCATCTTCCCAGTTTCTTCACTCATAGTTTTTTGCTGCACTGATGTGGCACAAGCATAGCACACATTAAACAATTCGTCAGTGAATCCTGGCCCTGAGTTGGAATGGACAGAGACAGGATCCTACAATTTAGAGCCACATTCCCCATAGAAAAAAAACAGTCTTCCTCCTCTTTCTAAAGTACCTGCTATAAGATTTGTTTCTTCAGTTGGAGAGACCAGAGAAATGTATTTATTCCCCGAGTCTCTGACCTTTGTCCTTAAATTTGACAGGCCTAGAAAAGGGTATCATGAGGATGGAGGTTGAAAGCTCATTGTATTCGTTCCCTTTGGGGTTCATGTTTCAAGGGCTAAGAAAGAGAGCCATGCGATGGAGACAGGGCTAGCTTTCCTTGATGACAGAAAAGTTTCACAGTTTGATGTATACAGTAAAACTCTACTCTCCGCATTAGCCCTGAAATAAAAATGATCAACTGAAACACAGTGTTTTAAATATGTATTGATACTTTTGATATTTGGACACATGCATTGCCCACACAGCAAGGAGTAATGAGGTAAGACACAGAAGTGGGACAAAACATGGACCACACTTTATTACAACAGTAAACAAACATCCCCATTTCAATGGGGGTCAAGGTAGAGGAGGAAGCATGAACTGAATATTGGGCCTACCATGCCCCAGGCCAGATCACAAATAAAGGCATTCAACTGTAACAAGGAATCCCAACAAGTGGCACCTACCCAAGGCTCCTGGCTTTGGGCCCCTTCCGGCTTGTGGAATCCCGGCCCACTCCCCCTACTAGCACTGAGTCCACTGGGAAGAGGGTGGGCCTACAACCACATGGGTGCCTTTTAACTCCCCCCGGCTATGACTTCCACCACACTCCGTCAGTGTGACCTAAAACCAACCACACCCTGAACAAAATTAATTAAGAACAGGATGAGCAAAACACACCTGCAACTAAACTTGCCAATCATCGGTGCAGACCAAAAATTCCCATCTGGCTCCAAAGTGACCAGCACAAACTTATTCTTCAATAGGGTGGGTGGGAAGGAGTTGAGAATGGCGAAAGAGACTGGGGCAAAGAGGTTGCTCCCTTAAATATGGTAAGCTGCCTCGCTCTGCTGAGCCACCATCCCCAGCCTCCTCCATGCTCTTCTCTCCCCATGTGGGCAGGCAAAAAAATCCTGTGCCCTAAACAGGTGCGAAAGGAGCCTACTATTTAACACTGTAATATTCAGCAAAACTTTATTATTTATATTTATTCCCCAGTTTCTCTCAAATGAGCTGAAGCATGGTACATGCCTCTCATTTACCCCACTTTATCCTGACAACAAAAACTGTTAGTTGGATTTCATCTCTTTTCAAGCCACTGTGGCTTTTGATATTCCTTCTGCTGATGTTAAGCTAATCCTAACATGATGGGACTCCTGGTGCTGGAGCTCAAATAGTCAAACATATACAAGCTGTTTTGGTGAAAACAGCACAACCTTACTGGTTACAGCTTCTAATAGCTGCTGGCACTAGCATAGGTATTTGCATCAGATACCCTGCCTGGTGTCTGATGCAAATCAGGGAGACCGACACAGGATTAACCATAGGGATGGGCACGAAATGAAAAATGAAATGCTGTTTCATCCTTTCTTTACATAATGAAATAAAACAAAACAAAACAATGATGAAGCAGCATTTTGTTACAGATGAAACGAAATGGCCACTTTTCCATTGAAACGGACCGTTTTGTTCCATCTGTAAAATGGTGGCTTACCTGGCAGGCCAGCCTAGGGCCACCACCAGAGCCTTCACTTCCACCACCGGAGCTCCCGCCACTGCATTGGAAGAGAGCAAGTGTCCAGCAGGCTGGCCTAGACCCGTCACTGCCAGAGTTGAGCGGCTGCCACAGGAGCCCCACCAGCCAGCTTGGCAGGGCAGCCTAGGGCCCCCTGCTGCCGGAGTCGCCATGACCACCGGCGGAGGCAGAGTTGCCACCAGTCAGCTGGGCAGGCCAGCGTAGGGCCCCCTGCCCCTACCACCAGAATCACTGCCACCTCCAGCCAGCTGGCCAGGGCAGCCTAGTGCTCCATGCCACCGCTGACAGATTCGCTGCTGCTGCCAGAGGAAGCAGAGTTGCCACCAGCCAGCTCAGCAGGACAGCCTAGAGCCCCCCGCAGCACACTGCTGCCACATTTTTTATCCATGCACATGGCAAAGTCAAAATAATGGATGGTTAACACACTCCAGAGCTCCTGTAAATCATATGATTAACTGATCCACCTTCTGTGTAAGACAACTGATGTATCCGGTGCTATTCAACCTGTTGCCTTTTTAAGGACAACTCCTACTGGTGATAATCTGAAGTTGTAGGTATTGAGTGTTGTAAAGGACCCTAATATCTCACCTTCTATAACTACTATTTGTATCTTGGACCTAACAATTATCTTCCATAACCAGGATGGCTGTAAGGTGTTCTGCAACCATGGCTATGTGTTGCCCCACCACAGGAATTCTACAACCAAACATGAAACCTTCACTAATGAACCTAGCAGCCTCACAACTGGGATAGCTGCATAGCCACTCTCGAAGAACTTTTGATGGGGCTGGGTACCATTTTGTAGGCTGGTAGTATTTAGGTAATGTATGGTCCCAGGACAGTCAAGCAGTGGTGTTTAAATTTACACTGTTTATGCATGCAGAAGCCTTTGGCCTTGTATTTCCATCAAAACAAGCAGGGCTGACCCGCATGGCCCACATTTCCACAGGCTGCTATGTACAACATACAGTGGAATTTAGTGAGTGCCTACCCACTGGAGTATATAAACGAGTGGCCAGGCTGCAGTGGACGAAACTTTAAATATTCTTTTAGAATTCTGACTGGGTAGGGACCACCTTCCCCTGATTCATATAAGGTGATTTGCTATCCTTTGATTTGTTTTTGATCGCCTAATTATCAACTGAACTTTGTTCTCTCTTTTAAAAAATTTAATTAAAATACAAAATACAAATACAAAACATATATTAAAAAGATTGAAAAAAACTAAACAACAAATGGGAATTCTTAAACAGTGTTGTCCCTTATAATTCTCCCTTCCAGAACTGAAATGATTGTTACACTAGAACTTTACCCTTACTTCTTACAAGCACATGTTCAAAAAATCTACCCGATATATCATAAAAATATCTCTTTTTAACTATCCTTTCTTAATCTTTAAATTCCATGCCAATTTGTCATTTAAGGCAATATTCAGAACTTTGTTATACCTTTCATCCACACAGAGTTCATAATTCCCCTTCCGGTTCCTAGCTGTGATTAATCTAGCTGCTGTCAAGAGATTAGTGATCAATTCTCTAGTTTTAAAGTCATAACAAATATTGACAATAAAGCGATTTCTGAATTGGACTCTATATACCTTTCAAATATATCACTTAATTCTTTAAAAATAGATCTCCATGTTTTGTACCTTTTCACATTCCCACCACATTTCCAACAAATCTTAGAAAAATTACCATTTATTTTATTCATTTTCACTGGTGTTAAATACCATCTTAAACCTATTTTTTAAATATATATATATATATTATTCTCACTGGCGTAGTATTCTCATTTACCGTATTTCGGCCCAATCTTTCTCTTCTATTTCGTTTTAAAAATCTTGCTCCCAGACTATCTTCCATTCTCTTCCCTCATTTTCATTTTCCTCCAAATCCCAAAATATCTTATATCAGGGTTGTCCAACTTTGAACAGGCCGAGGTCTACTTTTTCTGGCCCGAAGTGCCTGAGGACTACTACACTAATACCTCTACTTACGAATTTTATCCATTCCAACCACATGCTCGTTAAGTTAAAAAAATGTAAGTAGAGCAGCAGTTTCCCATAGGCATGCACTGAAATCTGTTCTAGAGATGGGCACGACTTGAAAATTTTTTTTTTCGAGTTGTCGTTAGTCGGGCCGGTTCCGTTTCGGCTCGTTTCCGTTTTTCGTGAAAATTCGCAAAAATTAGTCATTTCGTTTTTTCGTTTTTTTTTGTCGTTAGTACTGGTTTGGGGAGGGGGTAGCGGGCTCCTGGAGGGAGCTGCAGGAGTCAGCCAGAGCCACAAGTGACGGACTGGCAGACTCTTTGCACCCGCTGTGTCTCACGTACTTGCATGTAGTGCAATGCAAGTAGATCTGGCTTAGGGTTAAGACGGGTTAGCGCAAGGGCTAGGGTTAGGCTAGTTACGGGTGAGGTTAGGGTGAGTATTGGGGTGCACCTCTGGGTGCCTCTCTGACCCACTTAGAAGGACAGTGTACTGGCGTATGGGTTAGGCTTAGGGTTCGGGTTTGGGCTACGATTAGTGGGCTGTTTATGCCCGATTGGCACATCCCAGAAGTCTCTGTGGTCAACCTGGCCAAGTGGCCATGCGATTGGTGGAAAATTTGCATGGTCTACTCCCATGGGCGAGCCCATCATTGCAAATGTGCAGGTGTAAAAATAAAATAAAATAAAATAAAATAAAATAAAAACAACAGAGACTCTTTTTTTGCAAGAAAAACCCACTGCTGCTACTGTAAAAATTCAAGCATTTAAAATAGCTAATTTTCGCATGTTTCTGTGGTGCTTTGGTGGGGTTTTGGGCAACGATTTCAAAAAAAATATTGCGGTCGCCATTTTGGATTTCCCCCCCACCGCATGGCAAATGGATGCGCCCTCCCAGCCTGGTACAGTCAGCAAAACCTGGCCATGCGATTGGTGGAATGGCTCCAAAACTTTGCATGGTCCACTCCCATGGGCGAGCCCATCATTGCGAATGTGCAGGTGTAATAAAATAAAATAAAATAAAATAAAATAAAATAAAATAAAATCAACGGAGACTTTTTTGCAAGAAAAACCGACTGCTGCTACTGTAAAAATTCAAGCATTTAAAATAGCTAATTTTCGCATGTTTCTGTGGTGCTTTGGTGGGGTTTTGGGCAACGATTTCAAAAAAAATATTGTGGTCGCCATTTTGGATCCCCCGCACTGCATGGCAAACGGATGCGCCCTCCCAGCCTGGTACCAGCAGCGCAGCAGTAGCAATAGCCAAGGAGAGGGGGGCGGAGAACCCCCCCCAAATAAAACACCCTTCTGGCCTGGTAGGTGCCCTCAGACAGTTTTCGCCTACTTTTAGGGCCGGGAATCGTTGTTTTTTTTTTAACTTTTAAAAACTTTTTTTCTGTGACGCTTGGCATTGCGCGTTCGCCGCGATGCAAGTAATGAGCACGACAAATCAGACCAAATTGTTCGTTCGTTGGTTCGAGCTCGAATTCTGGTGGAGTAATTCCCGTTTCCGTTTCCGTAGAGTAACGGATACGAGTAACGGAAACGGAAACGGGAATACCGCTAAGTCGTGCCCATCTCTAATCTGTTCCCTCTGGAACTGATTGATTTTCATTGCATTCCTATGGGAAGGCTGACCATGCACATGCTTCCCTTGCACCCGCTCGATCATCTGGCCATTGGGGGGACCACACCATGGCCCTTGAACTGCCCCGCTTGGCTGAGACAGTGGGCTGGCAGACCCAGAACTTTGCTGGGGCAGTGGTGGTCCTTGGGGTGGGGGAGGGAGGGGTGGAGAACTTATCCCCTCATTTTTTATTGGTGGCCAGCGGGCTACTTTTGAACCCTTCGCGGGCTACTGGTAGCTCACGGTCTACCTGTTGGGCAGGCCTGTCTTATATATTTTACTCACACTGAATTTCACTACATCCTCCTTTTGAATAGTTTCATACAACACCAAGAACTGTTCATATTTTGTATATTCTCTACATTTATTATGTTTCTAAATCCAATCTTTACTCCATTTTTCTAATCGTACATAATTAAACCATGAAAAATCCCTACATTGCAAAACTTCTTTCATTTGTTCCTTTAATCTCATTTTATCCATCCAGTCCTTCAACCTAACCACTTGTTTTTCTCTAAATTTGCAGGAAAGTCCTCTATTTCAGTCACTAATTTTAATGGTGAATCTAGGGGATACAATCATTGGCAGAACTTTAAGAAACCTCTACAATATAGATGGTATAATGGGTTTTGTTGCATCAGGAGTCACTGATATTGATCTTCACCACTCTTCAAATGCTTCACAAGACAGAAAACAACCATAAGGGTCTGTGTTACCCTTCTTCAGCTTATTAAAAATGGGAGCAGCTCCTTATGCTGCCATTGGAATTCATACTTTGGGTGTTAGAAATAATTTCAAGAATCTATATTTTGTCTCTCTGTCATACATACACTGTTTTGAAATTGTTTATTTATGAATTTATGTATTTTAAAACTTGTATACCGCCCATCTTCCTGAAGGAACTCTGGGCGATTCACAACAAACAAACAACAAACAATTAAATACAATATATGAGCAAATAATAAAATCAGTTTAAGGATATAATAGAAAAAAAAGAGCATGGAGGCAGATGGCGGACCCGAAAACAAACAAACAAACAAACAAAAGATTTTAAATTAAATTAAATTAAGAGTCACCAAACGCCTCCCGGAAAAGCAAAGTCTTTAAAGCTTTCCTGAAGGCTGGCAGGGACTCTGCAAGGCGTACTTCGCTAGGGAGGTGGTTCCATAGGGTAGGGCCAGCCACAGAGAAGGCTCGGCTACGAGCAGATGTTTTCCGAGCCTCCCTGGGCATGGCCACCCACAACGAGTGCGCCCGCGACAAGCTAGTTGGTCGGGCTGAAGTTGACCACTGGGAGATCCGCTCTGCCAGGTAATCAGGTCCCAGGCCATGGAGGGTTTTATAAATTAAAACTAGGACCTTGAATCTAATTCGGGACGCTACGGGTAACCAAATCAGGTGTGCCAGTACTGGGGTGATGTGGTCATGTCGACGCACACCTGCCACCAGTCTGGCTGCCGCATTTTGCACCCGCTGCAGTTGCCGAAGGAGAGTCAAGGGCAACCCCATGTAGAGAGTGTTGCAGTAATCTATTCTCGAGATCACCAATGCTTGCACAACAGTTCTCAGGGAGTCCCCATCAAGGTATGTTGTGGAAAAGTTCATGCTTGTAAAATCACAAGGATCTGCTACAAGGATCGGCTCCTGGTAACCTTATAAGGGCCTTCTTCTGGACCTCTGGTTTTGGCCCTGTGATCTTAGAGAATGGGTGTTGCTACTCTGGCAACCAAACTAGATAACAGCAACCTGATCCAACAATTCTGCCTGAAAGCTCTGCCCCCTGTGTCATATCTTTCATAACTATGCTTGCAATCATCTCTCTTTCATTTGGACCTTTTGTTTGAAGGCATGGAAGGAGCAGAATTTTCCAGATTTTGGGTTGGGAGCAAAAATCTCTCTTTTAAAAAGAAAAGATTAATGCAGTGTTGCTGGTGATGTCAAGAATGATACTAATGAATAAGTGGTTTGCCAGCATTGATGGAAAAAGGAGGTTGAGACAATAATGAATATATAGCTCAAAATAACATTTCTGGGTTCAACTTCCTTCTTTTCCTTTTATAGCTGAAGAATGCCCTGCTCTGCCTTTTTGCACATAGCAACACAGGCTAAGCTAATAGGCAAACATCCATCATGCCTTTTGCCGTAAGCAGTGGTTTTTAACCTTCAGGCTATACTAAGGAAAATAACATATTTCTTGGGCACAGGAAACCCTGCTAGCAGTATGCAAAGTATTTATGTGACTCTCTGGTGAATACTAATAAACTTGCTGCAAGGATATTTCTCTTTAAAAAAAAACATGCAAACCAATTTGAATTTTTGCCAAAAACAATTAGATATACAGCAATGAAATTCTCTCAAGGATTTTCAGTGTCCTTCTGTTTCAAACATGGAAAGCCACAGGGACAATTCAAGGTCTGTTTAATTGCCTGATCCTATATGCCACTGTGCTGAAGCAGCAGGTCAGAGGATTAGGGGTCAGGGACATGAACCGTTCCGCTTGCTTAGTGTCATTGTTAGTGCTGGTGTTTTCTGCTTCAAGAGGGAAAAGTTGCCGGCTGGAGAAAAAGCCCACTGCACACTGCAATCTGTCTCCATCTGTCCTGAGCTTATCTTGATCTTTGATATTTATGTCTTATTATGTATTTTTACATTGTATTATTTTTACCCTATTGTGTATTGTATATGGCTTGTTTATGCTGAAATTGTTCTCTAAACTGCCCAGATTGGCACTGCTGACAGATGGGTGGTAAATAAATAAATAAATAAATAAATAAATAAATAAATAAATATAGTGAATGTGGACAGGCACATTTTTCTAGGAATGGCAGAAAAATTAAAGTGAGAAAGCTGCCAATAACTATTGGGGGGTTGCAAATCTCCAATGTTCTTACACTGCCTACTTATCTCTCATCTATCCATCTCTCTGTCTGTCTATTTCCTCCAAGCAATGCAGAACAAAAAAGTGGAATATTCTGTAAAAATAGGTGAAAGGCTGTTCTGAATCACCAAACGTAAAACTCAGCATACTTTAAAGCATGTGAAGAACTAGGCTAAAACTGAACTTTAAAATCAGTTTTAAACCCCAAAGGCTTTACAAAGCATTATAGCCTTGGGTGCCTGCTGAAAGCTCATTATGCTTGCAGCCAGCAAAACAGAGGGGAAGGCTGGAAAACCACTAGAAACTGTTCCTACACTTAGTCTTCACACATATATGTAAATTGCCTGATTCTATGTGTCATTGTGCTGAAGCAGCAGGTCAGGAATGCTGCACAGCATAGGCAAATCTAGACAAGAACAGTGAACCCTGTTGAACTAGAGATAGAAACATGAGTGCAAGCCAAAGAAGGTACACTCCTCAGCTCAAAAGTAAATTGAGTCTACTCCAGATTTCCCTGAAATCTATGAATGTTGAAGAAATGATCTGCAGTATCACTTTTAACCCAATTATTAGTTCAGAACAATGTGAAACTCTAACCCACATTTCATTATTCCTTGGCCACAGTCTTACCAGAGTTTTCTGTGTATATAAATTTTCTGCTTTTTTTTGGGGGGGGGGGAGTCATATGGTTTTTAATGTGCAGTTAGTGTCCTCTCTTCTGCCTCATATTTTCCTATTCTGGTTCGGTCTCTACCTGTCTACTTCACATTTTGTCCTTCTTTCTGGCTCTAGTTTCCAAGCCTCCATGGGGTTAAAGGGGAACAACTGATTTTACTGCATATTTTCAGGCTCCTGTCATGGTTACAGAAGCAAATAAGTAAGCATTTTCGAGTTAAGTTTCTAAATCCAGCCCCTGGTGGTCGTTTAGGAAACTTCACTGAATCTGCTGTTCCAGGGGCGTAGTCGGACGGGACCAGAATTTACTTCTCTTCCCGGTTAGCACATGATCTTTTACTACGCAGTTTGCCACCGGGAAACTACGTAGAAAACGCCCTTCTCTCACCCCCATCAAGCTATCTGCTGGCAGTACAACTTAGTGGTGTGTGTGTGTGTTGCATCGTTACAGTCGTGACCGACCCTTCGTGACTCCATGTCCATGGAGTTTTCTTGGCAGGAGTACTGGATTGGCTTGCCAGTTCCTACTTCAGGCGCCTACAGCACCTGGTTATTCCCTGGTGGTCTCCCATCCAAGTACTAACCAGGGCCAACCCTGCTTAGCTTCCGAAATCAGTCGAGATCATTTGTGCTTAGGGCATCTAGGCAGCTGAGACAACTTAGTGGTAGGGACAGAGAAATGCATTGAAGGCCTCTGTTCAAACCTCCGTTTCTTCCCTCATGCCTTTCTTCCCTTGTACATGGGGAGGGGCTTTCTCTGGGGTTTCCATGTCCAATGATGAGTCCATCCAGCCTGGAATCTTTGTACTTAGGATGCTACTAACCATTTATTTATTTTATTTATTTATTTATTTATTTATTTATTTATTTATTTATTTATTATACTGGTTAAAATCACTTTACTAAAAAAACCCATTATTTAGTCAGCTGGCCTAGAGGGCCAAGCACACAGCAGGCATTCCCTCTTTGGATAGCAATTGAGAGCTGTTGCCTCAGGAACATAGGTGCTCGGCCATCTTGAGACGTAATGGCTATCCTGTGACCTATTTCCTGGACTAGGCTCAAGGCTGATTCTCCCCAGACTCCAGATGTTTCGATGGCTACAGGGACAAAGTCAATTCCTGTTGCCATATCTTCGTATTTTTGTCTTTTTAATTTTTCGGCTGTTGCTGCTGCGGATCCAGCTTCGATGCTGGTGTTTTGTAAGTGGGACGTGGCAAATGTATTCGGACATGTGGTGTCCCACGTTAAGCATCAGACTTTGCTCCAGGGGACCAAGGTAGTCCCATCTGGTCTTTTGTTACTTCCAGCATACAAATGTAAAGGCTCTCGGGTAGCTGGAAAACCGGCTCTGTTAAGGGCACGACATAAGATGTCATTGATCATGTTGTGTCTGACATGTTTGCCCGAACCAAGTCGGCAAGATAGACCATGGTGGCCCTGCAGGGTGACAGTTGTACCACAGGGACACACGTGATGGCAAACAATTGGTGCTCCCAAACAGAGACCGACTGATATTCGAAGAGAGTTGTCATCAAGCTTCAATCCTATATTGGAGAGTGGGAGAGCATGAAGCCAATCTCCTGAGCTTTTCGACTGAGCTGCCAGCATGCATGCATGATCTATTGGGTTGTTGGCTGAGGCCTTAAGTTTTTCCGCTAGGGCTTTGCAGCATGGGTCATCCCAGGAGCTTTGGGTATCTCCTGTATGTGAAAGAGGAGGAGCTGTTGGAGGGTCCAATGAAGATAAGGAGGCTAAGGCTGACCACCTTGAAAGTGCCAGATGGATGAAACTATCTTTCTGGAGGCAGAGGTGCTCAGGGAGGAGAGTGAAAATGAGGTCCACAGTACTCGCAGCAGAAGCCAAATAGGTTGAAGGTGCCAACAAAAGTACAATGAGTATACCCAAGCCTCCCCACCTGACTGGAAGTGACGCCTGAAGCCATCTATCTTCATTCAGGTCTGTGTTTAGAATAGTCAACAAGGTGTCCCTAATCTGTGAAGCAATTTCTATCAGGACCATACTGTCAAAACAAGGTGCTGTGCGTAAAAGATAGAGTAGCCGAGGGACTGCTAGAGTGTTGCGAAGGAGAAAAAACCCATCATGGGCTGGCAATAAGGCTAAGCGCTTCGACAGCAGTTCAAGCTCTTGTTTCTTTGTCCTTAATACTTCATCCAGATGGGGTCCATCAAATAATGGTGCTCCCAGCAGGGTTGATGCAACTGGATCTATTTCTGGGATTATGAGGCCCTGAGAAGTAAACTGGTTTTGGGTTTCATCCGTGTGGCCGATGACTTCACACTTCGATCTATTCATAGTTAGCCCGATTTTGTTCGCAGATGCTTCTAGAGCTAAAAAGTCGCTGGAAACTATGCTGGCATCATCTCCAAGAGTGATATTATCAAGGTATCCTAATATTAGCTCTGGTTTAAGGGAAACCAGTGACTCTTGGATAGCAAGGCAGAAATAAAATGGGCCTAGGGGATCACCCTGTTGAGCCCCCTCAGCTGACATTAATGAAAACTCCCCATGTTGGAGAATGGATAGCTGCTCAAGAGAGGAGATTGCAAATGGAAGTAATTCAGGAAAATGTCTGGCGACTGCCTCCAAGATGACATCTCAACGTACCGTATTGAATGCATTACGGAAGTCAATTTTGACTAGCACTTTCCCTCGTTCCTGGTTCTGTAGGAATATACTTGCTGCTCGAACTGCACCTTCTGATTCTCCAGAAATTCCAAAACCAAGTTGTCGTGGTGCAAACAGTGCTGAACTTGCTTCCTTTACATGGGCGCAGGCAACTTTTGCGCTGAGGCGCCTCCAAAGGTAGCCTACTGCAATAGGGCGGCAGCTTCCATTCTTCTTGCTTATGGTGAGTAAATTTGCACCAAAAAGGATGGGTCGTACTGCCGCTGGAGTCTTTCCTTCAAGTAGCATGTTGACAAAGTCCGTAAGTGCCGCCAGGAGAGGGCCATTGTCAGTCGTTCCGATCACTAGGTCTTTAAGATGTTGAGGCCGTAGCCCATCAGGGCCAGCCGCTGAACCATTTGTAAAAGATAGAATGGCCTTCCAGACCACTGCTGGTGTAGTCAAAACTGGTGGGGTATTAACCATCAGCACCGGGCGACGATTGTCGGGTGGAGGTGGGTGTAAAAGACGTAAATCCACAAGTGACGAGGCTGTGGGTGTAATTAAGTTATCGTTAGAACTGAGCAGCCTAACTGCACCTCTCACATCTCCGTCTTCCAGTTTAGCTGCTGCAGCTGCTGCAAGGAATTCCTCCGATGAGCGCTGGGCTCCACTATCTGAAATGGGATTATCCTTATGGGTTGTTGACGGATTTAAAGGGGCTGTCTGGCTATTAGTTCCAAATTGGCGAGTCTGCCTGACAACATGGGTAGTTAGATTACGCAATCGGCCTCCCTGGCAAGGTCTTGAAAGGCAAAGATGCGGATAGTCAAGCAGATTCATCCAGCTAGCTACTGAGGATGGATTCTGCATTATCCCATGGAGTAGATTCAATAATAGAGTTGCCACTGTTGTGCGTGCACCCTTAGGGATTTGTTTGCTGACCATTGACTTAAGCTTAGGGTGGTTCAACTGCAGGGTGGTTGAATCATCTACCTGGGTCGAACCGAGTTAAGCAACTGGCTCTGTTGGTAGCTGCGAAGTCGCCGCAGGAGAATAAATGGTCTGACTTACAGCTGAGCCATGGGCGTCCTGATGGAGGTGGGAGTCCGAACAATCCTCGGATGGTAGTGAATGGCTCCCCCGGCAGGCATGGCCGTGTGGGCCGTGTACCCTCAATAAGCCAGATGATTTGTTGACACTAATGCCATGGCGTAAACAGACCGGGCAAGTGCCTCACAGCCGTATGGTGCGAGGGGCAGATTGAGAGGCAGAAGCCTGACTTGCAGCAGTGGCGGCCATCTCCTCTTCCTCCTCCTCCAGAGGAGTCCAGGCGACACTTCCTCTCGGCCTAGCAGCCTCAAGACCTAGTGTGGGCACCCTGGCTCCCAGCGGCACTTGGGGGTGCCCATGACCAGCGGCACTCCCTCTGCCTTGGCTGCAGGCACCCAACTTGGGCTAAATAAATAAATAAATAAATAACTTGGGCAGGCTCGGCCCATGGAGATTTGATACGGCGGGTGGCGGCGGTGGCTGGAAGTGCGCAACGGCGGCCACTGTGGTGGGGGCACTGGCATTTATGGCGAGGAGGCTCCTGAGCGGATCAGTAGAAAGGCTGCTTCTTGTTTCCAAGGAAGTCCAAAGATGGCAGGCTATACGTATTTAATATTAATATTAAAAAGGAAATAATTGTGTCTTTTCCTCCCTGCTTGCATGAAAAGGTCCAGTAAAAAAGCCTTTTTTCTTTAAAAAAAATTGCTATAGCTGTAAGTTGAGCCTCCGTGTGCTTGCAAAATACTTAAAGATGTCATTTAATACATACATTTAGCTTAGAATTGGCATACATTTAGCTTAGAATTTATTTATTTATTTACTTATTTACTTATTTATATACCACAGTCATTTAACGGAAAGTTACTCTGGGAGGTTTAAAAACAAACAAAAAATACAATAAAACACATTAAGCAACTTAAAATAGTAAACAAACAAACTAGTCTAATAATAATAATAATAATAATAATAATAATAATAATAATAATAATAATAATAATAATAATAATAAATAATAATAATAATGGTCAGTCTATAAGAGACACCAATGATAAGATCAACCAAGAACAAATATGGCTTTTGTTAAGAAAAGCAACATTGAAGAAACGGAAGGACTAATCATGGCAGCTCAAGATCAAGCTTTAAGATCAAATGCCATAAAGGTGAAAATTGATAAATCATTGAAAGATAGTAAATGTTGATTGTGCAAAGAAAAGGATTATACTGTAGATCACATCAGCTGTTGCCCAAAAATCGCACAATATCTATCACTGCTGCCATGTGCAGTAGAGATGGGCACGAAATGAACAATTTTTCGTTTCCATTTTCGTTTTTTCATTTAGTTATGTAACGAAACGACAAATGAATTTTGTCTCTAAAATGAAACGAAACGAACAGAAACACAAGAAATTTTGTTGTCTGTTTCATTTTCGTTACATCAATACATTGAACTGCTTTAAATGCTAAAAAAAAATCACAAAAATTGAAATAAATGGTAATGAAACGGTAACAAAACGAATGAAAATGAAAATGAATTTTTGCAAAAAATTGCGAAAAATGGAAAAGAACCGAAACGGACCCCCTAAACAACAAATGACAAACGAAACACCATTTTTTTATTTGTGCCCATCTCTAATGTGCAGCATTAATGAACTCAGAGGGGCAGTGTGTCCTGAAAGCTGAAAGGCTGCCTGTCTGTAATTTGTCATGTTGAATCCTCCTTTTGTCACCTACCCCTCTCTATATATGCCTTATAAGTTATAGTTATCTGTGTGCCTTCATTCAAGGAAAGCACCATTCTGGATATCCAGGTCTGTGTCAAATCAGACAGGAATGGGTCACACAGGGTCAGGTACATCCCAGTACAAACCACTGCATCTGATCCCAGATCAGATGGGTGAGCCACTCATAGCTCTATAAAAATGATTATTCTTCTGCACATGCAATATTAGAATTATTGAAATCCTATTGCCAATCCTGAGAGGTAGAGTTAGGTAGTGTATCAAATAGTTCCCTCTTCAGATTGTCCTGTGGTCCCTGATCACGCTTTCAAATTTCTCCCTTTACAAATGCCTGAACTGAGTTTATAGTGGTTTGCCTAAAACCCATTCTGTGCAGGTCTGTGCAACTTGTGGCTCAAAAACGGACTACTGGCCTCTGGCATTTCAATGCACTTATTAGTTTTGCTGCCTGTGAAGGATCTCAACAACACAGGGAAGTTATCAAACACCTGGCAGGCCACAACACCTGGCTGACATTTTAGAATTGAGATAGCAGACCCGAGGCTTTGTTGTACTTAGCAGAACTTCTCTGGTTATGTGGTGAAGACAAGATTTAAATTAGGAACATCTGGTTGGGAGATCTGTCTCTTTGCTTCAAACTCTCCTAGCTTAATTCGATCATGCCAAAAAGGCTGCTTTCATTATTTATTTCTCTTCTGTTGTTTATCTCCTTGCAGTTCTCCAGCTTTGCTTTTTGCCTGTGATTTTCTCACTATGCTTATTTGCTCTGAAAGGCAATTTTCTTTTCCTATCCATCCATGTCCTTTGGAACTCTCTCTTATTTCTCCCCTCAGGGTCCTTTTTCCTTTTTTGGAATTTTGACAAACAAAACATTAAAACAACCAGTCGAAAGGAAAGAGGGGGAGCTTTATAGTCCATTTTTGTGCAGCTTGCACAGTTTCTTCTGAAATAAAAAGAAAATATAATGAAGTATGCTGCACATTAGAATTTATTGATATCATCATGATCATCATCATCATCATCATTTTAGAGATGCAGGGATGGAAGGGATCATATGAATGATCAAGTCCAACCCCAGTCAAGGAGGGACGCAGTAGGGAACGGAACTCCAGACCACTAGCTCCTGATACTGTATGTAAATCACTGAGATATCCAACAGATTTTGGACACCATATTCTACAAAAGTTCCCCCCCCCACAGGGCTACAGTACATGGCAGAAATTGTGCTGGGAAAATATTGATGGGACAAGGTAGGCTCCGTGAACTCACAGGGCTAGACAAGGCTAGATATTCTTTTAAAAATATGCAGAGCCCTTTCACAGTTTTTGCCACACTTCCCTCGAAAATCTACATTTGTTTTCCTTCCAAGCAGGAATGACCACATTTCATCTCCATATTTAAACTAATTCCCTTTGAACAGTCATGTCTTTTCCAAATCAGATATTCTACTGATTGTTGTTGGGTTTGTTTTGTATTGTGGAACCAATTATTATTTTGTTCTGTATTTTGTTGCATGCCATTCCTTGTTAACCTCCTTGAGTTCCCATCTGGGAAAATCTGGTGATAAATAAATAAATAAATAAATAAATAAATAAATAAATAAATAAATAAATATTATAAGTTAAGAACATAAGAACATAAGAAGAGCCATGCTGGATCAGGCCAAAGGCCCATCTAGTCCAGCTTCCTGTATCTCACAGCGGCCCCACCAGATGTGTTTGGGAGCGCATGAGACTAGATATCTGTCTCCTGATACCACTCTCCTGCATCTGGCCCTTGAAGTACCCTGGTTTAAACCCTGGAGGTTACACATCTCCATCATGGTTTGTAACCTGTGATGGACTTTTCCTCCAGGAATCTGTCCAATCCCCTTTTGAAGGCATCCAGGTCAGATGCCATCACCACATTGTGTGGCAGGGAGTTCCATAGACTTACAACGCGCTGGGTGAAAAACTATTTTCTTTTGTCAGTTCTTACTCTCCCAGCCCTCAATTTGAGTGTATGTTCCCTAGTTCTGGTATTTTGAGAGAGGGAGAAGAGCTTCCCTCTATCCACTTTACTCATACCCTGCAGTATTTTGTATGTCTCAATCATATCCCCCCTCAATCGCCTTTTTTCCAGACTAAAGAGGCCCAAATGTTTTAGCCTTTCTTCATAAGGGAGGTGCCCCAGCCCAGTAATCATTTTAGTCGCTCTCTTCTGCACCTTTTCCAGTTCCACTATGTCTTTCTTGAGATGCGGTGACCAGAATTGTACACAATACTCCAGGTGCGGCCTTACTATTGTTTTGTATAATGGCATTATAATGTTGGCTGTTTTATTTTCAATCCCGTTTTTGATAATCCCTAGCATGGAATTGGCCTTCTTCACCGCTGCCACACATTGGGGAGACACCTTCATGGAGCTGTCCACCAACACACCAAGATCTCTTTCCTGATCCGTCACGGATAACTCAGAGCCCATGAGTTGATAGATGAAGTTTGGATTTCTTGCCCCAATATGCATTACTTTACATTTGGTTACATTAAAACGCATTTGCCATTTCTCAGCCCATTCCCCCAGTTTGGAGAGATCCTTCTGGAGCTCTTCACAATCTTCTCTGTTTTTTTACCACACAGAAAAGTTTTGTGTCATCGGCAAACTTGGCCACCTCACTGTTTATCCCTGTCTCCAGGTCATTTATGAACAGATTGAAAAGCACCGGTCCCAGGACAGAGCCCTGGGGCACACCGCTTTTCACTTCTCTCCATTGTGAAAATTTCCCATTGACACCTACTCTTTGTTTCCGGGATCTCAACCAGTTCTCAATCCATAAGAGGACCTGCCCTCTTATCCCCTGACAGTGCAATTTTCTCAGCAGCCTTTGGTGAGGGACTGTGTCAAAAGCCTTTTGAAAATCCAGATAGACTATATCAACCGGTTCACCCAAATCCACGTGCCTGTTGACCTTTTCAAAAAATTCTAAGAGGTTTGTCAGACAAGATTTACCCTTACAGAAGCCATGCTGATTTTCTCTCAGCAAGGTTTGTTCTTTTATGTGTTTTAAGATTTTCTCTTGGATGAGGCTTTCCACCATCTTCCCTGGGACAGATGTAAGGCTAACCGGCCTGTAGTTTCCTGGGTCCCCCCTCCTTCCTTTTTAAAAAATTGGTGTGACATCTGCTATCCTCCAGTCCTCCGGCACTGTGGCCGTTTTAAGAGACAAGTTGCATATAACCGTTAAGAGATCTGCAATTTCATTTCTCAGTTCCCTAATAACCCTTGGGTGGATGCCATCTGGGCCAGGTGACTTGTTAATCCTCAATTTATCAATTAGTCCTAAAACCTCCTCTCTTTTAACCTGTATTTGATTTAATTCTTTAGTCAAGAGGGGCGGCTCAGGCAGCGGAATCTGCTCAAGGTCCTCTGTCGTGAAGACAGACGCAAAGAACTCATTCAATTTCTCTGCAATGTCCAAGTCTTCCTTAACCTCCCCTTTTCCTCCCTCACCATCCAGAGGGCCAACTGGTTCTCTGGCAGGTTTTCTACTTCTAACATATTTAAAGAAGCTTTTATTATTACCCTTTATATTGCTAGCCATTCGTTCCTCAAAGTCTTTCTTTGCCTCCCTTATCATCTTCTTACATTTCTTTTGCCAGAGTTTGTGATCCTTTTTATTTTCCTCATTTGGGGAGGATTTCCATTTACAGAAGGACCTCTCCTTGCGCTTTAGAGCCTCTCTAACTCCACTCGTTAACCATGCCGGTGTCCTCTTGGACTTAAATGAGCTCTTCTTTCTTTGTGGTATGCACTTGTGCTGGGCCTCTATTATTGTTGTTTTAAACAGGCTCCATGCACTCTGAAGAGATTGGATTCTTCTAACCTTCCCCTTCAGTTTCTCTCTAACTAGTTTCCTCATCTGAGGGAAGTTTGCCCTTCGAAAATCAAGGGTTTTTATGTCTGATTTGGTTGACACTCTTTCTCCGACATGCATGGCAAAGGTAATAGCAGCATGGTCACTGTTCCCCAGAGGCTCAGTGACATTCACACCTCTGACCAGGTCCTGAGTATCACACAATATTAGATCCAGAGTTGCCTGTTCTCGGGTGGGCTCCATGACAAGTTGCTCTAAGGCACAGTCATTCAGCAAGTCGAGAAACCCAGTTTCTCTTTCTTGCCTGGAGCTCGCATTGGCCCAGTCAATGTGGGGATAATTGAAGTCCCCCATGATTACTATCCTATCCCTTTTAGCCACTTCCATGATTTCTCTCCTCATTTCAAGGTCCCCCTCAAGTTTCTGATCTGGTGGACGACAGAATACTCCAACGATCACATCACTCCTTGGACCTGGTAGTTTAACCCACAGTGATTCTATGGTGGAGTCAGACCATCTGTCAATCTCCACTCTGCTCGATTTTACCCCTTCTTTGACATAGATGGCCACTCCTCCTCCAACCCGCCCCCCCTCTATCTCTTCTATAGAGTTTATAGCCTGGGATTGCTGTATCCCACTGGTTCTCCGCATTCCACCAGGTTTCTGTTATGGCTATTATATCAATGTTATCCCTAGCTGCCAAATGTTCAAGTTCTCCCATCTTTGCTCGAAGGCTTCGAGCATTGGCGTAGAAGCACCTGTACAGTGGGTCCCGCAACAACAGCTGCTGCCTTGTTCTATTCGCCCCACAACTTTTATTTTCAGTAGATGAACTGTCACATTCCGTTATTCTCCCGGTGCTAATACCTATACCTGCTATGTCTTCTCTGTGTGATTCTCTACCCTCTCCAACCTCATTCCCCGAGGATGAGGTGTTCCGAACTGGATGCCACTCAGCTCCTGTCGGCTTTCCCCCAGTTATCAGTTTAAAAGCTGCTCTGCTGCCTTTTTGAGGTTGAGTGCCAGCAATCTGGTCCCATCATGATTCACGTGCAACCCATCCCTCCTGAACAGGTTTGGCTTGTCCCCAAATGTTCTCCAGTTCCTGACAAATCTAAAGCCCTCCTCTCGACACCATCGCCTCATCCACGCATTGAGGCTTCTGAGTTCTGCCTGTCTGGCGGGTCCTGCACGAGGAACAGGTAGCACTTCTGAAAATGCTACCTTGGAAGCCCGGGTCTTCAATCTTCTACCTAGCAACCTGAATTTGGCTTCCAAGACTGACCGCTTGGCCTTCCCGACATCATTGGTACCGACGTGTACCATGACCACTGGCTCCTTCCCAGTTCTCTCTAACAAGCTATCTATGTTTCTGGTGATGTCTGCAACCTTTGCACCCGGCAGGCAAGTGACCATACGGTTATCATGCTCCTCACAAATCCATCCCTCCGTATTTCTAATTATAGAATCCCCTAGTACAATGAGCTTCTCTCCTGCAGCCTGGTCATCAACATGTACCTGATCTTGTATCTCATCAATAGTGATGAGGGAGAGATCCTCCGGTGGAACCAATTCTTCCTCTATGTGTGCCTCATGAGGTGTGCTGAGGGAAAGAGCTTCAAACTGATTGTGCAAGATGAGACTCTCTGAGCGATGCCTTGGCCTTCTACTCCTTTGAGTCACATTCCTCCACCCATCCACCTCCTGAGTTGCGGGAGTGACTTCCTCCTCTGAAGTTTGCCCTGTCTCCTCTTGGACCTGAGTAGTCTGTTCCGCTCTGTCCAGGAACTGCTCAAGCTCCTTAATATGTTGCTGGTCGGATATGCGAGCCTCCAGCTGCTGGACCTTCTCTTCCAATAGCGCCACCAGCTTGCACTTGCAGCAGATGTAGTTCTGCACACGCTCTGTCAAGATAACAAACATGGCACAAGTACTGCAGGTAACTACAGCTGCTCCCTGCAACTCCATTTTAACAAGTGCAATAAAATGTATTGAAGGTCTCAAAAATGTAAACTTGCACTAATTTTTTTTTAATCTAGTAAGACTCTTTACTTCTTTTGTTGTTTATTGAAAATCTAACTGTGTAGGGGCTGCTAAAGCACCTCTACTCCAACTGCAATCACGTCAGGAAGTTTCCAGTGCTAACTTGCTAATGTGTGTAGGACTTCCTCAGGAGTAGCTTGGCTTTAAGAACTCAATTATACCCAGAAGAAATTTTAAGGTTTTTTTTTTTTTTGTAGTTTGCACGCGCCGTCAAGTTCTGGGAGGAGACAGAAGACATGATAGTTACAGCAGTTTCATTAACAACCTTGGCTCATATCTAATGAGATCCTTGTTGCAGAGCAAGGTACAATATGCTAGTATTTACATACCACCAGAGTGGCATGCAGACTGGCATCCAGCACAGTTTTGTGCAAGTCTTTCTGTAGAAAATGGCATATCCAGATGTGTACCTGTTAGTATATCTGGATAAGTCACCCAATGTACACCTGGTTATACAAACAAATGTATAATTTGTTGTGAATACATGTTACAATTATTTGTTTAAAGTGCTTGCACAACCTCTTCTTCAATTGTGTAATCCATTACAACTCTCTTAGCGTTATGTTGGACTACCCATTATGGAAGGATTGCCACTCACTTATCCTAAGCAGGAATCTCTCACATCCATCTTGTTCATTCATGTTGAAACGAGTCATTCAGTAGAGTTTTTGCAACTACTCCAATTTGATTATCCTGAAAGGGATCCTGAAGAAAATAAAAACAGGAATTGAGGGTTCCAAAGTAACTTCTCCCATTCCAAAACAATTAGCTTGGGGAAAATTTGAGCTCTTCTACCTATAGATAAAAAGGGAGTGTGGGGAGTTGATGAAGGAGAGGGTTTTTCTCATTTCCAATTCTTACCAGGAGGAAGCTCCTAGTACAAGGGCAAATTAAGAATGGTAGTTTGGCAGGAATCTGAATGACCCTATGTGAGGCAGACATTTTGACATTTCCCAATAGGTACATGTACCTTGTACCCTCAATTCCCAACAAACGACCTGGAGACCATGGTAGCAGGACAACTTGAAGATGTAACAGGTTGGAAATAGGGAAACGATGAGCTACACCTGGAGGGAGAAGCCATAACTCATGTAGAATGGTAAAGTGGGGAAGGAAGAGGAATAAGAGGGAATCATCACCATCATCAGAAAAAGAGTTGGAGGATTGACTGACTATCTGTGGCAGCACATGCATCTGCTTCTCTTGGACCCTTGGACCAGAGAATGTATCAGCTTTGGCCTGGATACAGAACAAGAGGTGGATGAGATTGTAAAATATTTTGTTTCTTTCTTCTTCTTTTTCTCCCCCCCCTTTTTTTTTTGCATTTTGGCACTTTTTTGTGAAAATTCACCAAACCCCTATATTTTGCACATATACTGTATCTTTGTAATTTTTGCAGCAACATTTTGAACATGTAAGGTTTTAAACATCAAATACCAACTTTTATTTTTGCACAAACCTGGCATTTGGGGGTGGATTCTATGGCTGATTTAAAAAAAACAATTGGCATTTCTGCTCTTGTAGAAGCAAAATTCTCAGAACAATTACACATTTTATGTCCATATTTTTGATGTCTTTATCAAATCATCAAGCATTAGTTGTGTTCTTTCTAGGAACTGACTGTAAGATTATGACAACTGGGTTTAAGGTTTATTTTTCAACCTGTTTAAGGTGGAAAGTAAATAGGGGAGGGAGAAAGTAAGCTCTGCAAATAATTATGACATACTTATGATATCTTCACATTTTCATATACATATTGTGAATATAAAAATCAAGTGCTTGGTTGAGTCTAAACTAATATGTATGCATCATAAAAGATATGAATTGTTGTGGCACAAATTTGCTTTCAGGTTGACATCTAAAAGCCATGCTTTAAATACCAAATTGTCCATCTGGTCTTTTAAAGATAAGTGCATGCATCTGCTTTTAAGCAGGAGGAAGTCATCTGAGAAAAAAGTGGCATACAAATACAGGACAAGGAAAGCTTTCTAAGCGTAGTTATGTTCAACAATAAAAAATGCCCCTGGAAAAGAAGTTTGAAAAATCTGTGCAAGTGGATGAAACTTTATTGTTTCATTTTAAGGATTGTGCACCTATCCAAGGTCCTTCTGTTTAGTATACAAGGGGAATGTTTGCTCATTGCTCTTCTTCTCATTATCTTTCAGACTAAAATTTCAGAATCTTTGTGATTCATTTTTCTACGTTTCAGTGTTCTCAACACGTCTCTTTATGTGGTATTATTGCTGATAGGATTCACAGCTTTCTGAAGCAAAATAAACACCGATGTCTGATTTTAGTATTCAGAGATTGTTCATCTGAGGACAGTCTTATGTCAGTTCAACTTCATTTATGCTGCATAGGCATGAATCGGTTACAGCAGAAACTATGAAAAGATTTGTGGTACCATAAAGACGAAGTGGCTAAGTTGGATTTTTTTTAAAAAAAAAATAATAATATATTATTCAACTCATTGCAATCTCCCTACCATTTGTTACATTAAATGTGCAACTATTTTACAATAATTTGTTATTTGGAATCTCATTCAGTCACTGATCTGCAATTCAAGAGCCAGTAGTAGCAAGTAGTAGCCAGTCATCATAATGAATGTAAACAGTGTAACTCCTTTTAGAACTATGGAGCTAGTGTATTTGTTTACTTTGGTATCTATTGATGAACCTTTAAAAACACAATTTCCCAAAATTAGTCTCATCTTCTTTAGTTATAACAAAATGCTATAATTTGTGCACCCAAGCAGGGACACTATAGAGGCCCACGTGTGTGCTAAGGTCACAATCATCATCTCGTGGAGTATCCCCCTCCTGAGACTGGCAGGTAGTTGGCCATCTCAACATCCCAAATCTTTACACATCCCTCTGTGTCCCTCCCTCTTTTCCTCCCCCCTTCTTTCCTTCTCCCAGGATGTGATCCTCTACTCCCTACCTCCAAGGGCCTCCTTTCTCCCATTCCCTTCCTGCGTATTCTCCTAAGGGGGTGAATGGCAGAAAAAAGAGGCAGAGGTAGGGACGAATGATGATGATGATATTGATTGCCCCCTTCCAGAATAATACGTTAATTTTCCCCAGTCCAAAGAAAGCTTTCAATATTTCATAATGTTCAATATTTCATAATGTATTCATTCCAACTAGATTATTTTTATTTTTGCTCTCTTTTGTGGCTTCTGTTGTACAGTACAGTAGTACCGCATGACACAAAATTAATTTGTTCCTTGGGACACTTTATATTGTGAAATTCTTATCATGGATCTAAATGGGGCACAATGAACCATGGGAATGGAAGTCTTCTGCAAAATGTTCGTATCTAGGAGCATTCCATAGGAAATTTTCATATCTCGAGTTTTTTCAGAAGTTTTTCATTCCCAGGGTGCATTACCTTCCCTTTCATATCTTGAGTTATTTGTGACACGAGACACCCATATCTTGAGGCACCACTGTACAGGTATACTTTAAAACCAGCTAACATACATTTATCCATTTTTTATTCATTGATATACAGAGAGAAGGCAAAATATTTCCAAATGTGATAATTTCACACCAACACTAAGAAGAATTATATTAGTAAGTGAGCTATTGTACTCTGCACTTGAGTCTTGCTGTGAGATACATGCATGAGAGTGTTGGGATTTATTTTTTATTTTTTATCACTTTAGAGCTCATTAAAATTCACAAGCAAGAAAATTGGAATTGGCACTCTTTCTTCTTTAATGAAGCTGCCCCTTTATTTCTGCAGGGAAACTTTAAATAGCAAATTAAGATAGAAATCTCATCTGATTCTGATTAAAGGTAAAAATTTACAAACAATTGGGTCAGGATAGAATCATTTGCATTGGAAATACAGCTTTGTAAGTACAAAGCAAGGTTCTATAGAGCAGATCACCTTTTCATCTGAACAAAGCTCAATCTTCCACTGTCCCAAATAAAAGGTGATTTAAGATACAGCTATCAAAGCTGTCTTGGGAATTTTACAAAGGGAATCTGTCCTAATCCTAAATAATATAATCAAGCTAACGATGAAGGCAAAATATGTGGACGTGTCCCTCATTCCAAATATGTGGGTCTCCATGGGTGTCAACTGCTGAAGGATAAAAGCTTCTTGTGTTTGTGTAGCTCCATCTATCATAACTAAGGATCTGGGATTTGGGAGAAGTAGTTTCAAATCTTCATTTAGTCATGAATCAGGCTGGATGATCTTGAGCCAGACACAGGCTGGAAAGCACTGTTGTCAGGGTAAAAGGTGAATAAGTACAAAACATGCCATCTTGAGTTCATGGGAGGTATAGTGGGATAGAAAGATTTTTAGAAATATGTCTCCTACTTGTTAAACATACAGGCTCCTCCACAGATCTTTGCATTATGAATAAATCTGTCCAATATCCAGCTTCTCTTTCTAGATTTGAAAAAGAAGATATAATGTTTATTATGGCAGAAGCATTTATTCTCCAAAACACTGTGTTTAATTTAAACAACTGAAATTGCTTGCTTCATTCCCTGCCCCCCATGAAAAGGAAATTGATTAATTCATTAAGGATTGGATGTGTGTGTGTGGCACCAGGACATTCTAACTTAAAGCACAGCCAGCTGTTCACTTTTAGCAATCTCATGCAAAGGATGGAAAAGTAGGTATAAGAAATAATACTTGATTGTCCCATTCTACTTTTAACATAGGAGGGATTCATTCCAGAGTAGAAGCTGTGTTTGTCTATACCACCATGTTGTCAAAAATAAAGGTGGGAGGAGAAGGCAGATATTATAGCACCTAATGACTCAGATTTGTTTCAGTGTGCCTTGGGGGGATAACATCTGTATCTTTAGAAACAAAATTTTAATGAAGTGTCCTGCAATTAGAGAAATAGCAGCAGTGAACATACTAGAGTGCAATGAATGAATCTGGAAATATCACTTTTATCATGGTATATCCTTAGCCAGGGAAGTGTTTAAAGAAGGGGTTTAATGGATGTTTGCAAATTCACTCTGAAATAATTTTGTTTAGTTTAAATGCCACAATATTTGTTGGGGGTTTATCCTTTAATTTTGCCAACAGCGATTCATTATTGTCTCCCTTAACCTAATAGAAGGTCAATTTGTCTGCTATTTTTGAGGGTTCTGACACTGGAATTTCAAAGATATTAAGTACCCCAATAAATCAATTCTGGTAGAAGTAAGGGAGCAGGAGGATTTTTGCTCTGTGTGTGTCCTATCCAGTAATTTTTTTCTTTAGTTTGGATAGGTTTTGGGTTGTCCTGAAATCAGTGGGAAATAATAATATCAGTTTGATGACAACTGGCCTAGCCCTTAAGCTGATTGGGTGTGTGAGTCGAGGGCCAACATGCTACTGCTACTCCCTGTCATGTCTCCTTTCTTCTTTGTTCAGCAATAGGGGTCAGACAAGGCACTATGTCAGGCCAGTGATTCTTATGCTTGAACATCTTCCTGAGAGCCCTACAGAATCCAGGAAAAAAACTAGAAGCCTGTGTTTGTTACAGCTGACATTTATCCCAATAAAGGGTTAATTCCAGAATAAAATCATACAATCATTTCCAATCATATCAAAATTCAACTGAGTATGACGGCATAAGCTTTTTCATTGTTGCATCAATTTCAGGCAACATCAGCTTCTCTAATTCTACAAGGTGAACATATTTATTTACATTGCTTCTTTTTTTCATCTGCAGAAAATATTTCTATATATCCAGAAGTCTTACAGCTATGAAAACTGTCAGCATTTTAAATGCTTTAAATATATGAAAACTGAAGTTGTTGCAGGCAAATGCTTGTTAGAATTCTATCCAAAATACAGAAACACAAAGTAGTACAGTAAATTAAAGTATATAACAAAGTATGTAGGTGGCTCAGTGGGCTAGAGTGCTGAAACTGTCAGCTGCAAAGTCGGCATCTCAGCGGTTCAAATCCCAGGTGCCACACAGCAGAGTGAGCTCCCAAAGTTAATCCCAGCTCCCACCAACCTAGCAGTTTGAAAGCAAGTAAATGCAAGTAGAGAAATAGGTACCACCATAAAAAGTGGGACTGTAAACACAGTGTTCTGTACACAGAAATGCATTCAGCCATGCCAGCCACATGGCCACAGACTTGCACAACTCTGACTCTTTGGCTTAAAAACAGAGATGAGTGCCACCCCCAGAGTCGGACACGACTAGTATACATGTCCAGAAAAAAACCTTTACCAAAAAGCATTGGGAAGAAGTCAAAGTTGTTAAAAGTATGAATCCTTTAAAGTAAACTATATACTTTACTTAACCTTTTTGCACATTAAGTATAAAGACACAAAATAATTTAAGGGCTCACTCAGCCAAACCAGTTTGAAATCTTTGGAGGTTAATGCCTGAAGAATTTTGTTGCTGGATTTTGGAATTTAAGCCTGCTGCTGTGCCACTATATGACAGTTGTCGATATCTTGCATATGTTGTGTAGTTTGGAGATGTGTTGATGAATTGAATGATGCATTTATATTTATGTTTCTTATCTCACTATAGTTATAATTTTCCATTTTTTTCCATTCCATTCAAACTGTAAACAGCCCTTTATCCAAGAGCATGGAGATCCAGGTGCCTAGCATACCAAGAAAAGAAAAATCAATAATTACATTTAGACATGGGCACGGCCAGAAAAAATGATGTTTCGAGTTTTTGTTTGTTGGAACGGGTCCGTTTCGGGTCATTTCCGTTTGTCATGAAATTTTTCAAAAATTTGTCGTTTCCATTTGTCATTTGTCGTTTGTCGTTTCCACCGCGATTTAGCGCAATTTGACTTCCCAGAGCATAGGGGCGTCCCGCAATCAGGGCCGGCGCTAGGTGTTTTTGTGCCCTAGGCGGTGGGTGGGGCGGGGGGGGCAGCGTGTGGGCGGCGGCCATGAGCGGGCGAGTGGGCGGGCGGCGGCGCGGGCTGCAGACGGGTGGCGGCACGGGGAGACGGGCGAGTGGGCAGTTAGGATATCACTTAGGATAGAGGTTCTGTTCTTGGCTTGCACCCCAAATGTGTGTGTGTGCAAGCAAATTGAAGTTGGGAAAATAGAAAATAAATGGTAGTATATAATATATTTTTAAAATAAATCCACATCTCCCACTCCCAGTCGAACCTCCCCCTTTATCCAATATCAGAAAAAAATCCTCACAAACTTCCAGAGAAGAAATAAAGAATAAACTGCTATTCCCTTCAGCAGACAAAGCTGCAGGGAATCAAAGAAATTATTTTCTAAATTCAATTCCCTCCCTGCCTGCCTAACTTAAATCCTAAAGCCTCCAGCCTCCCTCCTCAATTTCGATCGGATCACACCAGCACCAGCAACCAGCCCTCCTCCCTCAACCACATCCATACACCCGACTGTGATTTCTGGAAGGTGCCTCGGCTTTTATGCCCTCCGAGACTTCCAGAAGTGTCAGTCAAAAACCTGGCAATGCCATTGGTGGAATGGTTCAAAAAATTTGCATGGTCCCATCCCATGCCCAGCCCAAATGGGCAGGTCTAAAAAAATAAAAAATGAAATAAAATAAAATAAAATCAATACGACATTTTATTGCTATAAAAAACCCACTGCTGCTACACTTAAAATTCAGGCATTTAAAATAAATAAATTTCACATGTTTCTGTGGTGATTTGGTGTGTTTTTTGACCACGATTTCAAAGGAAAAATTGTGGTCGCCATTTTGGATCCCCCCCCACCGCATGGTATGGTGAGATGACGAGGATGACCCCCCCCCAGCCTGGTGAAACCAGAATACTGTAATTATAGAAAATATAAGCTATACAACCTGCAAATGCTATCTCCATACCCACAAAATACAACATAATCCTGTTCAACTGTCAGGAATGTTAATGTAGAGTGACATTCCTCAGCTGGATTGCTGGCTAAATATTTTGTAATGACTTAAGTAAACTATTGTTCAAGCCTCAATTTCAAAAGTACAGTGACCCCCCCACACACACACAACTTATCATGGGTGTTAGGGACTTGACCCAACCTGTGATAATTGAAAATCCGTGATATGCAGATGCAGGTTGGGTCAGGTCTGGGGCACCTAGCTGGGGGTCTTGTACTTACCCCCATCCTGGCACTACCATGAACAGGCCTGTGAACCAGAAGTCCCTGTGAACTAGAAGGCCCTTGGAGGCCTCAGAAATGATTTTCGGCAAGCCAGAAGTAACTTCCGATTTACCGGAAGTGATTTCCGGTTCACAGGGAAGCCATTTTTGGGCCTCCAGAAGGCCCGGGAAGGCCCTCGCAGGCCCATTCTGGGAAGTGCCAGTCCTGGGGTAAGTAAGGTAGTCCTGAAACAGGCCTTTTCCCCCTTACCCCATGGGGCCTTTTTTCATATACTGCAGTCCCACGTTATAGTGGGACCACAGTATATGAACCGCAGATGGGTGGGGGAGCACCGTACTTTCAGTTTTCAGGGTTACACATACAAACTTAATTTTTAAAATATGGTTTACATGAGTTTTATCATATGATTTAAAACTCATCCTACCTTCCCACTTTCAGAGACCAAGACTTTCAGAGCACCCTGTGGCTTTTAGCAGAAGGACTCTTGAAAGGACATTCACTATTATTTTATTTTATTTTAGAGTATTTTTACCCTGCCTTTCTCCTTGAAAAAGTACCCAAGGCGGCTTACAGTAATGAGGGATAATATATAGTCCAGTACAATTAAGACATGTTCAAGTATTTGAGAACAAGGGATTCAGGGACATCTTATAGCATTAACAGACAACATTAAATTAAAACTACAATGTTATAAACACAAAGTCTATGTGAACGTATGGATTCATACAAAATACATATGGTAGTCCATCATTCAGGGGACGCTTGCCTGAAGAGAAAGGTCTTTGCCTGTTTCCGGAAGGACAACAGAGATGAGGCAGTCCTGGCCTCTAGTCGGAGGGAGTTCCAGAGTCTGGGCACAGCAGTTGAGAAGGCCCTTTCATGGGTTCCCACGAGATGTACCTGTGAGGATGGCAGGATGGACTAGGGCATCTAGTGCAGGAAACTCAGCCCTCCCACAATTAAGAACACTTCCTTTTGGTTCTCCAGCTAAAATTAAGCCTAAGTAAGTAAGTAAGTAAGTAAGTAAGTAAGTAAGTAAGTAAGTAAGTAAGTAAGTAAGTAAGTAAGTAAGTATGCAGGCCATTCTATCAGTTATCAGTCATAAGTTAAATTGTCTGAATTACTGCCACAAATTACTGCTAAGAACATGCCAGTCACAACTACAAAGGTATCTGTCCTGTAACACGAATGATGCTTTGGTACTAGGAATTCACTGAGTTGGTTGGCAAATCTCATCGAATAATGTAGTTTAATTTAAACATGAATTAATCATTAACAGGATTCTGGATGAAATATTTTAGGCTTCAGCAGCAGTCTGCCATGTACAATGAAGGAAGGAAGATGGAGACTTAACAAACTGTGTTGCTCTTACCCTTCTGATTGGTTCCCCTTCTCACAGTATATTCATGTTTAGTAAAGGTATAGGTAAGATAAGAGACACAAAGATCTTTTGAAAGAGCTACTTCAATGGACAAATGCTGCTGCCAGTCAAGTCAGCAGCAGGCAATTGTTGCCCTCACTATCTCAAAGTCTTCTTTTCCCTCTTTGTTCTAGTCAGGGTTCAGTTAGTGTTCTGTAAACTATGAACTGTATGTTAGAGGCAGTTATGAAGTCAGTAGTTAGAGAAGCTAAGTCAAGTGTTTATATTGCCAGTTAGTCAAAATAATGAAGTTAACAAGTTAAGACCTTATATTATGTAACAAGTAATTGTGTTTTGTTTGCTATTCAGATGTATATGGCCAGCTACTCAAGGAGGATGACCCGGCCACTGAGCACTAGCAAATGAGTGGGGCAACCAGCTTGGGGAGCAAGGGATGGAACACACAGTACCTCTGGTGCCATGCATAATTGCATATACATGTGAATGGAATGGGATGACTCCAGTTGTGCCCATCTCTAATATGAAGGTTTGTGAGCAAAATAAAACGATGATGATGATGATGATGATGATGATGATGATGATGATGATGATGATGATGATGATGATGATGATGATGATGATGATGATGATGATTCGATTGAACCTTTTTTTGGCACAGTCTTCAAAATCGGGAGCCTTCCCTTCTCTTCATTTAATGCAGTATGTGTCAGTATATTATTCTTCCATTCTTGCTGCCTAATAGTGAGCTCTGCTGGTGTTCCAATCCTGATTGAACCTTCTTGTGGTTCAAATTTTTGCACAATGTTCATATTTTCTTCAGCTTCAGACTGTTCAATGTCCCCAGGTGTTATTAATCTATTTTCTCCTCCTATTTGGAAAATTTGTTGACTCCCAATTTCACAACTCCTTCGTATTTTTTCTAGTTCAACTTTACTAAACACATTGTTTCTGATAATATATGGTATCTTTGCTGGCCAGTAGAGATGGGCACGAAATGACAAAATGGCGTTTTGTGTTCGTTATTTGGGCCCTGGGGCCCGTTTCATTCCATTTCCATTTTTTTTTGCCCCTGGGGCCCGCTTTGTTTCCATTTCTTTGTTTTTCAGGTGCTGCAAGCTGCAGCCGCAGGGAGCCCTCCCAGGGCTGGGGGCCGCCGGAGCCGGTGGCAAGCCTTCCAGGAGAGTGACCCATGGCCACGGGGAGCCCTCCTGGAGCCAGACACTTCTCCAATCACCACCCCCAACAGGCCGCTACCCCTGGAGCACTGCCGAGCACCGCCCTCCCTTGGGTCCCCTTGCCAAGGAGCGATACGCCACTCCATCTGCCACCCCCATCGGTTCGCTACCCTGGAGCCCCACGCAGTGCTGCCCTAACTGGGGCCCTTCTCCCGGGAAACCACTCCGCCCTGGGAGCCGCCACCCCAGCAGACCACTGCCCTGCACCCCCCAGGCCTAGACCTGGGAAACCTGTGGGGGGTGCCACTGCACTCCCCCCATGCTCCAACAATGCCCTCCACTCCTGCTTCCGAGCTGGCTGCACCATAGCCGCTTTGCCATGTGGCCAAGATGGTGCCGGGCGCAGCTGAGCACCAACATCCTCCCCTCCAAAGCCTGCCAAGTGCCAAAGAAGAGGCCGAGAACCCAGAGACCAGCCCTGATAAGGGCTCGGATCCCGCCTCTTCTCGTGAGACCAGCAAAGTCTCGCGTTGGCTCCGGCGGGGAGGGGGCAAAGAGGCTCCACCAGGCCCAGGCCCCTCTTGCTGCCCTCTGCTTATTGATTGACAGCCCGGCGGGCTGTCATTCACCAATCAGAGATGGCTGTACAGGGGGCTGGGATCCCACCTCCACACGCAGAGGCGGGATCCCAGCCCCCTCTCGCCGCTCTCTGCTGCACCATTTTTCATCACACGAGTGGAGCAACACCAGTAACGGAAACGAACAGAATCGAAGAAAATGCCTGCCCCATCACAATGGTCATGATTCATACCATTACGTAACAGAACAAATAACAGAGAATGGTAAAAAAAAAAGGTTGTTTTGTGCCCATCTCTACTGGCCAACTAATCATAATCCAGTTATCTTGGAGTTTGGATATTCTTGTTTCCATACTTGATGCATCTGCTTTTGGTAGCCTCATTTTCCAGGTTTTGCTCTATAATAGCATTTCATGATTGCCCAATTCTCAGGTAAAGTATATTTCTGCCACTTCTGAGATTGTTCAAATTCCAGTAATTCTGCAGGACCATGCCCTGGTTGCTCAGCAATGGGACCCGTGACCTGTAGCCCACTTATCGAGGGATGTCCAGGTTCATCAACACACATTGCAGTCATTGTTAACCCGGATGACAACCGAGCTGGTATAGGCTTCTTTTGATTATATTTCACCATGATTCATGGGCTGTTGGGTGCACTTAGTTCTGTTCCTCAGTTGAGACCTCTCTGGTATGGTTGGACCTACTGGTAGTTTACACTACCACCAGTACAGCCCTCAACATAACTGGGGCAGTTAACCCCCCCACCACGACAAAGTGTCACCCCTGTTGTTGTTGTTGTTGTTGTTGTTGTTGTTGTTGTTGTTGATGATGATGATGATGATGATGATGATGATGATGATGATGATGTTGTTGTTTCTGAACCTCTGAGTCTCTGCCTGAACCTATTGAGACTATTTTTCCAGCTGCGGTAAAACTAACCAGCAATGAGGAGTTTATCTGAGGGATATTTCTCATTATAATAATCTACTCTGTAGGCTTCAGTTTCGATTTTTCTTTGCTGAATAGCTGAAGTTTTTAATGTCCATACTCTGCCAGTCGTTTGGCTCTGTATAAGGCTACAGTTTGTGATCTGCCATCAGAAGTGAAAGTCTAAACATTAAAGATGGACAAGGAAATGCCTCCAATGGAAACATTTTAATAGACTTCCTGTTTGGCTGATTAACAGTGAGATGTTTTGGAGCTCATATATTTTTATATGTCCCTTAGACCTGATTTTAGCTTGTGCCTCTCTTTCTTATGCCCCTTGGAAAAGCTCCTGGCACTTCACTGAGAACGTCCTTTGATCCAGCCCTGTCAACACCTTGCACTGCCCTCAATCTATTACAATCTACAGTCACATATGTTACAAGAGAGCTTTTCTGAACAGTCTGTTATTGGTTTCTATTTTCTATTATGCTATAGAATTTTTTCATTTTTTTCAAAAAAAGTGGCTCTTAGTTCATTCGATTTGTCTAATATTCGTAAGTTAGATGCCTGCTGTTTTCAGACAAAAGAATCTAACAGAAATATTTTATTTTCATGTGAACTTTATGATCTGAAAATGGACACCTTTTGAGACTGAGTGAAAAAATGACCCTACCTGTGATAAAGGCAAATGTCTACAGAAAACTGAGGAGTGATATGAAATTAGTAATAAAAGGCATCAAACTCATTTTATTTAATTATGAGAAGCAAAATATATTGAGCATAACAAAAATGTAGAAACTCATAACAAGGCTGGTGGACCATGTGTCAATGGAGTTCTAGTACACTGGAAGAGACTGGACTGGACGAAATAAAGATGATAAGATGGGGTCTGGGCAGAGATAAGAAGTGGAAAGAATTGTGTCACCTGAAAAAGAGAAGATGATTGTACAAAGCCCTGAATAAGATCCAGAGAAAAAGGTTCAAAAACAGCCCTAGAGAGGAGGACTATACTATAGGCCAGTGATGGCGAACCTATGGCACAGGTGCCAAAGGTGGCACTCGGAGCCCTTTCTGTGGGCACCCGATATCACCCCTTTATAGCCACCTCTATACAGGTTAAATTACTGTATTGGCACTTTGCAAAAAAAAAAAAAGTAGTTTTTGAATTGCAGTTTGGGCACTCAGTCTCTAAAAGGTTCGCCATCACTGCTATAGGGCTATAGGCAGCTGAGTACATGGATAGTAATGGCATAGGGGCAAACTGAAACAGATAGAAATAAAGGTCTAGAGCCACCAGGTCAAGCTGTACAGACTCTGGTAGACTGCCACTATTCAGAATTCCAGACTAAGGATTTCACAATTTTTACCAGACTAACGTTCAAAGTAGAACCTCTATCAAACAGACTTTGTTTCCATCATGAACTAGCACCCGTAATGCTTTGCTTGACTTTGGAAATGTATGAGGCAAAGCTGTCCATATCAAGCTGTGGCAGTTTTCCTACTGTCTTCACCAAGACTTACCTTCAGATAATTGTATGTAGAATTTCAAAAGACAGATGTTACAAATGCAGCCATATTTTCGCCTGGGTAAAATGCTTTAAGGTAGGCAGACACATGACGCATCCTCTCCTATATTATATTAGGGGTAGCCTTTCTGTAACTTTAGCAGGGGAGAGAGAGAGAGACACAGAGAGAGAGGTTATCTTTTCCATCAATGTGCTGAGATTATGTGCCATCTAGCAAATCCCTCACAGAACACAATAAACCCAACAGGCAGGTCTGAGGGAAAGTGGGACAGGCAGCTACCGTACAATTGCTTGCTTAACCCTTCTGTATTTTTCACTTATGGGTTTTTCTGTTAAGAAAGGAAGGTGGGTTATAGAAGTCAATAATAAAGGCAGAAAAATATATTATATTTTCCATTTACACTTATAAATTATGGCACCTTATACATTTTACTTCAAATGGATAAAGGTGTGGAAATAAGGCACATATTGAACAAGAAAGCTAAAGCTTACGCTGTTACACTTTACTATTTATGTTTCATTTTGGACCATGAATGTGTCGAACAACATTGACTATAAATTTCGCATATGTAGTTTTAAAGAGTTGTGAGAAAAGCTGGTAATAGCATAATCCTCTTTCCATGCTGTTTTGGCAATTTCATTATTATTATGTTGAAGCAGCTAGTTGAAAGAGAAAACAGATCTTCAGCTTAGGCTGAGCTATGTACAAGGTGTCCCCCTCTATCCTGACATGTGGCTGACGATTGGAATAATCGCTTAAATTACTATAATAATCATTGTGGATGAGCAGACTGTTAGTCCAAAAATGGCCAGATGGGATTTAGTCAGCCTGGTTCTGAAGGGGATAAAGCAGGATCAGATAATTGCTAGTGTTATCAAATTTTGACCTCATTCTGAGTCATCTTGCTTTTTTAATGTTTAGGCGCCAATCATTCAGAAAGCAAGGTTTTCCAAGGTTACTCTCATGCAGTTGGTCGTCTACAGTTTATTGGATGATCAGTGAGTAAACCTTTGGAAAAAATATATGGCCAATGTTTCAAAAATATATACTGCAGCCTGTGATCCCTAAGTTTCTCTCTCTCTCTCTCTCTCTCCCTCTTCTCTGCATATGAAAAGTTCAGATCTTTAGCAAGGGTGATTTTTATGTTACTGTGTGGGAGGAAGAGAAAGAATGAGAGACAGAGACCAAGAGAGAGCAAGTGAAAGATTGAGTTTTTTCAGAAAAAGCAGGGGTGGGTAAAGAGAGAGAAAGAGTGTGTGTGTGAGAGAAAGGGGGATATCCTCACCATATTGTTGGCTTTGGTTTTGCGTGCAGCATCAGTCCATGATTATTTACTTACATTCATTATTCCCAACATGCAGCCCATGCTAAAAGTTTCCCCAATCCACTGTAACATTCATCTGGGCTCTTCATTAGAGTTGAAGCAAAACAATAAGAAGTTAAGGTGCACACAACCTCTGGAAAAAATGAACCTGTTCACAATTCATTGTTTTGGGGGTTGTGCATCAGGGCCCAAGCCACAGTCTCTGGTGATAGACCAGTGCCTGCACAGAGGTGGGAGGCCTGGCTCCCAGAAGGGAAGCCTGTCTGCTGTCTCTGAAGATGGTGGCAGTGGAGGAGACAGAAGCAGCATGGGCAGAAGCAGGCAGGGAGGCAACAGGGGCAGTGAGAGAGAGGAGCCAAAGCACCAGGTGCACTTTGCACTTTGTTTCATATCAGCAAAATGGGATCCACAAACTGAACCAGGAAACAAAACACAAAAAAGTCTGTTTCGTTGTTGTTTTCATGGTCATAGTTCCGTTTCTGCCCATTTATGCAAGGGATGTGTTTGCTTTTTTGTAGGATAAACAGACCTAAGGAGAAGACTGCAAGTGGAAAGCAAACCATGTGGGGATTTTTTTTTTTGGGGGGGGGACAGTAAACACTTTCCAAATAACAGCTGACATGGATGCCTTGCAGGTGTTCAACATCAGTCTAACTTATCAGAATTAGGTCTGATTCTGGAGGTACAGTATATTTGTCACCCACATTTCTCTTCAAACCCATGGTATTCCTACATTGAATCATTGAACACTGGATCCTTCAAAAACATAGAAATGTGCACAGTGTTCTAGCAAATAATAATTTGCAAGTTCTAAGACAATGCACAGATTTCAAGGCTTCTAGCAGGAAAAAAAGAAAATAAAAACCCTTTTGGATACATATTCCTAGTTACTGACAGACAGACCAAAACTTCTGCAGAACAAGATGTGCATTTTCATGCTGTCATAGAGATAGATGTGATTTTTTTTATCATGTGTGACCCATCCAGTGCAAGGTCAAATGTCCACTCGTCCATGACTTTAGAAGTTCCCTAGGTAGAAATAACTTTCAAGAAACCCTGATTTGAAGTCATTCCCATGACAAAAACTATCACCGTCTATAGTGTATTCCCTGCTTTTCACTTGTTCACCACTGTGCAGAAATATTTCCATTCAAAAGAGATTTTGAAACATACAAAAATGTACAGCTCATTTAGAAATTACTTACTTTGGTAACAGTTGTGATGAAATTAACAATATATTTCTGTGTTTCTGACCCAATCATTCTAAATTGCAGGAATGCACATATGTGCTTAGTTCAACTTGTTGAACTTTCATATCTACAATATTGCCGTATACATAATTAAAAAGCATTTCAAACAGGACAGACAGTTAGAAGACATAGATTCGGATAAGTTTGGATAAATGTGGTAGAGGCCCAATAAAAGCTCCCATTAATGAGTTTTAAAAATGTGAATACTGTCTGTTACTAGGGATAAGTGAGGATTTTGTTATTTTTTTGTTTCAAATCAGCATTTTTCAACCTTCTATCAACATTCTATCAGAAAAAGTAGTAATGGTTGACTTTCTACATACCGCTGAGAGATGGATGAGTTTTTCATTTCAGTTTGGCTGAAATGAACTCAAATACTGAAGAACATACTCTTGTTGGTTGCACCAACTGAATAAAGCATGTTTATTGGCAAAGTTGATGCAGAAACAATAGAAACTTGTCTCTACATTCTATACATGTTCAGAAGACAAAAAAAAAACCTTCATGTCTTTGGATACAACTCTCAAAACAATATTCCCAACATGGCCATTGTAACAGTAGTTAAAAAGGGTATTTTCCCCATTTTTATGAATATGCATATGATAAGTATTGGAAGACTTGTTAGACAAGGGGGAAAATCTTTGTTGGTGGTTCCAGACAAAATCTTTACTGAGACATCACTAGTATCAATGGCTCCCAGTCTTGAATACCCAGATGTAAGCCTTCCAAAACCACCAGTCCTCATAGATAATGACAGAGATTATGGACATAACCCAACCCAGTATCTGCAGACCCAGATATTAGAATGACTGGTCTAGATAGACTTCTCCCAATTGCACTCTTCCCACATTTTCTTACAACTTGTCTTTTTAAAAGCCTAACTGCATCCCCTCTCAATAAACCCTTGCTTATAAAGAAAAGATGGAATAGCTCCACAGCATCTTTGGATGAGTAGAAGTAGGAGCTCACAGCCTGGAAATCTTCCGTTATGCATTGTCTCCAAATTACAAATTATTAATATCTTTCACCACTGATAATAATCTCTCTTCAGGATATAATTTATATTCACAGGCTCCACCTTCCTATGAAAATAATTGTGTTTTGTTTGCACACATGATATTTTGAATAAAATACATTTATTTTTGCAAAAAAAGAGAGTGCTTTCTTGCAGTGTTTTGTAAATTTTGTTATTTGTCCCCCACAATGGTCCCAAAATTCCCAAAGGAAAACAAATCAAAACAAAAGCACAAAAACTCTTACATTCTCACCCATCTTGGACAAAAGTGTTTTATTTTTTTATTTCCACCAATGGGAATGAAAAAAGTAAAGAGTTGCATCCCTAATTTAGGTATGTACTGCAATTCCTTTCAAATACATAAAACGAAGTTGATTTTGAAAGAAGGAACCATATTGTAATCTGAGAAATCTGACAGAATGTGAAAAAAGAAAAATAGTTGTGGAGGAACAAAACAACAAGGACTACGACAGCTGAGAAGAATAAATACAATGTAAACCTGATCCAGGAAAGTTATGTCTCCATCTGAGCAACAGAAACAACCACTTTCCTTGAAGCAGATTTTTTCCAATGTATGTTTTTGCTTCACATGGTATCCTTAGCTCATATTTCATTTGCAAACTTCACAAGGCTACAAAGTAGGCTTGACTGAGGGATACTGATTTATGGCAGGACAAGAAGCAAGCTCTGTGAAAGAGAAAGTATTTGAGTGTTGGCCTCCTTTGTAGAGATCTAACCATTACACTATCTCAGATAAATGGTTTCTATGGACAGAGTACTGTACCAAGGCTGAACCCATTAGGCAGCAAAATTGTATAGCAAGTAATATGCAAAGGTCCAGATTTGGAGAACTAGAGTCTGGCAATGGAGTCATCCTTTGGGGAGGCTGGGGGAGGAGTTTATGAAACATGCCAAGTTGGAGAGATAGGGTTGGAGAGAGAGGCAGGAGGATATCTCTCAATGCCATTTACAGGGAATCATAAGCAGGTGAAGACATCTTCTTGGGAATACCCTGAAGCAAACGGTGAGCCACTGGGTGAGACAGAATGCTGGACTGGATGGGCTGTGGCCTGTTCCAGCAAGGCTCTTCTTATGTTTTTATGTTCTTATGCCTCTAGGCCACCAGATTTTAGCAAGATGCTGCCCAAGTTGGTGATGAGAGAGGACCCAAAACCTCCCAAATAAAATGACATTAGTGTCTAACTCAGGGGTCCTCAACCTAAGGACCCAGGGCCGGATGCGGCCTGCCAAGGTCCTGAATCCAGCCCCTGGGACCAATTGCAACCCCCACCGACCCCCTGTTTTGTGAGCACGCCAGCCTCCACAGCTGCTTTTGGACTGTGATCCGGCCCCCAGTGGTGTCTGGGTGGTGGTGGACCGGCCCACTGTTGGAAAACTTTGAGGACCCCTGGTCTAACTGGAAGCATCTGAACATATACTTCCCAGATCTGTTACATGGAAACATTTTGAAGCTTGATCTGTAATTTAGCTTTTAATCTGACCTAGCCCCCTTCTAATGAGATCAAAAGGTAGCTTCTAAAAATGTAATTTCCTATATGATTCATACTTTGATGGAAAATGAGAAAATGTCCCCCCTTTCTCTCTTCCATGCGAGCTTCATGAGACAATCAGGGATTTTGAGGAGCAGATGTTAAAATGCATGCTTTTTCATGGCAGGTATTTTGCAATGACTGGAAAATATATGGGGACATGTACAGGGAAATTTAAAAACTGTTGCCATGTAGCTAAAATCACAAAATTGCTTTTTTGAGTCTTTGCAATCAATCAAGTTCTCATATTACTCTTGAGTAACTGCCTTGACCCCCCCACTCAAAATAAAGAGGCAAGAAATCAGCTTTTGGGTTAAGCAAGGGCCACAACTCTATTAATATCTTATTTAAGCTTTGGAGATAAGGGAGCCTATGTAGTGCAACAGGTTGGGATTGGTAACTCTCTAAGATATCCATATCCCATGTGACATTCAGTGAGATGCCAATTAAAGGTTTAACTACATCAGGGCTGCCCTCAACCACTTGCTAATCCTAATTTATCTCTTTCCTTTTGCCTAAATTCCAATCAAATCCTATTTACAGCCAGAGGGCTACCAAGCACCCACAGAATGCCAATCTGGGAATCTCACCAGACTCTATTAACCTATGCACTACCCGCCGTTGTGACCAAAAGTAATGACAACTTAATCTCTATGGTTGATAATGGGATGGGCGAAAACACACTGCCACCCACTGGCCAATCAGGGTGGCAGCCAAAAATCCCCATCCAGCCCCGAAGCGACCAGGTAATCTCATTATCAACCAAAGGGTGGGAAGGAGGGGTTACTGCACCACCTGGAGAAAGACTCTAGGCAAATTGTGGCAGTACCTTAAATAGACAGCTGCACCCAAAATGGCTCTCAGTGCCACCATTTTGAGCCTCTTCACGTAAGGGGGGGGGAGAGAACCCCTGCACCAGACCAGCCAGATGCAAAGGTACCATACTTTCAAGAAATAATGTAGAATAGTTTTACACAGAGACATGATTTTTAGCTGAGCCATTTTTTCCCCAAATTGTGGAAATTGTGACATGCCTTGCTAATGTGTTAGACCTAATATTTATCTAAAGGAATGTTGAATGCTTGCAGCATAGTCTCATTTTGCCAAAGCAACCAGATTTGCATAAAACCTTGGGAGCCATAAGGGTTTTTTCACATTCCTACTAGCTAAGAACCTGCTTATATTTATATTTTGTAGCTATAATGACCATATAAATGTGAGTAACCAGAGTAAAATAATTCAGAGATATTGGAACAACTCACTGCTAGCATTATATTAAGTACTGAGTAAGATAATTAAATAAAGGCCAAGAGGAAAAATATGCATGAAAGCATGTTGTTAATTAAAAGTTTGTAAGGACAGCATTTATGCTTAAAGTTAGTCACACTTCAGACTCAGTTGTGTTCCAATATGTATACAGTGTCTTCTGGACTACTGTTTATTTGTATTGCTAACAGTTGCTTACCTTTAAATGTATTAATAAGAGATGAAATGATGGGTAGCATGAAATGGCTTACTTGCTCCTTTCTTTCAGCTGTTCCACAAGTCTTACCCTTTAAGACTGAGGTCACACTGGTACTTTGAATCAATTTCCGTTCTTATTTTTTTAATCATGTTCAAATCATCAGATAGTTAAATGGGTGGCCACATGCACATGCACTGAATGGAAATTGATTTATTTCTGGTGATTTCAGAAAATTTTGGTGTCTGTTCTGCTGAATTTGACTCATTTCATTTCTATTTTCATGATATTTTTAAAGGGTTTGATTCCCCCCCCCAAAAAAAAAATAGTAAGCAATACATCATTAAATTGAGTGTCTATGAGGTGCCACCTGGTGTCATAACAGTCACTACAAATAACATGGGAGACACAAGAGAGATGAGATGCTTTAAGAAGTCCCTGCTAGTCTGTTGAAAAAACAAAAAAACAAACAAAAAAACACCTTGTTTTGCATCCCTAAATACAATGCTGGAGTGTTGCAATCCTGGATTCAAGAGGAAATTGGACAACTACCTAAGATATACTTTAATTTGTATTTCAGCACTTAGCAGGAAGTTGGACTCTATGGGCTATTAAGCCTCTTCCAACCCAATTACTGTATGATTATATGAGTCTAAGAGGAGGATGAGTAGGCCTCCTTGCAGTGGAGAATGTGAGTCAGGAAGCAGCAGATTCATTTATCCTGCAAGATATCATGGATCCATTGTGATCCAATTGTAATGGGGGGCAGTTTGGGAAAATGCCCAACTTTATATAGTGACCAGCAGCCCGGCATGAGTGGCAATAGTCCAGATGGACTCTAGGTTACCTTCTTTTTTATGACAGCAGGAAATACAAATTAGATCAGTAGCCAAGGCAAGGAATGAGCTTGAATGTCATCAAAAGAGTTCATTCCCAATCTCTGTGAAGTCACACATGATGGTATTGGGGAGCCTACAGCATACACATCCCTACAGCCCATGTCTTTTATCTAATGTAGATGTATAAGAACGTTATGTCTGGGTGGATGACATTTGTACTGTTCAAACAGGAGGGAAATGAATTGTAGAAGGAAAGGGAGAAGGGGATTGAACATGGTTGCAGATATGCAATTGAAGATTATTAGAAGCAATAGTCAAATCAGGAAATGGCCAGCAAGGGCATTTTTCTACCCTAGGAGTGCTCAACTTTCCAGGAGAACTCTGGGTAGTTCACAACATGGAACACAAACAAACAATAAATCCGTAATGCCAATATATAAAACCTAAAACCTGGACATTCAAACTGATGATAGGGATATAAGATGGTAGTAAATAAGTCAAATGGATAGACAAAACAACAACAACAACAACAACAACAACAACGCTGATGACACGCAGCTCTATCTCTCCTTTTCCACCTCTGCAGATGAAGCTGTCCGGATCCTCGACCAGTGCCTGGATGCAGTCATGGCTTAGACCAAGGCTAACAGGCTCAAACTCTACCCCGAGAAGACCGAGGTTTTGTTCTTTGGGTGTTCCCCTTCTGGCTATGGAGGCCCTCTCCCCAGCATGGAGGGTGTTCCACTCCAGCTGGCAGACATGGCTCAGAATCTGGGTGTGGTCCTGGATCCAGGTGGCGGCCGTGTCCAGAACTGCTTCTTTCCACCTCCGTCAAATTGCCCAGATTCGCCCATACCTGGATGGGGACTCCCTGAGAACTGTCGTGCAAGCTCTGGTGGTCTCGAGGCTGGATTATTGCAACACGCTCTACATGCGGTTGCCCTTGAACCTTCTCCGGCGTCTGCAGCGGGTGCAAAATGCGGCAGCCAGGCTGGTGGCGGGTGTGCGTCGTTTCGACCACATCGCCCCGGTTTTGGCCCGCCTGCATTGGCTACCCGTTGCATCCCGAATTAGATTCAAGGTCATGGTTTTAGTTTATAAAACCCTCCATGGCTTGGGCCCGGACTACCTGGCAGAGCGGATCGCCCAGCGGTCAACTTTGGCCCGTCCTACAAGGATGTCGTGGGCGCACTCGCTTTGGGTTCCCACACCCAGATAGGCCCGGAAAACCTCAACACGGAACCGGGCCTTTTCTGCGGTGGCTCCCTTTCTTTGGAACCATCTCCCTTGCCAAGTGCGCCTTGCAGAGTCCCTGCAGGTCTTCCGGAGGGCGCTAAAGACCTGGCTCTTCCGGGAAGCCTTTGGTGACCTGGTGTAGTTTCTTTTCTTTTCTTTTCTTTTCTTCCGCCATCCATCAGAACAATTAGCCATATGCTCTTGCCAGGGTTAGACTTTCTTTTAACTTTATATTTTAATAGTGTATGTGTATTGTTTTAGATTTCTGTTTGTTGGTTGGCTGAATTTCTTCAGTCTATGTAAACCGCCCAGAGTTCCCTTTGGGAAGATGGGCGGTATAGAAGCCAAATAAATAAATAAATAAATGAATAAATAAATAAATAAATTTAAGCACAAAACACTAACATTGCTACCAGGACCAACAATCTATGTTATGTCAATTAAAAAAACTTCAGAAACAGGAAGGTTTTTAACTGGCGCCAAAATGTCATCAGGCAGATGTCACTTGGGAGGGCATTCCACAACCTGGGGGCAGCTGCCCCCATAGTGGTCCTGTTCATGTTGGTTGAAGTTCACAGGCACTGACGACTGTGAGCTTCACCCACACTAAAATATGAACTTTCCCAACCAAGTTGAAACAGATGCTAGGATTCAAATTAATAATATGATTGCAAATATAAATATGCTTTTTATTATTATTTAGAGTATTTTACCCTGCCTTTCTTCTTCGAAAAGGACCCGTGAACTGCAACCATTCCTGAAATAGTATGTCAATTATTTTATGGATATCACCTTAAAGTATAGAAATGGGAGATTCAGTCAGGGTTTTGATGTCACATTAAAAGGATTGTTCACATACCACACACTCCTCAAATGGACAGTTATTTATTAGTAAAAGGAAGCAAATGATATCTCCAGGAAAAAACTGTCACTTAGAGTTTATGTAAACATTTTTGGATTTCAATTTAAGTTTTGAACAATAAGGTGAGGAGTGCAAATGAGTGGGATTAAACAAAAGTTTATTAATATATCCTGCAAAACACAGTGAGTAATGCAACTTTTTCGGCCCACATTATGCTACCAAGGAGTACTACATCATCAAAGTTGCAGTATTGTGATGATGTATTGCTCCAATAAAGTATAAGTGTGACTGTAGAGGTATTTTTGTAGCACCATGCATCATTACAACAGTATCACTTGAATGATTTATCAAGGCATTCCATCACTGAAGTGATATTGCTCTGATGTTATAGTGCCAACAACAATGTATCATTCGGCCCAACCAGTCTATTTTGGTTAATTATTCAAAAATATTACTTTTTGTGGTAACAATGTATCAGAGAGAAAAATGGAGAGAGAGAAATGGAAGATGAACTGCAAAAAGCTTTGGCATAGTATTTTTGCATTATTGAAAACCACACACACACACACACACACACACACACACACACACACAACACACACCAATTATTGCACTGTCTAATTGTTAGAAAAAATAATGAAATTAATTAATTAATTAATTGAAGTCTCATTCATGTTTCATTGAAATTAGTCTAACTCATCCCATTGCTTTTATGGTGTTTGAGTATAATTAAATTTCTGCTCTTTGTAGGGACAACTGCTACAAAATATTAATAGTATCTTTGTGCCAAGGATCTCTTGAAGCTAAACACTGAGAAACATTTAGCTCTGGAGAGCTGTCCATAATGGCAGATCTTCAGGGCAGCATTGGCCCTCCGACCATGGGGGTAATGGTGTCCCAATTTCAAGTTCTCCATCACCACAGCTTGATGGTAAAACCAACCCATTCACTCCATCATATTTAGATTACCCAAATGAGTAATAAATTTGGATAAATAATAGAATTCCTCCCATCTCTTGCACTCAGGAGGAATTAACGATGGAAAAAACAGACACATTGAAAAGTTATGCCGGGAAGATCGAGGTACTATAGGAAGGAAAGGTAAGCAATTCGTATAGATCTGTAGCAACATAATTATTAGATTTGGATTCCAAGTGTCTTTGTTTAGTGATGAACTGAACACTCTAAATTGTCATCATTAGCAGCCTAGCCAATCAAAATCAGAAGTTTGGAGCCTTAGAATATGCAACACATTAATTTTGATGCATCACATTAATTTTCATCTGGTTAACACCAAACAGTAAGTCCTGTTCTTCATTTTTCCAGTCCTGTAATCTGTTCAGTTTGGAGCTTGGATACACATACCTCTCTGTTTCTGTTGTGGAAACTAACAAACAAGTGCACAGACTGTCTAGCTCCACCGATGCATAAACCTGGGTGTGCAAGTCCTCCTTGTCCTCCCCCACTGCCTGGATGGTGAAAACCACAATGGGAACACCTCTTGGCATTGCCCACATGGACCAAGATGAAAAAAAAGGGGGTGATGTTTTATATACTGTAAGGTGTCCCTGCCCTCTCCCTGGCTTCTTCCAAGAACTTCTGTGCCCACTCACCTACTGTATCTATCCTATGCAAGATAAGCTAGTTGCATCAGGGCTGCGAGAAATTTTCAAGCCATCTCTCCTGACTGGGATAGTCAACAAATGTAGACAATTTTTTTTCTTATCCTGTCTATCACGAACATGTATAGAAAGATTGGGGTGATGTCTTTGTTAAATAGCTCACAGTGACAAAATAATGGAGACCGAGAGATGCTTATGAGGTTGCATCCAACTTTGTTGTAGTATAGATCCTGAGATTCCATTATCAAGATGGGAAGGAGCAGGGGACTAGCCTAGGTCATGGGCCAACCCAGGTCCCAAGACCTGGGTGCAGAATGGCCAGGGAAAGCTGCTTGGGTTTTGTCAGCTGAAAAATGTTGTCTTTGTGAAAATGAGTCCAGGGCTTGAGACTCACCTTTGGGGGATCAAGAGCAGAGGTTAGGTTGGGGCCCTGACTCCTGACTCAGGTTTCTGCATCATGGTAGGACTCTCTTCATGAGATGAGAGGTTGCAGATTAAATGTTCAACATAGTTGTCATCCTAGTTAACTCCATCACCTGTATCTTGGCCCCTTATTCTAAGCTGTGTAGGCAATGTCTTGTTTCACTGAAATGAGAAGAGGCCAGGCTGGCACTAGTTTTATGCAGAATAGTGATTTCATTAAGATATGAGTGACCATATAACACCATTGAATATTTATTTACTATGCTATTATTGATTTTACTACCAAGGATGGAGAGAGGTAGTTAGCACATGAAAACCTTTTGTGCAATTATACAAAGCATACAACTTTCAGAAGTGATTTATCATAAGTTAAGTTATACTCTTAGCCATTATCTCTTTAATGTTGAATGACACAGGTCAGTGTACAACAGATAGTGTAGATTTTTATTTGACCCATAGCAATTTGCTCTCAAAATTTACACCTTTTGCAAAAGTACACAACAGGATTTAAACCATAGAATTTTCTGTCTCGTGGGTATTCAATACTACATATTTAGACTGTGTGGGTGAGCAGCAAAATGTCTTTAACTTGATTGAACAGAAAGCAGAACTCACAAAACTATGTGCACTCAGATACACCTACAGACCTCTGATTCTGGATAATGGTAGGATTTCTAAATCTCTACTACCAGGTTCTGCAATCAATGCTTAGGTTCCATTTGGAAGAGAAAGATAATTTTTTTCTTGGACAGACCATTTGCAAACCTATATCTAGATTGGAGGCAGAAGCTTTTGATTTTACAACTGACCTTGAACCTTGAATACACTGCAAAATAATACCTGCACGTCCCTGAGAAGACTTAATACAATCAGACAAAAGCTGTCCTGTCCAGCAGGAATTAGAATTCAGCATATATTAATCACTATCTATATCCTCTCATCTTTGTCATATAAATGAAGGACGAAAAAGTAGTAAGGACGAGAGAGAGAGAGAGAGAGAGAGAGAGAGAGAGAGAGAGAGAGAGAGAGAGAGAGAGAGAGAGAGAGAGAGAGAGAGAAGGAAGGAAGGAAGTTTGGGTTAGAGGAATAGATACACTGTGTTACTGCTCTATGCCAAATATGGAGGACATTTGGGAGAAGAGGTTTTGAGTTAATTATTTTGGGATGTTGTGCATCTTTACCCACAATTCAAAAAAGCACGGAAATGGCCAATTATTACTGCACAATATAGTGCCTGCATTGCCAGCAGGAAAAAGGATGCCAAGTTTTATGTAACAAAGGTCATTCTGAATGTTGACAACACCAGTGGCAGAAATCAAGATCATCTTCAGAACACACCTTTCTGCTCACTACAATTCCAATGCATTGAAACACAGCCCTGCCAATTGCTTTGTGCTTGGGTGATAATTGGTTAACTGGTTTTTTAAAGGAGTCAGCTTCTGAGGTTTTCCCTGGAGCTCCAAAATCTAGACTGCCAGGAATCCCAAATCGTAAGCTAATACAGGCCCCAAGAACCCCAAAACCCTTTGAAATGCCAAAATCCAGGGCTCCAGAAATCTGAAAAACATCTCTCTAAATATAAAGGGGCTCCATAACCCTCAAAACCAGGGCCTCCAGAAACCCCAAACCCATGCTCCTAACCCCTTTGCTTCTCTGTGTTCTTCCAAATTGAATGGAAAAAAAATGGGGGAGCAAGAAGTTTTCAGAAATAATTATCAGAAATAATAGAAGGTAGAGCAAAGATTAGAAGTAGGTATGGGCACCTTACGAAAAATGACACACTGTTTCGGCGTGTCGTAAGGTTATGAAATGTTTCAAAGCAAAATAAAATGCCAGCCAGCATTTTGTTATGAAATGAAACACCATTTTCCCCTCTAAAAAACCAATTTGATCTAGAGAAAATTGCACAGGAGCTTCCTCAAGGTGCAGGGATACTTAATTGAAGGAGTGTGTTCTCAGCATGCTTTACCATAGAGAGGAAGCTGTAAACTAACCCTATAATTGGTAAAGCACACTGGACACACTCCTTCAATTAAGCACCCCCACACCTCCTTTGGAGTTTAATAATTCCATTCCCTGAAACCCAAACCTTTCCAAATTTCAAGGGGTTCCCTAAAATCGCTTGCTGAAGGTATCCCTGCCATTTTCATGTCTCAGATCAGTAATATTACATTTCATGTTAAAAAATTTAAAATATGCAATGAAAAGTTACTGCTCCGAGGCATGAGGATGGCAAGAGATTTAGAAAGGTTTGGGGGTCACAGAGCTGAGCTATGAAGCTCCAAAGGAGGTGCGCCTAGGAAAAAAAACCTTTCTGATTGGAATTAATAGAAAGCTGAGGAAGTGCTATTGCTCACCCAATCAGCTTCCTATTCCAATTAGAAAGGGGGTTTTTTCCTAGGGGCACCCCCTTTGGAGTGTCATAACACCGCTCTGTGACCCCCAAACCTTTCAAAACCTTAGGGGGGTTCCCTAAAATCACTAGAGGAAGCTAAGTCTGTTACTTTGGGGGTAAACATGCCTCAGATCAGTATTTTAGAGTGTATATTTTTAGAGTGCATATACACTCTAAAACAGCGTTTTTCAACCGCTGTTCCGCGGCACACTGCTGTGCCGTTGGACCTTGGCTGGTGTGCCGTGGAAAAATTCTTCCCACACCAGCAAGGCAGCGGTTGTGTAGTTCCTCCCCAGGTCCTGGGGAGGAGACCGGACTACCTTTCCCGGCGTGCTTTGCTTTGCGCGCCAAGGAAAGGCTGGCCGTGGGCGGGGAAGGAGAAAAAAAAGGAGGAGGAGGAGGAGGCTGACTGGAGAGCGAGAGAGAGGTGGGAGACCCACGAGGCCGAGCCAGGTAGGATCCCCCCGCGCCAGGCACACAGCACCCCCAGCCACCCCCACCCAGCACCTGCGGCCGCGTGGGGAAAGAGTGGAGGGGAGCGGCTGCAGGCTGCCTTTTCCTCCCGCCGTTGCGCCCTCCTGCCTGCTGGTCACCTCCGGGGGTTCCTCTCACCTCGCCCGCGTGGAGGAGGAGGAGCTGCGGGGCGGCGATGCGGACCGGCTGCCTCCTCTTGCGGGGCCTGGAGGGCGGGCTGGGCGAGCAAGTAGCAGCAACTCCGCCTCCTCCTCTCCTCCCCTTTTGGGCCAATGAATCAGAGCGGCGGCAGCGGCGCGGGCTCCCGGTGTGTGCGTGTGTTTCTGTGTCTCTGCGCGCGCACGCGTACGGCCAACCCTGTTCCTGTTTGCTCAACTTCTCCTCGTTGCGCCTCGGCCGCGCGGAGGGAAGCCCGCCTGCTGCTCCCCTCGGCGCTCCCTGCCTGCACAGCCGCCGTGTGTGTGTGTGTGTGCGTGTGTGCGTGCGTGCGTGCGCGTGTGTGCGTGTGTGTGTGGCGGCGGTGGTGAAGCCCTCCACAAAACCACCCGCAGCAGCAGCACCGACGAACCGGCCCTTTCCTGTCCGCCCCCTCCCCCGTTCCCCGCACTCTCCTCATCTGGTGGGAAGCGCCTGAGCGCCTCGGAACCGCCCCCGCCGCCGCCGAGGATGGAGGGTTCTGTTTTGCTTTGGGAAACAGCGGCGGGGGGGGAATTGGTGTGTTGGCGGCTGCGGTGCCGGGGGGAAGGGGGGGAGGAGGAGAGCGGGATTGGCGTGGCCGGGGGGAGGGAGGGGCGGGGGAGAGAGAGAGAGAAAACTCGGCCCGGAGCCGAGTGTTTGCACGGCGGAACCCGCCCGCCTGCCTGCCGCCGACGTGATTGGCGGGAGAGAAAGAAGTGCGGCGGCGGCGGCGGCAAGTGGTTCCTTCTCAAGCGCATACACATGAAACACCACGCGAACTCTTGCATTTATGAGGCAAACACCCTTTCCCCTTACATCAGGGATGGTGAAAAAAAAGGAGGAGGAGGAGGAGGCTGACTGGAGAGCGAGAGAGAGCTGGGAGACCCACGAGGTTGAGCCAGGTAGGATCCCCCCGCCCCAGGCACACACCTGTTGCACGATTTCATTGGGGTTACAGTTGATGGGTTGATTTGAGCTTCCCATCCCAGTCACGCCAAAGAAGAACACAGGAATTGTAGCTTGGCCTCCCAAGTGGACGTGTTCCGTGAAGGAAGGCTTGGGCCAAATTAAATGGGATGAGTGGCCCAGGTGACCCAAGGGTGTCACCTACTTTTGCTGCAAGGGTGCTACCCCTTCCCCACCCGAAATTCAGCATCACATCCTAGGCGAGTGTCGCTTGGCCTCTTCTTCTCGAGTGAGGAGGAGCGGGTGATTCTGGAAGCCAGTTGCAGTCAGGACTGCTCTTGTGGGGCTCCTTCTCAGGCAGGCATGTCCAAACTTCAGCCCTCCAGATGTTTTGGACCACACCTCCCACAGTGTGGACAGTTTGGACAGGCCTGCTCTAGGCAGGGGATAGTCTGTTTCTGATGCCTCGCGGGGCTTTGTGGCAGAGGCCCTCTTCCCCTGCTCCCCATTACACACACGCGCGCGCGCACAAACATACACACACACACACACGAAGCTGGGTGCCCCTTCTCAGGTCTCCACTGGACACAGAAGTCCATGCAGGGCAAAATGTCTTTAATAAAACAACACAGGTAAGTGGGAACTGGGTGCTAGAGAGCGGGCTGCCTCAATCTGTGGCCCCTCTGTCCTGCCTCTGTCCTGCAATTCAGAACCCACTAATTTTTTCTTAAATTGGCAAATACAGCAATTTAACCTGAATACAGGTGGCTGTGAAGGAAAACTTTTTCTAATGGTGGTGTGCCTCGTGATTTTTTTCATGAGCCAAGTGTGCCTTGGCCCAAAAAAGGTTGAAAAACACTGCTCTAAAATACCGGTCCCATACCACTTCCAGTAGAGTTTCTGGCATATCTTGAGCCAGATGTGGAAGTGCCCTGAACCAATCCATATCTTGGCGGGACAGGGCATCAGCAATCTCATTCTCCAAACTGGATACATGTGTTGCTTTAAAACTATGTTGAACTGTAAACATCTCAAAGTAAACACCCTGACTAACCTCATGACTCTAACCGAACGTGATGTCACAGAATTCAGGACCTGGACTACAACCTAGTTGTCACACCAAAAAGTTACAACTGCATTAGCCCATTGATTGGCCCAAAGCCACACAGCCCCAACAATGGGAAACAGCTCAAGAAAAGTTAAATCCCTGGTCATTCCCCTATCTTCCCAGTCCTTGGGCCACTTGCCAGTGTGCCACCTTCCTTAAAAGTAAAAACCAAACCAAATGCCCTGGAAGCATCGGTGTACACCAGAAGCATCACAGGCAATAACAATTTGGCTCTCCAAAATGAAATATAATTACAATGGCTTAAAAATTACTTCCAAACACTCAAATCCTCTCTAATCTCAGCAGAAATCCTACGTTTATGGTGTGGCTGGCAAAGGCCCGCAGTGGCCTCACAAAGGCGCGTCAAAAAGGCTCTACCAGGTGCAATAACCTTGCATGCGAAATTCATATGACCGATTAGCTGATGCAAATTTCTAAGTGTAGCCTGCTTCTGAACCATTAAAACAGCAATATGCTATCTCAACTCCACAAGCTTCTGCGTGGGCAGCCTACTAGTCTGGCACCAAGTATCCAAATCTATTCCCAAATATGTCAGGACCTGCACTGGTCCTTCTGTTTTTTCTTCTGCCAAAGGCACACCTAACTCAAATGCCAATTCCTTAAAGGACTCTATCGACTTGGGACAATGGCCAGAACCCATTTCCCCATAAAATAAAAAAGTAATCTACGTAGTGCAGTACCTGATGAATACCCATCCTCATCTTGATTGCCCACTCCAAAAAGTGCTAAACTTCTCAAAAACAGAACATGAAATTGCACATCCCATGGAAAATGCTCTGTCCATGAAAAACTTATATTCAAAGGCAAAACTTAACAACTCAAAATCCTCAGGATGAACTGGTAACAGCTGGAAGGCAGACTAAATGTCAAACTTTCCCAACTCCACCCCTATACTATACTTCCTTATCCTACAAACAGCCTCATAAGTACATAAGAACGTAAGAACAGCCTTGCTGGAACACCCCACTGCCCATCCAGTCCAGCATTCTGTCTCTCTCAGTGGCTCACCATTTGCTTCAAGGCATTACCAAGCAGATGTCATTACTTGCTTACGATTCCCCGCAAATGGCATTATCCTGCTTATCTCTCTAACCCAGAGGTTATCCTTAGGCAGCTGTCAAGGCTGACAGCTGTCACTACTTCTTCTAACAGGGAGTTGCATAGACCAGTGATCCTCTGAATGAAAAAGTACTTTCTCTTATTTGTTTGAGATCTAGCACCCAAAAGTTTCATAGAGTGCCCCCTAGTTCTAGTGTTCTGTAATAGGGAAAACAGATTTTCCTTATCTACTTTGTCCACACTGTGTATGATTTTTTAAACTTCAATCAGTTCACCTCGTAGGTGCCATTGTTTAAGAGTGAAGAGGACCAGCCTTTGCAGCCTCAGATAGTAAGGAAGGTGTTCCAGTCCCTGAATCATTCTGGTTGCCCTCCTCTGCACTTTTCCCATTTCCATAATATCCTTCTGGAGGTATGGTGACCAGAACTGTATATAATACTCCAGATGGGGCCTCACCATAGTTTTATGAAGAGGCAAAATGACACTTGATGACTTATTTTTATACTCTTCATAAAGATCCCTAGCATTGAGTTTATTATTTTCACAGCTGCGGCACACTGAATTGACACCTTCATTGAGCTGTCCACCAGGAGACCAATGTCCCTTTCCTGGTTTGTTGCAGAAAGGTCAGACCCCATCAGTTTATAAATGTAATTGGGGTGTTTTGTCCCAACCTGTATCACTCTGCACTTACTAATGTTGAAACTCATTTGCAACTGGTTTGCTCACTCCCCTGGTGTCAAGAGATCCTTCTGGAGTTCCTCACAGTCTCTCTCAGTTTTTACTGCCCCATATAATTTAATGTCATCAGCAAATTTGGCTACCTTGCTATTTACTCCTACTTCTATATCATTTATGAAGAGGTTGAAAAGCAGGAGTCCTAGTACAGTACCTTGGGGGACCCCACTCTTTACCTCCTGCCACTTTGAGAAGTATCAATTTAGTGCTACTCTCTGTTTCCTTTCCCTTAGCCAGTTGCTCGTCCAGGACAAGACCTATCCCTTGATTCCATGACTAGCAAATTTATTCAAAAACCTTTGGTGCAATACCTTGTCAAAAGCCTTCTGAAAATCCAGATAAACAATGTCAACTGGATCTCCCTTATCCACATGCTTGTTGACAATCTCAACAAGCATGGAGATTGGTGTTACATTCACTACCTTCCACTCATTAGGCACAATGCCTGATTTGAGAGAAAAATATATATTTTGGCTAGGACATCAGCAATTTCATCTTTAAGTTCCTTGAGAACTCGTGGATGGATGGCATCTGGTTCTGGTGATTTGCTAGCATTTACTTTAACATGACATACAAGCACCTCCTCCCTGGTTATTTCTAATTCTTAATTCTTGGGTTTCCCTCCCTACGAAGATGGGCTCTGTTTTGGGCATGTGGTCTCTGTCTTCTTCAGTGAATACTGAAGCAAAGAATTCATTGAGTCTCTCTGCAGTCTCTGTTTCCTCTTTAATTATCCCTTGCCTTCCATTGTCATCTAATGGTCCAATGGCCTTCCTAGTTGGGTTCTTACTTCTAATGTACTTCAATAACTCTTTGTTATTTCTTTGAGTACTTTTAGCTATAAACTCCTCAAGGTCTTGATTTGCTTTCCTGATCATTGCCTACTGTTTGTTCTGCCAGAATTTATGTTTCTGCCTGTTGTCCTTGTTTGGACAAGCCTTCCATCTTCTAAATGAGCTGTTCTTGCTTTAGATCACTTCTTGAACAGCTCCTGTAAGCCACATCATAGTCCTCTTGGACCTGGCAGTGCTCTTTTTTCTTTTGGGTATGCATCCCAATTGGGCCTCTGTTATTGTGTTTGTGAACAGCCTCCATGCCTCTTGGATTGTTTGGATTCTCTCAATTTTCCCTTCCAGCTTCTTTTTTATTTGTTTCCTCACCTTTGGAAAATTGCCTTTTTGAAAATTCAAGGTCTCTGTGGTAGAATTTATCAGTGATTGGCAGTCTATGATTAAGCTAAAGGTAATTGTGTCGTGGTCACTGTTCCCTATTGGATCAGTCACATTAACATTTTGCACCAAATCCTGTGTATTACTAGGATCAAGTCAAGGAACCTTGTACCTCTAGTTGGGTCTTCAACAATCTGTTCCAGGGAACAATCATTTAGCATATCTATGAACTTTATCTCTTTATCATGTGCTGAACAACAGTTCATCCAGTCTCCAACTGCCTGTCTCCCTCAGGGTCTTGGGTCAGAGGCCGATAGCATATGCGTACTGTTAGACCATCCTTGTGGCCTGATACTCTTACCCACAGAGTTTCTAATATTATAAATATATTTAGCTATTGCTAAGTATTCCAGCTCCCTATTTTGTTCCAGAGGCTCCTGGCATTTGCATACAAGCACTTATAGATGCTTTTCTGATGCAGTCTGTTGAGTCCAGTTGCATCATTAGACTGCCTCTTGCATCCTTCTACTGGAGTGCTGGTGACTAGCTCCTCGCTCTGCTCAGTAATTTTTGAATTCTCCTCACTGCTCAAGTAGACACTTTCCTGAACCGGATGCGGACCAGCTCCTGTCAGCTTTTCCCCAGTTTAAAACCTGCTCTGCAGCCTTTTTCATTTTGAGTGCCAGCAGTCTGGTCCCATCATGGTTCAAAAGCAGCCCATCCCTCTTGAACAGGTTTGGCATGTCCCAAAATGTTCTCCAGTTCCTCATCCATGCATTGAGGCTTCTGAGCTCTGCCTGCCTGGTGCGTCCTGCATGAGGAAGAGGCAGCACTTCTGAAAATGTTACCTTGGAAATCTGGGACTTCAATCTTCTTCCTAACAACCTGAATTTGGGTTCCAGCACTGACATCCTGGCCTTCCTGACATCATTGGTACCAAAGTGCACCATGACCCCTGGCTCCTTCCCAGTTCTCTCTAACAAACTATCTAGATGTCTGGTTATGTATGCAACCTTTGCACCTGGCAGGCAAGTCACCATATGGTTATCATGTTCATCAGAAATCATCCCTTTGTATTTCTAATAACTGAACCACCTAGTACGAGCCTTTTAGTGTTTGTGTGACAGGGAGACAAAGGGTTAATGCTTATACCCCAGTAAAGAGTGTGGAGGCGGAGGCCTAGTGCTTAAAAAGCTCCACCTGAGGTAGTTAGAGTCAGATAGGGAAACTGCATGCTTAAGATAGAGTGAAGTTAGGGAACTGACAGGCACACCTTGAAGAAGAGACAGGACAGTGAGGGTACAAGGGAACAAGAACAGTATTTGAATGAGCTGCTTTGAATAACTTGAAGTAACTGTACACAAGTAAAACTGAATTCAACATTCTTCTGTATTCAATAAACATTCCTTTTATTTTACCACATTACATCTGGTCTGGGACACAGTTATTGAACTGGGATATCCTGAATGGGGGCCGCGAAACCCGAGACATGGTAGAGGTCAATGGTCTGTGAGATGACTGGGGGGGGGCTGTACTAGAGTGAGGTGAGGCCTTTTACTTCTCTGTACTGAGTGGAATGTGGTACCTCGGCCTCATACCGAAAGGCTGACCTTCACACTTGTCAATATCCTTCATGAATAATAGTGTCCAAAATGGACAGAGTATATGAAGTATAAGAAATGTTTCCAGAAAGAAGCAAAGATCCTGCTTTCTGTAGTGATTTCCAAAGGGACAGCTATGTTAGTCTGTTGCAATTAACACACCAAATATTTTGGGGCTAATATTTTGCAATTAATTGATTTGTTATAACATGATCGATTTGAATTACAGTCCACTTTGAATGAATGAAGGTATCACCCATAGTCTAGTTTTGATTTTGCTCATATTAATGGCTGCAGGGCTCTAAAACTGTTTTTACTACAATGAAATATAAACTGAAGTGTATAAACTGGACACATGACTGGGGCTGGATGTTGACAGTAAGGTTGTAGTGAATTAATTGTAAAACGCTTTGATAGTTTCAATGAACCATTCACAGACAGTTTTACTCTTTCACAGGCTCTATCCTCCCTTATCATCTGACCTAGAAGCCCTACTGTGTATGTGTCCATCCAGAGAGCACATCTCTGTACATAAGTCTTTCAATGAACTCTCTTTTACTATGCTCTATTGTATAGTTTTAGGACTATAGGGTGAACAGTTTTCACTTAACCTAAAGTTGTGGAATATTAACATTGGAAACTGATTGAAATACCTGAAATAGAAAGTGACTATGACTTTTCAACAGTGCAACTGTTATCTTACATTGTGTAAAAAATCTCAGAGATACTATAATTGAGATGACAGCAAGTTTTATTTATTTGGAATTCAAAAAGCAAATCTCTGCACAGCTTGAAAGCTTATTTTGAGCTTTTCCCAACAGCTGCCTGTGAGTGTTGCTTGACACTGTATCTTAAAGTAGATTGCCCAAGGTTCTATTATAAATATTTCTTTGGTATGTATGTGTGTGAGCGAGATGCCAAATTCAAATCCGGGTCATGAAAGCCATGACAATTTAAGCATCAATGTAAAATACCACTGGAGAGGAAATAGCATTAAGAATAGAATGGTAGTGTAAAATATGGAGAGATGTAGGATTGAGAAGCTATAGAAATAGCACACAGTATAAGAAAGCAACCTCTTCTTGCCCTCTTCCATTCCAACACAAGGCTCAGACATCTGGGAATTCAGCTGTTAAGCAGACAAAGCTTGTTGAAAAAACTCAAGTATTAACACCCCAAGTTTGACCTTGAGATTCTTACCTATATGTTTAAGTGAACATCCATTTAATGATCATATTTCTCTATTTAGGATGCTGTTTTTCCCCAGAGAACATGTGTGCTTAAAAACTAATGTCCTACTTTTTAAAGTATAGTTTTAATGTTCCATTTCTGGAGAAGCATTCAGAACAACTGTGATAGATTTTCAGGTATACAGTAGATGCAGATGCCTGGCTAGCAAATAACATGTGAATTTAAAAGACCTGCATTTTCTTACGTTATGGAAATATTGTTTGGAAATTGAGCTCCGGTTCTGGATATTTGCTTAACTAATCAGGGAAATTTGATTAATGTTTTCAAGATTTTGAAATAGTTTTATATTTCAAACTATAATAACACTCAACATCACACTAATACTAATTTCTTTTTTATTCCCTCACCCAATGGTGCCTGATCGGGTAGGGGAAATGGTGGGCTTTCTAAGCTTTTTTCCCACTGAAGCCCCGTCCTACATCTGATCAGCGCTTGAAGTTTCCCCATGCCTAGGCACGTTCAGGGGAACCACCAGCTTTTCCCCATTTCATTTTTCTTTAATGGGTCCATTCCTTATTTGTTTCATTCTGTAATGAAACAAATAACAAATAACAAAACGAATAAAAATTGTTTCGTGCCCATCTCTAATGTGCAACATAAACAAGAACATAATGAACTAGATTCAGATCTTTAAAAAAAGTATTATTAGATATGTGGATTATAAATACAGATTAATAGATTATTGTATGTTTTATATTAATTGACTAAAACATTTGGAGTTCTATATTATTTCTTTAAATGCAGGCAAAGCTCAATTACAGTTGCCCAAAATTTCACCTGCTTTTGGACATGTATAAGGTACTAAGCTAACATTAACAAAGCCAGGAAAGGTTGTCAGGAGATTTTTGTAAAGCCAGATCTTGGAAGTTAATTCCTAGCAATGCAGATGTAAAAAAAATAACCAATTACAGTTAGACAATGCTAAGTAAGGCACAAGTGTGATTAATTGCTTTTTTGGCAATGGCAAATGCAACTAGTAGCTAAAATGTCCTATTGACTAATCATGGAGAGTGACTTCTGGGTTTCCCTACGAGGAGATACTACTCTGTGCTTTCCTAACATCTTGTGCAGACTCATTAAAAAATCTGGCTAAACCTATCAAACCATTTTGTGAATATTAAAATGTGATTACTAAGATTTTTTGGATAAGAGAAATTAAAGGATGGATGGGAAATAAGCTGATTCTCAGGCACAAAACTGCAGTGCCTTATCTGTGCCTGATTAAAAAATTGTTTGGAAAGACTGGGAAATTAACTCAAAAGAAACAGGAGAAATGATCTGAAAAGGCTGGATACAGGAATAAATACAAAAGTGGAGAACTTACAATTGTGAAGGTTTTGTAGCCAATAAGGAACACAGGAAATTAAATATAGGAAATGAAACTTTGAAGTCTTGTACTGAAGAAATGGCAAGTTGGAATGTTGAAATTCCTTTTTCCTCTGAATAGAATGCTTCCTCTGCTGGTTGTGAAGATAATGACAACTATGAATTATTTTAAAAAATCACTTTGTCATTCTGGAATCCACTTTAGAGCAAGTGGATTTTGGAGTGAAAGGAATGTCAGCTGATTGTAAAGAAGAGGTAATGTTGATCTAAAGAAAGATTAGAACTGACTGAAATTAGGTTTTCCAGGGATGGAAATAAAAATAAATAAATAAATAAATAAATAAATAAATAAATAAATAAATAAATATGTGCACATGTGTCTGTACTTGCAAGTCTGTTCATATGTGCATATGAAAAGAAGAATAAACTGAATATATTGGAAAAGTGAGCTGATAAAATATACATTTTCAGACTCTTAGGTTATAGTTTTTGTTTCTAAAATCATATTTCACCTCCAAATATTTTGTAGAGAAAAGGAAATAATACATGTAATGTCAGAATTGTTATCAGATCAAGAAGAAAATATAATAAGTCCAGAGAGACATAAATATGAGGATATGAAGGGTAAGAGTAGTTTTTCAAGAATATAGATGTATATGATAGTTTGATTATATTTAGGAAGAACTAATAAACATTTTTTTTAAATATGAGTGGATCCAGGAGTTATTAGTTTAGGGGATATAGATATATGAAAAGTAAACTGGTAATCTAGTTATTTGAGAAATATTTCATACAAGTATTCGTATATACTGTATACAGTAATGTCTTATAGTGCGAGCAGTGGAGCAGGTCACATTGCCTCTCTCTCACACACTCTCTTGTCCTGCTGGATTATGGGTGATTGTTTGGAATGTTCCATCTCAGGTAAGCCTCCAAAGCAGAGGGAGGAGAGAAGAACAGAAGTCTCCCTTGCACCAGCCAGGAACGTTTTCAAAGGAGGGTGAAGGTTAGGATTTTATTTTTCTGTATGCTGTATTTTTCACTCCATAAGATGCACATAAGACACACCTAATTTTAGAGGTATGTATGTGTGGAAAAATATTCACACTTACATACTGTGTCGGGTTCTGAGGTCTCTATGGCAGCGGCCACCAGGAGCCTCCAGGGTGGCAACTGTGCGAAGGAAACAGCCGTGGCAGGACAGCTTTGTGACTCCTCAGTGGCTGTTTTGGTGGTGCTGAGGAAGGAGAGCTGAGTTACCAGAAGTTAAGGATGGAGGAATAGGGAGTTGCAGAGATTTGATGGATGCTCATGGAGAAAGAATGCCAGGATCGATGTTGGGTCATGGAAAGGGGCAGCTGTCCTTGTCAGAAGCCATGACCGTAACAGTTCCATCTCTGCCACCCATCCTCCTACAGATACACATGCCCGCCTTGATTGGTGTCTGCTGCTTTGTTCACCTGAAGCCCCCAATGGGTATCACTCTTCCATCACCCTGAGTCGAGGGGTCAGAGGTATCGCCATGGAGCCTTTGGGCCTCTGCAGGGAGTGAGGCAGCATTGCATATGTATATGCACCAACACCTACACCCAGCAGCACCTGGACACTGCCCACATCCTCCATACAGTCTCTGAGAGGAGGGTGTGCGCTTGACTCTTTCAGTCCCTGCCAGACATTCTGTACCACCTGCCTCCTTTTTGGGAGTGGGTGAGGGCAAGTGTCAAGGGGATGAAAGACATGCCACACACCCACTCCAAAAATTGCTGCCTCTGACCCCCCCCCCCGGCTTTCAGGTGTGTGGAACATGTTGCTTCTCTAAGAGCATCCACTAGATCTCTGCAACATGGAGAAGGAATGCCGGGATCAATGTGGGGTTGTGGTAAGGGGTGTGTGTACTTGTCAGAAGCTGCAACTTTAACAGCTCTGTCTTGGCCACCGGTCCTCCCACATACACATGTGCCCACTACGGTTGCTGTCACCGGGCAAACTCTCAGTGAAGCGGCATCTGCCACTTTGTTCACCGGAAGCCCTCAACAATTTCTGCTTTTCTATCACCCCAAGTTGAGGGGTTGGAGGCATCGCCATGGAGCCCTTGGGTCTGCATGAGGAGGGAGGTGGTGTTGCATTTGTCAGTGCACTGACCCGCACCCCTGGCAGGACCTGGATGCCATGTGGGGCTTCCACAGTGGCCACCACTGGGTCAGGAAGGCTGTATTCTCTCTATAAGATGCAGAGACATTTCCTCTTACTTTTTTGGGGGGGGGAGTGCATATTATAGAGCAAAAATATGATATTTATATTTTTATTGAATTCGTTCTCAACATTCCTTTTTATTTTTCACACAATTCCTAGTCATGGGGCAGCTAGTCAAGTGTGTATATGGCTACAAATTTCACTTTATTATTGTTACATTAAAAACATAGAGTAAAATCCAGTTAGTCTCAAGCAGAGCAGATTCTGCAGCCAGATACCTGGTAACTGGTAGATGACCTACACTATAGACTTCTCAGCTGCCTTTGACACTATAGACCAGTGATTCTCAACCTGGGGATCCCCAGATGTTTCTGGATTGCAACTCCCAGAAACCCTTTCCAACACAGCTAGTGATGAAGACTTCTGGGAGGTGCAGTCCAGGAACATCTGGGGACCCACAGGTTGAGAACCACTGCTATAGACCGTCCTCCTGACTCGTCCCTCTGAAATGGGAATTGGGAACACTGCGTTCAAGTAGCTCTGGTCCTTCCTGCAGGAAAGGGCACAGAAGGTACGTCTGTGAAGATTCTCAGTCGTCCAGGTTCGTTTAACTGGGAGTAGAGTCATGGCTACTGGACTTCTTTTTTTGAGAGATAGAAACATTTCGCTGTTCATCCAAACAGCTTCATCGGTCATCGGATGAAGCTGTTTGGATGAACAGCGAAACGTTTCTATCTCTCTCAAAAAAAAAGAAGTCCAGTAGCCATGACTCAACTCCCAGTGACACAGAAGGTAGTTCTCATTTATACTTCTCCTCACCTCCAGATTCTAAGGGAGCTGTTATTTTGAACTTACACAAGTGTTTAACTTCAATAATGAACTGGATGAGGATGAACAAATTGAAATTAAACCCAGACAAGACAGTGGTACTTCTGGTTGGTCAAAAGGGGGAGCAAGGGATAGGGATGCAACCTACACTTGATGGGAACACCCTCTAATTGAAAAAGAGGTACACAGCTTGGAGGTGCTCCTGGACTCATCCTTGAGCTTGGATGACCAGGTCACAGCTGTGGCCAGGAGCACATTTGCACAATTAAAGCTAGCATGACAGTTAGACCCATTCCTGGAGACCTGCTCTAGCCATGTTAACTCATGGCGTAGTGACATCCCAACTGGACTACTGTAATGTACTCTATGTGGGACTCCCGATGAAAAGCCTCAAGATACTTCAATGGGTCCAAAATGCAGCAGCCAGATTGCTGACTGGGGCCAGTTATAGAGACCACATTACACCCCTATTAAAGCAGCTCCACTGGCTGCCAATCAGCTACCTTGCACAATTCAAGGCGCTGACCTTAACCTACAAAGCTCTGTACAACCTGGGTCCTAGGTACCTCAAAGCTTGAATCTCACAGTATGAACTGACTCAGGAGAGGCCTTTCTCTCCATCCCGTCTCCCTTACAGGTAAGCCTTGTGAGAACACATGAAAGGTCCTTTTCAACTGCTGTGCCCAGGCTCTGGAACTCCCTCCCAGTGGAGGCCAGGACTGCCCCATCTCTTCTGTCTTTCTGGAAACAGGCAAAGACCTTTCTTTTCAGGCAAGCTTTCCCTGAATGATGGACTACCTGCTGTGCCTTTTTATGAGTCTAACATACATGTCTACACAGACTTTGTGTTTATAACCACACATAACTTTGTGCTTATATCTTTCCTTGTGTGATTGCATTGACACTATGTTATCAACTGTTAGCTTTAATGTAGCCTTATAATGCTGCAAGATGCCCCTCAATATCCTGTATCTTAAACTGATTGTGTCTTAATTAGAGGCGGGCACAAAATGAACTTTTAATTTGCTTTGTTATTCATTATTCATTTCATTAGCTAATGAAACGAATAACAATCCAACCCATCAAAGAAAAATGAAATGAAATGAAACAAAAATTTCCATTTCATTCACTTTGTTTTTTGTTACACCCCCCCTCCTACCTTGTCGCTGGCTGGAAAGTCCTCCTGGTCCTGGAACTCCGGGGAAGCTGCCATCTGTGGAGGAGCTGGCCCCAAGCCAGCACCTCAAAAAGCCCCCGCCTGGGGTCTTTTTTAAAAATAATAAATAATAATAAAAAATGAGCACTGAACTGGCCCCAGGGGCTGCGCTGTCAGCACTCTAAAACAAAACAAAATCAAAGCAAATAAAAAATAAAAAATAAAAAAATAAAATGAGTGCCAACCCGACCCCAGGAGCCGCACGTTTGACACTCTAAAACAAACAAAAATAATAAAATAATAAAATAATAATAAATTTTTTAAAAGTGCTGACCCAGCCCCAGGGGCTGCGAGGTCGGCACTCTAAAATAATAATAATAATAATAATAATAATAATAATAATAATAATAATAATAATAATAATAATAATAATAATAATAATAATAATAATAATAATAATAATAAATAAATGAGCACTGACCCGGCCTCAGGAGGCCTTGGTCGGTGCTCTTAAAAACAAAACAAAACAAAAAAACAGCTGGGGAATTTTAAAAATAAAATAAAAATTTTAAAAATAATAAAAGAAAAGAGCACCATCCTGGCCCCAGGAGCTGTGTGGTCAGCTCTCTAAAATAATAATTCTTTAAAAAATAGCACTGACCCGGCTGCAGGGGCCGTCCAGTCAGTGCTCTAAAACAAAACAAAACAAAACAAAACAAAACAAAACAAAACTGAGGTGCAGGACCCAAGCCAGTGCCTCAAAAAGACCCCAGCTGGGGACTTTTAAAAATAAAATAAAAAATAAAAAATAAAAGAGTACCAACCCAGCCCCAGGAGCCATGCGGTCGGCACTCTAAAGCAGCAGCAGCAGCAGCAGCAGCAGCAGCAGCAGCAACAACAACAACAACAACAACAACAACAACAACAACAACAACAACAACAACAACAACAGGAGTGCTGACCCAGCCCAGGGACTGTGTGGTCAGCACTCTAAACTCAAATTTTAAAAATGGTGCGTGGCTTGAACATGGCTGTGACAAAACGTTAACTTTCTACCATCTGGTAATCAGAGTTTATCAGAATGCTTCAGAACAATTAAACAGCACGAATTCTTAAGAGATATACTCGTGTGGGTATAGAAATATCTCAGTTAAGCTTGGAGTTGCTTTGGGAGGCTTGGTAGCTTGGCAGATTGTCAGATTTTATTAGATGAAATACATCTGGCTACATTCTCTGATTAATATCAGTTGAATATTTGTAGTTTATGGTTAGGATTATTGATGAGGCCCTATATGTAAGTGGCTTATGGGATGTACGCAACCTGTTTGGGTGAGGAAAGTGGAAATGGAGAAATCAGGCCCAAGCAATAAAACATTTGGAAGATTGGTATGCTTAGAGGCCTCTCAACAACAACAACAACAACAACAACAACAACAACAACAACAACAACATGTTCTCGTTATGGATATTCAACAAACCTTGCAAGAAATCATTTCAAATATTAAGAAAGTGGACACAAACACAGGAAAAGTGGCTGACAAAGTCAGTGAAATGGACAGAAAAATGGATTGATTAGAACAAAAAGTGGCTGATATGGAACAATCCTTCTCTCAATCCTTGGGAAAGATGGACCATAATGTTCTTGCCCTTGATAAAAAAAAAGTTAAGGGTATGGATGAAAGGGTCATGGACTTACAAAAGGATTATAAAAACTTGCCAGCAGTTTGGAAATGGATTTAAAGAAAATGGAAGCAGTGGTTGAAAATACCAGAGGCAACTTCAAAATTATTAAGGAAAATTGCTGGATCAGGAAGTGGCAGTTTCTGACCTAACAGAACAAATGATATAGCTACAAGGTTTTTCAAGATGAAATAATATTAGGGTGAAAGGCTTGCCAGACCTGGGTGTGGATAAGAAAAACCTGCTACCAAAAAAATTGGACTGGGTTAAAAAGGTAGTCCTCTTGACCGTTATGATCTAGAAAGAGTGAAGAGTGGTTCCAAGGAATAGAGATGTTCCAAAAATAAAGGCCCCGTCAAGATTTGCAAATTTTAAAAAAGCAGGAAGTAATGAATTTCCTCAGAGGGAAGCCAGAGGATTTAAAAATTCAGCAACATATTTTTGTTTTTTCAGAATTTTCTCATCTTACAATGAATTTTCAAAGATTAATGAGAGCGGTTACATCAATTTTGAGGTCAAAGAACATTCGCTATCACTGGGGATATCCAGCATTTTTTAAAATAGTATACAAGGGAGTGACATATAAAGCAAAAACTGTTCAAGAGGCTTGGAACATAATGAGAGACCATAGGATTGTTACAAAAAAAGAGTGGGAGTCATTTATGGGGAAGATGAGTGGAGAAGGGTCATCAGAGGGAGAACAGGAAGGATCACAGTTGTTGGAATTAATAGAACTAGAAGAAGGAAGTGGACTAGCAGGGGCAAGATCCAAGCAGCAGAGACCTGGCAAAGCATTAAAGAAGACAAAATAAGAAGTGTCTGAGGGTTTTGTGGGTTTTTTTCTTGAGGGTTTTTTTTTGGGGGGGGGGAATTATATTTATACATTCAAGTGAGTATGAATTTTCAGCTGCAGATAATTGACCACTATCCTTCTGGCAGCGTCTGTATAAATGTGCATGTGTGTTCTCTTTTGCTTTTGCTTTTATCTGTTTGTCCTCATCTTTGTGAAATAAAGCCATGCTGATGGATCTCCAGGTGTTGTGAACTCACTATTCATCACTGGCGAAGAAGGTGTACGACAGCCGTGAGTTATTGCAAGGAAAGAATGAACTATGTCAGCTGAGGAGGCAGTGCCCCACCCGGGTAGCAACGTGACGGTGAGAATGACTGGAAGGGTCATTTTGAGCCATTTGACGAGGCAGTAGAAGACTTCGAGTCTTATATCACACATTTTGACTTTTATCTAGCAGCCCAAGAAATTACAGACTTGGCCTTGCAAAGGGCAACATTTTTTAGCCTGTGTGGGAGGGCTACCTTTGAAGTTGCTAGAGCCTTAATTGCACCAGCTCAGCTGCAAACAACACCTTTTAATGTTATCAGAGAGAAGCTGAGGAATCATTTTTCACCACAGCCTTCAGAGATAGCCTGCCAGCATGCATTTTACAAACGGGACCAGGCGGAGGGAGAGACAATTGCAGGATTTGTTACAGCATTGAGACAGGCTGCAATGCATTGCAATTTCATGGACTTAGAGACAGCTTTAAGAGACCGGTTGGTCTGTGGACTGAGAGATGAGAAATTGCAAAGGCGTTTGTTTGCTAAGAAAGAACTGTCTTTCAGAGTGGCCTTTGAGGAGACTTTAGCAGCAGAAACAGCAGAGCAATCAACGCGTGTGGTTCGCATGGCACGCAAACCTCTCCTGCCACAGAGGCCGGAGACTATCCATCAAAGGAGTATGGGGGAGGACGCTGAAGAGGAAGAAGGAGTCCATCGGACCGAGACTGTAAAGGCAAAAAGGAATGAAGTGCCCCATGAGTGTACAACCTGTGGGAGGAACCATGATAAAAGACATTGTCATTTTTGGGATGCACGTTGCTGGGTGTGTGGAAAAAAGGGACATATTTCTTGGGTTTGCCGAGCTAGTAGATTTAAAGAACCCGGGACACAACATATATTTTGGGAACAACAGCGAAGAGGACCTCAAGTGGAGGAATGTCACTCTGTTATAAACTACGCAGATCCAGTCCCTATTCAGAGTGTTCAGATGAGCACCTGCAAGAATATTAAAGTGACTGTGTACATACAGGAGGTCCCATGTGAAATGGAGGTGGACTCAGGGTCAGCTTTATCAATAATCTCAGAAGATACTTTTCAGCAGATATGTGCAGGAAAGGGGAAGCTGTATTTAGAACCAGTACCAGTTCAACTGATGGATTTTCAAGGATGGTGTGTTCCAGTAATGGGAATGGGGACAATCTGAGTGCAGTATAAAAAATTCAGGGGTCTCCTACGACTTGTTGTAGTGAAAGGACATCATGTAAATTTATTGGGGTTGGATTGGTTTGAGCCACTGGGCATCACGGTAGTGGGAGTCCATCAAGTGGAGGGGGTGAATGTTGAGGCAATCTATCAAGAGTACCCGAGTGTGTTTGATGAGTCATTGGGATTATATAAGGTGCCACCTGTATCATTTAATTTTGACCCAATGGTATTGCCTACTCGCTTGAAGCCCCGGAGGGTGCCTTTTGCATTAAAACCCCGAATAGATGAGGAATTATATTGCTTAGTTGCACAGGGAATATTAGAACCAGTACCGAATGCTCAGTGGGAATCCCCAATTGTGACCCCCCTGAAGGCAAACGGAGCAGTATGAATTTGTGCGGATTATAAGTGCACTATTAATAAGGCTTTACAACAACATTCATATCCCGTTCCAGCAGTAAGTCACCTATTGGCATCACTGGCAGGAGGAAGGGTTTTTGCAAAACTGGATTTAGCGCAGGCATATCAACAACTACCAGTTGATGATGCCACAGCAGAGGCTCAAACTATAGTGACTTATCGTGGTGCATTTAAGGTTAAGTGTTTGCAGTTTGGGGTAAGCGTGGCCCCAGGAATTTTTCAGAATCTAATGGAGAACCTGTTGAAATGTATCCCTGGGGTCTTGCCATACTTTGATGACATACTTGTGGCTGGTAGTTCTATGGAAGAACTGTTAAAGCGTCTCCATGAAGTGTTGGGCCGTCTGCAAGATGCAGGGTTGAAGGTTAAAAAAGAAAAGTGCCAGTTTGGGGTGTCACGGGTGGAATTCTTGGGATATTTGATAGAGGCTGCCGGGATACATCCCACCAATGCTAAAGTAAAAGCTATACAGGATGCCCCAGCACCATGGCCAAAGAGGGAGCTTCAATCATTCTTAGGGCTGTTAAACTTTTACCATGTGTTCCTACCCCATAAAGCCTCAGTGGCTGAGCCTTTACATAGGTTATTGAATAGTAAGACCCCTTGGGTGTGGGGTCGGAAGCAGGGCGAGACATTTAAGGCTGTTAAGAATCTGTTCTCGTGAGATAGTGTGCTCACTCATTTTGATGAAAAGAAACCAATAGTGCTAGCATGTGATGCATCCCCATACGGAGTGGATGCAGTGTTGAGTCATCGCATGCCAGATGGAAGAGAGGCTCCAATTGCATATTTCTCAATAACCTTATCTGCAACTGAAAGGAATTATGCCCAAATTGATAAGGAAGCCCTGGCCCTTGTAGCAGGGGTAAAGAAATTCCATGACTATGTTTATGGTCATCCTTTTGAGATTGTCACAGATCATAAACCATTATTAGGAATTTTTGCCCCAGGCCATCAGACCCCCCAAGTATTGTCCCCCCGAAAGTTGCGCTGGTCTGTGCTTTTGGCAGCATATGACTATGCGCTAGGTTATCGTCCAGGGAAGGAAATGGGACATGCTGATGCCCTTAGCCGATTACCACTGAATAGTCTGGATGAGGATCCTGCCCCAGCATATAGTATTATGTTAATAGAGGACTTACCCAATCCACCACTGCATGAATCGGATGTAGCAAGTTATACAGCAAGGGACCCTATATTATCTCGAGTTTTAAATTGGGTATGGAAGGGGTGGCCTTCATGGAAGCTGGAGAGAGAATTTAAGCCCTTTTGTTCATGTCAACATGAACTGTCAGTGCATAAAGGATGCTTGTTGTGGGGAAATAGGGTCATCATCCCACCCAAGTTGCAGGGGAGGGTCTTGGAGGCATTACATATAGGACACCCTGGAATTGTACGTATGAAGGCATTGGCCCGTAGCTATGTGTGGTGGCCAGGAATGGACAAAGCTATTGAGGAATGGGTCCAAGTGTGTCATCCATGTCAGGAGTCTCGTCCAGCCATGCCACAAGCACCCATCCAGAAATGGGAAACAACCAGAACACCATGGTCGAGATTGCATATTGATTTTGCTGGCCCCTTCCAAGGTCAAGTGTTCCTTATTGTAGTAGATTCATTTTCAAAATGGTTAGAAGTAGTCACTGTGTCGTCAATGACATCTGCTGTGGTGGTTCGGGTATTGCGGCAGCTGTTCGCCACGCATGGATTGCCCAACACTATAGTGTCAGATAATGCCACACTGTTTACTTCAGCTGAGTTCCAACATTTTATGGCAGTGAATGTGATCCGCCATATTACAGCAGCGCCTTTCCATCCGTCGACGAACAGGCAGGCGGAAAGGATGGTGAGGACGACTAAGGAGTCTTTGCGAAAGATAGTGCATGGGGTTTGGCAATCACGGCTAGCTAATTTCTTATTACAGCAGCACATCACCCCACATACTGGTACGGGCAGGTGTCCTGCTGAGTTGCTAATGAATAGGAGGTTGACATCCTTATTAGACAGACTACATCCAGATTTGACATCAGATCGGCCCCCGCAGGGTGAAGCCCCAGAGGCACCTAGATCTTTTCAAGTGGGGGATTGGGTCTATGCCCGGAATTATGGTAGAGAACCAGAATGGGTTCCGGCAACTGTAGTAGAAATAAGAGGACCAGTATCATATGGGGTGTCCATTGGAAAAGGGAAGGTGTTATGCCGGCATGTGGATCAATTACGGCGTAGGTGGGCAGACCCTATAAGTGCTCCAGAGGCTGATCCAGTTGGAATGGAAAACTTGGGCGTGCCTGGGGAGGAGGGAGAGGGTACCCTGCTGATTGAGATGGGAACAACTGAGCCAGAAACATTGGAGCAGGATATTATTCCCGAGGGAGAGTCAAATTCAGAAGAAGAGACAGTGAATAATCCAACACATAGTTGTGTTCAGGAACAAGGGGAAACTGAAGGAGCTATAGAACTATGACGCTCACAGCGGGTGAGGAGCCGACCAAAATATTTACAGGATTTTAATTGTGAATAGGTTTTTGAGCTAGGGGGAAGGGGTGTTATGTAGTGAGATACAGATAGCATTGCCGGGGAAGTGTGGGGTAATTGTTGGCAGACCAGCTGCAGATAATTGACCACTATCCTTCTGGCAGCGTCTGTATAAATGTGCATGTGTGTTCTCTTTTGCTTTTGCTTTTATCTGTTTGTCCTCATCTTTGTGAAATAAAGCCATGCTGATGGATCTCTGGGTGTCGTGAACTCACTATTCAACATATAGGTATATGTATAAGTATGTATATGTATGTGCATTTATCTTATATACATATGTATAAACATAAGATTACATGAAAGGGGGACATCTGGTAGAAATGGGTGAATAACCATATTGAATATAATAACTGAACCAGAATTAATTGGTTAATGTGCTGGGGTATTAAAGGGAGACTATCTGGTAAATTTGTTTATGTTGGGTTTTTTCCCTAAGGTGTAGGGTCCAGATATAATGGGAGCTGCTTATTATTGGGGAATAATTATTTCCCAATAATAGTTGATTAATCCCCAAGTAGATAATTATGTTAGATTATGTAAGTCCACTATAAACTATATATAGCTGTAAATGTATGTATGTATGTATGTATGTATGTATGTATGTATGTATGTATGTATGTATGTATGTATGTATGTACATAACTGTATAATGCATTATTAGAGTTATATTAAATAATGTATCTGACCGACGACATTATTAAGATCATGGCCAGGATTTGGGGTCATGCCTCTCCCTTCCCCCTGGGAGTCAGCAGACTCATTTACAAAAGAAGACATTGGAGAGAAGATGGGGAGTAAAATATAAATGTGTTGGGATTTTGTTGGGAACTTGGGTAAGAAGGGATAGGGGGAAGGGGGTTATGGTATGTTTGTTTTTATGCACTTAACTCGGGACTGCTAAATTTTAAATTAATTGTATATAATGGTTAATCAACTTAAGATAACATCTTGGAATTTGAAAGGCCTAGGTTCTAATATAAAGAGGGCTAAAGTTCAAGCAAAATTGAACAAAACTCAGGCTGATATTGCTTTTCTACAAGAAACTCATCAGAATAAGGATGGGATGAATGAACTTAAATGTAAATGGGTTGACGTGTATGAAAAAGTGTTTGGCATGTCTATGTTGAGAGGGGTAGCTATACTGTTATCTAAAATAACTGAATTTGAAATTTTTAAAGTGCATAAGGATGATCAAGGTAGGATGTTGATTATTCAAGGGAAACTAAAAGGAGAAAATAGTACCCTTGTGAACTTGTATGTGCCAAATGACATCCAAGAAACTTTTCTGAATGTCTTGGAAAAATTACATAAGATAAGGAAAGGATATGTTATAATGCCAAGAGATTTCAATTTGGTTATGGATATCAGTATAGATAAGTCAAAAATTGGAAAGCAGAAACAGGAGGAGTTCAAACAATATTGGATAAACTTATCAAAACATACTTTAAAGATGTTTGGAGGGAATTAAGAGGAGATGAGAAAAATATTCTTTTTATTCCCCTGTACATAAATTCTGTTCTAGAATAGACTGTATATTTGTGTCTAAAGATTTATTATCCAGAATAAATAATGTAGGAATAGATATAATAGAAATCTCAGATCAAGCTATGGTAAACATGGAATTTATCCCAGGGTTTGATTATAGAGAACCAAAAAGATAGAGGATTGATGAAAAGATTTATTTACATAAATTGATAATAGATAAAATGCATAAAAATTTGGAAGAAACATGGAAGATAAATGAGGTTGGGGTGGAGAAACAAGCATAATCTGGGACAAAACGTAGGCAGTAGCAAGAGGGTATGCATGGAAAGAGGCTTGTATTTTAAAGCAAAATGCATGCAAAAAAATCCAAGATTTGGAAAAAATGATATTAAAAAATTAGAAACTATATTTATTTCAACAAGAGATAATTGTTAATGGAGTTACAAGCTAAAAGGAGAGAATTAGAAGGACTTCATTTAGAATGAGTGCAATGAAATTTAATGTACTTAAGAGAATACTATGAGCTTAATAACAAAAACTCCATGTTGTTAGCAAGAATGACAAAAATTAAGAATAATAAAAATATGATAGGGGCAATACAGGATCAAAGGGGTAAAAGATGTAACAAAATGAAGGAAAAGCTAGAGGCATTCCAAGAGTATTATAAGAATCTTTATGCAAGTAATAACCCATCTACAAGTAGAATTTAGGAGTGTGTAAGGGAAAATATAAAAAAATTGAACTGAAGATAGTCTAAAGATGGATCAGTTAAAACAGATGAAGAGATTGAGAGAATTATAAATAAATTGAAGATAGGTAAAACACCAGGAACTGATAGAATAATACCTAGAATGAAATAATTGTTCAATAAGATTATTAAAGGGGGAATTCCTCAGTCATGGAAAGAATCAATAATAGTACTGATTTTTAAAGCCAAGTAAAGATCCAACCTTTATGGATTCTTATAGACCAATTTCATTGATTAATCAAGATGCAAAGATATTTACATCAATTATGGCTAATAGATTAAATAGTTTTGTAGGAAAATATATAAATAATGATCAAAATGGTTTTGTTAGAGGTAGACATGTGGCAGATTTAATTAGAAGAGTTATGAATAATATGTATTTAGCAAACAGTAAAAATGGAAGGTAGGAATAATTTCATTAGATTTTTTAAAGCATTTGATATGGTAGAGTGGAGTACCTTAAAGATTCTAATTAATCATTTAGGTTTTAGTGCTCAATTTAGCAATATAATAAATCAGTTGTATTCTTATAATAAGTCTAGAATTTTAGTGAATGATGGAATAACAGAAACTGTTTCCCTAGGCTGAAGAACTAGACAAGGTTGCCAATTATCTCCAGTTTTGTTTTTTACTGATAATGGAAATGATGGCTAATGTAATAAGAGAAGACAAAGAACTAGAAGCAGTAGAAGAGGGGAAGTCAAATAAAATTAACTTATTTGCTGATGATACATTATTAATAATTAAAAACCCATTGATTAATATTTATAAATTACAGAAACATTTAAAGGGGTTTGAGAAAGCAACAGGATTGAAGGTTAATTGGAACAAATCTGAATGCATGTTGTTAAATTATAGTGAAGAAGAAAAATGTTTAAGGAAGTATTAAAAGGTAAATTATCAAATAACATAATTATTTGGGGATAAAATTAGCATGGAGCTTACAAGATATGTTTAAAATAAATGTAGAGAAAGTTAAGAAAGAGATTACTGAACAAATAAAAGAATACAAAAAATTAAGGATTTCTTAGTTTGGAAGGATTTCGGTATGTAAAATGAAAATTATCCCTAAACTATTTTTTTTGATGTTACCCTTAAAATGGGATGAAAGTGAACTTAAAGGGATTCAGGGGAAAATTAATATGTTTTGCAACTGTAATTTTAAAAGTCAGGATCAATAAGAGTTTATGGTATAAAAAGAGGATGGTTTAGGATTACCTAATATTAAGCTATATTACATAGCCAATCAATTAAGACATATTCCAGATATAATAATAGGAAATGATAACTTAATTTGGAGAGCCTTAGAAATTACACAAAAAGAGAATATATTTTTAAGGAAGACATTAAAGTTCAGGTGAAAAAGATAAATAATCCAGTCTTAAAAACCACTATGGAATATTGGAGGAACTTGAGGGAGATTTTAAGTCCATTGTTTTCACCTACATAGTGGGAAATATTGGGAGAAATTTCAGGAGGATAAAAGAGAACAATATGTTACAGAAGAAGAGATAGAAGACCATATAAATGATGTAAAAACTGGGAAGATCCTGGGATAGATGAGCTACTGTAGACTATTATAAAGTTATTAAAATATTTAAATACAGAAGCCTAAGAAAATGCTTAATAAAATATATGGAGACAATAATTCAGCATCCTAGAAGTATTCTCCAATTTTACCAATTCAAACACCTAGTAAGGATTCTTCCAATTTAGTTTCACAACTTTGCTGTCAAGATTTAGATCTATTTCATTAATAAATCAAGATACCATGATTTTCATTGTAATAATGGCAAAGAGGATGAATGATTTTACTGCTAATTACATAGGTAAATATCAAAGTGGATTTATAGGTGAAAAACAGATGTCGGATATAATTAGAACACTTAGAAAATCTATATAATAACTAAGCACAAATTAAAAGCAGGGATACTGACACTGGATATTGTCAAAGTATTTGATTGTGTGGAATGGCCAAAATTAAAAATGTTAATAGAAAAATTACAGTTGTATTCAAATTTATTAGACCCTCATTGCAAATCACATTTATAGTCAAAATTTAAACGTTCAGCTGTTTGCAAGGAACAAATAAAAAAGCAATGGAATAATTCAACATAATGAATTATTTAAGTGGTTTCCCCAAATTCAACTGAAAATGCAGCTTTCAGTGAATTCTACAGCCTCAGAATTATTCATGTCCTTCATGGAAAGAATCTTTAGTACATTGAAGGGCACTCTTTTGTTTTTGTGACCTACTGTAAATGAGATGCATAGCCAGACACCAGCTGCTGGCGGCATTCCTGAGGAATCTTAATTCATTCCTTATGAGTAATGGCCTCCAGTTGAATAATATCCTTGGGTTTGCATGCTGCAAGAGCCTTCTTCAAATCCCACCAGATATTTTTTGTGGGGTTCAAATCAGGTGATCTTGATAAGGAATGTAGGATCATAAGTATTTTGACAAGACTGGCAAAATTTTGTCAAGGCAGAATGCCATCCAAAAACTCTTAAGTTGTAAGTTAGGTCCAAGATGCTTTACAAATGTTTCTTAGACTTGGTCCCACCAGACGTTTTGATCCCAGTTCCCAGAATCACTGGCCATTGCCCAGAGTGGCCAAGGCTTCTGGGAGTGGAAATGGAAAATATTTGGATGACCAAAGGTTGAAGAAGTGTCCTTTAATTGCTTTCCATGTTGCTTTTCTTCTTCCATATCCATATGACCATGTGGACAGATCTTCAATACAGGCACAGTCTGTGTTTCAGGGTTTTTTATATGCTTGAAATGTTAGAGTAGCAACAAAGAAGGATAGAACTATGCCCCCCCCCAACACATAACTTGGGAGCCTCTGTGAAATTTGCTACCTGTGGCCGCTTTGCCAGGCCATCTGGTAAAAAATGATGGACACTCCTCCCCTGCCCCCAAATATCATGGACTGACAATCTCATATATGGAACTTTCATGTATGGGTTTCTTGAGCCATGGCAGTCACATTAATTTTGATAATTACACTGATATAAATTATGAAATATCAATGCCTTTGAATATTCATAAATTCAAATGTTTTATATATTTACCCAGATGACTACTGAGTAACTTTCTTGGTAAAAGCAAGAATGAAATAAGTGTTCTTTCTCTCTTCACTCATAAAAATGATATGCCTCAAGAACCAAGCTGTAAAGACGGAAAAAAAGAAAGAAAGAAAGAAAGAAAGAATTGAAATTGGATTTTTATAACATATTCTTCCAGCTAGCAATTGTTTTGGACTGACACATCCAGCATATACATTCTCTGTGGACAGAGTTAAGAAAGAAACTTATCAAGGATAGTGAAAATATAAGCACCCTCAGAGATGCCACAAATATTGACTTAAAAGCTACTGACAGTGTCAGATATAGCACATGTAAAAAAATGTGATCTTATTTGATATTACTAGTTGCTACTAAGGGCATGGTGGCACCAATGCTGCTTTTCTTCTAAGAACTGAAGCCCAGTTGTGTCAATCTAACAGTTCTCAATAGCAAGAGTTTTCCAGAAGAGAAAAGCCCTATATAACTTCTATTTTAAAGTGCTAGTTGGCCAGTTGCTTTAAAGCCAAAAGGGAAGGTGGTGGTTTTTGAAATTGAGCTAGAAATATAGGTAGATATAACTTGAAATCTGCTCTTCTGCTCACTGCAGAAAACATCTGTTCCCAAACACATCTGTTTACAAAAGGTCATTATGGCTAGGGATGAATGCCTCTGTCTCTTACTTTCATCACTTTCGTCAGTTTTGATTTTTAGAAAATATTTCCATTGCATTTCTGAAACAATGTCAAAATCTTATATTCAGTCTCAAACCAAACACAATATTCAGCCAGCTTTACTGACTCAAGATCAAAAAGACCTGTAAGCAGAAGTAGCACATTTAAGACTTTCTTCCCTTCCTCCTCCTCTGGAGCTTAGATAATTTTGGCACAGCAGCAGGATCACAAGTGGGTAGACAATTGGCACCTAGCCTGAAAGATCATAATTCCTAGATGATGTGGCCTTGTTGCAGCTGTTTGGAATACATAGCATGTAGGATAAAACCCAACAGTTAGACAGCCAGCTCAACTTGACTTGTCTTTGATAGAGTTCCATTGCTGAAGTGCTCTTACAAAATACAATGAAACTCCCCCTTGGTCTTTTCCTATCATATGAAGATGAGGAGGTACATTAGGTTTGCTATAGCACTGTGAGCAGGAGAAAAAGAGCAAGATCAGGGGCTTTGCACCAAATAGGAAAATAATGTGCACAAGAGGGTGATAGTTTACACTTTGATTTTCCCTTTATGATGAAAAAATAAAGGAGGGGTAGTGATATTAACCCAGCCTTACACCACCCTTGAGAAAAAATTAATGATCCATCTGGATGTATTCTGTTTAAAAAAACTAAGAGCAACCATTTACTTAATAGTGCATGGTTTCATTACTTCCTCTTATATTATGGAGAGTAACAAAGCTACACATTTATTTTTCTTAGAGAGAATAAAATGAGGGAGACAGAAAGTGCAGAGAAGAGGTGGTTAATGAAGGAAGAACAGGAAGGAAATACAGCCTCAACGACCCAGAGGCATGTCATAGTACAGTAGCTGGTAGTAGCTGGAACACAGGAACAAATTCATAAAGTGGTACCAAGCAAGGAAAATTCCCAGAAGCGGACTCCTTTTTTCATTAGTTAAGCACTTATCAGAACACAAAATAGTTGTGAGGGCTATATTTTAACAAGTATGAATGGTAATGAGCAGAAGAGAGCATCCTGTAGACTAGTGGTTCCCTAACCTGGGCCCTTAGATCAGTGATAGCGAACCTATGGCACGGGTGCCAAAGGTGGCACTTGGAGCCCTTTCTGAGAGCACCCAAAATCGCCCCTTCATAGTCACCTGTATACAGGTTAAATTACTGTACTGGCACTTTCAAAAAAATCATTCATTCATTGGCATCCTTCAGTCTCGAAAGACTATGGTATCATGCCTGGAGTAGAGATCCTAGAAACAACACCTAGTGTGACTAAATAGACCAATTCGGGAATGGCAGTCTCTACCGCACTGGGGGCAGATGTATTCTGTTTCTTGCCCAGTCCTCAAGTTTCATTCTTTCTGTGCCTGCCTCTTTTCCTCTGTCTGTTGGACAAATGCCTCTTCAAATTTATGTAGACCATGCTGTATCTCTTGCCTCCAGACAGTGCGATCGGAGGTCAGGGTTTCCCAGCAGTTGAGGTCAATTCCCAAGGCCTTCAGGTCCCTCTTATAGATATCCTTATACCGCAGCTGTGGTCTCCCTCTGGGGCGCTTTCCCTGCACTAGTTCTCCGTATAGAAGATCTTTTGGGATCCGGCCGTCATCCATTCTCACAACGTGTCCAAGCCAGCATAGGCACCGCTGTTTCAATAAAGTGTACATGCTAGGGATTCCGGCTCAATTCAGGACTATGCTATTTGGAACTTTGTTGTGCCAGGTGATGTTGAATATTCGCCTAAGACAGCGCATATGGAAGGTATTAAGCTTTATTTCCGGTCGGGCATGGATGGTCCAAGACTCGCTGCAATACAAAAGTGTGCTCAGTACGCAAGCTTTATAAGACCTGTATCTTTGTATGTTCTGTCAGCTTCTTATTGAGCCATACTCGCTGCTTTACCTATACGTTTATTCAGCTCAGACTCAAGTGAGAGTGTATCTGATGTAGTTGAGCCAAGATACACAAAGTCATGGACAACTTCCAGTTCTTTTGCAGAAATTGTAATGTGAGGAGGAGAGTCCACATTCTGGCCCATTTTTTGTGTGTTTTTCAGGCTGATTTCTAGCCCAAAATCTTTGCAAGCTTTACTAAAGTGATCCATGAGTTGTTGGAGTTCTTTGGCAGAGTGAGCAGTAATGGCGGCGTCATCAGCGAAGAGGAGATCCTGCAAACATTTCACCTGTACCTTAGACTTTGCTCTCAATCTAGAGAGATTGAAGAGTTTTCCATCTGATCTGGTCCGGAGATAGATACCCTCTGTTGAAGTTCCAAAAGCATACTTCAGCATGATAGCAAAGAAGATCCCAAACAAGGTTGGTGCAAGGACACAGCCCTGCTTCACTCCACTTTGGATGTTGAATGGATCTGACACTAGGCCATCAAAAACTACATTGCCCTTCATATCCTCATGAAAAGACCTAATGATATTAAGGAGCTTGGGTGGGCATCCAACCTGGAGGAGTATTTTAAAGAGTCTGTCCCTACTAACCATATCAAATGCCTTCGTAAGTTCTATGAAGGCTACAAAAAGTGGCTGTCCTTGCTCCCTGCATTTCTCCTGCAACTGCCTGAAGGAAAATACCATATCAGTAGTGGACCTGTTGGTTCGAAAGCCACACTGTGATTCTGGGTAGACTCTCTCTGCAAGTATCTGGAGCCTCTTCAGTATAACACATGCAAACAGCTTCCCGATAAAACTAAGAAGAGAGATACCGCGATAGTTGTTACAGTCGCTCCTGTCACCTTTGTCCTTATAAAGCGTAACAATATTAACGTCCTTCATATCCTGTGGTACTCCCCTTTCCCTCCAGCAAAGGCAGAGGATTTCATACAGTTCAGTGGCAATGATCTCTTTGCAGCATTTCAGAACTTCAGCAGGGATGTTATCTTTCCCAGGTGCCTTGCCAGAGGCAAGTGAATCCAGAGCCACATTTAGTTCTTTTAGTGTTGGTTCATTGTCAAGCTCCTCCAAGACAGGCAAGCACTCAATATTATTTAAGAAGACTTCTTCGGTTATTGTGTTTTCTCTGGAGTATAGTTCAGAGTAGTGCTGCACTCAGCGTGCTATCTGCTGCTCACGATCCTGGATGACCTCACCTGAAACAGTCTTTAAGGGTGCAGTTTTCTTATGCATTGGCCCTAAGGCCTGTTTAATTCCATCATACATCCCCTTGATGTTACCTGTATCAGCTGCCATCTGAATCCGAGAGCACAGTTGCAGCCAGTAATCATTAGCACATTTCCTGGCAGTCTGCTGGACTTTATTACGAACAGCTCGCAGGGCCTGTAGGTTGCACTCACTGGGACAAGCTTTATATGCAGTCAAGGCTCTCCTCTTTTCCTCTATAGCTGGCATCAGCTCTTCTGAGTGGGCTTCAAACCAATCTGCTGTCTTTCGAGTCTCCTTGCTGAATACTGATAAAGCAGTGTTATAAACAACATTCTTAAAATGTTCCCAACATTTAGATGCATTATCTTCAGCAGGGCCAGGAAGAGCTTCCTTGAGTACATGGGAGAATTCCTCCACTTTTCCTTGATTATAGGTCTTACTGGTATCAATTTTTGATCTTCTTTCCTTCTTCAGGTGGTGCAATCTCTTTGTTTTCAGTTTTACTTTGCTATACACCAGGGAGTGGTCTGTGTCACAGTCGGCACTCAGATAACTTTGTGTGATTGTAACGCCAGAGATGCTGGAGCGCCTGACGAGAATCAGGTCGAGCTGATGCCAGTGGTTCGATCTTGGATGTCTCCAAGAGACTTTGTGCTGGGGCTTTGTGTTAAAGAATGTATTGCTGACACAGAGACCATAATAGCAGCAAAACTCCAGCAGGCGTTGGCCATTTTTGTTCATCTTTCCAATGCCGAACCGACCTAGGCAGGTGGGCCAGGAGTTATAATCAACTCCAACCCTGGCATTAAAGTCACCGAGGATAGCTATTGGTCTTTTCTCAGGGATTTTCTTGATAGTGGCAGCTAGATCATTGTAGAATTTGTCTTTGAGTTCTGCTGGAGATGATAATGTTGGTGCGTATGCACTGATAAGTGTAACCAATCTTGCTGTAGAGTGTAGTTGCATGGACAGGATTCTCTCACTTCCTACAGCAGGTAGGATAATGAGACCTAGTAAAGTATTTCTAACAGCAAAGCAACCACCCCTCTGGTAGGTGCCCTCATGCAGGCATATTTTCGCCTGTTTTTTTGGCCGGGAATCGGGTTTTTTTATTTTTAAAACTTTTTTTCTGTGCCGCTTGGCATCGCGCGATCGCCAGGAACGACAACGACAAATCAGACCCAATTTTTCTTTTTTCAGTTCGAGTTTGAGTTCTGACAGCTTAAATGTCGTTACCGTTTCTGTTACGTAATGGAAACGATATCCGAAAACGGAAACGACAATTTCGCCAAGTCGTGCCCATGTCTAGTTGTGACACATTAAAGACTAACAACTCTATTTTCATGATGAGAGCTTTCTTGGATCAAGTCAAGTTCATGCATATGCATTTAGACTTGCAAACAAAGCCATTGCTTATCTCCTGATGACCAATCACATATCAGAACAAGTTTATTTGGAAAATATAAAAGGTTAGAGCTCAGGCTTTGACAATAAAACATCTGTCAGCACTTAGGGAATTCCTATGTCTAATGACATTCATCTCTGATGCCTTGTATAGAACCAATCTTCAGCAGCTGCAGGGAGCATACATTTTAAAAACCCAGTATTAGGTATACATCAGTGAAGATTCTCAGTTGTCCAGATGAGGTTATCTGGAAGTTGAGTCATGGTGACTGGACTTCTTTTCTTGAGAGATTATAATGTTTCACCACTCATGTAAGCACCTTTGTCAGTCTGAGGAAAGTTAGTGGTGAAGCCTCCAATTTATTCACATTGATTTCACATCACCCTGGTCTGAATAGGCTCATTGGGTGGACAGTGGCCTGAATAGGCTTGTTAGGTGGGCAATGGCCTGAATAGGCTCATTAAGTGGACAATGGCCTGCGGTGAATGAATGTCCCACCTAAGCAACCCCTCCCAACACTCATTAAGTATGAGTTGTAAGCTGTGGCTTCCTGGTGAAGGTGTGAAGTGCTTCTGATTTGTATGGTGATTGATGAAATGGCAGCATAATAAGTGGCAGACAGATTGTGCCTGAACTTTCATCTAACTGTGGTATTATTTTACCTCAGATATGTTAATTATAACTATGTTCAGCCTCACAGATCATATAAGAATTCACACTTTTTTCCTTTTCCCATCAATGGCAGGGTTAATATTAGAATTAGTGCTTTCATGTGATTTGAAGTTATACAAGCCTTAAAGCAATTATAATGAAAACTGCATAGTTGCATGGAGTTTTTAAAAAAACAGAAGCAGATGGTGGTTTGCTCACATCTATGTAAACGATCTGCCTGCCCTTTTGTGCATGATGTGTGTATTGTATGTGTCAGCACCACTAATTACATAGCTTAGATCAGTGATGGCAAAACTTTTAGTGACCGGGTGCCCAAACTGCAATTTAAAACCTACTAATATTTTGCAAAGTGCCATCACAGCCATTTAACCTGAATACAGGTGGTTGTGAAGGGGCGATGTGGGGTGCCCACAGAAAGGGCTCAGAGTGCCACCTTTGGCACCTGTGCCATAGATTCGCCAACACTGGCTTAGATGGTCAGAAATGATGCTGTCCAATATATAGACACTTGAGAAATGCTGTATCAAAGTCTATATGTGGTAATCACTAAAAAAGGACCACCTCTATTACCTCAGCCTATTGCCAATTTACTGTTTCCATGTGCCAGCTCCACTCAACACTCCCATGATAATAATCCCTGGACAAATAGAACATTAGGAAAATTTCACCCCACAGAAAAGGCAACAAAACTGGGTAGCTGGTTTCCCTGAACTGAAAGCTTAGACAACATATTTGTTGTAGATGTATGATCTTGAAAATACTCCAACTGAGAAAGAAAAGAAAAGTTTTCACAAAATATACTGTTCAAGTGATTGTGTTTTTACAAATGCTTCTATATGGTTCCAACTGTATTGCCAATAACAGACTTGACTCTGGCTTCTAAATGAAATCCTAATCTGAGAGAATAATACTCTCATTATTTCACAGTCAGACTTTAATGAAGAACACTGGTCTTTTTTAAAAAACCTATAAACTGACAAATAAATCTCTGTGTTATTATTTTCACATATTGTTTTCTCTAAAATATAGATAACTATTTCATTTTGTTTCTCTAAAATATAGATAACTATTTCTAAAAATGATGAAGCTTGTTTCAGAATGTTTGTACAGCTCATTACTAACTTGGTGGATGATTTCTAGGGGAAGAAATTTCCTTGTACAGTTTATTGAACAGTTTTGCTACATGTTTAGAATAGATATAGTTCAATATATGCAGGCCAATCCTTGTCTTTAATTTGACCTCCATATGTTTTGACAAAGGTCAAAGCTCAAATCATGATATAAGAGGCAGTTGGGAGAATAGATTTTTCCCTTAAGTGAAATATATATTTCAAGATATTTGACATGGACAGATTTTTGACCATATTCTATCCATGCTATCACATTAAAAATAAAGCATAATTAGCAATTTATTTCCATTAATACAGTAATTCAGCCATAGTATATAAAGATGTGTGTTTTTCTGGAAAATGAAATGGTTTTTCTCATGAAAAAATATATACAGTCTGGTTGCTCAGTCATCTGTATATGAAATACATTCTCCTTGGAAAAGAATTTAGTTTGAAATCATTTAGTGGACTAGGTTCACACTGGACTTAGTAATGATATGCCATAAAATGGAAGATAGTATTCCCCCCCCCCCCCATAATTTGCTGTTACTTAGTTCAGAGGTACTGGATTTTTTCTCTCTCACACAATAAACAGATATGGGTTCCTTTGAACTGAGCTGTCTGTTTGGACAAAATTCAGTGATGGACACTGAGTTCCAGCACCAGATGAATAGGAACTTCCTTGCATCCCCCTTTGTGCCACAGGTTACCATAGCACCAAGAAGTCAGCTTCAGAGGACTTATTACTGCTCTGGAACAGGGTTTTTTTTAAAGTAGGTCACCAAAGCGGCTGAAGGAAGGAGATAGACTCATAAATTCTGTAGGGAAAGGTAAGAATGTAACCTCCCTTTTTATCATGCCCTGTTTTATGACTACTGCTACTGCTCCAAGCACTAAGACAGAGTAGTGTATAAACAGATATATTCAAGAGTGTAGACCTTTTTCATGATTTCTGGTCAGAGCTTCCCAATAAAATTTGATGTTCAAAGGAAGAACAGCAATTTCTCCCCTCCCATCTAGTTTACAGTACTCAAAACTTGCAATTTTATTTATTTCCTTAAAAGAAAACATTACCTCTTCCAACTGTGTGGACAGAAGGGATAGTCTTAAAATTCCTGTATTTGTGCCCTGTAAGAAAATAGCTACTCGACTCAACACAAAGCTATCAAGTCTGTTTTGGGCCCACCCTTGGTTCAGTTCAGGTTTGAGTTTGTACAAATTTAAAAAAAAAATTCTTATGAAACTGGAACCGATCTGGACCGGTTCAGTCCTTAGAGGGTGGTGGCGGTGGCGGTGGCAGATCCTGGCCCCTGCCGTAGGGGCTTTTTGAGGCTCTGGCTTGGGGCCAAAGCCTCAGGTTCCCCCCCCCCCCGGGGCTGGGTTGGTGCTTCTTTTATTTTATTTTATTTATTTTAGAGTGCCAACCCAGCCACCCCCAGGGCCAGGTTGGCGCTCCTTTATTTATTTATTTATTTATTTATTTATTTATTTATTTATTTATTTATTTATTTATTTATTTATTATATTATTATTATTATTATTATTATTATTATTATTATTATTATTATTATTATTATTATTAGTAGTAGTAGTAGTAGTAGTAGTAGTAGTAGTAGTAGTAGTAGTAGTAGTTGTTGTTGTTGTTTTTAAATTCCCCAGCAGGGGCTTTTTAAGGCACTGGCCCCAAGCCAGCAACTCTCAGCTGAGAGGCACTGGCTAGGGGACAGCGCCTCAGTTCCCCCCCCCCCCCAAGCACTGACCATGCAGCCCCTAGGGACAGATCAGTGCTGGATTTATTTTTTATTTTTTTCTTTATTTTAGAGCACTAACCTGGCCACCCATGGGGCTGGGTCAGTGCTCCTTTTTAATTTGTAATTATTTTTTTAAAAAAAGTGCTGACAGCGTGACCCCAGGGGGCGGGTCAGTGTTCATTTTATTTTATTTTTATTTTATTTTATTTACTGCCTACCACGTGGCCTGACTACCAGCTGTAGTATGGGCCGGTCGGCTTTGTCTCTTTCTTCTTTTATTTTTTATGTTTACCGGCCCATGGGCTGGTTCGGCGGCCCAAGGGTCAGGCCTGGTGCTCATGGGCCCATACCGGGGGCCGTGCGCCTGATTTATTTATTTATTTATTTATTTATTTATTTATTTATTTATTTATTTATTTATTTATGTGCCAACCACCTACCAGCTGTAGTGCGGGCCAGTCAGCGTGTTTTTTGTTGTTGTTGTTGTTGTTGTTGTTGTTGTTGTTGTTTTAAATTCCTGGACTGGGAGCCCAGCAAAGAAGACTGGACAAACGACTCCATCACCTGGTAGGAGACACCAGCCGTACGAAAAATGAACTGAAATGAAATGGAAATTTCTGTTTTGTTTTATTCTTTTTAGAGGGGCAGTTTGTTATTCATTTTGTTAGGTAACAAGATGCATAACAAATAATGAAATGAATCAAAAGTTCATTTCATGCCCACCTCTACTAGATAGTCAAACCAGCCAGAACTATAGGTTAAATAATGGCCAGCCCCAAGGTTCTGTTCTGACTCCATTACCCTTTAATATGTATACATCTGATTTACTAAACTCTTCTGCCAAAAAAGTTTATATACACTGATGATATGCCACTGATCAAAGAGTCTGAAGACTTTGATACCTCTGAAAAAGTCCTCAACAATGATAAGGAAATGGATTGTTATTATTATTATTTTTTGAAATTTGGAGGATAAAACCAAACATTTATAAAACTAAGATCACTCGCTTTCACTTGAGCAACAGATCAATCAACTACACACCAAAAGTGGAATTTAGGAATTAGCTGATAAGGTCCTTATCCTATAGGGAATATTTCTATAGGGAACATTTAAGAAAAATTATGGATAAAATAGCTAACTATGTATATGGATAAAATAAAATGACATCCAGCACAGACTATCACCAGCTGAGGTGCAAGTTCCATAGTTCTTAGCACATCAGCTCTTGCCTTGGTATATACAGTGGCTGACTATTGCCAACCTGTATGACTAAACAGTGCACATATAAAAGCTCTGGATCTGATACTGTGTGATACTCAGGACCTGGTTAGGGATGTGAATGTCACTCAGCCTCTGGGGAACAGTGACCATGCTGCAATCTCCTTTGCCATACATGTTGGAGGAAGAGTGTCAAGCAAATCAGACATAAAACCCTTGATTTTAGAAGGGCAAACTTCCCTCAGATGAGGAAACTAGTTAGAAAGAAATTGAAGGGGAAGGTTAGAAAAATCCAATCTCTTCAGTGTGCATGGAGCCTGTTTAAAACAACAATAATAGAGGCCCAGCACAAGTGCATACCACAAAGAAAGAAGAGCTCATTTAAGTACAAGAGGGTGCCGGCATGGTTAACAAGTGGAGTTAGAGAGGCTCTAAAGTGCAAGGAGAGGTCCTTCTGTAAATGGAAATCCTCCCCAAATAAGGAAAATAAAAAGGAACACAAACTCTGGCAAAAGAAATGTAAGAAGATGATAAGAGAGGTAAAGAAAGATTTTGAGGAACGCATGGCTAGCAATTTAAAGGGTAATAATAAAAGCTTCTTTAAATATGTTAGATGTAGAAAACCTGCCAGAGAACCAGTTGGCCCTCTGGATGGTAAGGAAGGAAAAGGGGAGGTAAAGGAGGACTTGGAAATTGCAGAGAAATTAAATGAGTTCTTTGCATCTGTCTTCACGACAGAAGACCTTGGGCAGATTCCGCTGCCTGAACAGCCCCTCTTGACTAAAGAATTAAATCAAATGCAGGTTAAAAGAGAGGAGGTTTTAGGACTAATTGATTAATTGAAGATTAACAAGTCACCGGGCCCAGATGGCACCCACCCAAGGGTTATTAGGGAACTGAGAAATGAAATTGCAGATCTCTTAATGGTAATATGCAACTTGTCTCTTAAAATGGCCACAGTCCCAGAGGACCGGAGGATAGCGGATGTCACACCAATTTTTGAAAAAGGAAGGAGGGGGGACCTGGGAAACTACAAGCCAGTTAGCCTTACATCTGTCCCAGGGAAGATGGTGGAAAGCCTCATCCAAGAGAAAATCTTAAAACACATAGAAGAACAAACCTTGCTGAGAGAAAATCAATATGGCTTCTGTAAGAGTAAGTCTTGTCTGACAATTTTTTTAGAATTTTTTGAAAAGGTCAACAGGCATGTGGATTTGGGTGAACCGGTGGATATAGTCTATCTGGATTTTCAAAAGGCTTTCGACACAGTCCTTCACCAAAGGCTGCTGAGAAAATTGCACAATCCGGGGATAAGAGGGCAGGTTCTCTTATGGACTGAGAACTGGTTGAGATCCAGGAAACAAAGAGTAGGTGTCAATGGGAAATTTTCACAATGGAGAGAAGTGAAAAGCAGTGTGCCCCAGGGACTGGTGCTTTTCAATTTGTTCATAAATGACCTGGAGACAGGGATAAACAGTGAGGTAGCCAGGTTTGCAGATGACACAAAACTTTTCCGTGTGGCAAAAACCAGAGAAGATTGTGAAGAGCTCCAGAAGGATCTCTCCAAACTGGGGGAATGGGCTGCGAAATGACAAATGCGTTTTAATGTAGCCAAATGTAAAGTAATGCATATTGGGGCAAAAATTCTAAACTTTATCTGTCAACTCATGGGCTCTGAGTTATCTGTGACGGATCAGGAAAGAGATCTTGGTGTGTTAGTGGACAGCTCCATGAAGGTGTCTACCCAATGTGTGGCAGCGGTGAAGAAGGCCAATTCCATGCTAGGGATTATCAAAAAGGGGATTGAAAATAAAACAGCCAACAGTATAATGCCATTATACAAAACAATAGTAAGGCCGCACCTGGAGTATTGTGTACAATTCTGGTCACCGCATCTCAAGAAAGACATAGTGGAACTGGAAAAGGTGCAGAAGAGAGCGACTAAAATGATTCCTGGGCTGGGGCACCTCCCTTATGAGGAAAGGCTAAAACATTGGGCCTCTTTAGTCTGGAAAAAAGGCGCCTGAGGGGGGATATGATTGAGACGTACAAAATAATGCAGGGCATGAGTAAAGTGGATAGAGGGGCACTCTTCTCCCTCTCACAAAATACCAGAACTAGGGGACATACACTCAAATTGAGGGCTGGGGGAGTAAGAACAGACAAAAGAAAATATTTTTTCACCCAGCGCATTGTTAGTCTGTGGAACTCCCTGCCACAGGAGGTGGTGATGTTATCTGGCCTGGATGCCTTCAAAAGGGGATTGGACAGATTCCTGGAGGAAAAGTCCATTACAGGTTACAAACCATGATGATGTGTGATCTCCAGGCTTAAAACCAGGGTACTTCAAAGGCCAGCTGCAGGAGAGTGGTATCAGGAGACAGATATCTAGTCACATGCACTCCCAAATACATCTGATGGGGCCACTGTGAGATACAGGAAGCTGGACTAGATGGCCCTTTGGCCTGATCCAGCATGGCTCTTCTTATGTTCTTATGTTCTTAAGCAATGGACACCCAGCTTAACCACACTATGAGGCTAATATCAGGAACTTTTAAATCAGCACCTTCCAAGTAGTTAATGGTGCCAGCTAATATATCACCCCCACACCTCAGAAGACAATCAGCTTTAAAAAGAGAGTGGCAGAAATATGAGGCATGTCATCATGAATGGATAACCCAGATCTGTTTAACTTGGTGTATGATCCAGTACAGTATCCTTATGGTTTTGATCTCCCAAGGAAAAACTGGAAAGTTTTATCAGGACTCAAACTAGCCATGGTAGGTGCCAATATTGGAAACTTAAGTGGAGTCTTGCCAATAATTCTAATTGTGACTGTGGGCATGCCGCACAAACTTGACATTGGGATGGAATGCCACATTAAAAGGTTCCCTGGCTCCCTTCAAAAATTACTTCATTGTGAGGTCACTGCTATTTGATGGTTAAAGGATTTTGATACATTTACACTTAGTTGCTCTAGTAATTGCTCATGCATAATTTGTTTCACTATTGATATTGCACATTTGCAAAACCTTGTAGAATTTATTTTTTTAATGTTTTACATTTTATATATATCTATATTGCCTTTGCAATCTTACACAACAGTGATGTATTCCATTATGCCATACTAAATAAAATAAAATAAAACCCCTCTCAAACAAGCAACACAGATGCATTTTCAACAAGATGGGTGTTTAGGAATTTTAGATCATTTCATGACACCTGCAGTCTGCTGCCTGGGTATTAATTATAAGGGGTGATTCCTCTCATAGACCTTTATAAGATAATGGCTGAAATTCTGCTGCCATACCTACTCATGCAAAATGGTGATGATGTCACTAGGAGGAAAAAAAATTAAATAATACTTTTTTCGCCCCCCCCCCCACACACTGCAACCTGTCCAACACGTGAACGATCTGTTTCATTGTGTAGAGCTTTGACGTGGAAGGAGGAAGTCTTTCATCAGCTAAAATGTCTTCCTGCCAGGACGATCATCAAGTGGCAAGGATTTGTATTAACAAACTACCTCCTCCCAGTTTCCCCTGGCTCCTATAGCTGCCACATGATGAAATTGATTATTTACAAGTTGGGCAGGTTGGGGGGGGAAGCAAGTCTGTTATTAAAAAAAACTCTCTTTATTAGCCTTCTACAGGCACAGTTATACCAAGAGGATTTTAGCCATTATCGCATGCTTATCTACGGTACATCCTGAAAGAAATCAACCCCGAATGTTCATTGGAAGGACAGATTTTGAAGCTGAGGTTCCAGTACTTTGGCCACCTCATGAGGAGATAGGAGTCCTTGGAAAAGTCCCTGATGTTGGGAAAGATTGAAGACAAAAGGAAAAGAGGACGGCAGAGAATGAGATGGTTGGACGGTGTCATCAATGCAACCAATATGGATTTGACCAAACTCCGGGAGGCAGTGGACGATAGGAAGGCCTGGCGAGCTCTAGTCCATGGGGTCACGTAGAGTCGGACATGACTGAACGATTGAACAACAAAAATCTACGGTAAATTCCTTAAAACTATTTACTGAGGAAAAAAATTACATTCTCCATATCATTTCTTTAAAATATTCCCATCTGGCTTTTTAAAGAAAACATACCTTTTGTGGCTTAAACAGAAAAAGAACTCACTTCTTGTTCAGTAAGTCGTTTGACAATGTTTTTCTCCTTTCCTGTGCATACCCCTTACAGACGGAAATGTTTCTTTTCCTTCTAATGTCCTTTAACCTCACTGTTTAAGAAGGACAAAGATAGGTTTTTTAAAATTCTGCCACTGTTCTTAGGAAATGTCATTTTTTGGCAGGGCTTCCAAAGAGTAGCACAGCTTGATCTCCCCAAACAGCCCCTACAAACGCAGCGAGTCCTTGACATCTGGGAGCTCTTTCCATGACAGGCATAAATTAAGCCGAAACTTGCATGACAGGCATAAATTAAGCCGAAACTTGCTTGTTTTATGGATTATGCTTAACATTTTATAGCCAGAAAGGCAGATCCTTAGCAAGTCAGTTCTTCTCCTCTAGGATTGCTTTCCTAAGGGAAAGATGGGTCCAGAAGAATGTTTCAGAACTCAAAGCTCTGGCAAAAATGGTTCAACAATATTCGGCACTGCCGTGATACAAGCAGAGGGTCTGTTCCCAATCCACCCTCCCCACACACTTTCTGAATCTTAAAACAATTGAAGGCAAAAGAGGGGAAACATAGCAATTAGGTTTTATATATATAAAAGAGGGGAAACATAGCAATTATTTTATATATATATATATATATATAACCTAATTGCTATGTTTCCCCTCTTTTATATATATAAAACCTTTTATATATATATGAACAGATCAATCCACCAATCCATATATATAAATAAATGCTGAATGGGAATTAAATGCCCATCTGCTTCTTTACAAATGAAGAGGACTCTGTGGAAAAGCTGATCTCTCATCTGCCTTGTTTGCTGCCAGTCACCTTGTTAACTGACCCAGTTTAATTAGAAAATTGCCTGAGCCAAAGAGTGGTATTTAGAGGGGCTTAAAATAATTAAATATTGGTCAGTTGATACCACAGGGGTCAGTTCCAGATGGTCATTATTTAGGGGTATATGAAGCAGGAAAAAAGGATGAAAACAACAGCAAAATTCATAACAAAGCAAAAGGTCTCAAAGACAGAAGAACAATGAACAGTGGGATAAACCAAACAGGATTCTTTGGCAGTAATTTTTCTTAGGGAAATAATTTTTCCTGAGCACTTTCATGAGCCCTCTCTATTTAAGGAGCTGGTAATCATAAGAAGATGTGGGTTTTGGATAAAATTAAATATGGATTCAATTAAAGTTTATTGAACTATATAACAGGGCTGTCCAACTTTGAACAGGGTGAGGTCTACTTTTTCTGGCTCAAAGTGCCTGAGGGCTACTACATTAAAACCTCTACTTACGAATTTTATCCATTCTGAGCACATGCTCATAAGTAAAAGTAAAAAACAACAACACCCGAGACCCCACCTCTCACTGTTTCCTCCCCTCCCTCTGCTCTGCACTAGCGACTCCGCTGGTCACGAGACCGTGGCATGCCGATCATCTGGCCAGGAGGGAGAGCAGGGGACTGTGCCACAGCCCTTGAACTGCCCCGCTTGGCTGAGACAGCGGGTTGGCAGACCCAGAACTTTGCTGGAGCAGTGGCGGTCCTTGGGTTGGGTTAGGGAGGGGTGGAGAACTTATCCCCTCACTTTTTTTATTGATCGCCGGTGGGCTACTTTTGAACCCTTTGCGGGCTACTGGTAGCCCACGGTCTACCTGTTGGGCAGGCCTGCTATATATCATCATATTGCACTAAATCTTTTTATCTACCCATTTGTCCTGGCTGATATTTCTTATAAAAATTAGAATTTAACAACATTTGAAAAATTCTTCATTTCACAGAGGGAAAGAACTCAAGATTGAAAACACTTGAATATGGGAGAAACTGAAAGTGTTATCTATTGAAATCCTGGGTTTTGAGTGCTTAATTCTTAAAAGCTGGTTTTGAATTTCTTCAGCCTTCAGCCAAGCTGGTGTGGAGTCCAAGTCACTCAGTTATTTTATTTTAAGAAACTGCTTATCTTAATGCCTGTTTGGCAAAGAGGTACAAAACAAAGGCCGTCCCCTTGCTGGGATTAGTTGTACCAACTGAATTGGGCCAATTTCTTTTCAAGTTGTCTTTGAACACATCACCAACATTGTCAGTTGTGTTCATATTCAGGATGAGGATGCTACACATTGGGTAGATAGAGTTGACTGGTCAACAACATAAACTTGATTGCATTGCTCTGAGGTGACACAGAAATAGCATAAATTTGCTTGTTAACTTTATTCCCTATGTCAATAAATGGGTTGTCCTCAGGGTCATATAGTTTCTTTCCAAAACTTTTAAATATAAAACATTTTGGATCCACCACTGACTGGGAACAAGTCTCTAGGTCAAACTGCATGATAATTATTAGTTCTTCTACTCTAAGAAGATAATAGAGAATAATGGGATTTAAATCAGGTGGAAGGTTGTTTAATGATGTGGAAAGTATATGCAATTAAGGATGGAGGGTGGTTATTGTACATTAGAGTTTACTTAGTCTGAGCTATTATGAATGAATGAATGAATGAATGATGAATGAATGAATGAATGAATGAATGTTGTATATTACTGTATATCACTGAAGGAAGAGGAATAACTATTGAAAGGCCAAACTCATGATTCAAAATGTTAGGAAATGAGCTGATTATTATTATTATATATATTTGCACAATAGCATGCTCCTGTTGGCAGGGTGCCACACTTGACATAGCAAAGAGCAACCTGAATATTGATAGCATGAATGGCAGCAGTCAAGATGACCTACAGGATACCCTCTTGTGCTCTCATCACGCTGGGGAAAAATCTTAGAAGCTGACATTTTTTAAAATCTGCTATGCTAACCTCTTTTCAGGCCTTTTCTTCAGGAAGTATGAAAAGGTGAGCTTTAAAAAAGAGACCGTTAAAAGGGGGGAAGGTAGCACAGGCTTGTTTAACTGTGGCCAGGAGTGCATTCGCACAATTAAAACTAGTATGCCAGTTACGCCTGCATCTTGAGAAACCGGCTCTGGCCACTGTGACACTTTCCCTAGTGACCTCTCGGCTGGACTATTGTAATGCGCACTGTGTGAGGCTACTGATGGAAAGTCTAAGGAAACTTCAACAGGTCCAAAATGCAGCAGCCACACTCCTTACTGGGATGGGGTACAGAGATAACATTACACCCCCTATTAAAGCAGCTTCACTGGCTGCCAATCAGATATCAGGCACAACTCAAACTGCTGACAACCTACAAAGCACAAAATGGCCTGGGTCCAAGCTACCTCAAAGATTGAATCTCGCAGTATGAACTGGCTCAACTGCTAAGGTCATCCAGAGAAGCTTTTCTTTCCATCCCACCACCTTCACAAGTGTGTCTCATAAGAACACATGAAAGGAACTTCTCTGTTGCTCTTCCCAGACTTTGGAACTCCTTCCCGCTGGAGGCCAAGACTGCCCAATCTCTACTGTTTTTCCAGAAGCAAGCAAAGACCTTCCTCTTCAGGCAAGCTTTCTATCAATGATGGACTACCTAATATGTGACTTTTATATGAATTACCATGCATCATTATATTGACTGATTTCATAAGAACACCAGTATTTTCCATGTTATTTTCCACCCATCTTAGTGGATGGTTTTCTTTATGCATGCACATTGTAGCTTTAATGTTACCTTTTAATGTTCTAAGATGCCTCTTCTAATTCCCTGTTCTTAACTTGAGTATGTCTTAAATGTTCTGGGCTGTATATTGTCCTTCATTATTGTAAGCCACCTTGGGTCTTTTTCCAAAGAGAAAGGTGGATTAAAATATTCAAAATAAAATAAATAATAAAAATATAGTTCTCCAGAAAGGGCCACATTTTGTGATGTACCTCCAGGGAATTAGCACACAATTTTGTAAGGCACATGTAACGTATTTCTGCATTACAAATGCACAGCAGCAGTGTTTGTCCCATCTCTGATTACCTTCAGCAAACATTCAGAATTTCTAAGACAAGACTTCTGACACGTGGTTTCAGAGGGTAAATCAACTTCAGATGTTGTGCAATCTCAACTTTTAAAACCACCAATCTGGGTCCAGTTTGATTTTTAACTCCTTCCTGCCCAAACAGGGATTCATATTTGCAGATGAATTCTGTGTCTGTGTGCAAAAAATATTGAAAAAGGTATTGGAAAAGTCAGGGTCATGCTGTGGAACTGGGGGAAAGGAAGTAGAAAGTTCATTATATCACAACAAAGTTCATTGGTTCTCCAGGTAGGAACAACCCAACTGACATGAACCAGTGATTCCCACTATTGATTCTTATGTGCAGGTTCATTCTCTTGGTGGGCAACCTCACTGATCTCTATCCTTATTATTCTTTAATGGACCTTGCAACACTCTAGCTTGACAAGAGAGTTAAAAACAGAGTGTTGTAAAGAATAGTGTTGGTAATTAGATCATTTGCTCTTTTGCTGAGTTAACATAATGTATGTCACTCTTGTGGCTTTGCTATGGATTTAGATGTCTTACAAATTAAGGTTTAAAACCCTCATATGTTAATATAACTAGGGATTTCCACTGAAATATTAATTTTAATGTTTGGTGATAAATATATGGCTTAATAGCAGCTAATTAGGTATTTCTCCCTTTTTAGAAAAGTAAACTTTAAGCCCATAGGAGAGGAACTAAAGAAAAAAATCAGGTCACACTATTTAAAAACATTTCTCATGCCTCCATACATTCATATCTGAAATTCACACCTGATTATCCACAACTGAAAATAAAGCCCTGAATTTGTTATTTGGGACACTCAGGAGATATCAAAATAATAGAAAAGTACATTCATTTTATTTTATTTTGCAAATTATAATTTTACCACAGGAGGATAAGAGCCTTAGATTACTGTATTTTTCTGTCTATAAGACCTTCCGATATATTAGACCCCACACACTTTTAAAACCCCAAATTAATACAATTAATAAATCCTCCCTGAGGGTTGTTTCCTTTCTCTTCCACATTCTGAGGACTCTTCTTCCAATGGATCATTGCAAAAGCAAAGCAGAGAGGAGGGCAATCAAGCCAGAAAGAAAAGAAAACAGCAGAGGATGGAGTGTAGAAGAACTCAAAATGACCTCACTGTTTCATTTTTTTTTTCTGGCAGCACTTGCTTTTTCAAGTGCTTGTCACTATGGAAAAGTACTTCTTAATTGGCTGCTCAAGGCTGTCCCCACTGAAAATAAGTCATCAGTTCTGCAAAAAACAAAGTGTAGGGGTGTTTTCAAGACATGGAGAGTAAACAAAGGCTGCTGGAATGGAAGAGAGACAGCAAGGTCAGTTTGGGATCTCTTCCACCCTACTCCCACCCTTCTGGAAAGGCTTATTTCAGTGTATATGAACCCCCTCCCCCTATTTTTTGTGTCGTATACATGGAAAAATATGGTACATTTATCAGAATACATGGCATATGCAATACATTACATATTTCCAAATTATCTCATTCATATTGAAAAATAGCATTTAGGCATTTTGAGAAATCTTGTATAAAAAGAAAATTGTGAAACAAAGCATTTCTGTTTTGCTCATCTGTAAGAGTAGAAAACAGTTCCTTTTCTGACAGCATAATAATCCTGTTTGCAGTTTGCTCAAAATATATATTTCTGTTATGTGCAGATGAATAGTGTAAAATGCAGTTGGTTTTCAAAACAATGCGGGCTCCGCGCCACGACTGCGGCAGGCAGGGCCCCTTTGCCCTCCCCCCAGCGCGGCGACTGCGCAGCCTGCGCACTTTACGGTGGGCTGTGTCGGAGGCGTGCCTATATGAGGCACGGCGCGCTTTTCCGGCGCAGTCTTCCTTGAGACAGGGAACCGTCGGAGACACCTGCGCGAGCTCCGAGGGATCCCTGCTGGGTGATTTCAAGCTGGTGGCTCACCTTTTTTACTTGGGTGTGGGTGCGGGGAGGGATCCTTTGAGCCCTGCGCCGGTCCAGCCTCCGGCGAGTCTGCCCAGCGTAGGGTGAGGGAGGAAGAGGGAGGGAGAGGGGCCTCCTTGGCCGGGTTCGGCCGAGGGGGTGGTGACCGCCCGCGGCGGCGGCGTGGGGTGGGGGAACACTCACCCGGTGGCTGGAGGCTTCCAGCCGCCCGACGGCCGGCGATCCCCCGCGCGGTTCGGCCTGCGGGGCTCTGGCGTCGGGAGACGGTCGCGGCCTTGGGCGTGCCACGCCGCTTATTCTGCCCCCTCCCTGCGCGCCGCCCGGCAGAGCGTTTTCGCACTTGGTGCCCCGGGCCGCTTTCCTTTTTTCCACTTGCCCAGCGCCCCCCTTTCTGGCCGCGGTACTGGCGGTGGCTGCGACGGACCACTCCTCCCTGGCAGCAGCACTCGCGGCGGCGGCGGCGGCGGCGCTCCGCCACGTGGCTAGGCCCGGCAGAGGCCTAAGCTGGTTTTTTTTAACCCCCCCCCCTGCTTTTTGCAGTGGCCGTTTTTGTGTGGGGGGAGGAGACATGGGCTGCACTGCCCTGCAAGCCGGGGCCGCCCGGTACAACTGCCCACCCCATCACTCACTGGCCTCTCTTCCCGTTGGTCCGTGCAGGGCTGGGGCCTGGGTGGGAGTAGCCAGGCCCGGTGGGGGCCTTGATGGAAGCTCATTGATAGCCGCGTTAGGCCTGTCGACCGGCGGATAATCCCCCTCCCCCACGTACACTCACGGGCCTCACTCCCTGGGGGATTCGGCTGGGGGGGCACATTTATATTAATAATTAAAAAAAATTGGATTAACGTACAGGTATCTACATATCTCTACATATGTATAAACAGTATTATTAGTAATAATCAATATTCAATTACGATTCATTATTAAGGTGCTTGATTATTATCCCCCGTTGTGGCCTGGGCTTGTCCCTTGACCATTGTCCTAGGCTCTAACATGCCCCCCAAAAAGGGTACAGGTAAGGGGAAGGGGAAGGGGAAGGCACCTACGAAACGCCGCCCTCCCCCCAGCCAGCGCCCGAAGCCTCCTCATCATCCAATGAGGAGTGGCCAGTGTTCAAGGCAGCGTGGAAAAAACTGTCCCGGTTGGAGCGTGAAAATGCCCAGCGCCGGGGCATGACGACTTCATACCAAGGGGGCTGTGCCCAACGCGACATGAAAGCCCACCAGAGGGCGGCTTTGCGGATGATGGGTGACCTAATGATGTCACGCATTGATTTCCTTCAGGGCGCCCTAGCGGGCCCTTCATCTACAGTTTCCGCAGGTGCCTCGGCAGTAGTCGCTGAACTGACCGCCACCCGTGAGTTGGGCCCGGAACCGGTGGCGAGGACAGCGAACCCTGAAGTCGGTGACAGTCATCCGCAGGCCTTGGACCTTTCCATGGCCGTGACTCCGCGTAGGATCCAGCAGGACCGGCCCGTGAGGAGTGGTCCGTCAGGTGAGTCAGGTGTGCGGGTTCCCCTGGCCCCTAGCCGCGTACTATGGCCTTGGCCCCGGAAGGAGAGCGCGCAGAGCCACGGGCCCCCATGGGCGGCGGGAGGCCAGACTGCACTGGAGGCATCATATCCCCAGGAGCAGGTGCGAACAGGGGTCATTCATGCGGCTGCCCAGACGGAGACCGACCTGCCGGGAGCGGTGGGTCCTGCAGCACTGCCCACCCCCCTGGAATCAGCCAGGCCCTCCGGACACGGTGGCCCTGGTCGGGAGCACGGCGGCTTCAGCTGTTATGGCTCACACAGAGGGCGATGTGTCACTCCCATTAGGCGATCACCTGTCCGAGGCCATGATCGAGAAGTTTGTTTCAGGAAAATTTGTAGACCTTTTCGATTTGCTAAATAGGGAAATCGACCCTCAGATCTTCAAGGACCTGGATGATAAAGACAAAGACAGGATTAGAAAGCGCAAACCGGACAGGTGCTGGAATAACTGGCTGACCGCCTTTGTAATTTACGCGGGAATCCTGCCCCAGGCGCACCCCGAAAAGGGCCCGTTGCTCTTTCAATATTGGGATCTGATTAATAGGGCTAGGATCGATAACCCTGGGGCTGCATGGATGGCCTATGATGAGAGTTTCCGCCACCGTTTGGCTAGGGACCCCACCATGCGCTGGAATGTCCCCCACAACCATCTTTGGCTCAGGTATATGAGCTCCCCCCGTCCCATGATGGACAGATTCGATTGCGGCCATGTAGTCCAGCGCAACAACCTGCCTACCTCTACCCGCCCTGGCGTGGGCCAGTCGGTTCAACCCCGGCCGGTCTGCTTTGAATATAACGCCAAGGGCACGTGCGGACGCAAGCAGTGTCGATTTCGACACGCCTGCTCCAACTGCGGGGGCAATCATCCAGCCTCCACATGCCCAAGGGGCAGACCAGGGGGGAATGGAGGCAGAGACGGTGCAGCGAAGTGTAACCCCCCAGGCCCACCACCGGTTCCAAAAGGGCCCTAGCCCCATAAGGGTACCGGTCCTAAGGGAGTGGCTTCGTAGCTATCCCCTTCGGCACGAGGCCGATTATTTATTGCGGGGGTTTCAAGAAGGTTTTCGCATCCCCACCCAAGGCGACTGTACGCCATTCATCGCCAGCAATTTGAAATCAGTCAGGGGTCTTGAGTCAGTGGTAAGAGAAAAGATCCGGACCGAACTGGCCGCCGGCCGGATCTTGGGCCCCTTCGACAGCCCCCCTTCGGCCCAGTTCTGTGTTTCCCCTTTGGGAGTGGTTCCCAAAAAGATGCCAGGAGAGTACCGCCTGATACATCATTTGTCTTTCCCGGCTGGTGAGTCGGTTAACGATAAGATCCCGCAGGAGCTTTGTAGTGTCCGCTATACGTCCTTTGACGACGCCATACGGATGGTTTGCAGTTGCGGCCCCGGGGCGGAAATCGGCAAATGCGACATAAAGTCGGCCTTCCACCTCTTGCCAGTACACCCGGCTGATTGTGAGTTGCTCGGCTTCGCGTTCGAGGGACAATTTTATGTGGACAGAGCAATGCCCTTCGGCTGCTCTATCTCTTGCACCGCTTTTGAGTGCTTTAGCTCTTTCATCGAGTGGATTGCGCGCGTGCGAGCCGGCGACACCCACATAATCCATTATTTGGATGACTACCTTTTCGCGGGTCGACCCGGCTCGGGGCGTTGCGCGGCACTTATGGAGTCCTTTCATTGCATGGCCAAGCAACTGGGCTTGCCCCTGGCGGAGGACAAGACTGAAGGCCCGGCCACAGTTTTGACCTTCTTGGGCATCGAGCTTGACACTGTCAACCAATCCTGCCGCCTGCCGCCCCAGAAACTGGTAGACCTCAAGGAACGCCTCGAGTATATGTTGGCGCGAAGGAAGGCGACGCTCCGGGAGCTTCAGCGACTGATTGGACACCTTAACTTCGCTTGCCGCGTCGTTGCTCCCAGCCGCGCCTTCCTGCGCCGGCTGTGTGACAGCTTGGCTGGGCTTCGTAGCCCACATCACAAACGGCGTATCACATCCGGAATGAAGGATGACCTTAGAGTGTGGCTCCAGTTTCTCTCCGACTTCAATGGCGTCTGTTTTTGGCGTGCCGATACCGTGGCCGCCGCCGATCGCCTGCTGCAGACAGATGCGTCCGGGGCCTTTGGTTTCAGCCTTTATTATCAGGGGCGGTGGTGCGCGGGCGTCTGGCCTGAGGCTTGGCATGCCTCAGGCCTCACGCGCGATCTTACATTCTTGGAACTGTTTCCTATAGTAGGGGCGGTGTGGATCTGGGCCGAACTTGCCAACATCATGGTCAGATTTAACTGTGATAACCTGGCAGTAGTCCACATCATTAATTCACTGTCATCACGGTCAGCTAGAGTGATGCGTTTGGTTAGGGCCTTCACCCTACGCTGCCTGCGCTTTAACATCCTTTTCCGCACGGTGCATGTGCCAGGCCTTCAGAACGATTTAGCCGATGCTCTGTCCCGCCAACAGATGACGCGGTTCAGAGTATTGGCTCCACACACATCCCGAGACCCAGAAGTGCTGCCGCTGGAGGTATGGAAGATTGGCGATTAGAAGCTAACAGGGCAATGGGTCTGGCGCTGGCCCCGAGCACACGACGCACCTATTCGGCCGCGTGTGCAGAATATGCTCAGTTCTGTGCCAGGGCTGGTTTTCAATCCATGTGGCCTGCTTCCTCTGACCAACTGGTTCATTTTGCAGTGCACCTCCACTTCCAGGGTTTAGCCCCCCGGACCATCCAGGGAAAGATGTTGGCCTTATATTACTATGCTAAGGCCCAGGGGTACGCACTGCCTGACTGCCAATTTCGAATAGCGAAGATGGTCGAGGGCTGGTCCCGGGAGAGGGGTAGGAAGCCGGATACCAGAACCCCCATATTTCCCGCAATGTTGATCAAGTTAGCAAGTGTATGGTTGCAAGTTTATTCTAACCGTTTTGAAGCTGTTCTGTTTCAGGCCGCGACGCTCGTAGCATTCTTTGCCGCCCTGAGGGTCAGCGAGCTGGTCCCTCGATCATGCAATGACCAGTCGCATGATGCCTTGCTTTGGGAAGACTTCATCCTGGAGCGCAACTCGGTCATTCTCCGTATCTGGAGATCCAAAACGGACCAGCGTGGCCTTGGGCTCACGATACACCTGAGTAGGTGTTCAATTGAAGTAATTTGCCCGGTCACAGCACTTCACGCTTAAGCCCAGTTGGCCGGTAGGGCCCAGGGCTACCTATTCCAACACAGAGACGCGTCTCCATTGACTCAATTTCAGTTCTGGCATGTGTCTTCTTGTGCCTTAGCGGCGGCTGGCATCTCAGGGTGGCACTTTGGGACCCATTCATTCCGGATCGGCGCAGCCTCCACAGCGGCAGCCATGGGGCTGGGTCCGGCGGCGATCCAACGCATTGGTCGCTGGAGGTCACAGTGTTATAAGGCGTATGTACGCCAGTTGAAGGACTGGTAGCACCGGGCCAGTTTCTTTGTTTCTCATTGCAGGTGCCCCGAGCGAGCGTGCCAGGATTGTCATCTGCGGCCACAGTTTCGTTTTCTGGGCCTCCAAGTATGCTGCTCGCTCTCGCCATGGCCGGGACCTCGGTCTCGGCCAATGGGCTGAGGTTGTGTGGAGGGGAAAACGGGGGATGCAATGGGATGGCTTTCTAGCTATTTCCTTTGATGGTCCCTCTGACCCTCCACCAGCCGTGTTGTTGGTGCACCTGGGTGGCAACGACTTGATCCGTATGACGGGCAAGTCGCTTATTCTTCAGGTCATTGCTGACCTAAGAGCCTTTAAGGCCAGATACCCGGCAACCAGAATTGTCTGGTCTGCCATTGTTCCCAGACTGTATTGGGGACCGTCGCATCATCCCAAACCGATGCACAAGGCCCGGAAAGGTGTAAACCGGGAAGTTGCACGTGTTGTCTTAGCTGAGTTAGGTTCCGTGATTTGGCATCCCAACATCACGGCCCGATACCCCGAACTTTTCTGACCAGATGGAGTGCACCTTTCCAACACTGGCCTAGATATCTTTCTAGTTGATCTAAGAGAGGGCCTGTTGGCCGAAATAGTCAGCCGGGTGGGGTAAAGAGTAAGGCAGTGCCCCTCTTTATAGTGGCAGGTAGCGCATGCAGTATCAGCAGGTTAGGTAGGTCCCTCCTCGTGATGGCACCCGTAAGGTGCAGGGCAGCCCTAAATAAATTAAGTAGCACAGAAAGTGCAGTTAGGACCCAATAAATAATCACAGTCAAGATAGAGAGGGCTGCCAATTCCTGACATACTGGGTATAAGGATGCCCTGCATAGGGTGGGTATCCCATCCTCGGCATCACAGGATATACCCAGTTAACTTATCCCGAGGAGGGGGGACCGGAAATTATAACATCCCTAACTATGCTTGCACTACGGCTAGGCCCTCTCTTTGGCCAAGTTAATAATAAAGTTAATAATAAAGTTGAGTTTTGGAAGTTTCAATAAATTGTGGCCCATATTTAACCCAAAAGTGAGCTGTGTCGCCTCTTTATTCCGGTGTGGGAGGGCAAAGTTACATTAAACACAATACATTTCTGCATTCTGCATTTTTGTAAATTTTGTAAACAACCTGACATGCAAAAGGTGCTATACTATTGTCACCTCTTGTAGCATTTTCAAATGTTAAGTACTGTATATGAACCAGTGTTGGTGTTTATTGTGATACACATTATAAAAACTGCATTCCCACAAATATTTTGAACTCTATAGAAAGGAGACAGAGAAAATTTCATGTGGAAGAATGATATAAATGCTCCAAGAATATTTTGGTTTCAAATGGTATGATGGATTTTGCTCTTACTTAAGTGTCAGTTTGATTATCACAGCATGTTAATGTATTTCTTTATTAGTACCATATGCTATTTTTAGAGTAGACTGCATTCAATCACAGTTCTGCCAATCCACTCTGATACTGGGGATGTCAAATGAGGTGGAGGTAATTCATTTCATCAGGAGAAATAATATATTATTAATCCCTCTTTATATATTTTACAGATGACAATTCCCAGCTTTGATACTGAATGCAACTACACTTGACGTTTAAAAAAATGTTTCTCAAGTGTCAAGAAAATAATTTTTTTTAATCCCACATTTCAAAGCAGTCCTCCCATGGGTAAATGAAACACAATGAATTAAGGGGAAGGCTGATCCTGTTGATTTAACACATGCTACATCATGCTTTAACTTTAAAGTGACTTTTGTTCAATTTATATTTTAAATGTCTTTGTAAAATATATTATAAACTCAAGGACTATTCTTGTTAGCGGGATGTGGGTGTCACTATGGATTAAACCATTGGCTTGCTAGACTTGTTGATCATAAAGTTGGCACTTCATAGCCACTGAATCTGTGGTTGGTGGTTTGTTCTGCATAAGTGTTCCTTATATGCCATATTTGCTTATAACAGGGGTCCTCAACCTACGGCCCACGGGCCGTATACGGCCCCCAGGGAGCCTGAATCCAGCCCCCGGGAGCAACAGCATATCCCCCCGCCCGTGGGGGCCTTTGAAGGCTTGCCACCAGCGGTGGTGCTTTTGGGGGAGGCCTCACAACAGTGGCAATGACAACGCGGGAAGCCGGAGGGGCTGCCTCTGCCGCTGCCGCCCCCCTGCTGGTGCTGCTGCTGGTGCCACTGGCGGCGCCTCCTCCGCCGTGGAGTGTCAGGAGGTGCTTCCCTCCTGGCCATGGCGCGGGCGGCAGGGCGCACGAAGGGAGGCCTGGCTTCCTGGCGCTGGAGAGCTCGGCGGAGCGCAGCAGGACCGGCACTGGCCGCGGACGGGAAGGGTTCACCCGCTTTGGCCCCCACACCTTGTTGGAAGAGCTCGGCCGGCTGGGTGGGCGGGAGGAGGAGGTGGAGAAGGAGGTGAGAGGGCGAACCCCCCCGCGCTTCGCTGCCTGGTCAGGCGAAGGCCCTCCACTTGGAGACTTCCTCTGGCCGGACGGAGCCGCTGACCTCCCGCGGGTCGCCGGACAGCCGGGCCTGGAGGGCGGGATGGGTGGGGTGGGGTGGTCGCCGGAGAGGAGGCGCGGCGCCAACGGGGACGCCCGTGCCGTGAACTCTCAGGTCTCTTGGCTCCTTCTGCCTCGGGGGATCCCGAGGGAGAGAGAGAAAGAGGGCGGGCTGCGAGCCCCGGGCCCCCCTTGGGCAAATGTTTTTTTATTTTTTTTTAAAAAATCAGAAAGCGCGGACTTCGGCCCATCTTCCTTCTCCCACCGCTCCCCCCCGCTGCCATTCCTCTCTTTCCGCATCTCTCTCGTGGTGTCCTCCAGCCGCGCGACCCAGAGGAGCAGAACACCGCGAAATCCCAAGCCCACCCGCTTGGCGGGGGTGCTCCTGCCCGGGACGCCGGCGTCGCAGCGGGGGCGGCTTTGGGTCCTTCCCGGTGGGTCCGGAGTGCAGCCTTCGGGGCGGGGGCAGCACATGCGCGGCCAATCAGCTGCTCGCCTGGGCGCTTCTGGCGGCGGTGTGTGTGTGCTGGGGGGGGCGGGAGAAGCGAGGAGGAGGAGGAGGGATCCCCCCCACGGGGCTGATGTGGCGCAGGGCTGCACGGCCTCGCAGGAGCTGCACGGAGAAGGTTGGCCGCCGCTGCGGCCGCCGCCGCCGCTCCTCCAGGCTCTTCCTTCGCTTCTCCTGGACTCGGCGGGGGTCTCTTCGGAGGCGAGGTGAGGGCGAGGCATCCTCACGCGCCTGAAATTCCGCCGAGATCTGGGGAGAAAGACGGGGCTGGAGGTGGCGGAGAGAGCCGCCTGAGCGGGGAGAGAGATTAGTCACGCCGCGGAAAAGAAAACAAAAAATCCCTTCTTTCCAAGCATCCTGCCTGCCAAAGGAGCGGGAGGGAGGACAGCGCCTGGGCGACGGTGGCGTGTCGAATGAGAGAGAGACAGAGAGAGAGAGAGAGAGCAGGGGGGGCACACCAAAAGCGAAACAAAGCCTGCAACGGCAGATCCCCCCCCCCCAAGTTCATTCTCCTTCTCTTGCCCGAGATCCAGGGCGATGGAAAGAAAAAACACCCCAAGAGGGTGTGGGCCGAGAGGAGAGCGGCTAAAATAGTCCTGGGTCCGTCATCGCTGGAGTCCGAAGGAGCAGGTGGGGGTAGGGGGGAAGCGGGTGATCTTTCTGTCTCTCCCACCCCCTACCCAACTCTTTTTTTTGTTCCGCCTCAGCGGGAAGGAGCGTTCCACATAGGTATTTCTTCATATATTTTTCAAAATCTAGTCCGGCCCCCAACAGTGTCTGAGGGACAGTGAACCGGCCCCCTGTTTAAAAAGGTTGAGGACCCCTGGCTTATAAGAAGGAAGGTGCAAATATCTATGCTAACCTACCCAGAAGATTCACTGTCCCTAGGGCTGTTTTCTGAGACATTGAAAATATCTAGTTCCAAGACCATTCTAGTTTTGTTGAAACACTGTAAGCAATACTGGGAAGTCCATGGGTGTTCTTTAGAGGTTCATCTTTCAAGCTTAAGGGAGATGTTAATGCAAATGCATATTTTCACCTTTAACAATGCCATCCTTCCAGGCTACAAATCTTCCCATGCCCTGGGCTATAAAACATTAGACATGCAAACAAAGCACTTGCCTCATTGGCAAGTTACAAAATCCAACAGGCTAATTTGCCAAATGTGACTAAAGAATATTCACACAACATCTTTTCCTATTAATGGAGCCCATTTTCTGATGAAGTGTTAAAAATATTGTCCAATTTGGCCCTGAGTTATGAAGTGAAGTGATTCAAATAGATGCTGGGGGAAACACTTCATGGTTCAGGTACCTTGCTGGGGGTACATTTAATCAGAGACGGGTTCCTATTGTCCTTTTCAGTCCAGGTAAGGAGCACCTCTAATATTGGGCAGCGTTCACTGATGGGGGGGGCATCAGTACTTTATAAGGATATGGATATATGTTAAACAGAATTTGTTCCACTTAAAATAAAAAAAAGTTCAAGCAAATTCAGCACATTTATGCATTGATAAGCTGTGGCTGAAATCCTGTTGTGCAGCTACATTTGTATAACTATTTGATCTGCAAGTGGTAGCTCTAATTGCATCAGGGTAACAGTGTCATTCTTGGAACACTTCCACAAGGACGTTACCCAAGAGGCAGACTGGCTTTTGTGTGTGAAGGAAATGCAAATTCACTCACATGATCTCACTGTGAAGTCACGCCAGGAGCTTCCCTTCTCGTTTTGACTTAATTAGCCACACAAGCAGAAGAGGGAAAGCCTTCCAATAGTGGTTTTCTTGAAACACTTGCAAGTGATGTGGTTCAAAGGAACTGCCTGAACAAGGCTTTTCCTTCCTCGATTACCAATTTCCTCATCTTATCTTGCTGATAGGAGAGCTTGTTAAACTGCAAACAAACAAAAAACACGCAAACAAGCAAGCAACCAAACAACCAAATAACCAACCAAGCAAGGACCTTCAGAAGAGGTGAGCACGGGCACTGCTTGTGTGTGCAATCTTCATGACATCCCTCATGATGCAAGAAGCAAGGGAGAAAGCATTTTCCCAAATCATCACCTTGACTGTGTATGTATGTGCATGTGTTCAGTTGGTTTTTCCTTTCTGCATTAGGTCAAGTGATCAAACTCTGAATTTAAGCAAAAAAAAAAATCAACCTTTTAGAGTCTCTAGCAGGAAGGAAAAGCTATGGACTGGGGTTGTGAGACCCTGGGATGATTTGCATTCCCCATTGAATCATGTGAACAATGAAAAAACATGAATCAACACATAGTATTTTCTGCAAATGTTCTGCACAGAGTTGACAAACCTCCTGCATGTCTAGGCATTGATTTTGGAGGTTTCTAAATGACACCCAGAGAGTTGTCCTCCTCAGTTTTCCAACACAATATAGGCAGACACTAGGAGAGGCACACACACAAATCCATATTTTCTCTTTCCTTGTGGCTCCCTCACACATCTGCCTTTCACTGGAGTCCACTATCACTCCTGCTCTTCTTGCTTGCCTACATCACTGAAATAAATTTAAAAAAGAGATTGTGGAATCTGAACTGCTTGGGCATAATTTCCAGCCCATTCCTGCTGGAATAACTTGATATGATGTGAGGATGAAGAAATCAGCCAGTATTTCCTGTGTCACTTTGGCATCATCAGATGAGATTGTTTGTCAGCAATCCCACTGTTGACAAACACCTCTGGTAATCTGCCTTGAATTGTCACTTCAGATGTTTTCTTGCCCACTCAGAGACAAACCTAAATACCAACTCACACTCTTCTCAGGATACTGAGATTGCCAGGATCTTTACTGAATCTGACTCTCATTATTTATGTATAGATAAAGGGCTTAATTTAGTAGCTTTTAAGCTGGGGGGCACATTCAGATCTCTCCCGGATGAGGATGAGGATTGACAACCTCGAGCGGGTGCAGAGGAGGGCTACCAGGATGGTTGAGGGTCTGGAGGAAATGTCTTATGAGGAACGGTTTAGGGAACTGGGAATGTTTAGCCTCTCTAAAAGGAGACTGAGAGGGGATATGATAGCTATGTTTAAATATTTGAAAGGATGTCATATTGAAGAGGGAACAGGTTTGTTTTCCATGGCTTCAGAGACTAGGACTGGGGGCAATGGTTTCAAACTACAGGAAAAGAGATTCCATTTGAACATTAGGAAGAACTTCATGACAGTTAGAGCTATTCGGCAGTGGAATATGCTGCCGCGGAGGGTGGTTGAGTCTCCTTCTTTGGAGGTTTTTAAGCAGAGGCTGGAAGGCCATCTGTCGGAAATATTGTGGTGGGGGTTCCTGCATGGCAGGGGGTTGGACTAGATGGCCCTTGAGGTCTCTTCCAACTCTATGATTCTATGATTCTATGATTCTATGAGGATGAGGTGGAGGATTATCAAATTATCACACAGCAGACAAGATTACTATGCTGGATTTTGTATTACAAATCACAAGTCAAACTCTTCCCAAGTGTTTAGGAATATATGATATATTGGCAAATTATGCGAGCAGATCCCAGTAAGATGGCCTTCTGCAGCTGACTGACGGTGACTTTGTCAACTCCAATTTCTTCTAAATACTTGCTTAGCAATTTAGGCACCGCACCCAGCATGCCAATTACCACTGGGACCACCTGTACCAGTTTATGCCAGAGTCCCTGAAGTTCTATTTTAAGATCCTAATATCGGGTAAGTTGTTTCTTGGTGACTCTACTATCACCTGGTATAGCAATATCAATGATCCACACTTTCTTCTTCTCCACAAACAACCACCTAAGGCTCCCGGCTCTGGGTGATCGTCACCTGTGGGACCCTGCTTTATCCCACCTCCCACCACCTGAGTTCTCAGGGCCTTCGGCACTGGGAGGTGGGCCAGCTCACACCATCCTCTGGTGTCCCTTAGCTCCCAAAATCACCCACCTCCCACTACTACCCGCCAGTGTGACCAGTGCTGATGCCAAAATCCACGCCTAACCCTTAAAATAAATGTTAAGAATGGGATGGGTGAAAACGCATCTGCTTCCTTTTTGCCAATCAAGAGCAGATCAAAAATTCCCATCCGGCCCTGAAGTGACCGGTATAACTCATCCTTAACATAGGGTGGGCAGGTGGGACGCTGATCAACGGCAAAGAGGCCAGCTAATGGCCATGAGCCTCCTTTTAAGGTAGGCTCCCAGGTGGCCTCAACCGGCCACTGTCTTTAGTCTTTGCCCCCACCTCACCGGGCGGGCAGGCAAATTAGCTCCCATGCCACAATTGTGGCAGCAGTAGCGCCTTGTTCTTAACCTCCAATAATGCTGGCTCTGTACTATTTTTTTCATTATCTGACAATGCATGCTTCTCTTCCTCAACTGTCTGCTTCACTTGCAAACGACCTCTACCGCCTAATTTTCTAGGTAAATACAGCCTGTCAACATCACATAATTCATAGTGAATGGTCATAAGTTTTCTTGTTCTCCTATCAGCTCTATCAGCTATGATGCCTGTCAGCAATTTATACATACAGTAGACCCTCGTATAACGGAGGGTTTGTACAGCGAAAAATCCGTACAACGGAAAAAAAATCCGCCCCCCCTCCCCCCCCGCGGCCACCTCCGTCCACCACCTGCGACCGCCCGGGAAGAGGACGGGGGTGGTCGGGGAAAGAGGGGAGGGGAGGCAGGCACGGAAAGAGGGGAGGGGAGCCAGGGAGTCTCGTCCAAGGTTCCCCCTCCTCCACAGCTGCCTCACTCGCTCGCTGGCCACACACATCCCACTCTCGGTGGCGGTGGCGGTGGCGGCGCCGGTCTCTTCCTCCTCCTCCTCTTCCTCGTTGGGGAGCGCCCGGCCGGAGGAGAAGCGGCGAAACATTGACCCCCCTCCTGTGGGAGGGAGGCAAGGAGGGAGAGCGGGCGCGTGCGAGAAAAAGGCGGGATGGCGGCATGTCTTCCGCTCCCTCCTCCTCCTCCTCCTCCTCCTCCTCCTCCTCCTCCTCCACCCCAACCCTCCTCCTCCTCCTCCTCGACCACCCCAACCCGCTGCCGCCGCCGCTTCTCCGCCGGCCCGGCGCTCCCCATTGGACGCGGGGCGGGAGGGGAAGCAGGCCGCCGCCGCCGCCACTGGTGCGCCCTCCTGCCTGCCGGGAGCCTCCAGGGCTCCGGCAAGAGGTGAGCAGGGGGGGAAGGGAATTCCCTTCGCGGGGTGGTCGGGGGGAGGGAATTCCCTGCGCGGGGTGGTCGGGGGGGAGGGGAGGGGCGACAGGCCGCCGCCGCGGAAGGTCCCTTTCCTTCCGGCGGAGCAGGCCACCGGTGCGCCCACCTGCCTGCCGGGAGCCTCCGGGGCTCCGGCAAGAGGTGAGGGGGGGTGTTTCCCGGCGAGGCCCTGCCAAAGCCCCCCGCCCCAGGCCAAGCGGCGCACCCCACTCCCTCCGCCCACCCCCCCACGGCCACCTCCACCCGACCACCTGCGGCCGCCCGGGGAAAGAGGGAAGGAGGGAGGGGAGAGGAGGGGCGGCAGACATGGAGGGGGGTGAGCCGGGGAGGGGCACCCTTACCTGGCACCTGCAGGAGGGTCCCCTGCCCGGCCGCCCCCCTTCACCCAAAAAATCTTAGCGCCATTGGAATGCATTGGAACGGATTAAATCCAGTTTCAATGCTTTCCTATGGGAAATTAGATTTTGTATAACGGAAAACTTGTATAACGTAATTTAATTTGGAACGAATTAATTACGTTATACAAGGTACCACTGTAGTTGGTAAACACTTTATTAGCCTGTAATTTTCAGGCATTACTCCTTTTGTTGGATCCTTCTGAATCAAATAGGTTTTTCCAGTTGTTAACCACTCATTGTCCACCCAGGCCCCGAAATAAAGAGTTGACACATCAGCATATGGGTTTAAAAATGGGCCACAACATTATTAATAACTTATTAAATAACTTTCTAAACTTTATTTAACTGTAACTGTAATTATTTAATTATGATTATGATTATGATGGGCCTCCCGTAGTGCAAATTAGCTGTTACCAAACTTTTCTATATTTTTATGATGTCATGTGCCTCTGTATGAGAGTGTCCTTTGTACAGCATGGCACTCGAATATTCTATTTTGGGGCTGTTACTCCAGGGCGCCGTGCATACCATGCCACTTTTGGCCAACTTCTTATTAATGGCCTGCTGGGCCATTCATGTTGATCGAGAATTTTATTGCACGGCCGCCTGGTTCCCTGTTGAGGGAACCTTGCACATGACGTCTAGGGATGGAATTTGCTTGCACTACCTGCCACGGCAAAGGTGCTGCTCCGCATGAGCCTTGCCTGCCAAAAAGCTGACCAGCTTGGCCTGGAGGCCCATCTGCAAATCATTCAGGAAAATTTTTTGGCCCTCGTCCGAGAGATGGACGCCATCTGGCCGGTACAGTTCGGGGCGGGTGAATAGAATATCCGGATGAGGAATGACTGCGCCCAGGCCCTGATTCATAGCCTGGCTGATTTCTCTGTTCAGGCATCTCCTGGCCCTGTCGACCCTAGGTGGGTTCTGGGCCCCAAGCCACACTAGTCGTGGCAACATTGCTGACCAGACCAATCTGGTACAAGGAGATTGGGCCTTGAAGGCCTTGAGATCATTAATGATCCATAGAATTAAGTCCTTCCCCTTAGCCCTGGTCATATTGTTACCGCCCAAGTGGATGAGAAGGATGTCAATTAGAGCTTCCTGTGTGCTATGGGACGCCACTGCAGAGAAGTCGTCCCTTCTCATTCCATGGGCTCCCTTCCAATCAATTCAGATCTGGTCACTGAGTCCTAGGTGTGGGCCAAAAGCAGAGCTCCGTGCATATTTTGCGGCCCAAAAAACAAAACTGTGGCCACAAATAACCACTCACAAACGTCCTTGTAGAAAGTATCCTGTGGAGACACAACAGTTAGCAACCGCGCCAGCAATTAACTCTCAGAAAGAGGGTGGACATAGGTCTTATATCAGTTAGAGCAGTGCTCCCCAACCTTTTTGTCCCCGCGGACCGGGAAATTTTTGAAAATTTTTCTGTTGCCCGAAGCTGGGGGTGGGGGTTGGGAGGGGGGGAGAATGCGAAAGGGGGGTCCGGCGGGAAGGCAAAAGGGGGGGTGAAAGCAAAGGATGGGAGGGGAGGTGGAGGGGGAGGCACGAGAGTGGCGGCGGCGGCACTCACCGGCTTGGGGCGTCGGGCGTGCCACTCCCCCCCACACACACACGGGCGGGGTGGGGGGGGGAACCCGGGGCTCCTGGGCAGGCGGCCCCCGCCTCCTCCTCCGGCGCCGGGAGCCGCGTGCGGGTCTCGCTGCTGGCACCCCACTTGCTCCTGCTGCCGCCGCCGCCGTGAGCCTCCTCCTCCGCCGGGGAAAGCGAGCGGGGCGCCAGCAGCGAGACCCGTGCGCGGCTCCTGGCCCCGGCGCCCCGCGCGCGCGGCACCCGCCCGGCCGCGCCGGGAAGCGCCCTCGCGGCACCGACGAGCCGCCGCCGCCTCCTCCTGCTCCTGTTTCCTCCTCCTCCTCCTCCTCCCGCCGCCGCCGGAGGAGCAGCAGCAGCCACCCCCCTGCAATCGCCCCCCGCTGCCGCCGCCGCCGCAATCGCCCCCATCCCGCCACTGCTGCCGCCACCCCTCCGCAATTGCCCTTGCTGCTGCTCCTTCGGCGGCGGCGGGAGGAGGAGGAGGAGGAGGAGGAACCGGAGTAGGAGCAGGAGCAGGAGGAGGCGGCGGCGGCTCGTCGGTGCCGCGAGGGCGCTTCCCGGCGCGGCCGGGCGGGTGCCGCGCATGGGTCTCGCTGCTGTCGCCGCGCTTGCTCCTGCTCCTGCTGCCGCCACCGCCGTGGGCCTCCTCCTCCGCCGGGGAAAGCGAGCGGGGCGCCAGCAGCGGGATCCCCCGGGGGGAGGAGGAGGAGGATGGGCGCCTCCGCCTCCTCTTCCCCAGAGGAGAGCAACGGACCGAGGAGAGCCCAGTCTTCTGGGCCACCGCCAACGCCGCCGCATCCCTCCTGGCGGAGCCCAAGCGGCCGCCGCCAACGCCGCCGGGGCGCCAGTGTTTTGGGGCGGAGTCGCCGGCTGGCCGGCCCGGGAGGAGGGGAGGGGAGGGGAGGAGGGAGGCAAAGGCAAAGGCAGCGGCGGCTCCTCCTGCGCTCCTCCAGCCTTCCTCCTCCACGGGCGCCCGCGGGAGAGAAGAGGAGGAGGAGGAGGGCGGCGGAGGAAAAGGGGAGGAGCCTCCCCGGCCTCCCAAGGCGGCCCGGTGCCGGTCCACGGACCGGCACCGGTCCGCGGACCGGGGGTTGGGGACCACCGAGTTAGAGGACCAGCGCCCAAGTGCCCTTATGTCAGTCACCCCATATCCCATGGCCGCGGTGGTGGAGGCAGCGCCAATCCAGAAGGAATGGGTGCCAAATTGCCTGCTATTGAGGCCCACTGCCTCCAGGGCCCTGCAAGTAATGGCCCAAAACTGTCAGCATGGGCAAAGAGGGGGCCAAGTTGCTCGCCTCTAAATGTGAACTAAGAGCGAAGGCATGCAAGGGGGCAGATTTTGGGCTGAATGCAACACCTTAGAGTGACCCGGGTGCCACGACACCACTGGTTGGTCTTGGATTTACGCAACTGGATGACGACCTCCTGATCAGTCAAGGAGACATCTGATTTTTGAAGAGATGCATTGGAGGTGTCCTGCCTGGCAGCCACCAGGAGTTCACTAATCCGGAAGGCTCCAAAAATGCAATTGAGACTGTCGCTCAAAAGAGCGCCACCTCAAACTCATCTCTACAAACAGTATGCCAAGCCCCATGCAATTTAAACAAAATGTCCGGTGTGATGGGCTTGTGGGTATCAGTGGTGTGGCCCCTCTCTTTGGCGCAAACCTCCAGCATCTTATGGAGCACAAAGTCATTGGTGGGGTGTGGGAATCTCTGCGCTTTCGTGTAGTACGCCAAGGCTGACAGCTTACCTTGGATGGAACGTGGGGCCAACCCATTCCAATGCAAATGGACCGCGTAGTGGATCAAATGATCGGCGTGGGCTGGCCATGGGAGGAGACCTTGCCGATTGCAGAAACTCTGGTACTCCCTGCAAGCTGTCGCGTATGAATGGCTAGTGCCTCGCGCTAGTGCCAGGCCCACTGCTCTAATGGCCTCGGCTCACCAAGACTCCATACCTCCGGCGGCAAAACCTCTTGCTCCGCCCGCACCCCCGGTGCCAACAGCCGAAAGAGCTCCATCTGTTGACTGGACAATGTGTCAGCGATTTTTTTGTCGACCCTGGCAACGTGGTGGGCATGGAAAACTATATTATATTGGAGGCAGCACAGTGTAAGCTCCCACACCAGCCACATGACCCTGGCTGACTTGAAAGATAGTGTGTTGATTATAGCCACCACCGCCTGGTTGTCACATCAGAAGGTTACGGCTGAGTTAGCCCAGAGATGCGTCCAAAGCCACAAGGCACCTACGATTGGAAAAAGTTCCAAAAAGGTGAGGTCCCTAGTTAAGCCCCTGGAGGTCCACTCATCTGGCCAAGAACCCTTGGACCAGCGGCCCTGAAAAAAGATGCCGAAACCGTGTGCACCTGAGGCATCGGTATGGACCTGGAGATCCGCTCCTAGGAGGATTTCGCTCCTCCAAAAGGCCACCCCATTAAATTCTTTCAGGAATATGAGCCAGACCATCAGGTCCTCCCTCATTTCCCTAGAAATTTTGTGTCTATGATGCAGTTTTTTGAGGCCAGCCATGGCATGGCAGAAATGACGTAGGAAGGCACGTCCCGGGGCCACTACTTTGCAAGCAAAATTCAAGTGGCCAACTAGCACTTGAAGTTCCTTGAGGGTCACTTTGCTCCTTGCTAGCATGTCCGCCAGTCTAGTGCGGAGGTCCTGTATCTTATCCAGCGGGAGGCAGCTGGCCTGCATCCACGTGTCCAATTCAATCCCCAGGAAGGTAAGGACCTGAACGGGTCCTTCTGTTTTCTCCTCTGCTAGGGGGATGCCAAGTTTGTGGGTAAGGGCTTACACTGGCGAGTCCCTGCTGGGCCACATAAAAGAAAATCATCCAAATAATGCACTACTGGGTTCTAGTCTTAAGGGCCCACTCCCAAAAGGTACTAAAACACTCAAATGCGGCGCACGAGATGGAACATCCGAAGGGCATGGCCCTGTCCATATAAAAGGAGCCTTCAAAGGCGAAGCCCAGAAGCTCGATATCCGCCGGGTGCACTGGAAGTAACTGAAATGCAGATTTTATATCATATTTCCCAAGCAGTGCACCCATGCCAGCCCGCCGGATCATGTGTACAGCCGCATTGAATGAAGTGTACCTGATGCTACAGAACTCCTGCAGGATCATATCATTCACTGACTCCCCATCAGGATACGACAAGTGATGGATCAGGCGATATTCACCGGGTGTCTTTTTGGGTACAATCCCCTGTGGGGAAAGCCTAAAATGCTCTGATGAGGGGTCAGCGAAAGGACCCAGCATCCTGCCTTCTTTGATTTCTTTTTGAATCTTAGCGTGCATCACCACCTCCATACCCCGAACAGACTTCAAATTATTAGCCTGGTACGGGATACGGTGGCCCTGGGCGGGGATCCAAAAACCAAATTTGAAACCATCCTGTAGATATGCGATGGCCTGTTGGTCTGGGTAGCTGCAAAGCCATCCCAGCAGAGCATCCAGATTAACCGGACTATGAGCTTTTTGGAAGGGAGCCGCCCCCCTGATTGGGTGGCTTCTTGCTGGACTGGTCCCTTCCTCCCTGATTCCCCTGGCGACCCTTTTGACAGGCATAGGATGCATGGGGCCTGTTGCAGTTGGCGCACAGGTGCCGGAACTTGCAGGGTCTACGGGTGCAAAAACCCTTTGTGTTATAATCCCAGCATACCAGTCATGTCTGAACCGACTGGCCCGCATTGGCGCGGGCATTGCTGGTCTGGCCACTCCAGGAAATCAAATGGCCACTATCGGTCCGGTCGCCGGTTAGTGGGTGTTGCGGCACCATAAGGCGTCGCCACAACGGGTCCAAGGGAACATCCCACCTGAGGGAAGGCCTGTGCCCGTTCTCATCCGAAATCACTCATCATACAACATCCAGGCATGACCCAGGAAATTGGAGTATGCCCCATAGATTAAGTCCATATATTGAATCAAGTCGAAGGCACGCTCAGGGCGAGCCTTGACTACAGTGGCCGAGTAAATAAAGAAGGCAGGCAGCCAATTAGCCCAGCAGTGGTCAGGACTATTTTTTCGAATCCGTTCCATATCCTGGGCCTCCATGTGGTTAAACTTTTTATCATCCACCTCCCTGTTCATGAGCTCAAATATGTCAACGTAATCACCCCTCAATATTCTATCTACTGTCGCTGGCAGGAGGTGATCGCCCAAAGGCATAGACTGGTCTGTTTCGGGGTAATGCTGAGGCTGTATCTCCCTCTCTCCCCCTGCAGCCGGTCCCGAGGGAGCCGGCACAGACATGAGGGGAGGGAATTCTAAGGAAGCTGGTGGTTATGGAGTTGTCTCGCGTATGGGTACCTGCAGTGATGGACTTACCATGCTACTTGGAGCGTCTGCCAGCGGCAGCACTGATGGAGTGTACTGCAGTTGTGAACTGGGCAAAGGGGGAGGCGTGTGAGGTGGCCCCTGGCTAGGAGCCGCCGACCCTGGCCAACTCCCTGGGGGATTAGAAGTCCTAGGAAGCATGCATAACTCACCCGGTTGATAAGCTGGCCCAGGCGCAGCCGCGGGTCGGGCCCGAATCGTCAGGTCCAACACCTGTGGCTCCAGTGGTGCTGGCTCAGCCCGCTGGGGGGTCTCTGGGTGTTGTGGCAACCCCGCTGCTTCAGCTGTCCGGCCTTCCTGGAGCCCTTCCTCGCGCCTGGGTTCTGCCGGCAGCAGCCCGCCGGCCTGTGCCGATGTTCCCGCACATTCACCTTCAAGAACAAGAAGCCGGGACATCATTGATTCATCCAAGCGCTGTAAATCAGCAATCTTGTGGGCCTTAGACCCCCTCGTGGATCGCCTGACCCCAAAGCACTTGGCCACGCCCTGTTGCTGGACCCTTCCCTGTTCTAAAGCACTGAGTTTATCGTACACTGGCCTGAGGTCAGGTAAGTCATCATCATCTGATGAGGACAAGACAGGCGGGGGGCGTGCCACCACCCGGCGTTTTGCTGGCTGCTTGCCCTTCCTGCTTAGAGTGCGTTTAGGTGACATAGCTGGAGCTGAATTATCTCGTGGGCACTCAGGAATGATAGCCTTACAAGGCAGGGTGCACACGCTTCCTAAAAAGTTATGATGTTGTGCACCCCTTGTATGGTTTTATATTATTATTATTATTATTATTATTATTATTATTATTATTATTATTATTATTATTATTATTATTATTATTTAATATTTAATAATAATAATAATAATAATAATAATAATAATAATAATAATAATAATAATAATAATAATTTATTTATTTAATTTTACTAGTCTTATTATTATTTTAATGAATACTAATATAGTTTCTAATAAGTCCTAACTAATACAGATAATTAATAGGACTTTATTATATTTATTTATTTATTTATTTATTTATTTATTTATTTATTTATTTATTTATTGTTGTTGTTCAGTTATTTCAATTCATTGCAATTGAACAGACCCCCCTGGGGAGCCAGCAGTGGCAAGCGGAAGACAGAGGCAAAAGGGGGGGTCCTACTTTGGGGGCTCACTAGGGGCTGACCGGCTCACTGCCGGAGGTAGGCCCCGTAAGCCGGGCCGCCAAGAGAAAATACAGGGCCGCGCGTGCTCCGCGCCAGGCCCGCAATGCCCAACGGCTGCCGAGAAACCGAAAGTGGGCCCACGAGGCCTGCCGGAGCTGCCGGCAAATGGGAGCAGCGCGCGCCTGGAGCGGTTGCTGATTGGCCAGATAAGGGGCCTGCCGAACAGCTGAGAGGCGGGCCGAGGCTAATGGAGACTCCCGGCTGCGACGGGGTGGGGGTGGGTGGGGATTCGAGCTCGGGTGGTGGCGGCGCGGCCCTCTGCCGCACGCAGCGGCAGACCCTGTGGGCCGGTGGCCAGTCCTTCCCTCCCTGCTACCTCCGGTAACTACTTTAGGAAAGTAATTATTATTATTATTATTATTATTATTATTATTATTATTATTATTATTATTATTATTATTATTATTATTATTATTATTATTATTATTAAGCAAGGCCGCCTGGCCGAGAGTCCAGGAGGGGCCGAAGAGCGCGCTTGCAAGCGCGCCAATGACAGGTGGCAAGCCAGACCCGGCAGGTAAGCTGCGCGATGGTCCGGGCTGGCATCCCGGGACTCGAGGGTATCACCCGGGGCTTGGTTGAGGCCACAAGCCCTCTCCACTCCCGCACTGGCATTCTCTGAGGTGCGTCCACCCACGGTGCCGGTCGGAGCGGAAAGAGGCCGGGAAGAGCGCGGGGGGGGGGGATATACAGGCTTGAAATCCCACACTCTCGTGAGGCTTCTCCTGCACCTCTTCTTGCTCCGGGTACGGACTGCCGGAGGGAACAAAGACGCCCCACTCAGACAAGCCTCGTGAAGCGAACCTTAATATAACCTATCCTCAATGTTTCATTAAATTTGTTCAGCCATTTTTCTATGCAGACTGGTCAGGTGTTTAAGCCAAAACCTATGCAGTTGATCATTCCCAGGTGATGTCCAGTTTTTGAATCTGCACTCTTTTGGTGATCATATCAGCTGTTACTTCTTGTAGATCCATTGTGCACTTGGAGAATTCTCAAACTCTTGGAAGCATCCAGCATTTCTGTTTAAGGCTGCTTTCACATGACCCCTAAAATCCGCTGACAACTGAAATTTGGATCCCCCCAACCAGAGATCATGTGGTTTTTTGTTCTGTTTCCTGTGTGCCCACCCTCCCACACTCTGATTCTATTGCTTCTTTCTGCTGTGAGGGGAGGGAGAAAAAAATGCAGGCTCACCTCTGCCTGCCATCTGCAGCAGCTAGTTGTAGTAGGACAGGAAGCCCGTGGGGGGGGGGGACAACAAAAACAAACAGAAGGTGGAAGAGAGCCAGGCATTAAAATCTGCATCAGAAATTTTTTTACCTCCTCGAGACCAGGTACTTTTAAAATGTGCTGGGGCGCGCTTAAGTGGGCGTGGTCATACTTTATTTTTTTTTAAGTCCACTGCTGGTGGGAAAACAATGTTATGCTCCACATCTGTGAGCATTTTGCAGTGGATTTTTAGTGTCGTGTGAAAGCAGCCATAGTCTTTCTCAGTCCCCCATATGTCTTTCAAAAACTGAATGGTTGTCATATTATTTATTTATTTATTTATTTATTTATTTATTTATTTATTTATTTTAATACTAATATACCCCCCCTGTCTTCCAGAGGAACTCTGGGCGGTTTACAACAAAAACAATAACAATAATAGCAAACTAAGTAAAAGAAAGGGGAAAATCATAATATAAACATATAATGGAAGAACTAGGGAATTCCACAATTGAAGCCCCCTCCCCCAAATGTCTTGAGAAACCACGATGGATGATCAGGTTGGAGCTTAAAATCAAAAGATTCCGAGCAAATGTGAGTAACTTAAAAAAACCTGCAGGAGGGCAAATTAAAGAATGGTAAGATCAAGAAATATTTGACTAAAAAATACTGGCTAAGTACAAGGAAATTCGGAGAAGCGTTGGAAATTGTGAAGCAGAAAATAACAACTAGAAAAATTGAAAGATATAAAGCTAGATTTGCTCAGTATAAAGACAACCAGTTGTTTTAATCAGATCAAAGAAAGTTCTGTCAAAGATTGACTCAGAAGATAGGTGTAAAATATTAAAAGCTGGGGAGTGTCCTGTGCTCTGGAACCACCTCCCGAGTTAGTTGCGCCTTGCACAGTCCCTGCCAGCATTTTTAAAAGCCTTGAAGACCTCGCTTTTTCACAAGGCATTTGGCGACTGTTAATCCGGGGTTTTTTTCATATTTTGAATCTGAGTTATTGCACAGCAACTCCTTCATTTGTCCTCCTAGCAAAATTGCTGGCTCATTATTTTCATTCATGTATCTTATTTTTGTTTTGGAAAAGTACTTCTTGCAGCTCTCAGGCTCTATCCCATGGTCTTTAAAATCTGGATCTAATTTACTGATAAATCAGCTCCAAAAATCATGCCCCCATGGTCAGCAGGTTTTTTAAAAAAGTAATGCCCACATAACCGGGTTCCAGTGCGTTTTCCAATTCTCAAGGCAGAACGTGGGTATTTTTTGATCCAGTTCAAAATGTGCGTTTTTACAAGAGGCAAACGTTAGTGGGGGTGCAGAAAACCCAGTTTTCTCCCATTTTGTAGTCAGTTTACAGGTTATGCAGGTTGGCAACTGTTTCCCCTGACTGCTGTCTCTCTGATATTTTGCTTGGGAGACAGCTCGCCAAGTTGGAGCGAGAAGGAGGAGGCTCACTTGCAGGACAAGGTTGAAAAGGACAAGTTGTCTCTTCTGAGGTTCTGAGGACAACCAACAGCATCCAAGGGCTCCCAGCAAGGTCAGCCCCTGCGGTGGGTCTCTCTTCCCAAAGGCACCAGGGTGAAATCCTTACCAGCCAAGGACTCAGTCGCCCTGCTAAAGGAGGGAGAGGGGTATGCGCATGCATGGGGAAATCCAGCTGGGATGAAAAGAAAGGGAACTCCCTTCTTAGCGAAGCAGCAAAAGGGAATCCTGAGGCTGGTGGGCAAGCAAGTCAGTGACTGACAGGCAGCCTAAAGCAGCTAAAGCCAGGGATTGGAGGGCTTTCCCTAGAGGACCGTCAATGAGGATGCCCCTTGTTGGTGGCCTCCTCAGAAAAGGCTGAGGTGGGCTCAGTAGCAGCGACACCAGGTTGAGAGCCACCGCGGAAGCGAAGGGCAGGGCAACTGGCACTGTCTCTCTCTCTTCTCTCTCACACTCACACACCATTGCACATGCGTGCACACACACATTCTCACCCACCTGCCTGCCTTGTTTCTTGATGGCTTCAGCCTTGCTCCCACCCTCTCGTAGCTCTCCCCTACCCCACCTTCCGCACCTTCCCTGTTCTCTCACAGGAAAGTGTGCAGCCTCCCCACCTTTCTACCCAATGGCAATTAGCACCTGCCACCGCCACCACATCCTGGCACCTCCTTCTCCTCATCGGGTGCTCCTCTACGCCCATGCCGTGCTGTTGCTGCTCCCCCTCAGATCTTCTAGATGAGGATTAAGGATGTGGGGACATATGAAATGTGGTTACTTGAACCACATACATGGGAATGTGGAAACTGCATTTTCAGTCACGGCTTCAAAAAGAAACACAGCTTTTATTATTAACTGCCTCTTTCACCCATGTGATAGGGCCCAGGTGAACTGGTTTGCATAGTCTTACCTTGGTTCTTCATGGCTGAATTCTTATAGGCTTTGCTAACTTTTTGTTGCCTACATCTAACTGTGTCTGGCCCGTAATGGGAAGAAAACGACCACACCAATTCTTATTGGGAAATCTATAGGCCACAGCTTTATTGATCACAACAAGCAGTACTCTGGCTGAGTCACTGGGTCAGATCCAGCACATCAAGGGGCCCGCCTGCACCTTTGATGATTCTGCATTCCTCATGATCCCATAGGAATGTCTACTTTGACAGTTTTCCTAGATCCTCCCCTGGGGCACAGACCCCGGTAGTCCCTGCCATAAATCATTGAGAGTGGCTTCCAGCTGTCCCCTACTTATGCAGCCCTTGGCCCCTCTTCTCTGATGCGGCTTCATCAGCTGTTCTCCAGTCCGTGCAGTTCTCACCTGATACTCTGTCCACTTGGATCCATCCCAAAGCCTGTAAACTGCCAGCTGTTCCTGAAGTTGTGACATTAAACAGAAGACAATTATACACAGGTTAACTGTAATGCAAACGATGCCTCATTATACAAAGGGTGGGTGGGACAGGATTTTCTTTGCTCCCAGCTCACCCTTTTGGAGCACATCAACACTCTTAAGGACCCAGACTGACCTTCATCCAGCCTCCTGCACAGTCCTTCCTGTCCCTACTAACATAGCCGCTGCAATTCCACCTCCTGATGCCAGTGCCGCTCCAGCAAAAAAGCTGTGGACTGTTAGGTCAGGTCCCCTTCTTTTACCAAGAGAAATAAAAGAAAAACTCACAAGTAGTCTGTTGTCTGTTTGTTTATTCCTATAGATGAGTGTTTATAATCAGCTTATCAACTTAAAATGAGCCATCAAAATGGGAATGATTGAAAACAAATATTGAAAGTTTTCCTTTTCTGCATTATGGTTACAACTGAGTTGGACATGATCCAACTGTTGTTCCTGTGTATGGTCATTTCCCTCCCCCCGCCACATCCTTTACACTGGAATCTGCAGTACAGTTGAAATTCTACTTTTAAAATAACCTTACAGCAATTGTGTGCATTTTTAAAATAAATTTATTACTTGTAGCATTGCATGGGACTTGATTGAACAGACTTTATAGGTGCTTTACATTAAAATTTAACATCTAATATGCTATAGCTTGGACTGCCAGAAAGACAAAGTGAGTCCTAGATTACAGTAAATCATTCCTGAGCTATCTCTGGAGGCAGAAATGTTGAAACCGAAGCTTTCCTACTTTTTGGGTTCATCACGAGAAAGCTGGATTCTTTGCCAAGAACAAGAAGGCTAGGGATGGTTGAGGGCAGCAGGAAAATAGGTAGTTCAAACACCAGATGGATGGACTCCTTAAAGGAAGAAGACTGGTTTGAGTCTACAAGAGCTGAACAAGGCAGTTGAGGAAATGACATTTTGGACATCACTCATCCATAAGGTTGCTATTAGTCAGAAGTGAAATCACAGCATATAAACAACAATATGATGTAAAACCAATCCAGAAAAAAATAAAAATAATTATTTTAAAAACATTTAACATCATCACACTTTTTCTTAAAAAACAAAAAGGTCAGTTTCCAAAACTTACCCTTTCACACATGCATTCTATGTATGGAAGGCTCCCTGTCACTTCGTTTTATGATGTACAAGTCTGTCCCCATCAATTAGCAGAATGAAGTGTCCATCTCAGCTTGCAGATTTTAAGTGTTATGAAGGGTTGACTATTTATCTGAAAATCATTCAAAAGAACATAACCACTAAATAGAAACGAAATGAAACAAACCGGGAAAATTTGGTTCATTTTGTTTCATTTCATTAATGGCTGTGATCGCCAAATAATGTGTTTTTTATCTTGGAAATCGTTCCTAAAAGACTTAAAAACAATTCCAAACTTAATTTATGCCTTATTATACCTAGCAAGTTGATGACCAGTGCTTAAAACATGTAAATATGTGTTTTCTCAGATCTTTTTTTTTAAAGAGTTTTTGTTGGCTTAAATGGCAGCAGACTGAGCAGAGGCAATAATATTCCTTCCCTCTTCTCTTTATTTTATTTTTTTAGGGTTGATTTGGGTGTACTGTAGCATTTGATTGTATTTATTTCTTTTTTATATATTTTATATAAATTATATATTTTTAAAAAATATTCAAGGGGGAAAAGTAAGGTTTCATCATGCATGCATATTTAGGTAACCTTCTTTGTTTCCCTCTCTATTTTAAGAGTTGATTTTATAGTATTTTGGATTTATTTTAATTAATTAATTTATATCAGGGAGTTCTTGGACCTGTTGCAAACACAAGAACCAATAGCAAAGCCTGTTTCCAGTGGGCGTGTCTTTGGCTAATTGTCTGTTGGCAGAGACTATAAAAGCTCTTGCAGGCATCTCCCACCACATTACCCAAACATCTTTTCTTTCCCACTCAGGCCAGGATCCTTTCTTTGCATTTTTCCTCATTTAAGGCTTTTTTTAAAATTAGTTAAAACATTAAGAGGGGCAATGGAAAGGGTACCCCCACTAAGCTGAAGTGCTCCCTCTTCTGGTTGCTGAACGCAGCCAGCATTGCTGAAAGTACCACCACCACCAGCAGCAGCACTGCTGCAGGAGCATCTGGCTTTGCCACTGTGGGAAGCAGGGCAGAGCAGATTCTACCCCCACCCATCCTTACTCCCCTCTTGTTTGAGCAGTCAGAATCCTCTCAGAGCCAGAGCTCACTCCATCTTGAGCTGAAGGATACTGAGGACCTTTTGGCAGGCAGGGAGGAATTGCAGGCTTCCTCTGCTCGAAGGTCCACTCCTCCTACCTCCCAGTCCAGTGGCAGCACCCAGTCATCATCCCAGGGTGTGACGCAGGCCACCACCAAGGCAGGCTTTGATGAAGCAGCTGCTTTCACAAGCCTCGTGGCTCTCTGTGCCAGCACTTTGAAAGCCAGGAAGACCTGAGGCTTGCAATGTGCAAGCACTGCACAGTGGTGGTATGCAGGGGGACTGATCCAAAGGCACCTGTCATCTAGTGCCTTGAGGAATCACCTCCTGCACAAGCACCCTTTCCGGCAGTCCAGTTCAAGCAGAAGGAAGCCCATCAAACAGCGCAATTCCTCAAAGCGGGAAAAAATGAATAACAAATCGCAATGAACCAACAAAACAAATATTCCCCAAAAATTCATTAAAATGAAACAAAACGAAACGAAAATGAAAATGAAACAAATGAAACAAATGAAACAAAAAGAATCAACATTATTTTGGTTTGTGACCATCTCTAATTAAGATGTTGGTTTACATAATTTAGATACTGGAGTTACTCGAGAGATGTGGGGTGTTATTTAGCATAGGCAGCAAAATATAACATATGTTCTTAAGATACCAGCAATGTAACAAGCTTTCCATAAGTAATCTGGATAATTGCTGAAGCAGGTCTTAGCAAATGATGCCAGAAAATTATGAGAGTGTGACCAGATATATAAAATGTCTCTTTGACTAAATATCAAGAGCACTGGGATTTTTTTTATCTGTCCACACAAACACAGGAAAAGTCTTACACACACACACACACACACACACACACACACACACACACACACACACACACACACACACACACACACACACACACACACACACACACACACACTTCACTTCTATATGCCCCCTGGCAATTTTAGAATGAAGAGTTCATGGTCTCCCTAGTTTATCCCTGTGATGGCTCAGCACCCCACCAAGAGGGTCTCTCCTCCCTTTCCTGACCTGTCCTCCTGCATCAAATCACCACTGAGGCAGGTGGGTTCAGCCCAGTTCTGCTTCCTGACAGAACTACTACAGATTCAATCAATCATACCACACACAATGCAATCAGATGTCATATCCCCAACCTGATAAGGGCATCCTATCCTGCCAATACAAAGTAATCAATCAACATGAAAGACCCTGTTGAGCAATCACCCTCCCAGGACCAATGATACATGCTGAACTTGTTCATTATTCTCTTGGTAATGTACACCTTTACTAGATCTTTTGAACCACTACCACCACCCACTTTGTATCTTTTCTAACCAGTCTGACCACTGTGGGGAGTTCACTGGTGTAGTTTTAGGTATGGTTGACCTTGGCTGCAGAACGAAGCATAGACAGACAGAAAAATGTGTTTCTCATCTAGCTGAGAAGGGACATGCGCACTGACTTCTGCGTTCCTCCTAGAGGGCTTGTTTAATTCAGTTTATCTATGGTCACAAGTGATACATTGAAACACTTACTGGGGCCGTTCCCCTTGTTTTCACCCATACAAACATCTGTGGTTGATCTGGGTTCAGCTAGCCCAGCTGTGAAGTCAATAACTATACAAACTTCAAACATGGAAGTGGGTACACAGGTAGAGGAGAATGTAGCTGGTTCATGGTCAAGAAGCCAAGGGTTGGCTGAGGCAACTTCTATGCCTAGAAGAGAGTTGCCTGAAGGGGATAAGTCCTTACCACTGGGGGAATCATTTGTCCCAGGCTACAGTAGACAAAATCTTGAGGACAGCATATGTGGACATTTTCAAACTACTCAGAGATTGAAGATAAAAAGTTTGACAAATTGGATGACAAAGAAAAGGGAAAAAAGTCAACATGAAAAAAACAGATAGCTGTTGGTTTAATTGGTTGTCAGCCTTTTAAATCTCCACTGGCATCATCATTAGGGTGCAGCTGGAGAGAGGTTTTGTCCTGATCCAGTATATGGACACAATTCATAGGGCTCATTTAGATTTCCTGAGCCCTGCATGGATTCAGTATGATGAAGGGTTTCTTATGAGGGCACTACTCTCATCCACAGTGGCACATGCGATGGGACATGCCACATGTGCCACTGTGGACGAGAGTAATGTCTTCATCTTGTCCCATGTCGGGTGAGTGATTTGATGGCAGATACTTGATTCAGAGGTCAGAACAGACTAACTTTGGCTGCACACAGGCAGGCCAGGTGGTTCAACCCTGTCTTGTGTGTTAAGATTTCAATTGCAGGGGATCATGTGGATGCTGGTCATGCATGTTTAGGCATCAATGTTCCATGTGTGGCAGCCCACATGTGGCTTTGCACTGTTTGCGGGGATTACCACATGGCAACACCCCAAGAGAGGAAGTTGGGGGGAAAGCCCCACCGAGGTGGGCAGTTTTCTAAAAGGGGCACAGTCCAATTAATTTGGCTGTCTTGAAGGAGTGGCTGTGCAATTACCACGATAGGCTAGCTGTGGAGTTTTTATTGTCAGGGCTTAGGGATTAATTTAGGATTCCTGTGCAAGAGGTTAGAATAGGGATGATGGCAAAAAACATCATATCTGTTCATGGTCATGAGGAAATTTTTAGGGAGAAAATAGAGAAGGAGATTAGGGAAGGTAGTGCATTGGTCCCATGACTCTACCTTCAGCACAGTTTAGAGTATCACATCTGATAGTTGTACCTAAGAAGTGCCCTGTGGAGTTTAATTCATCATTTGCCCTATCTAGATATGAGTTCAGTTAATGATATGATCCGTCAGGAGCTCGGTAGTGTGAGATACACCTCCTTTGGTAAAACAATCAGAATGGTGCGTAGGTGCAGAACAGGGGCCCAGTTGGGAAAATACAACATTAAGTTGGCATTTCATTTATTGCCAGTTCATCTTGATGATTTTGAATTGTTAGGGTATGCATTTAAAGGTAGTTTTTTATGGATAGGGCACTTCCCATGGGATGTGCAATTTCATGTTCAGTTTTTGAATGTTTCAGTATGTTTTTGGAGTGAGCTCTGAAGAAGAGGGTGTGCATGCGCCACCTAGTGAATTATTTAGATGTTTTTTTTGTGTGTGTGGGAAGGTAGGAATGGATCCGTGTCAGGTGATGATGGAAGCATTCATGCCAATGGCAAAGGAACTAGGAGTGCCTTTAGCAGAAGAAAAGACAGTATGCCCAGCAAAAGTGCTGACCTTCCCGGGTACTGAACTGGATACCAGGCTACAAACTAGTAGGTTGCCAGAGGAATAGTTGCAAGAATAAGCCACCTTAATTTTGCTTATAAGGTGGTGGCCCTTTGGGAGAAACTTCTTACTAAGGCTCTGTGTGGCAACTAAGGGTTTTAGGAAACCTCATCATAGGTGGAGAGTGTCCACTGACACACAGGAGGACTTGAAGCTATGGTTAGGGTTTTTGGAATATTACAATGGAGTGTCATTTTGTAGGACAGAGCTGAGTCTTGGAGTGGAGCTGCAGGTCCAAACAGACGTGTTAGGCATGCTAGGATATGGGATGTATTTTCATGGCAGTTAGTGCACTGGAGGTTGGCCTGTGGTGGAATCAGGAATCACCAGGGATCTTGCCTTCATGGAACTATTTCCAATAGTCAGGGCTTTATGGCTGTGGGCCAAAAATTGGGCCCAAATGGCTGTAATATTTTTGGTGTGGCAACCAGGTGGTAGTGGAAATAGTTAATTCCTTATCATCCTGGTCCTTTAGAGTTATGAATTTAGTTAGAACCATGATGCTTAGATGCCAGCAGTTTAATATATTTTTTTCACACACGGCATGTGCCAGGTGTGAAGAATGAGATAGCTGATGCTGTGCCATGTCAACAGATGGAACACTTCAGGGTGTTGGCTCTGCAGGTGAGAGTTCATCAAGAGACCCTTCCAACAAGGTATGGAGGCTTGGTGATTAGAATCCTATATATATAGGGTCATGCCATTGACATTGTCACAAGGGGCCAGGCAAAGCTATGCCTGCTGAGTGTATGAGCATTTTTGTAGGCCGTAAGGGATGGAAATAATGTGGCCCACATCAGCAGATCAGCTGATGCAATTTGCTGTGCTTTTGTATGGGAAAGATTTTGCTCCTCAAACAGTTCAGGGTAAAATGCCAGCCATGACATTTTAAACAAGAGCTAGGGGATTGCCACACCCCATGAATGATTTTAGAGTGGTTAAAATTATTGAAGGGTGGTCCAGAGAGAGGGGTCATCAGAGGGACTCGAGACTATTATTTTCAACAGACATTTTGGTAAAGCTGGACAGTGTTTGGCAAAGGTTTTGTGCTGGTGCCTTTTAGGTAGGCCTGTTTAAAGCTGCAAAACTAACTGCCTTTTGCGGGGCATTCAGGGTAAGCAAATTAGTGACGGATTTAGTAATTTTCCCTAACCAAATTGTTCTGAAGCTGTGGTGTTCTAAAACAGATCAGATGGCCAGGGGAAAATAAATAGTGCTTGCTCACTGTGGTGTGACAGTAATCTGTCTTATGTGGGCTCTGCAGGAAGACATTAGTTGGAGTAGTGATGCAGAGGGTCAAATATTTTGTCATCAGGATGGCATCTCATTGACTCGGTATCAATTTTGGACAGTTACATTTAGGGCTCTGGATGTGGTGGGGGTGCGTGGTTTTTGATTTGGAACACATTCACTTTGAATTGGGGCAGCCTCCAATGCAGCAGCCATGGGATATGGTGAAATGAATATACAGTACATTGGGAGGTGGAGGTCTCAAAAGTATTGTGCTTATGTGCACCCAAGTGTTAGGGGGCTGGCCATGTTCTCTGTTCTTATCATTACAGGTTTCCTGCTGGTGAGCCAAGCTAAAGTGACGGTTTCGGGGCAGAGTTTTGTGTTTTGGGCAGCCAGATATGCAGCTCATTTGAGTTGGGGGTTAGATTTGGACCTTGGTGTGCAGTCCAAAATTGAGTGGATGGGACAGAGGGACATGCTCTGGGATGGGTTCGGTGAAATCCTGTCCCAGAGTTCTCCATTTGTGCCCCCCCCCCGACATCTTGGTGAAACACCTTGGTGGTAGTGATTTGGCTCGGACTCTGGGAAAAGAACTTATTCTCAAAGTCATTCCTGACCTGAGAGCATTTAAACAAAAATTTCATGAAACCAGATTAGTGTGGTCAAGGTTGGCTCTACGTATCATGTGGAGACCAGCCTATGACCCATGGCAGGTGCACAAGGCATGCAAAGTTGTGGATAGAGAGGTGAGTTGGGCTGTTAGAGATGGCTTGAGGTCAGTTATCAAGGTTTAGTCACCCCGGTTATCAAGGTTTAGTGATCCCGAACTATATTGGAAAGATGGGATCCACCTGTTGGATCTAGGGCTAGAGATTTTCTTGAGAGACCTCCACGTGGGACTTAGGGCTGAACTGCTTGGTCTGGTGGCATGATAGGAGCATATAGGGTAGTTCCTTTTTGGTGGCAAGTAGTGCAAGAGGTCAAAAAAATTCAGCATGCCCCACAGGAAATTGCCCTTGAGGTGATGGGTAGCCCTCTGGTAAATAAAGTAGAGTTAGGATTTATAAGTGTAGAAATAACAAGTTATGTACTAAAACTACACTTAAAATGAGGAAAAGGAGGGCTACTTGGAGGCTTCTTGAGAAATTGATTTTGCTAAAGTGCTGAACAGGTGGGCAGGGCAGCACTTTGATGAAGTAAGGAATTCAAGTAATTAAAGAATGGGTTGGAACTTGGAAGATGATGGGATTCCAACTGTTCACCCACTTGCACTACAGGCAGGCCCTCTTGGGTTGTGGAAGGGCTAAAAGATATAAGCATAAATTTATGTTGAATATATTATGGTCCATTTTAAATGTTGAATATATTATGGTCCATTTTGTCTCATCTCTTTATTTTGATCTGGGAGGACAAAGAGATGTTACCCTTGAGATTTTGGAGTACAAATTTCCTGGCCATTCTCATAACCCCCTTGGACCATGGAATCTACTTGCTAACTAACCTGACCACCATCATGTTGTCACACATAAATCTGATTATTGGTTCTTCAAATGCACACCACTACCACTATAGGGAAGAATTTCTTTTAAAAAAATCCATGCAGATTGCCGTCCACCTCATTCAATTCACTGGCTGCTCTGCATGCACCACTGGTCAACACCCTTGGTAAACACTAAAAACCAACAGTGCCTACTGCATCTGATTGGATCTGCAGCATTGCTCTTCTGTTCATAATAGTCTATTAAGCATATACACCATTGCATTGCTCCAATATTTGATCCACAGCTTCAAATATTGTTTCATTTTCTTAATGATGCATAATATATGATGGTAGCACACATGGACCTCCAATGTAGCCCAGTTGGGCCATGCACAAAAGGCCCTGCATAGAGCCACCACGTGCCTTGAAAAGCCAAGAATGGACTCTCCTTCTTCAACCGTTGTAATCTTTTTCCTTGGTAAAACTGTTGTACCTGCCACAGTGTCAATCTGTATCCCCAGATATAGCTGGAAAGTAATCAGACATTCCGTTTCCCCCTCTGCAGATGGATTTGAATAACTGCAGCTTATCTGCACATGCTGATGAACCTGCTGGCACTAAGTCATAAGAAAGTCATCCAAATAGTGTGTAATGGGAAAGGAAGCCACCTTACCCTTCAAGACCCACTCAATGAAAGTGCAGAAAGTCTCAAAAACTTCACAATAACCTTAGCAAACCTTGGCCATGGCTTTATTGTAGCTCCATTCCCAGTTATAGTTTAAGTTCAGCAGGTAAAAATCTTGTGAGCGGAGAAGCAGAAGCCAGAAAACCAGCTGTATGTCACATTTTGCTCCAGTGCTGCTGATTATTTAAATACCCATTGGCACATTTGTATATTTACTTAAGTTCCTGACTTATCCAATTGCACATAAATGCCTTCATTAGATAGTCTATAGGAATGTGAGACCAAATGCATAAATCTTTATCTAATTCACCATTCTGTTGCTTGTTTTAGTGTCAAAAGAAGAAGAGGCAGGCCATGCAGAAGTTCTCTCTTCCCTTCCCAGTTTTCTGACATTTATTTTTTTTAGGATCAATTAATGCTGAACCATTTAGCATCTTCCCTATAAAGCTGTGCAAATTGCATACTTAAATGTTAATATCACCAGACACCTGATTAGTATTCTTGGTTTTAACAGGCTGCCCACTCCATATATTGTGTTCTAAGTAGTTAGGAATAAAAAGCAGGAACAGTATGGCAAGAAGGGGCATGAACAGACAGCATATTAAGTTTATTCTAAATGACTCCAGCATGTTTCCTATGTAATTTGGATAAAGAGATAATGGGACAAACTACTTCCTCTATTTATCTCACAACTGTACAGGGAAGGAATAAGAAAAGACTGGTTTAGGTTTTTTAAATGGTAAAATACATTTCAAATTAGGAATCAAGACATATCTCTTTAATTTTTTACATGTGTCATAGAATCATAGAGTTGGAAGAGACCTCAAAGGCCATCCAGTCCAAACCCCTGCCATACAGGAACCCCATCACAATATTTCTGACAGATGGTCATCCAGCCTCTGCTTTAAAAACCCCAAAGAAGGAAACTCCACCACCATCCATGGCAGCATATTCCACTGCTGGACAGCTCTAAACATCATGAAGTTCTTCCTAATGTTCAAACGGAATCTCTTTTCCTGTAGTTTGAAACCATTGCTCTAAGTCTCTGTATCTATGGAAAACAAACCTGTCCCCTTTGATATGACATGCCTTCAAATATTTAACCATGGCTATCATATCCCATCTCAACCTTCTTTTTGTAAGACTAAACATTCCCAGCTCCCTAAGCCACTCCTCATAAGACATATGTTCCAGACCTTTAACCACCCTGGTCACCCTCCTCTGGACCCATTCGAGTTTGTCAACATACTTTTTAAATTGAGAAGTGCAGAACTGAACACAGTACTCCATGTGGGGTCTGACCCGAGCAGAATAGAGTGGTACTATCACCTCCCTTGCTTTAGAAACTATGCTTCTGTTGATGCAGCCAAGAATCACATTGGCTTTCTTGGCCACCACATCACACTGATGACTCATGTTCAATTTGTGGTTCACCCAGACTCCCAGATCCCGTTCACAGGTGCTATTCTCCAGCCAGGTGTCTCCCATCCTACATCTATACAATTCATTTTTTTTCCTGCCTAGATGCAGGTCCCTGCATTTCTCTCTGTTGAATCTCATTTTGTTAGCTTTGACTGTTAAGGACATTTGGAATTTTTATCCTATCCTCTAGGGAATTAGCCACTGCTCCCAATTTGGTTATCATCTGCAAATTTAAACTTCCTTCCTCCAAGTCATTAATAAAGATATTGAATAGCACCAAATCCAGAACAGAACCCTGGAGCACCCCACTAGTCACCTCTCTCCATGCTGAGGAGAAGCCACTTATGATCACTCTTTGGGTACAATCAGTCAACCAATTACAAATCTATGTAACAGTAGCACTCTCTAAAGCATTCTACTTTATTCTATATCTTCAAGGATTTGTTCCGTGTATAATAGATATTTGTCCTGGAAATTTATTTTTCTGTGGCTTTCTTTGTCCATGGTTGTTGGCTTCAGAAGTGGTAGCTCAATAACAGAGTCCCAATACCAAGCTTGGGGGTGGGTGGGAGAGAGAGTTATAACAGCTATATTATTATCTACCTGACTGTAAACAGGTCTAACATATTACTTGCTTGCTACCCTTATATCCCTCATTCCTTCTAAAAGCTGAAGGTAATAGAGATGGGCACGAATAGAAAAAATGGAGTTTCATTTGTTGTTTGTCATTTAGAGGCCCGTTTTGGTTTGTTTCCGTTGTTCACAAACTTTTTGCAAAAAAAATCGTTTTTGTTTCGTTACCGGTTCGTTACCGTTTTGTTACTATTTATTCCAATTTTAAGTGATTTTTTTAGCATTTAAAGCAGCTCACTTCATTGCTGTAATGGAAACGAAACGCATGACAAAAATCCCCGTGTTTCTGTTAGTTTCGTTTCATTTTAGGGACAAATTTCATTTGTTGTTTTGTTGCGTAACGAAATGAAAAACAAAAAACGAAAACAAAAAATTGTTCATTCCCTGCCCATCTCTAGAAAGTAACATGGTCTTCTGAAAAATAGCTCTGTTGTATCTTACCCAGTGAAATTAATGGCCATACAGAGTGCTGAACCCTGCTCCCCCTGTGTCATTTCTAGCACTCGCGTGGGCTGCAGTGCAATTGGTGCACAAGTGACCTCATGCCCTTCTGATGGCATTTTCATAGACATCAGATCCAGCTGTGGCAGAGGATTTTAAGGCTTGATTGGGTTTTTGTTTGATCTAGCTGGACATATTTCAGCATTCTTTAAGTCTTTGATCCAATTACATTTTCAAATGAGAATTGAGTGTTCATTTATATCCATTGCTCAGCTTACATCCCCTCTGTAATTTGGAGAGGTTAAACTAATGATCAAGGTGCAGGGTTATGCACTTTCAATGGACACATGCTTGCAATTGGCTGAGCATCCACGTCCACCCTGCAATGCTTCTATGGGACTGGTTGAACATAGTATTCAGCAGTAGCCTTATCTGCACACATCACAATCTTCCTGCTAAGCTCTCATGGCATCCCCCTCCCCTGCCTTCATAGTTTTCACAACGTTTCGGCAAAGTGAAGGGGTGACAGCTCGCAACTTCTGATCAGTCAATCTCCAATTTAAAGATGTGTACCATTGGCAGATAAAATGAATTCCAATTCATTAGTTGCTTGATAAGTGTTCAATTTTCCTTGGCTTGTATCAAAATAGAATGCCGGTCATAGCATAGTGTCTCTCTTCTTTCTCATTAGTATTTCCATTTGCAATTTACCTTCTGTGCAACACCATATGTTTTATACATTGCTGTGTTAGCCTTGACGCTTCAGCCTCTGGAGTGTACTAATAATGTTGTCTAGAAGTGCTGGATATCATAGAGGCTTGATTAGTAAATATGATCATGTGAAAAAGCTGCTTGGAGTAAAAACATGAATACCGACAAAACTGAGAGCTGCTTTTGAAGGTAATACTTGCACTTGCCTCAGTATGATTGATCTCACTCATCCTGCTTGTCTATTGGGGTGTAAGAGTGAAGTATTTGAAGTTCAAATTGTGCCTGTCCAGCAATTTCCAAGCAAGCCTCTTGATATTTGCTGTGTGTAATGATGTACTTGTTCTCTAGTAATTCCATTTTCCCTGCTTGATCAAATGTTTGAAGTTTCCAATAGTCCATGTCATTATTGCTTTTTTGCTATTCTAGGGAACAATGACCTTGATAATTGTGTTTCTTTGTGCTGTCCCCCATCTTATGGGTTCACAGACTCAAATGGGTTCACAGACTTGAAGGTGTCTACCCAATGTGTGGCAGAAGTGAAGAAGGCCAATTCCATGCTAGGGATTATCAAAAAGGGGGTTGAAAATAAAACAGCCAACATTATAATGCCATTATACAAAACAATAGTAAGGCCGCATCTGGAGTATTGTGTACAATTCTGGTCACCGCATCTCAAGAAAGACATAGTGGAACTGGAAAAGGTGCAGAAGAGAGCGACCAAAATGATTACTGGGCTGGGGCACCTCCCTTATGAGGAAAGGCTAAAACATTTGGGGCTCTTTAGTCTGGAAAAAAGGCGCCTGAGGGGGGATATGATTGAGACATACAAAATAATGCAGGGCATGAGTAAAGTGGATAGAGGGAAGCTCTTTTCCCTCTCACAAAATACCAGAACTAGGGGACATGCACTCAAATTGAGGGCTGGGAGAGTAAGAACAGACAAAAGAAAATATTTTTTCACCCAGCGCATTGTTAGTCTATGGAACTCCCTGCCACAGGATGTGGTGATGGCATCTGGCTTGGATGCCTTCAAAAGGGGATTGGACAGATTCCTGGAGGAAAAGTCCATCACAAGTTACACACCATGATGGAGACGTGTAATCTCCAGGCTTAAAACCAGGGTACTTCAAGGGCCAGATGCAGGGGAGTGGTATCAGTAGACAGATATCTAGTCTCATGCGCTTCCAAAAGCATCTGGTGGGGCCACTGTGAGTTACAGCTAGCTGGACTAGATGTGCCTTTGGCCTGATCCAGCATGGCTCTTCTTATGTTCTTATGTTCTTAATGTTTCAACACCAATCAGATCTCTTTTTTAAAAAAGAAAAGAATTGGCATTGCTGTTAGTCATACTGTGGTGTCTTACCTCTTTACTTCCGTCAATTTAAAAGGGGTGTAAACAGTTTTTACGCATAGAGCTCTCCTTGGTTACACAGTGATGCCATTTGAAATTTGAAAACTCAGAGCCGATAGGAGAGACTTCCTCTTTTGTCACAGCAACACCATATGAACAAGAAAAGGGGAACAAAACAAAAATACTGAGTGAAGGTAAACATTTTTAATAAGATGGGTGACATTTATTTAATATTGGCTAGTTAAAAATTAGAGAGAGAGATTTGATAAAAACAAATATTGATTTCACATAAAATGAGATTTGAAGCAAATTGGGATCTTTTCTTCTCCAATAAATATATCTGAGAGACTTTGAAGAATCCATGGAACACCAATGGGAATAATAAGTTTTTTGAACTGGCTTAAATGTAAATAGATCAAATGTGATTATTTTAGTCCAAGCTGTCTGACACTTTCAAATGCTTCCAATGAGTTTGGTGAGGAAACGTTTTGAATTTACAGAATCCTTGGAAACTCCATAGGCATGGTCATGAGGAACCAGCTTTTTCACTTTGCAGAAAGGAATTAATTCATTCCAAATGAAATTCTGTTAAGCAAATTTTCCTTTATACAAATTTCCCATAGGAATGCATTGAAAACAGAGTAATCCCTAATAGTGACCATTTTTATGTTGTACGGATTCACCCCATAGGCAATTCTGTTAAGCAAACTTCCCCTATCTCCAGATTTTTTTATGTTGTACAGATTTTATGTTATACAAACTCTTATACGAGGGTCCACTGTATTTCCTCTATTCTCCTTTTCTTTAAAAAAATGTCCTCCAGGTTCTTGAAACAATCTGAATGTGTGCCTCCTCTTAAGAACAGGCAAGAAAGTAACTGTTCTTTACTGTTTTAGAATAATTTCCCCCTAACATTAAGCTACTACATATTAAGGGGGGAAAGCCTTGAGAGGAAGAGGAGAAGAAGATGGTGAAGCACAATAACTGGATGAGAGATAATGTGAAAGTGACAGATTTGACTTGAATCAAGTTTTTGTGCTTCTTAAATCACTGAATATTTGTCCATTTTGTGATGTCAAATTGTTTGTGCCATTTTTAGGCCACCTTTCATCCAATGAAATAAAAACAAGACTGTTCACAATGGGTAAAACTAAAAGTACAACAAATTACTGATTAAAATCAGTTCAACCATGTGATCAATTAAAAATCTCTCAGATAATGGGTCCTTTTCCAAGGAGAAAGGCAGGGTAAAAAATACTCTAAAATAACTAACTAACTAACTAACTAAATAAATAAATAAAAACAAGACTATGCAATCTACCTTTATAAAGCAGTAGATCACCATCCAAGAATGTTCTAGTTTGTTTGTTTGTTTGTTCTTTTATTTACTGAATTGTTATCCCATCCATCTGGCACAAAGGCCACTCTGGGTGTTTAACATTCAATTAAACATAAAACAGTAAAGCAGAACAAAACAAATTCAAAAATAAGATTAAAATTAACAAATGTTATTAAAAGCCTGCTGGTTCTTCAGAAGAAGAATAAAAAGGGAGAAGGCTGACCTGATCTTGCCACAAAGAAGGCACTCACTCATGTCCCCATAAAACATGCCGGGTTATCTTTATTCTTCACAAACACCTCATCATTTTTAATATCTATATGGCAGAGAAGTGTTATATGGTCCTTTTCATACTACTTGCCGGCAGCTTTTGCCTCTTTATTTTGTTGCTGCCTCTTTATTTTGGCCAAAACAGGTAAAGGAGAATTTCATCTGATTCCTCTTTAATAAGAATGTATTTAATAATCAAAAGTGGGATAACACAAAGGAGCAGGATTATCTGTCCATAGTTCATGCTGAGGACACTGAAAATGAGGGCTGAAGTGCCCCAGAAGCAACTGCAGGGAAACAGGATGTGTTGAATCAACTAGTGCATAAGGGACATGAACAAGGTCACACCTGCTCCATCCATCTTTGCACATGGAAATGTTAGGAGGAAGAACAGGGTAGGAGTGTAGGATTGTCTGGCTTCCTTGCTGCCACCTCCCACATCCTCATCCCCTGTTGCTGTTCATTAATACTACTCTTATAAGTAGTCTTTCTGATCGAGGCTGATGACATTTCATTTTTGATGTGTTAGTGAGAAGCATCTGATACTCAGTGTCCCAAAAGCTGGCTATCCTTGCTCCAGTCTTGCAACAGAAAACACAGGGAGGGAAATACTGTACCTATACATGAACATGGCATATTCTCTCAACATTACCCTTCCTTCAGAAAAAGAGAGATTTTGTGAGTGGGGGAGTTATTTCTATATGTGTAAGCCGAGACTACTACTATAAGTAAAATCTAACTATAAGTGTAAGATTTTATTTATTTATTTATTGTTATATTTATATCCTGCTTATCTTTGGTAAAGAACTCTAAGCGGCTAACAACCAATAATAATATATGATACAAACTGACAGGGAGTATAAAGACACAAATAACAAACAAAAGTAAAAATTCTAAAATTCTAAGAGTTCTACGGCATCCCTATTTCTAAACAATGACACCAATGGTCAATAATTTAAAATCAGTAACGATGGTGGGTAAAAAAAAATAAAAATAAATAAAAAAATAAAAAAATTAAAGCTCGCCAAAGTCCTCTCGGAATAGGAAAGTTTTTAAAGCTTTCCGAAAGGCCTGCAGGGACTCTGCAGAGTGCACTTCGCTGGGGATGGAGTTCCATAAGGAAGGGGCTGCCACGGACAACGCCCAGTTCTGGGTGACCGATTTCCGGGCCTCTCGTGGAGTGGCAACCCGTAGCGAGTGCGCTCGCAACTGCCAAACAGGGCGGGCCGAGGTGGATCGCTGGACGATACGGTCTGTCAGGTAGTCCGGTCCCAAGCCATGGAGGGTTTTATAAACTAAAACCAAGACCTTGAATCTAATCCGGGCTGCAACGGGCAGCCAGTGCAGGCGGGCCAGGACTGGGGTGATGTGGTCGTAACGACACCCACCAACCACCAGCCTGGCCGCCGCATTCTGAACCCGCTGCAGATGCCGGAGAAGATTCAAGGGCAACCCCATGTAGAGGGCGTTGCAGTAGTCCAGCCTCGAGATCACCAGTGCTTGGACCACTGTTCTCAGAGAGTCAGCATCCAGGTACGGGCGGATCTGGGCGATCTGTCGAAGATGGTAATAGGCGGCCCTGATCACCGACACCACCTGGAGCTCCATGGACAGCACCGGATCCAGGACCACGCCCAGATTCCGCGCCCTCTCCACCGGCTGGTGGGAACCCCCCCCCCCAGACAGGGCAGAGGGCCACCGTACCCAGATGGTGAGTTCCCAAAGAACATGACCTCCGTCTTCTCGGGGTTGAGCTTAAGCCTGTTCGCCCCGGTCCAAGTCAGTACGGCGTCCAGGCACCCATCAAGGATCCCCACAGCTTCCACTGCAGAGGTGGAAAAGGAGAGATAGAGCTGCGTGTCATCAGCGTACTGATGACAGCAGACTCCAAATCTCCTAATGACCCCAGCCAGCGGCCTTACATAGATGTTAAACAGCATGGGGGACAGCGACGACCCCTGTGGAACCCCACAAGGGAGTATCCAAGGGGCCAACAACTCCCCCCCCCCATGCTGGATGTACTGTGGACGGCCCTCCAAGAAGGAATGGAGCCAACTGCGGGCAGTGCCTCCGATTCCCACCTCAGAGAGACGATCCAACAGGATACCGTGGTCGACGGTATCAAAGGCCGCTTACAGATCCAGGAGAACCAACAGGGTAGAGCAACCCCTGTCGGCCGCCCGGATTAGGTCATCTTGCAGCACGACCAAAGCTGTTTCGGTTCCCCGACGAGGCCTGAACCCGGACTGGCAACGATCGAGGCACTGCCGGTCCTCCAGGTATGACTGCAGCTGGACCACCGCCACCCTCTCGATCACCTTGCCCATAAACGGGACGTTGGCAACTGGACGATAGTTTGCCAAATCGTCCGGGGAAAGGCCCGGTTTTTTAAGAATGGGCTTTACCACCGTCTCCTTCAGACGAGAGGGAAAAACCTCCTCGCTGAAGGAGGCGGTGGCGATGACCGAAGCCCATTCGGCCATAGTCCCGCTGGCAGCTTTAATTAGCCAGGCAGGGCAAGGATCGAAAGGAGTGGACGCCGGCCGGCAATGAGCCATAGCCTTGGAGGCCTTGACAGTAGAAACAGGCCCAAGCACATCCAACCAAGGCGACGAACGTGGCCCAGCAATTGGGGATGCCGGGGGAGTGCTACTGCAACCAGAGTCGAAGCCGGCACGGATGGCCTCAATTTTAGATCGAAAAAAGGCTGCAAAATTCTCACTACTGAAATCAGTAGGAGGAGGCCTGGCCAGACTAGGATTGGTGAGGTCCCGAACCACCCAGAAGAGCTCCGCCTGGCGGTTAGAGGCCTCACCAATTCTCAGGGAGAAAAAAGATCTTTGGGCCTCCCTGATCACGTTGGAATAGCGCCTAATCTGGACAACAACGGCAGCCTTATTAGTAACCGTCCGGGATCTTCTCCAGCTGTGCTCTAGCCTTCTCCTCAACTGCTTCATTGCCCGGAGCTCAGCCATGAACCACGGCGAGGGCCGAGCTCGGCACTGGAGAAGGCGCTTAGGGGCGATCCGGTCGATGGTATGTCAGCTGTTCTGAACCAATGGTTGGCCACAACCTCGGCTGGCGTGCCAGTCAGTTCTCCAGGAAACGCCCCGAAGACCTCCTGGAACCGAGAAGGGTCCATAAGTCTTCGGGGATGGGCTAGCACTGGAGGCTGATGGTCCCCGCGAGGGGGGGTCGGAATCGGCAGAGGGAAAGAAGAGCAGGTGGTGATCTGACCATGACACAGGCAGGGAGACAATGCCCCCTACCTCCAGACTCGAAGTCCCCGACATGGAGGAAAATACCAGATCCAGGGTATGGCCTGATCTGTGAGTGGGGCATACAACATGCTGGGATAGACCAATGGAAGCCATGATTCCATGAACTCCAGAGCAGCACCAGAAAGTTCACCGCCGGCATGCACATTGAAGTCGCCCGCAACCAAAAGGCGCGGGGACTTCAATAGAGCAGCCGTGATGAACTCGGAGAGCTCCGGAAGGGATTGTGCTGGGTTGCGGGGAGCGCGGTAACACAGCACAATGCCAAATCTATCCCACTGTCCCACTAACAGGTGAAGGCACTCTAACCCCTGGCTAACCAATGTCGAGGCCCTGCAAACATGAAAGGAATCCCGGTGGACGATAGCGACCCCCCTCCCTTCTGACCCTTCAACCTTCCGACACCCTGAAGCAGATACCCGGGCGGGCACAGCAGGGAGAGCGAACCCCCCCCCCGCACCCACCCAGGTCTTGGTGATAAGGGCCAGGTCAGCCCTCCCATCTAAGATGGAATCGTATATGATAGGGATTTTATTATGAACTCACCTGGCATTCAACAGTAGGCAGGAAAGGTTGGAGGCACTGGAGAAGTGACTCCTGGACACGTGGCAGCGAGCCGAGGGGTCAGAATGCGGGACAGGCTCAAGATGCCTGACCCGGGTTCTTCTGATCTGACGAACCCCCCGACTACAAGTGTACCGCCCACGGCCCGTCACAGTTGGTATGTGAGTCCCTGCAAGCATGGCAGCACAAAAACAACAACAACAACCAACAATACAGTTAATAAAAATACAATACAAAACAGAGACCCCTGGACAGAGCTCTAACAAAAACACTAGATAATACAAAAACCGCTGAGCAAAGCTCTAACAAAGACAACTCATAATACAAATAACTGCCAATAAATATAAATAAAAATAAGTATAAGGACAAATAATAAAATATAAAATACAATTTACAATATTCCCCCGCCAGAGAACAGATGGAAATAGCATGGGGAAGGGGAGATGGAATCTAGGGGCCAGAAGGAAAAATAAAGGGGGGGATGCCTGGTAGCGCCGACGGGAAGGGACCACGATGGAGAGGCAGCCCGCAGAAGGTCAGCAGCCAGGTGCCTGGACACCACATTGGCGGCCAAAGTGCCACCCGAGATGGAGTTGGCTGGTGACCCGCCATCCAAGGTTGGTTGGGTGGTGTCCCAATAATGCCAGAGATGGAACCAGGCGAGTCCAGCAGTCGGAGCACCACCCTTATCGTCACTGGCGGCCGACCTGCCGTCCGAGGTGGAAAGTGGGGGCTGCAACCAGAGGCTACGTCGTCCCCACGACCACGCCGGTGGCTGACGTACCACCCGAGGAAGGGCCAGTGGTCCAGACGCCACCAAAGATGACGTCGGTCCCTGGTCCGTCGCCATGTTGAGTTGAGCGGCAGGCGTCGCCCAAAATATGCCGGCAGCCGAGACGCTGCCTGAAGGTGTCGCCAGCAAGAGGGACATCCCCACTCCGGCGGCCGGCCTGCCACCCGAAAGAAACCAAAGGCTGAGACGCCACCAGATGACGTCGACTCCCAAACACCAGCAGCCGAAACGCTACCCGAAAGTGAAACCATCAGTCCGCGGCAGCCTCCGCTCCAGGCGATCTGCTAGATCTCGAGCAGGGCTTGGAGGCAGCCACGGCCAAACCCCCGAGTCTTCCAGACCGTCGGGGAACGACCCAGGCTGTAGGCAAACCTCTCTCCAAGGAGCTCACGCCGGGAGCAAGGCACCGCCGGGAACAAAAGGAAGTGGGATGCCGCCGGACGAGAAGACTCACCGCTGCCGAAAGCAGGGCGTCACCAAAGGCAAGACCCCCAAGGGGGAAGCAATAAAAATAAAATGGGGGAAGGGAAAGAAAAGGAGGGGGAGGGGGAGGGAGGGGAGGGGACGCTCAGCCTTACCGGGCATGAATAGATGGAACTTCGAGCCGGTCAGCTCGTCTAGTCGACGAGCACGCTGAGCCCCCTTTGAGCCCCCTTTCACCCCCAAACCCCTCAAGCCCCAACAAACCCTTTGCTAACCCCCAGCCAAGTCCTCTGGAAGGACAGACATTTAAAAGAAAAAGAAAAATGAACATGACAGCAGTTTCCCAGAAGATAGTAACAGTTCGCTGGGATGCGAGAGCGAACGGGGAAAGCTGCCGCCCGCCATCTTGCATGGGACTCACATCATTCTTATCTTTGATTCACCAAATAAGAAATATTAGCATTTGCCAAGGGCGTTACACCTAATGATTAAAGATGTTAAAAAGTTGGCTTCCATTGTCATTCAATCTGTTCAACACCCTGCATTTGAATATACATACATGACTTCTGATTAGAGATGGGCACGACTTAGCGGTATTCCCGTTTCCGTTTCCGTTACTCGTATCCGTTACTCTACGGAAACGGAAACGGGAATTACTCCACCAGACTTCGAGCTCGACCCGACGAACGAACAATTTGGTCTGATTTGTCGTGCTCGTTACTTGCATCGCGCAATGCCAAGCGGCACAGAAAAAAAGTTTTTAAAAGTTAAAAAAAAACCCGATTCCCGGCCCTAAAAGTAGGCAAAAACTGTCTGAGGGCACCTACCAGGCCAGAAGGGTGTTTTATTTGGGGGGGGGGGTTCCCTGCCCCCCCTCTCCTTGGCTATTGCTACTGCTGCGCTGCTGGTACCAGGCTGGGAGGGCGCATCCATTTGCCATGCAGTGCGGGGGATCCAAAATGGCGACCGCAATATTTTTTTTGAAATCGTTGCCCAAAACCCCACCAAAGCACCACAGAAACATGTGGAAATTAGCTATTTTAAATGCTTGAATTTTTACAGTAGCAGCAGTGGTTTTTTCTTGCAAAAAAGTCTCCGTTGATTTTATTTTATTTTATTTTATTTTATTTTTTTACACCTGCGCATTCGCAATGATGGGCTCGCCCATGGGAGTGGACCATGCAAAGTTTTGGAGCCATTCCACCAATCGCATGGCCAGGTTCTGCTGACTGTACCAGGCTGGGAGGGCGCATCCATTTGCCATGCGGTGGGGGGGGGATCCAAAATGGCGACTGCAAAAAAATTTTTTGAAATCGTTGCCCAAAACCCCACCAAAGCACCACAGAAACATGCAAAAATTAGCTATTTTAAATGCTTGAATTTTTACAGTAGCAGCAGTGGGTTTTTCTTGCAAAAAAAAAGTCTCCGTTGATTTTATTTTATTTTATTTTATTTTATTTTATTTTATTACACCTGCACATTTGCAATGATGGGCTCGCCCATGGGAGTAGACCATGCAAATTTTCCACCAATCGCATGGCCACTTGGCCAGGTTGACCACAGAGACTTCTGGGATGTGCCAATTGGGCATAAACAGCCCACTAATCATAGCCCGAACCCGAACCCTAAGCCTAACCCATACGCCAGTACACTGTCCTTCTAAGTGGGTCAGAGAGGCACCCAGATGCACCCCAATACTCACCCTAACCTCACCCGTAACTAGCCTAACCCTAGCAGTTGCGCTAATCCGTCTTAACCCTAAGCCAGATCTACTTGCATTGCACTACATGCAAGTACGTGATACACAGCGGGTGCAGAGTCTGCCAGTCCGTCACTTGTGGCTCTGGCTGACTCCTGCAGCTCCCTCCAGGAGCCCGCTACCCCCTCCCCAAACCAGTACTAACGACAACGAAAAAATGAAAAAACGAACCGACTAATTTTTGCAAATTTTTGCGAAAAACGGAAACGAGCCAAAACGGAACCGGCCCAACTAACGACAACTCGAAAAAAATTTTTTTCAAGTCATGCCCATCTCTACTTCTGATATTTAAACATTTCAGCTACATATACTGTACTACAAGTACAAGATAAAAACTTATTCATTCAGAGGTTTTGTGTATAAATTCACTTTGGTTATGGTGTTACGGCATTGGTTCTAAAAATTTCTCATATTTCTAAGAGGCTAAAATAATGTAATGGCTGAAATCTTACCTCCTAAGATGAATTTAATTTGTTCCATGGGTCAATTCATTTTATGGGGAAAAAAAGCATCTTAAGAGGCATGGTTTCCCATAGGAATGCATTGCAAACCAATTAATCCATTCTGGAGGATGGGATGGCTTTCTAAAACCCACTCAATCAAGGGACAGTGGAAGGCTATTCCCCCCACCTGAAGCTGAGAGACAGCTGATTTTAGCAGCTGATTGCTGTCAAAATCAGCTGTCAGTCTGGCTGTGTGGCGTAGCCTTCTCCTGCCGGTGATTGAGGGAGTTTACTCCCAACCCAGCAGAGGAGGGAAAGTTTTCCCCTTCTTTGCTGGTTTCGGGCAGGGGAAAAGCTTCCCCCCCTTTTGCTGGCTGCCCCAACCTAGGAGGGGGAAGGGATGAGTCATGACCCACCTGCTCATTCCCTTCCTGCTTCAGGGCAGCCACCTCCTCTTTTGAGACTTGGGTGAAGAGGAAGTGGCAGTAGATTCTATCCTGCCTTAGCTTCCATGTAGCACCCATGAGTTGGATGCTACAGGGTAGAAAAGGCAGACAGGCTTTTGAATTCCATGTGCCCAGACCCCCCTCAGGTTGTGGGCACACTAAATTCAAACACATGTCCTGTAAGACATATTTTATCAAGACCTCAGATAGGCAAACCATTGTCTTGTGAAAACTGCCTATCCCTGAAAATTTCATTCATCTTATGAATAATTCATATTACAGGGCATTCATCTTGTGAGGTACTTAGTGTAATAAGGTGCAACTAAAGTTGGCCTATTGAATAAATGAATTTTGGTGAGCCAACTTCTACAGACGTTCCACTGATTCAAGGATCCTAGTCTAGTTGTGACTTACTATACTATGCAAGAGATTTCAGCCAATAAAACAAATCATAAAATAAGAACAAATACTGTAGCTAAAAATGTAGAACAGTAAATCCATAGAAAGCCAATTTATTAAAAATCAGGATAACTGGTGATGTTAACTATCAAGAAAACATGTGGGTGAAATGGCAAGTCTTCATCTAGTGGCAAAGTCATATCTTACTAGGAGTCCATTTGTAACTTTGGTTAATTTGTAGTTGTTCAGTTTACTACAGCTGATGATCTCATATTATTCAAACCTCATACTTGCCTTCATTAATTGGTTCCAAATGTTTTAACTTGTGGTCAATGCCAGCAAATCACAAAAAAATCAGTGCAGCAATTAGTGAGTGAGTTTACAGAATCTGGAGTTAATCAAAAGTTCCAAGATGGAGTCTCTAAAGTTGAAGAATCAACCTAAAGTGTGCTGCTATCAGATTTTGCTTCAGCAGATACAGAATCAATTGTCTTTCTCCACCTCTGTAGACAAAGGGCAAACAGTCAGTCTTTGGGCCCTGTGTACTGTCCAAAATCAATCACCAGTACTTCCAGTCAAGGGGGCCACCATGCCCTCCAGCACCTCTGTTTCCAGCTAAAAACAGAAGTCTTGTACCTTAACAAAAGGCAGTGGAGAGTACACTATATGACCATTTGCCCTCTTTTTTATACAGATGGAGCTAGGGATTCTTTTAGGTACTAGAAGAGGCTTTGTTTTTTACCCAAAGGGAACTCCTGTAAACTTCAATTGCTGCAAGGCAGACAGAAGGTCAATCTACAAGATGCCCCACAATACTGGAGAGAGGCATGAGATTCCCCATATCAAGTTTATATTTGGCAAACAGGGAAGTGGACTGAAATCCTATACGTGTTGACTTAGAAGTAAGTTTTATTGTCAATAGTGAAGCTTATTCCAGAAAGTGTGCTCAGGATTATAAACTAAGGCAATGTACAACTTGGGCATCACATAACCTTATCACTAGTTAAGGTAGTGGAGCGTGAAACACAAATATGAAATACTGTTCTGGGCATGGAACTCTTGTTTTGATAGTATGCTTACATTTACTTTTTATTTTGCATTAACTTTAAAGAAATCCTTTGGAAAATCAAAATCTTTCTGAGGAAGCAGAAATGATAGATTTTCTGTTTACAGTTTGACTTTTGTTTGTGTGTGTAAGTGCATGTGTGTGTACCTCTCTCTCTCTCTCTGTGTGTGTGTGTGTGTGTGTCTGTGTCTGTGTCTGTCTGTCTGTCTGTAAAAAAAATAGCATTTTTCAAAAGGCTTTCTTTCATATCCTTTTTTGGTTCAGTGTGTATATCCATATACAAGCAGGTTATTGGTTTTTTTTGTTCAGTATGCTATGGTGTGTATAAATTGGTTCAGAAGAAAAGAAATACTAAAATAACATTTTTTTAAAAAAAAACAGAAGCAGTGTTTTCAGAATATTGTAATAAACCCTTCCCCTTCATACCTTGGAATGGGTACAGAAAAGTTTCAGGGTGAAGTGTTCATGTTCAAGATGCTCCATTCTATTAACTCTCTTCTCTGGTTTTTATAAAATGTCCTCATCCCACCACATGAGTCAGACAGGTTTCCTTCATTAGACTTGGGGAAACTAGCAGTTTCTCCAAGTCTAATGATAATCTTCTTTTTGGGAATGGCTGGTGTCATTTTGGCTACTTCAGCATCCACTCCAGGATTTTTGTGTAGAAAAACTGATACAATAGGACACGGCACAGAAGAAGCTCTCTGCTCAAAAAGAAAGATTAAGATCTTGGGAGAATTAAAAGAACTGGAACCAATAATAGGTGTAAAATCTATTCTCTCATTGTATGAAATACAGTAGTAACTAAAGTTTGGACCATTGAATTAGGGGAACTTCTGGAGGAGCTGATTCACCAAATCCACACTGATTTACTGAGCCTACTCTACATTAGAGATGGGCACGACTTGAAAAAAAATTTTTCCGAGTTGTCGTTAGTCGGGCCAGTCCCATTTCGGGTCGTTTCCGGTTTTCGCGAAAATTCACAAAAATTAGTCGGTTTGTTTTTTCGTTTTTTCGTTGTCGTTAGTACTGGTTTTTTTTGGGGGGGAGCGGGCTCCTGGAGGCACCTCTGTGGGGTGGGTGCCTCCTCTGGCCCGCTATAAAGGGAAAGTGGGCTCCTCACCCACTAGGAAGGGGAAGCAGGCTCCAAGAGACCCCTCTACATGGGGGTCTCCCTTCGTCACCTGCTGCTGCTGCAAAATGCTATGCAATAGCCATATGGATATTGCATAACATAATGTGCAGACAGTGAGACCAGTGAGAGTGATAGCGTCATGCCCGCCCTGCACAAGGCTCTGGCACCACCATGTCTCACACAGAAGGGAATTGTACTTGCTGCGTGTAGTGCAATGCAAGCAAGTAGATCTGGCTTTAAGGTGGCTTAGTGCAAGAGCTAGGGTTAGGCTAGTGACGGGTAAGGTTACGGTGGGCTAGTGGGTTGCACCTCTGGGTGCCTCTCTGACCCACTAAGAAGACAGTCTGTGACGTATGGGTACGGAGTCAAGGGTTAGGGTTAGGGCTAGGGCAGGTTTTAGGGGGCTTTTTGGCACATCCCAGAAGTCTCCATGGCCAAGTGGCCATGCGACTGGTGGGATGGCTCCAAAAATTTGCATGGTCGTCCACTCCCACATGGCTGGCCACTTGGCCAGCCCATCATTGCGCAGGTGTAAATAAAATAAAATAAAATAAAATCAATGGAGGACAGAGGAGGAGAGGAGAGACATTTTGTTGCAAGAAAAAACCCACTGCTACTGTGAAAAATCTGGCAGTTTATAAATTTTCGCGTGTTTCTGTTGTGCTTGTGTGTTTTTGGACCACGATTTCAAAAACATTATTGCGTTTGCCACCCCATTTTGGATCCCCCGCCCGCACCGCATGGCATGGCGATGGCGACTCGCGAGTCCGGCTGCCCAGGACGGGGGGGGGAGGCGGGACCCCCCCTCCAGAAACCACCCCTCCGGTAGGTGCCCTGCGCCCTTAGTCAAGCAGGCATTTTTCCGCCTGCTTTTTTGGCCCGGGAATGGGTGGGGGGAGAGTTTAAAAGTTTTTTCCTGTGCCGTCCGTGCCACTTGCTTGCGCTTTAATTGCGGCGGCGGCCGGCCGGCCGGCGAGACTGGGCTTTTTGCTGGCTGCGAGCCTGCGGCGAGTCCCACCAGAGCAGCCCAGGACGGGGGATGAGGGGGGAGGCCGGGGACCTCCAGAAACAACCCCTCTGGTAGGTGCCCTGAGGCACGGCAGGCATTTTCCCGCCTGCTTTTTGGCCGGGAACCGGGTTTTTTTAACTTTTAAAAACTTTTTTTCTGTGCCGCGTGTGGCATCGCGCGATCTCGCGATGCAAGGAACGAGCACGACAAATCAGACCAAAATTGTTCGTTCGTCGGTTCGAGCTCGAAGTCTGGGGGAGTAATTCCCGTTACCGTTTCCGTAGAGTAACGGAACCGAGTAACGGAAACGGAAACGGAAATACCGCTAAGTCGTGCCCATCTCTACTCTACATATGGCTTAAGCCAATATTAATTTGTGTACAGTATATTCATCAAAAGTAGAGGGCAGAATTCCAGCCCCACTCCATCATCAGGTTGAAAATGGTGGACCCAATTCACAATGGGAATCCTCACAGAAAGCAGAGCTCCCCCTCTTTAGAGTTTTCACTCTCCATCTGTAATAGAGCAATGACAGAGGAAGAGGACAGATTAATGCTGTCTCCTATATGTGTGGGAAGTACACACAGATAGACAATGCCTGACTAGAACAATAGCTAGGCTGAGAATGTTTCATCAAGCACATGGCACACCTTTGAAAACAATGAAATATGGATGGATTGTATTGATGCTCAGATGCAGATCCCAATGTGCCCACAATGCACCATTGTAATTTCTGAAGCATCATGAATGCATGGGAGTGCTACGTGCCAGTCTGTGTAGCTGGACTGAGGGTTGCCAAATACATTTAGTTGGCTGAAACAGAGAATCAAATAACCCCCTTACCCAGTTAAAGTGCATAGGACTGGAGATGGACACGAAATGATTTTTTAAATTTCATTTTCATGTTACAGAACAAAAAAACAAAACAAAATGCCCTTTAAAAACTGAAATGAAATGAAACAGAAAAATTCTTTTATTTATTAATTATTAATTATTAATTATTTATTTTGACAAGCACTGATCTGGACACTTGTCAAAACAAATAATAAAAATAAGTGCCGACCAGCTGGCCCTGTGGGCCAGCTGGTCGGTGCTAGGGAGGGGAAGCACCAACACGGCCTGTGGGCTGGCTGGTCAGCACTAGGGATTTTACAAAAGCTCTGATCTGGCCCATGGGCCAGCTGGTTGGGGCTATGGATAAAAAAAAACCACCAACCCAGCCTCTGGGCCAGCTGGTCAGTGCTAGGAATTTTTAAAAAGTGCCAACCCGGCCCACGGGCCAGCTGGTCGGCACTAGCTGCAAACACTGGCGCTATGTTCAGTGCAAAACCTTTCCAAGCACTAAACAGTCAAATGAAATACATCTATTTGGAACTCTTAACTAGTGGGGAGGGGGAATGGAATCCAAAACTGAATATGATGGACAGTGTTTGTGTTCTTCTTACACATCATTTGAAAATAGATTTTTAATTATTTAATTATCCATATTTAAACCGAAATGGTTCTTAAAGCAGTAGCATGGTGGAAGAGGTAGGATGAGCCTCTCCCACCCAGGCTTATTAGGAGCCGAGGCACACAGACAGCTCTTCCTAACAGGTGGGTGTGAGGGAGCACCTGGAACCCAAAGAAGGTGGACATAACATAGCAGAAAGTGATTCAGACAATGGGTCACATGATCTCTGCCTGCAGGACAGATATCTCATACAAGCTTGAGCACCCTTGCCAGGGTGATGGAGTTCTCCTATTGAACTTTGCCCATGATATTTGGTCAACAAATACAGTCACCCCCTGCCATTTCGCGGTTCAGGTACTGCAGTCCCACTATATTGCGGGATTGCAGTACCTGAGGGGCGGTGGGGAGCGATCCCATCACTCCCTGCTGCCCCCCATGCCCCTCTGGGAGGCCTCAGAGCCTGGTGGGGGTCCCTCAGAGCTGCATGGGGGATGGCGGGGAGTGATCCGATCGCTCCCCGCCGTCCCCCCACCCCTTCTGGGAGGCCTCGGAGCTGTGTGGCGGGGCAGTGGCGAGCGATCCGATCACTCCCCACAGCCCCCCAGGCCCCACTGGGAGGCCTCGGAGCCAGGCGAGGGGGAGGCAGGGAGCGATCCATTAACTCCTCGCTGCCCCCTGTCCCTTCTGGGAGGCCTCGGAGCTGCATGGAGGGGTGGAGGGGAGTGATCCGATCACTCCCCGCCACCCCCAGGCTCCTCTGGGAGGCTTTGGAGCCGGGGGGGGCAGCGGGGAGCGATCGCATCACTCCCCTCCCCCGCCCCCACCTGCCCCACTTCCACATATCGCAGATTTTCACATATTGCGGGTCGGGTGGGTCCCTAACCCCCATGATAGGCAGGGGGTTACTGTATCAGGAAGACATGGCCTCTTGGCTGCAGCTGCAGTTGTCTGGCGGGAGGTGAGCTCAGCTCTAGTGGCAGTTTGGGCATTGTGGTGGATCTAGTTGCATGGAATAAGGAGGTGTCAATGGGATACTGGTAGGTTGGATGGTCCCAGGAAGTTAAGGGGTTCTCTTAACAGAAGCTGGTGGCAGGGCAGCCTTGGCTTAGTTCAGGGACTAGAGACATAGCACTGTCCCCAGGTGACAGTGAGGCTTGGAATGGGGTATGCCAGTGTTGCCTCCATGGACTGTCACCCCTTGTGGATTATCATTGATGATGGCAACACTAAGAGGCAGGCAGGTCTCTCAGTGCACAGTATCCATCCCAATGCTGAACTCGCACCTGCTGCTCTAACCAATAAAGTTGTGCTCTTTTCCTTCCAGAATCGTGTCCGTGTTTTCTTTTAGCAGTGGGAAAGAGTCCAGGATGCTCAGCTATAGACCAGCAAAGGTTCCCATTGATTGTGGAAAGGCAGCAGAGAGATAGCAACACCAGCCACTCTTCACAGGGAGTTCCATGCAGGGAATGATCACCAAAGGGCTCCTGCTGTACAAGGACCAACTCACCTTACAATCCTCTCATCTTACAAGCATTCTGATATTAGTTAATTCTCCACAATGTCTAGAACATACTTTTACAGTCACAGTGATTGGCATTGTAAAATTGTGCATTTATGTTACTGATATTGTCAGCAAAAAAAAAAAAGTGAAATGTGGTGGAGAAAGCAGAAGACAACATACTGTAGGCTGCAGGGTAGCATGTAGTCAGGGAGAGGAAAAGTGGAGACTAGAGATGGGCACGACTTGAAAAAAATTTTTTTTGAGTTGTCGTTAGTCGGGCCGGTCCCGTTTCGGGTCATCTCCGTTTTTCGTGAAAATTCGCAAAACTCAGTCGGTTCGTTTTTTCATTTTTTCGTTTTCGTTAGTACTGGTTTTTTGGGGGGAAGCAGGCTCCAAGAGACCCCTCAACATGGGGGTCTCCCCTCCTCACCTGCTGCTGCTGCAAAATGCTATGCAATAGCCATATGGATATTGCATAACATAATGTGCAGACAGTGACTGTGAAGACTAGTGGATGGCACTGAACCCAGAGCCATAGTGAGATGCCTAACTAAGGCTCTCGCACCACCATGTCTCACACAGAAGGGAATTGTACTTGCTGCGTGTAGTGCAATGCAAGCAAGTAGATCTGGCTTAGGGTTAAGGTGGGTTAGTGCAAGGGCTAGGGTTAGGCTAGTGGCGGGTAAGGTTACGGTGCGCTAGTGGGTTGCACCTCTGGGTGCCTCTCTGACCCACTAAGAAGACAGTCTGTGACGTATGGGTACGGAGTCAAGGGTTAGGGTTAGGGTTAGGGGGGCTAGGGCAGGTTTTAGGGGGCTTTTTGGCACATCCCAGAAGTCTCCATGGCCAAGTGGCCATGCGATTGGTGGGATGGCTCCAAAAATTTGCATGGTCGTCCACTCCCACATGGCTGGCCACTCGGCCAGCCCATCATTGCGCAGGTGTAAATAAAATAAAATAAAATAAAATCAATGGAGGACAGAGGAGGAGAGGAGAGACATTTTGTTGCAAGAAAAAACCCACTGCTACTGTGAAAAATCTGGCAGTTTATAAATTTTCGCGTGTTTCTGTTGTGCTTCTGTGTTTTTGGGCCACGATTTCAAAAACAATATTGCGTTCGCCGCCCCATTTTGGATCCCCCACCCGCACCGCATGGCATGGCGATGGCGACTCGCGAGTCCGGTTGCCCAGGACGGGTGGGAGGCGGAACCCCCCCTCCAGAAACCACCCCTTCGGTAGGTGCCCTGCGCCCTTAGTCAAGCAGGCATTTTTCCGCCTCCTTTTTTGGCCCGGGAATGGGTGGGGGGAGAGTTTAAAAGTTTTTTCCTGTGCCATCCGTGCCGCTTGCTTGCGCTTTAATTGCGGCGGCCGGTGGCCGGCAAGACTGGGCTTTTTGCTGGCTGGCTGCGAGCCTGCGGCGAGTCCCACAGAGCAGCCCACAAGGACGGGGGATGGGGGGAGGACGGGGACCTCCAGAAACAACCCCTCTGGTAGGTGCCCTGAGGCACAGCAGGCATTTTTCTGCCTGCTTTTCGGCCGGGAACCGGGTTTTTTTAACTTTTAAAAACTTTTTTTCTGTGCCGCGTGACATCGCGCGATCGCGCGATGCAAGGAACGAGCACGACAAATCAGACCAAAATTGTTTGTTCGTCGGTTCGAGCTCGAAGTCTGGCGGAGTAATTCCCGTTACCGTTTCTGTAGAGTAACGGAAACGAGTAACGGAAACGGAAACAGGAATACCGCTAAGTCGTGCCCATCTCTAGTGGAGACATCAGAAATATCATCAGGAATGAAACTTCTTCTGGGACAAAAATCTCTCACTGAATATTGAGTATAATGGGAAAATAATTTGGAAATCAAAATGGCACTCTTTAGAATCACCATCAGAAAACTTCTAAATGGGAGTTCTGTATACATTTTTTTCATTTCAAAAGCACATGGTTCAAGCCATTATTAATCACTGGTATGCAATGTACAAATCTATGACAATCATGTATGTCAGTGATAGGCTGTCAGTAGAATTGGAAATCCTTTGAGTGCTGATTCATTGTGATTTTTACAGCAGGAGCTTTCCCCACCACACACAAAAACTAATTTGCAAAACCTAATTTGCAAATTAGTTTGCTTTGTTGGTGCAATCTGATCCTCACAAATGGTTTTTATTTATTTATTTATTTATTTATTTATTTATTTATTTATTTATTTATTTATTTATATACCACAATTCGATTTTCCTCAAATGGGAACTCTTAAATTTAACATATAACTCAGTTCTATACTGAGGGGTGTGGTGGCTCAGTGGACTAGAGCGCTGAAATGGTCTGCTGAAAAGTTTGCAGCTTGGTGGCCATGAAGCGGAGTGAGCTGCTGCTATTAACCCTAGCTCCTGCCAACCTAGCAGTTCTAAATGCAATGTCAATGCAAGTAGATAAATAATGCCTTAAAAAGCGAATAATCAGACATGACTAGCACACATGTGTGGGGAGAACTTTTACCTTTTACCTATACTGGGAAAAGGAACAGAAGAATTTAATTCAGTAAGATTTTCAATGGGTACATCACTTCCCCACTTCCATAGTTTTGGAGAAAAGCTAAACGTGTTGCAAATGGTGCATGGGCTATGCATACAAATGTGCATGCAGGAAATTAAAGCAAAGTTTTGCAGCCTGATGTGAACCAACAGATGGAATAGCAGTGCACATGAGATATATAGAAATAAAATTAATTTATTCCAAGTATTCTAGCAGGAAAACTATATTGTGCAATCAAGTCAATTCTGCACACACAGTTGTAAGTCACATCTGATTAGAGTACCTTTGCACTTTTGGAGGGGGGGGGGGAAATGTTGTTCAGCTTACTACTGAAATATATGGCATATGCACTGTGTTTACACTATCCATACATCTGGCTTCTTCATTGCAGCATAATATTCTTCCAAATGAATCTCCTAATTAATGCTGCTGGTGCTGATGGGTGGTGACAAAAAAATCTATTGATATTAATTACCAGTAATATATTTCAGCTCATATGATAATAAAACACAGTAGAGATGGGTACAAGATGAAAACTAACACACTGTTTTGCCATTTCATAATGTTACGAAAGATTTCAAAATGAAACAAAATGGCAGATCATGTGTCATCACGAAAAGAACTAAAATGATGTTTTTGGTTTGGAGGATAATCAAACTAGGGAGCCACCGCCAGATCTCGCTTCAGGCAAGGGGCTGCAGTGAGATCTGGTGGCTGATTCCCTGCTGGGTGGTTGTGAGGAGGAAGAAGGCTTTTGAATTTCATGCCGCAAAAGCTTCTCTCCTCTGCTCTCCAGTTCACAGCGGGGGGGGGGGGGGGGGGTCCCACAGCAGACCCATCCTCCAGCACCCATCCTCTCTGACCCCTGTTGTGTTGAAAGCCCCAAGAAGCGCGCTGAGCTTCCAACACAGAAGTACAGCACAGAAAATCAAAAGTCACCTTCCACTGCTCTCCAGTTCTGAGCTACCACCTCCATGGTGGGTTTTTTGGACTGGTTGGGCTGTGGGGAGGGGGAAGGCTTTACTCCCCACAGCCCGACCTGTAAACAGAACCCACCTAGGAGGTGGGGTTCGCAATGAAGAACAGAGCAGGCAGCAAGAAATTCAAACAGAGTGCTGCTCACTCCATTCTGCCTTGCAGCCCCTGCCTCCCTGGTGATTTTTTTTTTGATAGGTAGGCTGTGGGGACAGCCCAGCCTGTCAAAAAACCCCACCTGGGTAGCAGCGGCTTCTGAATCATTTTGTTCCTCAATTTGTTTAGTTACAAAATTTCTAATAAAAAGTTGTTTTTTTAACAAAATGGAACAAAACCAAATGAGTAACGAAACAAAACAAAACAAAACACTATTTCCCCTTTTTGTGCCCATCTCTAATACACAATTACCCTGTTTCCCCAAAAATAAGACATCCTCCGAAAATAAGACCTACTTACAGTTTTGCCTCTCACTGAAATATAAGACATCCCCCTGAAAATAAGGCCTCCCTGATAATAAGATAACAATAAATGTGTACCGTATTCTTCTTCATGGAAAAATAAGACATCCCCTGAAAATCAGACCTAGCACATATTTGGGAGCAAAAATTAATATAAGACACTGTCTTATTTTCGGGGAAACACGGTAGCACCATCTCCAAAGCATATTTTATATATTCTGGGATCCCTAAATAAATAGGTATTGGCACTAAATAATCCAAGATCAGAAACCAGTATGGCAAGTGTATGTGTGGGTGGGTGGGTGGGTCCCCCTTATCAATCGGCCTTTGAGAAACAATTAAATATTCCATTGGAGTATACCATGGTTTTACAACTGTAGTAGAAGTTGCTGAAATCTGGCATTTTCCATGGCATGCCACATATCAGTTAGAATGCTTGCCTAGAATTTCTAGGTGAACTTGAAATAGCTGATTTGTTTTATTTATTTTTCCCTCCCTTTTCTCCTGCCAAGGTAGGGGCGGGAGAGGAGTCACAGCTCAGGCAGCTTGCCTTCTGCTTTCTCCTTGCCCCCCATTAAAGGTACATGAGCAGAGCAGCCTTTAAAACTCTCAGGTTGAATGGATGCTTGTTGATATATCCATGGGCCCCGCAGGAAGTGGGGCTATGGGAACCAGCAACTTCTCTGCCAATCACTGCCTGACAATGTAGTATAAAATAGTTCTGTGGGTGAAGTTGAAGTACCAGAGCTTTTATATTGCACCGAAGACCATGTGTACGTGCTGAGACTTCATTATACGTTTTCCATTTGTCTTTTGCCACAGATCTGACACCTTTAGTACAAGCCTATTCATACAAGTTGCCTAGACTTAATGAATTTAGTAACCTAAGTGACAAGGTTGCTACATTACGTGGAACAATATCCATTTTTTTATTTTATGTTACTTTATTTATGTAGCCCTGTTCTAGGAGGGATATTGAGAATTTTATAATGGCTCATGCCTTCACGCATGCAGGTTAGCCCTTATTTGGATGCCCAAATTAAATGCTCTATTATTGTTTAACTCATGTTTTGGTTTAAACAATAAAAGAGCAAATTGTGAAGTGAAAATGGGATATTGTGCTTATGTGACATATCTGTGGGAATGAGAGGAGTCAAAAAGAAAATGTAAATTTTGCAATAAAATCATGTGTGCTTCCAGATGATTGGGAGGCCTACACACACAACCTCCCTTTGGTTTTCCCTCCCAGAGAAACAATGGCTATCTTTGGCTATTTCCCTCCCAAATGCTGACATTTTAGAGGTGAAGCCTATTAGGTGTTTATTTAATTATGAGCCTTTTCACAGAGATCTTGGGGGTTTGTCGCTGTTCCTGTGTCCCCACCCCCTCCGCACTCCTGGCTGCTGTCTGAGTGAGGGGAGGGAGAAAAAAAGGAAGAAAAGAATGCTGCTCACCTCCATTTTGCCATCTCGCTCTGCTCCCGGCAGCATTCAGATCTCTTAAAGGGGCGGGGGGAAAAACAACAACAAACAGAAGCGAGGAGAGCCCGGCACTCACTACGTTACATCCACATCAGGAATTTTTCACACCCGGAGAGCAGGTACTTGAAAAGTGCACTGGGACGCGCTTAGGTGGGCGTGGTCACACTTAATTTTTTGTAAACTCCGGAGCTGGTGGGGAAACAATTTTAAGCTCCAGATCTGGGAGCCATTTGCCGCAGATTTTAGGGGTCGTGTGAAAAAACCCTATGTTTGCTGCTCTCCTTGGATTGAGGGTACCCTCTTTCCAAATATGTAGTTATAGCCTTACAGAGTGTTCAGTTTTTATAATTCCACAGAATAAAATTTAAGGCAGATTCTGGAGGGCTCTTTTCATGCAAATCATATATACATAGTTTGTACATTTAAAACAATAAGGGTTTTGAAATGCATCTGTACCACATCATGTGTCTCCAAAGAAATCTTTCTACATTCAGTAATGATCATAAACATTCCAATTATTCCACTTGGCATGGTGCATATTCAAATAATCTGTAGGAGAAATCATTTCCCAGAAGGTTTCTTTTTTAACATATTCATTCACCTTTCTCCACCTAGTTAGGTTTTGAAATATCTTGTGATTTAATCGGAGGGACCCTAATTAAGCTTCAAGCAAAAATGGAAAGAGCTGTAGTAGATATGTACCAAAATACCAGAGGAAGATTTGCTAAAATGCAGCTTTATTGAATACCTCCATCAGATGTCTAAAAATGAAAGCAGCTCAGGAAGAGAACATCACAGCTGACACCACATCTGAAGTCATTAAGAAATTAATGAGGTTAAAAACAAAGAAAAGAATAATCTAGGATTTGTGGTGTTTATTTACTTGTGGGGTTTAAAAAGCCAGCTAGAACTAATGCACATGATATTTCTGAAGGAATGCTTACTTTCCAACACCCTAAGCATTATAGCAAAGTCACAGTCTTAGCCATATATAGTTTGCACCATTCACAATGATCAGATTCAACAATCTGCTGCATTCTTGAATCTGCTCAATTTCTGAAGAGATCAAGAGGATCAAGAGGAATGAAATGGGATTAAAGACACCCCCCCCAAAAAAAAAACAGGCTTGAGGTCCTGAGACACCACCTCTTTCCACAGCAGATAGGTCTCTTTAAATGTTTTAGTGTCATTGGAGGGAATGCAGCTGAAGTTCCTCCTGTCTGTTCCCTTCTGAAAAGGAAAAATACCATGTAGAAGTTGCCTTTGATGCATGCCATAGCTGGGATGATGCTGTGATCTCCCTTCACTTTATCCTCATTCCTTCGTTTGAGCTATTTCTTCGAGTTGTTTATTTGATTCCTATGCCACCTTTTTACACAAGAACTCAGCTTTCCCTTTGATAGCCTTTGTAGGAGCACTCAGATCCACTGCTCGGCGGTGATAATGCATTTTGCCTTCCAGGTCTGCAAAGTGTAGGCTGTTCTTGGGATCCATAATTAAGGCATTTTGGAGAGGGTCCATATGGCTGGCATGTGCCCCAGAAAAAGTTAATGAAATGGAAATGACTTATCTTTACATTGGAGCAGGACGTGCGTGACCTAATCCTTGCTTCACTTGCATGGCAGGGAAGACTGATACTTTGATTTCTATGAGCACTGGAAATTACATCTGGACTCCCTCCCGCCCTATGAAACTGAGCTTTTGAATGACAGGAAAGATAGAGCTCTGCAACACAATCTTTTCCTGTTTAATGCCACCTGAGTCTATCTGCATCCTGAAAGTAGCTTGATTTTTCTTCCCTTTTCAGTCTTGGCGCAGTGCAATTGGACACAAAACTAGCTCTCTTGGGATGCCGTCTATGCCGAAACTGCACAGAGCACTGATTGAACTGCTGAATCAGTCTGTAATCAATCTTACACCCTACTGATATCCTTTGCTATTTTCTCTTTGATCTTACCCTAATGGGAAACACAGCACGTTAAGGAATAATGAAGTTTTCTCTAATTGTATCTATGCTGAAAGGCCTCCAGGATTACTTTGTGCTGCATCTGATTAAATTTGGATGTGAACTTAGATTTGGGAGTGGAATATTACTGTATGCTGCTATCTTTGCCCCCACATAATTGGGTCGCAATATTTGGAACACCAGCAGTCCTGCCTTTCGATGGAGTGTCCCTGACCATTTGCCAACCCAGGAGAGCACTGGGTGAGACTGCTGACTCCTCCTGGATACTGCATGTTCTTCCCATGGGCATCTGGCTTGTGGGCCTCCTCCAGACAGTGTATTTGCAGGGCTAAGTGCTCATTGCAGTTAGCTGCCTCCACTTTCCCCTCTTATTGATACCTGCCACCTGGCCAAAGAAGAAGAAGAAAGTTTTATTAGCTAAATTTCTGCGAGGGAGGACCTGACACCAAAGAGGGTAATATTTTAGGGTGAGGCATGGAAGACAGATTTTTTTTTTGGGGGGGGAGACATGGGAGACAGATATTTTTCATTTTTATTTGCCTGATGTTTGTACTGTGGATATAGAATAGTTAAATTGATAAAATTCACTGCCCTTATTGCTTTATAAAAGCAGCTTGAGGGGGAATGACCAAGTGGGTAAAAGGAGTGGTGAATGCCAGTTCTGCCTGATCCTTGAGAGGCTACAGTGACTCATACCTTGGTTACATTGCTGCCGCCCCATGTCAAAATAAGCAGTTGAGACAACAAGAGTTGGGGTAAACTTGGGCCACACTTTATTAACTTATTAATTAACAAATAACTCAACATTAAATCAAACAGGGGGGCCTACAGCAGTGTGGATTCAAAGTTGGAATACCGGGGTCTCCCAGGACCCCTCCAACTGGCAAACTTTGGGGCAAGTTCCTACCCCTGGGTTGCCCTGTCCCGAAGACTGGTAAATTCCAGTTCCACTCCCCAAACCCACAAGCCCCACTATTGGTGTCTTATGGTCCAGGGAGGTCTCCGAGCACATCCTTCCCTCTCCAAATGTCTTACCTTAATCCACACTACTGCCAGTATGACCAGTAATGACAACCTAACAAATCCAGACGCTAAGCACCAGTGTGGGATCGGTGAGAAATACCTGCTCCCCAACAGCCAATCAGGGGAACAGATCACAAATTCCTATCCGGCCCCATGTGGTGACCAGTCAGACTCACATTGGTACCAGTAAATGCAGAGGGTAGGTGGTGAACAATTGCAGACAGATGTTAGCATTTGCACGGGATCCCTGTTATATAGGGGCTCCTCTTCCCTTCACTGCTCCAGCTGCCAAGAGTCACCCAGGTCTTGCATTACTTCACTTGGGGGAGGGACAAAGATGCACCACATTCAGATCCCCTCCTTTGAGCCAAGCCTTTCACTTGAAATACCATAATGCACTCAATGTCCAGCTGCTTTGAAGATAGTTCAGAACCATCTGCTGGTTCAAAATACAGCAGCTGACTACTGATTGGGAACTGTCATGGAGAAAATATTATGCCCCTGCAAAAATAACTTCACTGTCTATCCATTTTTTCCATGCTCATTTCAAATTGGTGTTCATTAGCTATAAAGCCGTAGGTAATAGGTCCCATATGAGCCTTATCAATGGTTCAGATGGGACCATCCTTTCAGTCCCATTACCAGGGCAGGCATGGTGGGGGGGCACAATTGAAGGCTTTCTCTGTAGCTACTACCAGATTATGGAATGCAAGGCAACAGTCAGGAAAGCAAAGCAAGACTTGGAGGAGCGTATAGCTTAAAACGGTGGTCCCCAACCCCCCGGGCCGCGGACCGGTGCCGGTCCGTGGACCGGTCGGCACCGGGCCGCCTGGGGAGGCCGGGGAGGCTCCTCCCCTTTTCCTCCGCCACCCTCCTCCTCCTCTTCTCTCCCGCGGGCGGCCGGTGGAGGAGGAAGGCTGGAGGAGCGCAGGAGGAGCCGCTGCCGCCGCCTTTGCCTTTGCCTCCCTCCTCTGCCCGCCGGCGGTGGCGGCGCATCCTCCTCCTCCTCCGCCCTCCTCCTCCTCGCCCTCCACCAGCAGCAGCAGCAGCAGGAACCCAGTTTGGCCCGCTTGCCCCTCCTCGCCTTCTCCCAGCCCCTCCCCCCCTGCCCTGGGGGCCGGGCGTGCGGGGGCCAGCAGGGAGGAAGGGGCGTGCGCGGGAGGCACTGGCGAGCCCCCCACGCGCGCGCACCGCCGCGGCAGCGTGGGGGCCCCCTCGGTTGGAAGAGGAGGTGGGTGCCCGTCCTCCTCCTCCTCCTCCTCCTCCCCGGGGCGCGCGCCCTTTGGCCCCTCCCTGTGGCCGCGCTCCAGGGCGGAGCCCCCCCGCTGCTGCCGCCGCCGGACCGCGCCTGTGTTGGGGGCAGGCAGGGGGGCGTTGCGGGCCGGCCCGGATGTTTTCCCCGCCGCCGCCGCGCCTGTGTTGGGGGCGGGTGGGGGGCGTCGCGGGCCGGCCCGGATGTTTTCCTCGCCGCCGCCGCGCCTGTGTTGGGGGCGGACGGGGGGGGCGTCGCGGGCCGGCCCGGATGTTTTCCCCGCCGCCGCCACGCCTGTGTTGGGGGCGGGCGGGGGGGAGCGTCGCTGGCCGGCCCGGGTGTTTTCGCCCCCGCTGCCGCCGCCGCGACCCCCCGCTGTCGCCCCCCGCGGGCCCCCCGCGGTCGGCCCCACCCCGCCGCCGCCGCGACCCCCCCCGCGGTCGCCCCCGCCCCGCCGCCGCCGCAGCCCCCCCCCGCGGGCGGGCCAGGGAAAGGTTATCGGGGATTTACCGGTCCACGGTGATATAAAGGTTGGGGAGCACTGGCTTAAAACACTCAAAGATATAACAAGGACTTCTTAGAAGTAAGAACCCAACTAGGAAGGCCATTGGACCATTAGATGACAATGGAAGGCAAGGGATAATTAAAGAGGAAACAGAGGTTGCAGAGAGACTCAATTAATTATTTGCTTCAGTATTCTCTGAAGAAGACAGAGAGCACATGCCCAAAACAGAGCCTACCTTCATAGGGAGGGAAACCAAAGAATTAAGCCAGATAGAAATAATCAGGGAGTAGGTCCTTGCATGTCTTGTTAAACTAAAAGCTAACAAATCACCAGGACCAGACAGCATCCATCCATGAGTTCTCAAAGAGCTTAAAGATGAAATTGCTGAGGTCCTAGCCAAAATATATAATCTTTCCCTCAAATAAGGCTTTGATGACTGAAAGGTAGCAAATGTAACACCAATCTTCAAAAAAGGATTGAGTCGTGATCCAGGAAATTATCAACCACGACCGGTCAGTTTGATATGTGTCCCAAGTAAAGTGATGGGAAGCATCCTAAAAGATAAAATTAATAGACACATAGCAGACGGAGAGTCAACATAGTTTTTGCAAGGGCAAATCATGCCTCACTAATCTTTTGGAATTTTTTGAGAGTGTCAACAAGCATGTGGATAAGGGATATCCAGTTTACATTGTTTTTCTGGACTTTCAGAAGGCTTTTGACAAGGTCCCACACCAAAGGCCCTTGAATAAACTTGCCAGCCATAGAAACAAGGGACAGGTCTTCTCCTGAATCAGCAACTAGCTCACGGAAAGGAAACAGAGAGTAGTACTAAATGGACACTTCTCCAAGTGGAGGGAGGTAAAGAGTGGGGTCCCCCAATGTTCTGTACTGGGACCCCTGCCAACCTCTTCATAAATGTTCTAGAAGTAGGAGTAAATAGCGATGTAGCCAAAATTGCCGATGACACTAAATTATACAGGGTAGTAAAAACTGAGATAGATTGTGAGGAACTCCAGAGGGTTCTTTTGAAACTGGGAGAGTGAGAAAACCAGTGGCAGATGAGTTTCAACATTAGTAAGTAGAGGTGGGCATGAAACAGAAAACCGATGGTTCAGTTCGTTCTGTTTCGGGCCCACCTTCAGTTCGGTTCAGTTTGGGTTTGTACAAATGTTTAAAACAAAAATTTGCATGAACTTGAGCCGGGCCGAACTGGTTTAGCTTACCGGGATGGCAGTGGTGGCAGCAGTGATCCCGGAGGCAGCAGCAGTGATCCTGGTGGTGGTGATCCCGGTGGCGGCGGCAGCCTGGAATGCCCTGACAATGGCCCCGCCAGATGGTGGGAGGACTTGCTGGGCAGCCGGAGGCCTCACCACCACGTCTGAAGCCCCAGCTGTGGTTGTGCTGGGCAGGGGTGGACTGTCCCGCGGCTGCACCAGGCAGTGGTGGACCATCCGGCTGCAGCCTCTTAGAGGCCCAGCAGCGGCGGTGCCAGGCAGAGCGAGGCCTCACCGCTACCTCTGAAGCCCCAGCCACAGCCAGTGCATGATTTCATGGCCATGTTGGGTGGCAGCGGACTATCCCACTGTGGCTTCTGGAGGACCAGCAGCGGCTGCGCTGGGCAGCTGGAGGCCTCAACACCGCCTCTGAAGCCCCGGGCGTGGCTGTGCTGGGTGGTGGTGGACTCTCCTGTGGCTGCACCAGGCAGTGGTGGACCGTCCTGCCATGGCCTCTAGAGGCCCAGTACTTTTTCTTTCCCTATGCCGCCCACGCGGCCCCAGGGTCTGGTTTGGCACTTTTTTTAATTTTTAAAAGTCCCTGGTACTGGGGGCTTTCCCCCCACTCAGTTAAGAGGTGCTTGCTCAGGGTCAGTGCTTCTAGAGGCGTTAGCTTTCCTGCGCCTGGGTTTTATTCCCCCCCTTGACCACTGGCTCGTGTGCAGAACCAGCTGACCCACAGACTGGAGGGATTTTTTAAATTTATTATTATTATTTTTTTAAAAAGTCCCCAATGTGGGGCTTTTCCCCCCCTCCTGGCCCGCAGCGGCTGCTGGAGTTCCAGGCAAGGAGGCAGAGACAAGGAAGGAGACAAAGTGGGGGAATGAAAAATGAAATGAAACAAAATGGAAATTTGCATTTTGTTTTGTTTCGTTTTTCTTTGATGGGTTGGATCGTTATTCATTTTCTTAGCTAATGAAATGAATAACAAATAACAAAATGAATTAAAAATTCATTTAAAAATAATTAAAAATTAAATATTCATTTCGTGCCCATCCGTATTAGTAAGTGCAGAATGATGCAGGTTGCTGCAAAAAAGAAAAAAAAACTAATTATGTTTTTAACCTGATGGGGTCTGAAATTTCTGCAAGAAACCAGGAAAGGGACCTTGGTGTCCTGGTGGACAGCTCAAAGAAGGTGCCAACCCAGTGTGCCGCAGCAGTGAAAAATAACAAACTCAATGCTTGGGATCATTAGGAAGGGTATAGAAATTAAGTCAGCAAGTGTCATTTTGCCTGTTTATAAATCTATGGTGAGGCCCCATCTGGAGTATTGCGTACAGTTCTGGTCACCATACCTCCAGAAGGATATTATGGAAATGGAAAAAGTTCAGAAGAGGGCAACCAGAATGTTTGTTTATTTATTTATTTATTTATTTATTTATTTATTTATTTATTTATTTATTTATTTATTTATCACACTTATATACCGCTCCTACGTCCCAAGCGGGAACTCAGGGTGGTTCACATAAAAATCAAGGGGATGGGAACTCCTTCCTTACCATCTGAGGCTGCAAAGGCTGGGCCTCTTCGCTCTTGAATGATGGCGCCTAAGAGGTGACCTGATTGAAGTTTATAAAATCATACATGGTGTGGACAAAGTAGATGAGGAAAAACTGTTTTTCCTATTGCACAACACTAGAACTAGGAGGCACTCCATGAAACTTTTGGGTGCTAGATCTCAAACAAATAAGAGAAAGTACTTTTTCATCCAGAGGATCACTGGTCTATGGAACTCAATGCCAGAAGAAGTGGTGACAGTTAACAGCCTTGACAGCTTTAAGAAAGGATTAGACAAGTTCATGGAGAACAAGGGTATGAATAACTATCATTATGGGTACCTAAGGACAACCTCCAGGTTGGAGAGATAGGCAGGATATCTCTCAATACCATTTGCAGGGAATTGTAAGCAGGTGAAGACACCTGCTTGGGAATATCCTGAAGCAAATGGTGAGCTACTGTGTGAGACAGACTGCAGGACTGAATGGACTGTGGCCTGTTCCAGCAAGGCTCTTCTTATGTTCTTATGTTCTTATGGAATATTCTTCCTCTGGAAGTCAGGTTGTCTTCCTCTTTTTTAGCCTTTTATAGGCAGCTGAAGATCCACTTTTTGAAGCATATTTTTAATAATCATGATTGAGTCCCTGAATCCCGTTTTTAAACTTAAGATAGTTTTAAAAGATTTATATGGATTTTAATTATTCAATGTTTTTTAATAAGTTTTATATTTAAATTATTTTAATGTATTATTAATTGTGCTTTTAATTCTAATCTTTTTGATATTGCCAGATTCTTAGCTCCTCCTATCAGGAAAAAAGGTTGGCTATAAATAAATAAATATTTAAATAGTTACTCCATTAGATTAATTGCTCAAAACCCTTACAACTGCCTAAAAAATGATGCTCCTTACAGAGTATGACCTGACACAATAATGTGCACCTTCAGTCCTATATCCACATGTACACTTGTACTGATAAGAATGTTTGAAGAAAATCAAAGATGGCAGATACAGTTACGTGTTTCAAAAGAAGTTGTCCATGATATCATATATGACCATTAGAGATGGGCACGACTTGGCGGAATTCCCGTTTCCGTTTCCGTTCCTCGTTTCCGTTACGGAACGGAAACGGTAACGGGAATTACTCAGCCAGAACTCGAACTCGAACCGACTAAAGAATAATTGGGTCTGATTTGTCGTGGTCATTCCTGGCATCGCGGCGATCCTGCAATGCCAAGCGGCAAAGAAAAAAAGTTTTTAAAAGTTAAAAAAAAACCCGATTCCCGGCCAAAAAGCAGGCGGAAATATGCCTGCCTGAGTGAGGGCTCAGGGCACCTACCAGAGGGGTGGTTGACCCCCCCTCTCCTGTCCTGGGCTGCTCTGGTGGTGGGGGAAATCCTTGTCGTAGTCGCTCGCAACAAGCACCGGACTCGCCACCGGCCGCCACAATTCAAGTGGAAGCGGCACAGAAAAAATGTTTTAAACTCCCCCCTATTCCCGGGCCAAAAAGCAGGTGAAAATATGCCTGCAGTGCAGAGTGCACCTACCAGAGGGGTGTTTTCTGGGGGGGGTCCCGGCCTCCCCCCCTCTCCTGTCCTGGGCAGCCGGACTCAAGTCGCCATGCCATGCGGTGCGGGCGGGGGATCCAAAATGGGGCAGCGACCGCAATTTTTTTTTGAAATCGTGGTCCAAAAACACACAAGCACCACACAGAAACATGAGAAAATTGCTATTTTAAAACTGCCAGAATTTTTACAGTAGCAGTGGGTTTTTCTTGCAACAAAATGTCTCCTCTTTCCTCTCTCCAACTCCATTGATTTGATTTTATTTTATTTTATTATTATTATTTTACACCTGTGCAATGATGGGCTGGCCATGGGAGTGACCATGCAAATTTTTGGAGCCATTCCACCAATCGCATGGCCACTTGGCCAGGTTGACCACAGAGACTTCTGGGATGTGCCAAACGGGCATAAAAAGCCCACTAACCGTAGCCCGAACCCGAACCCGAACCCTAAGCCTAACCCATACGCCAGTACACTGTTCTTCTAAGTGGGTCAGAGAGGCCCCCAGAGGTGCACCCCAATACTCACCCTAACCTCACCCGTAACTAGCCTAACCCTAGTCCTTGCGCTAACCCTGTTGCCTAAGCCAGATCTGTACTTGCATTGCACTACACGCAAGTACAATTCCCTTCTTAGTGAGACACAGCAGGTGCAGAGAGTCTGCCAGTCCGCCACTTGTGGCTCTGGGTGACTCCTGCAGGCTTGGCTCGGCCGGCAGCATGTGTGACATGCAAACCATGCCCCCGAGGCCTGACTGATGCAGGGAAGGCACCCCAAAAAGAGGGGTGCCTCTGCCAGTCTGCTGTGTCTCTGCGTGCAACTTTGCATATCCATATGGCTATGCATGCCCTTTTGCAGCAGGTGAGGAGAGGAGACACCCATGTATGAGGGGTCTCCAGGAGCCTGCTTTCCCTAGCAGGTGAGGATAGGAGGCACCCCCCAAAAAAAAGAGGTGCCTCCAGGAGCCCGCTACCCCCCCAAACCAGTTTAACGACAGACGAAAAAACGAAAAACGAAATGACAAATTTTTGCGAAGTTTCACGAAAAACGGAAACGAGCTGACACAGGCCACCTCCGACACACGACAACTCGAAAACGTCATTTTCCCTAGTCGTGCCCATCTCTAATGACCATCTTTGAAATGGAGAGAAAATGCACCTTTCAATTCCAAAGTAGTGGTTATATCCATATGAACTGTTTGTGAATGGCAGTTTAATCAATAGATTAAAGTAACCAGAATGATCTGGATGGCCCTGATAACCAAGATAGTGTGATTGCTACTCATGAGCCAGATATCCTAGAGAGTGAAGTCCAGTGGCGACTGCAAACAACAAGGCTAGTGGAGGTGATGGCAATCCATTTGAAATACATAAATTCTTGATAGATGTTGTTTAGGTGCCAAATGCAATATGCCAGCCCAGCAGTGGCCAGGAGATTGAAAAAGAGCAGTCCACATCCCAATCCCAAAGATGGGCAAAGCCAAAGAATACTCCAACTACCGTACATTTGCACTCATTTTACACACTAGAAAGGTTATGCTCAAAATTCTACAAGGGAGGCTTCAGCAATATGTGGACAAAGAACTCCCAGAAATGCAAGTTGGATTTCAAAGAGGCAGAGGAAACAAAGATCAAATTGCCACCATGTGCTGGATTATGGAGAACACTAGAGAGTTCCAGAAAAGCATCTACTTTTATGGCAAGTATTAAAGGAATGGGAGTGCCTGCATCTTATCTGTCTCTTGAGAAATCTATATGTGGGACAAGCAGGAACAGTCAGAACTGGATATGGAACAACTGACTGGTTCAAAATTGGGAAATGAGTATTGCAAGGTTGTATACTGTCACCCTGCCTATTTAACTTATATGCAGAATACATCATGTAAAAGGCAAGACTGCATGAATCACAATACAGAATTAAGATTCCTGGAAGAAATATCAACAATAGAGATGGGCACGAAACGAGTGATTTTTTGTTTTTGTTTTCGGTTTTTCATTTCGTTACGCAACAAAAACGAAACAAAAAAATTTCAAAACAAAACGAAAACAAAAACGAAAACAACCAATTTTGCCGTGGTTTTCGTTTTCTTTGCAGCAAATGCATTCAACTGAAAAGAATGCTAACGAGACAGCAATTTTTCATTTTCATTTTCATTTTTTTTGTTTCGTTATGCAACGAAAACAAAATGAAAAAAATTGCAAAACCCCACCGAAAAACAAAAACGAACCGAAACGGACCCCTAAACGACCAAACGACAAACGAAACACCATTTTTTTGAGTCGTGCCCATCTCTAATCAACAACATCACATACACAGATGAGGCAGATTTGAAAAACATTTTAATGAGAGCTGTACCTCTCATCACCTCTGGATTCTAAGGGAAAAGTCCCTGATGTTGGAAAAGACTGAAGGCAAGAGAAGAAGGGGATGGCAGAAAATGAGATGATTGGATAGTGTCATCAATGCAACTAACATGAACTTGACCAGTCTCTGGGAGATAGTGGAAGACAGGAGGGCCTGGCGTGATCTGATTCATGAAGTCATGAAGAATCAGACATTTTGGCAGAGATGAATGGCAGCAACATCTCAGATGTTCATTCTTCTGTCCTTCCTCAGCAACACTAGTATAGACTAGTCACTCATCTTCTGTGATCCACTAACACCGGATAATTCAAGACGAGGGAAGGTGCTGTTGGAATTTGAGTGTAGTTTATGGATTTTGGAGTTCCATTTAAAAAAACCCAGGTAATTCAGTCTTTAAAAAAAAACTTTGGTTGATGAATATAGAAAGTTATACTTCACTATCCATGATGGAAAAAAACAACTTGCACAATATCATGCTTGATATGCAAGCAGGAAAAAGGATGCCATACTGTACATAGCAAAGGGCAGTCTGTGTCTGACAGCATCAACAGCAGAAGTCAAGAAGGTCTACAGGCTAAAGTGTGCTGCTTTTTTACAATGGTTAAAGCCTCTGGGTGGTTTACAATTTAATTACACAGGTTAAACATTGCCTCCACACCCTCCCAGGAAGCTGGGCACTCAATTTATTGACTTTGGTAGGGTGGAAGATTAGGTGAACTCTGAACCAGCTACCTGGAACTGAACCTAGGCCACGAGCAGAATTTTGGTTGCCCCACTGCACCTTAGACACTGCAACACAAGGCTCTTGAGCAAACCGATGAAAAGCAGTCTTGACAGTTTCATTTCAGTGAGAGTTGGTTAACTAGCTTCTGGGATTTTCCATTTCTTGTTATAACTCTGTGATTTACAGTGAGCAGAAGAGGATTTTCTCCTAGATTGTCTTGACTGATGCCACTGGGTGACACGGATGCTGCTCTTTGCTATGTAAAGCTTGGCATCTTTTTTTCCTGCTGACCATGCAGGCACGACAGTGCAGCAATCAGGACATTTCCTAACATTTTGAATCATGGACACAGAAGTGCAGTATCCCACCTTTGTTTGTCTGTTTGTCTGGGTAAGTGGGGGTGATATAGAAGATGGATGAGACCGAAGAATAACTAAGGAAAAAGAGACAAGAGAGCAAGACGGGAGAGAAGAGGAAAAATGGAAATAAAAATGGCACAGAGTGAGAGTAAATTGGTTTCTGGTATAGGCAAAGATGGCTGAATGAGTACTGAATGAGGAAAAGGAGAAGAAAATTAAGATTAAAGGGTGGAAGCGTTTGCTTTGGAAGAAAGTGTACCAGATAGTTGTTCTACATATTTGTGCTTATATACACATTTAAATGAATGTTTTTGTGTGAAGTTTTTTTTTGTACAATGCAGATGCATATGGACACAGGGCAGAATGGATGCATGAAAGAAAACATGAAATTACATGAACTGAAAATAGGAACTGTCAGCTAGACATTTTCTAGATAGCAAAGCTCCATATTTCTTTACCACAGAATCTGAATATGAGAAGAACATGCAACTTCACACAAATTTCAAAGTGAACAACATGTTCTAAAGAAGACTTGATGTAAAGATGCCCCAAATGCTCTTAATATTGCGCATAATTAGGTGAAAGCTGTGATATGTTTATTACTTGTACTTTGGCACAGGTGAAAAAAGATTTTGACCCAGTGATGTTCTGAGGAATCTGAGGTACTACAACAAACAAATATTTCAGAGCAGTAAATAATCAACCATGTTGATTTTTGCATAGAAATTTTATCACCAGTGCCTCCTTCTAAAACTACCAATAATAATAATGACCAATACTAGTACAGTGGTACCTCAAGTTACGGATGTGCCAAGTTATGAATAGAAATCCCCTGGTATAGGAAAAAAATGAGTTATTAAAAAAAGCCTTTTCCCCTCTTCCTCCTCAAAACTAATAACATTCTTTAATTTTTTTTAAAAAGCCTTTTCTTCGAGTTATGAAAAGGAAAGGAAATATTCCTTTTCAAAATGGCTCCTGCTTATTTGTGATAGCAATACTGCCATCTTGTGGCCACCCAGCTCTTGTGCTGCAATTAGGAAGAAGAAGGAACCATTTTGAAAAGCAAAGCTGAGGACCAGGGGTTCTTCCCCCCCCCCCAAATGATCTTTTCAAACTGCCTATTTTGGAATATTTAGCACATTTTGAGGGACTTTGTGGAACTTCTTTGATGGATTTTTCAAGTAGTTAAAAGGTAAGTTGCTCATCTCTTTTGTTTGCTTTCCTGCTTCTGTGTTTTTTTTCTTTCTTGGGTTGTGTGTATGATTTCCCACTTGGAACGGATTAATACATTTCCAGTGCATTTCTATGGGAAACTCTGTTTTGACTTACAAATTTTTTGAGTTAAAATGCATTTGGAATGGTATAATTTTGTAATTAATTTTGTTTTGCCCAAGACTACCTAAAATATTTATGGCAATGTAATATTAGCTCAATTTTGATTACAGCAAATTGAGTGAGGTTGTAAAACTAATAAAAACAAGATAAAGACAACTTGTTTTTTTCCTTGGGTGTTACAGAAAGTCTTTCATGAAAAAATAGTCTTTCATATGTCCATGAGAATCCTCAAATGTGTCTCTTACAATATATATACTTTTGCTTTTTGCTTTTCGAACCTGTTCAAAAAATAAGCTGTGCTATAGTGCTTCCATGTAAGCCATCCATCCCATCAAGTGCATTTTATTGTGTCCTTGCTGATACTTTTGACTTCTAATATATTTTCCATCCTCCCCCTTCATCTTCTCTGCTATTGATTAATGAGTGGCAATCATGTAATCCCTTAGAAGAATATTGTGCAGGAGTAATTTGTCTCTAGTGCTAAGTAGTTCTCCTCCTTAGTTCTTTTCTGGGCACCTTTCTTTAATTCTTCAATACAAGCTAGTAAGAAATACTACAGGAATAATAATGTAGGGGGAAAGATTTTAACTGTTACCTGATACCACAATTTCCTCTAGACCGACCAATTATACACTAATGCCCTGAGAGAAAACCTTGAGGAGTCTTTCAGAGCTATTCAGAACCTAAATTGGATTTTGCAGCTTGAATGGCATCGTGTAGATTTAGTTTCAGCTCTAAAATATACAGGATTCATCTTACAAGTGTTAGATCCACTAATTAAAATCACCCCTGATGGTTTGCTATAACTGGAATACTTTTCTCTGACAATATTCACAGTCTAGTTGTTGAATCACACCAGGCTTTGGCACATGGGAGGGTTCAACTTATTGTTTTTCAGGTCTAGATCTACAAAGGGGATGATTGAGAGAGAGAGAGAGAGAGAGAGAGATATCAAATATGGGGAAGGAAGACACAACTGGCAGACCATCCCCTTGGAGTCTAGATGGATGAATTTGTTAATTTCAGTTTCTCTCACATTCTTGATTGGAGACCTTGGCATGCTTAACCCCTAGCAGCCTGGATTAGTATGTCTAGGATACCAGTGCATGATTAGGATTGTCACCTCTTTATTCTATACATCTTTCATTATAGCTGCACTACAATGTAGTTATGCTGTTGGGCAGCAGAACAAATCAACATTTTTCAAGGCAACTCTAAAAATGGGGGGCAGCTACAATGAAGAAAATTGTAACTTTTAAACTGGGTGTCAGTTTAAAAGCACCAAACAGGTCACACTTGTAGCAGACATTCTCTTGCTCTTGCCCTGTGCCAGATTCAGGGAAGTTTGAAGAAAGGGGTTTGACATATGATTTTTTAAAAAGTAAAATTACCTCATGTTCAGAAATCAATGACCCTAAACAACCCAAGATAAAAGAGAATCATTGGCCCCATCTACTTTTGGCTCACGAATGTGGGATATTAGGCTTTTGTTTTCATGATTCAAAACTCCAGGAAATGGACTGATATTGCTGCACAATATTGTGCCCATGTTGCCAGAAAGGAAAAAGATGCCAAGTTCTACTAAGCGGGCACGATATACTGTGCATATAACAGCAGCCTTTATGTTGACAAGAGCAATTGAAGCACTCATGAATAGAGATGGGCACGAAATGAGCAATTTTTTGTTTTTGTTTTCGTTTTTTCATTTTGTTACGTAACGAACAGAAAAATGAATTTTGTCTCCAAAATGAAACGAACGAACCGAAACAACAGAAATTTTGTCGTGCGTTTCGTTTTCATTGCAGCAAATACATTGAACTGTAATGAACGCTAACAAAACAGCAATTTTTCGTTTTTGTTTTTGTTTTTTCGTTTCGTTACATAACGAAATGAAAACGAATTTTTTTGCAAAAATTTCACAAAAAACTAAAACAAACCAAAACGGACCCCCTAAACCAGTGTTTTTCAACCACTGTTCCGCGGCACACTGGGTGTGCCGTGGCGCGCGTCCGCGGAAGGGGGCGAGAGCAGGGCAAGGCAAGGCGGAATGGGGACTGGTCTTCCCCCTCCGGCTTCGCGCGCCGCTGCCGCGGGGAAGAAAAAGCAGACGGACTTGCCGCCCGGACGGAAAACAGGAAGGGAGGGCAGGGGGGAAGCATGGCTTGCAGCGACTGGGAGCGGGGCCAGCGCGGGAAGTGTCCAGCGGCCGAGCGGGAGGACGGGGGGACGAGGAGAGCCGGGAAGGGCGCAGCGTCCCTGCGTTTCCTCCCTACCTGCGCACACCTGTGCGCACACACCCGCAGCCAACTAACGGGGCATCTTTGGCGGGAAAAGGAGCCGCTCGCTCCCACCCGCAGCTGGCTGGCTGGCCGGCTGGCCGGCCGGCTGCAGCACGCAGCGCTCGGAGCAAAAGCGGGCGAACGAGGGCCACCCTCCGAGGGTCCCGCGGCCGTTCCCGACTCGGAGGTGGCGCCCGTGCGGCGGCGCTTAAGAGCGCTCGGTAGCAGTGGCGCTGGTGTCTTGGGGGCCGCCCCTTTGCTCCCGTCAGGCGCCCCTTCCCCTTCCTGCGCGCCCGCTCGCCCGCTCGCCTTGAACGAGCCCGGGCGGACTCCTTGGGCGCATGGACAAAGGACGCCCGCCAAGAGGCTCTTGCGCCGGCCGGCGGACGACCTTCCACCCCGCCCGCGCGCGCTCCCGCCGGCCAGTCGCTCCCACACGCTCACCAGCGTTATTGAGGAGGAGGAGGCGCTGGAGGCGAGCGCTGTTGTGGTGGTGGCGCACGGCGTCGTCGGCGTCCCGGGTCACGCGCTGCAGCCCCTCGTCGGCGCCCAGGTTGGCGGGCAGGGCCTGGACGTGCAGCTCGCCCTCCAGGGCACCCGCCGAGTGCACCGCCAGCAGCAGGAGCGAGCCTGGCACCAGGCGCGCCGCCAGCAGCCGTGCCACGCTTCGCCCGAAGCCCTGCGACACCCCCGTCACCAGGCACGCCGCCCGGCCCAGGCACGCCCCGACGACGCCTCCAGTGGGTGTGTGGGTGTGTTGGTGTGGGCTCAGGCTCGGTGGGTGTGTGGGTGTGTTGGGCTTCCTGGTGCCGCGGGTGGCCAGCGCCCCCCCCCGCCGCAGGACCCCAAGGTTGCCCGCCCGCCCAGCGCGTCCTGCAACTGCGCAGCCCATCATCCCCAGGTGCAGGGGAGTGGGGGTGGTCTGGAGCCACGGCTCAATCTACTCCTCCCCCCCCTTGTTAATTTTTTTAACATTTTCTAATGGTGGTGTGCCTCGTGATTTTATTCATCAAGCAAGTGTGCCTTTGGCCAAAAAAGGTTGAAAAACACTGCCCTAAACGACAAACGACAAACAAAACACCATTTTTGAGTCGTGCCCATCTCTACTCATGAATGATCTATAGAATAACCTGTTCTGCCCACTATTATTCACTCTTGTCAAAAAACAGCCCTGACAATTGCCCTGTGTTTAAATGAGATGTGGGGCAGAGAACCTTGCCATTCTTCTATTCCTTAGAGATAATGCCAAAGCATCTTTGTCATTGTCTTGTAGGCATTTGATTGTGCTTCTATTACTGGTTGTTTCCTCAACCCATCCATCCTATATCCTATGTAGGTTAGCTGAATAAACTAGGGATCCTAAAAATGCAGGCAAAGTCCTTGGCAGTGTAATTTAAAGGAAAGTTATCTAGAATAGTATACTTAAAATAAAATCTGATTTTTTACTTAAATATGGAAACTGCTTCTAGAATGGCTGAAGACCACTGATTTCATTTTGTGGCTACTAGAACTGAACAGAAATACCTCCTAAAGATCATCAGTTCACAAATGACCACTTGAACTGCCCAGCCACCCTACCCTGGATATCCTAGTGTTGGTGAATCCAGGAGGCCTATGTATGTTGATGGCTGAAGGAATCTACTGGTCTGGCACCCCCCAATACTTCAATCTGACATGACTCCACAGTCTCCGTTGGGTCAAATCTTAAGCCCTTTGACTCTTACATGAACCCTGGAAGGCCTAAATAGCACACTGGTTTTACGTATCATAGCCAAAAGGTCAAACAACTGTATAAAGGATTTTTACAATTTATTCAGTTCTTTAAAAACAAAGGATCATTTAGGGAATGTTTTCTATATAATTGGATTATAAATACTTCCTTTTTATTACTAGTAGTATAGACTATTATATTTTAGTAGTATTAGGAAGATACTCCCAATATTCCCCTCCTGGTCTCTTGTCTCCCCCCCACCCCCCCGGTGATCCTTCAGCCTCCTCCACTATCTTCTAAATGATCTCCATTTACCCAGACAGAGAGACAGCCAGACAGAAAGACAGAAAGACAGACAAAAAAAACCTCTGGTGTGGTGTATGAATATTGGATATTGCACTTGTGTATCCATTATTCAAAATGCCCAACTGCTAAGGTATTTCCCATGTGCATTAGGAACATTTTTTCTTTGCTGAAGCATTGTATTGCCTGAACTTAATCTTTTCCACTGCTCTTGTTTTTCAATCTGGATGTTGCCAATATTGCAAACATAGCAATCCATTAATTCTTTTATTAAGGAGGAGGTGGAGAGAATAACTGACAATATTTGCTTCTCCATTCATCTTGCTGTAAAGAGGGAAATCAGCAAGTATAGAAAGGCGGGGGTGTTTAACTTGATTTAATACAGGAGACCAAGGATGATAACAAATGACATAGCAATAGGTGTGCACTATAGGCCACCTAACTAAGCAGAGGAAATAGATGGACATTTTGCAAATCAGTCAGCTGAGATGTGTAGGAAACATACCACTGTAGTAGTGGGGGACTTTAATACCCCGATATCAAATGAGAAACAAAAAAAGCAGCAAATAAGAGATCCAACAGATTCCTGACATGCTTAATTGACAACTTTATCACCCAATAGGTAGAGAAGGAACCAGAGGGTCAGTCATACAGGACATAACACATACTAATAGGGAGGAAATAGTTGAAGGAGTGGAAAGTGCAGGAACTTTAGGAGAGAGTTACCATGTCTTATTAGAATCCACCATCATACAGGCAAGTGTAACTGTACCTAGCCAGACTAATGTTCTAGATTTTAAAAGAGATGACTTCAACAAACTGAGAGATGTGATAAGAAGGATTCCGTGGATAGAAATACTGAAGGGGAGAACAGTTCAGGATGCTTGGGAAATTCTGAAAGGCGAGATAATAAAGGCCCAAAGCAAAACAGTACCACATTGAAAGAAAAGGAAGTGATGTAGAGTTATACAGAACTCTCCAACAAGCTAAAGTATACAAAGGATGAGTATAAAAATGGGAAAGGGTTGTTGAGAGGGCGGCCACCGTCTGGCTTCAGACCTACCTGGAGGAAAATCATATCCTTGATCCGTTCAAGTCCAGATTCAGGCCGTTTCGCGGGACCGAAACTGCCCTGGTTGCTCTGCAGGATGACCTCCTCAGGGAGCCTGACAGGGGGTGTTCCTCCCTGTTGATACTCCTTGACCTGTCAGCTGCCTTTGATACCGTCGACCATGGTAACCTGCTGGCCTGGCTTGCTGAGGCGGGAGTTTGGGGTTCAGAGCTTTGCTGGCTCCGCTCCTTCCTTGGTGTCCGGACCCAGCGGGTTCAGCTGGGGGAGGATTTGTCGGCTCCTTGGACACTCCCATGTGGGGTGTCCCAGGGGTCAGCAATCTCCCCTATGCTGTTCAATGGTTATATGAGGCTGCTGGCGGAGGTCATCAGGAGATTTAGAGTTCACTGTCATCAGTATGCTGATGATACGCAGCTCTATCTCTCCTTTTCTTCTTCTGCAGTGGAGGCAGTTCGCTCCCTTGATCTGTTCCTGGAGGCAGTCTTGGAATGGACAAGGACAAACAAGCTCAAACTTAACCCAGAGAAGACTGAGGTTCTGTTCATCAGGGTGCCCTCGTCTAGGTACAATGGCCCACTCCCCTGCCTGGGGGGTGTTTCCCTCCAGCCTATGGACAGGGCCAGGAATCTGGGCGTGGTCCTCGATTCAGCCCTCTCCCTGGAAGCTCAAGTCATGGCGGTCTCCATGGCCACTTTTTCCCATCTCTGCAGGATCGCCCAGATCCGTCCGTACCTTGATGAGTCCTCCTTGAGAACAGTCATGCAGGCCCTCGTGATTTCGAGGATTGGCTACTGCAATGCCCTTTACGTGGGGTTGCCCTTGACCCTTGTCCGGAGACTCCAGCGGGTGCAAAATGTGGTGGCCAGACTGGTGGGGGTGCCCATAAATATGATCATATCACCCCAGTTCTGGCGTGCCTGCATTGGTTGCCCGTTGCTCTCCAGATAAGGTTCAAGGTCTTGGTTTTGGTTTTCAAAACCCGCCATGGCTTGGGACCAGAATATCTTGCAGAGAGGATCTTCCAGAGATCAACTGAGGCCAGACCCACTCGATCATCGCAGGCGCGCTCACTCAGGGTGGCCACACCAAGAGAGGTGCAGAAATCGGTAACCCGTAGCCACGCCTTCTCTGTTGTTGGCCCCTCTCTTTGGAACCAACTTCCGAGTGAGCTGTGCCTTGCAGAGTCCCTGCCCGCCTTCAGAAAGGAATTAAAAACTCTGCTTTTCAAGGAGGCATATGGTGACCTCATTTCTGTTCAATTTCTTTTTTTGTTTGCTTTTTAGTTCTGCTGCTCTCCGCCGAGGGTTTTCCCTCTTTGCCATTTTTTTTCTATTTTATCTTGCCACTGCTTCCCCTTTGATCCCATTGTTCATGTTGGTGTATCTGTGTTTTAACTGCTTTTATTGGAAACCGCCCTGAGTTCCTTTTTTGAAAAAGGTTGTGGTAATGAAATACATCAAATAAATACATAAATAAATAATTATAATTAGAACAGAATATCAGCAAATACCTCAAATATGTAAACATGGAGTCAAGAAAGCTAAGGCTCAAAATGAGCTAAGACGTACAAAAAATGTCAAAAATGACAAGAAAAGTTTCTTTCAATATGAAACGAGCAAGAGGAAAGTCAAGGAAATGGTTGGACCACTATTGGGAGAAGATGACAAGAAGGTGACAGGCAACAGGGAGAACTGCTTAATTCTCCCCCCCCCCACATCTGTCTTTATGCAAAGGGAAAAATTGGTCCACCCTGTCAAAAGCAGCACTGTGGGAGACATGAGAGGAAAGTGGGTCAAAATAGGTAAAAGAACATCTAGAGACTTTGAATGAGTTCAAGTCTCCTGGACCAGATGGCTTGCATCCCAGAGTACTAAAAGAGCTAGCAGATGTGATCTCAGAACCATTGAAAGATCAGAACCTGACTTACCAGTTTCCTGCATCACCAGGTTTGAAGTCAATCAAAAGGATTGATTAAGACCAAGGTTAAAACTAGATATGGTCATGAACCAAAAAAATGGTGATTCGTTCCGTTTCATTTCGTTTAAGGCTTCATTTAGTTTCATTTTGTTTTTAATGGTTTTTTTTTCAAAAAATGTTTCATTGGTTCATTAATTCGTTATTCATTTTTACCCACTTTTTCCCCCCAGAGCCCACCGTGTGGCTGCTGGGGCCCGGTCTGCGCTGGTTTTTTTAAATTATTTTTATGTTATTTTAGGGTGCCAACCAGGCCACCCTTAGGGGCCAGTCTGAGCACCCTTTTAGTTTTTGTTTTTATTTTACTTTTGTTTGTTTGTTTGTTTCACTTCTGGGTTTGCCCCGTGCTACAGCTGTAGCACAGGGCTTTTTGTTTTGTTTTGTTTTGTTTTTCTTTTAGCACTGACCGTGCGGCCCCTGTGGCCCAGTCGGTGCTGTTTTTTTATTTTACTTTTACTTTACTTTTGTTAATAAAAGGGTCAGCAGCAGGTATGCAGCAGGGCGGGTTGTGAGCCCTGGGGAGGGATGCGCAGCACTGCACTGTGAGAGCAGCCTCCACCATCTCTGCCGCATGGCAGGGCTTCTGTCACCTCTGCCATTCAGGAACAGAGCCCGCGGGGACCTTCCTGAGCACAGCCCTGCCTCAGTTCCACCCGGTGGCGCACCAGTCCCTGGATGAGTACTCCTCACCGGCAGGCTCCCAAGGCACTGCTGAGTAAAACCCGGCACCCCACACCCTTCACCGGTGGCGCCAGGGAGACAGACAGGGCTACTCTGCCTCTGGAGGCGACTTTGCCCAGGCACCTAGCTCGCAAGGAAAAACTGCCGCGCCACCACCCGCTCTGGGGGAGCCCGCTTTTGGCCATGCCTCCTGCTCACCCGCAGCCCTCCAGCCTTCTACCCTGCACCTGGCTGGCTTTGGGCTGGAGTGGAAAAATCTGCCTCACCTCCACCTCAGCGCCCCCTTTGGTCGGTTCCCTCCATGACTTTTTTATTTTTGGTGTCCCCCTCCCACTTCCGGGTTCAGCCCCGTGCTACAGCTGTAGTGCAGGGCTTTTTTTTGTTTTTTTTTCTTTCAGCGCCAACTGTGCCGCCCCCGGGGCCCAGTCAGTGCTGGGTTTTTTTATTATTATTATTATTATTTTAGGGTGCCAACCAGGCCACCCTTGGTACATGGCCAGCACTCCTTTTTAAATTATTATTATTTATTTATATTTTATTTTTTACTGCTGACCACATGGCTGTGCCACAGCTGTAGCATGGCCATTGGCTCCCCCCGCCCCCAGTCGCCGTCCAGAAGCCAGGAAGCCAGGACCTCTGGACCAGCACAAGGTAGGAGACATCTCCGGCCCCACATTAACAAAACAAACCTAACCAAACAATATTTTCTCATATTATTTCATTTCATTTTAAATTTATCCCTAGGGTCATTATTTGTTTTGTGATGTAATGAAATGAATAACAAATAATGAAATGAACTTTTAGTTCGTTTCGTGCCCATCTCTAGTTAAAACACCAAGAGATTTCCTTCTCTCTAAGAAGGGGGGATACCCCTTTTGATTCACCTTGGGTTCTTTCCCTCAAAACAAAATTCTTCTTAAGGCCAACGATTAAAAAAGAGTTTTGTTTCTAGACTAAGGGCCTTTTTACATGACCCCTAAGATCCGCTGGCCACTTAAATTCGGACCAGAGATCTTAGGGGTTCGTCGCTCTTCCTGCGTTCCCACCCCCTCCGCACTTCCTGGCTGCTGGCTGCGTGACGGGAGGGAGAAAAAGAGAAAGAAAAGCATGCCACTCACCTTGTTCTGCCTCTCATCTCTGTAAAAGTAGCTCTTAAAGGGGCGGGAGCCAAAAAACAACAAACAGAAGCAAGGAGAGCCCCGCACTCACTATCGTTACACCGGATCAAATAATGTTCACCTCCAAAGAGCAGGTACCTGAAAGCTGCGCTGGGACGTGCTAAAGTGGGCAGGGTCACACTTAATTTCCTGTTAACTTCGGAGCTGGTGGGTAAACATTTTTAAGCTCCAGAGCTGGGAGCCATTTGCCCGGGAGTTTAGGGGTCGTGGATAAACAGCCTAAGTTACAAAAGAAAGTTATACTTGCAAAAAGATTTTAAAAAGACCAAAATACTTATCAGACCCAAGATATAAATTTATTTCCCTAAAAATAATAAAGACTAAACTACCTTCTCTCTTTCTAATTACATGGTGCCATCCTGACTAATATAATTTGCCCTAATCTTACTAACTGCATCAGGCATCATTAGTCAAAGTGATCCTAAGCAAAAAGTATGGCTTCTTTCTCTTCTCCCTGTCTTCTTGCTCGAAGCTTCCAGGTATCATGTGGAGCAATTCACCAATGATAGTTGACTTCTCTCTACTCAGAAGCCTTGTTGTGGCTATATTTCACATACCTTATATAATGGTATAAGCAAGGTCAAACTGTGCGGTTTTTATAGAGCTTTAGAAATCATACCATGTCCCATCATATGTATTTCCTTACAGTGGTGGCATGGTGGAGGTCGGTGGTTGGGATGCAGCCAAGATGGTGGCTGCCACATGGAGGCAAGGGAGCCTTCAGTGTCCCGTGTCACATGTGGGGGCCTGGACTATGGGCAGGCAGCTTGAAGCCCATGTGACATTGGTGCATCCTGGTGCTGTGGATGCACATGCACATAAACAGGTGGGTGGGGCTTATGTTTTTTAAAGGGAGAAGAGGAACAGAGAGCCCGCAGTTGGTCAGTGGAAATGGGATCTCCCATTCCACCCACCCTGAGGAGAATGGATTTAGGTTATTAACACATATAAATTCTCTGTTAATTGTTTTCTTTTCATTTACATCATAACTTTAGGATGGCTTGGCATTTTAGAGGCATTGGGACAGATCCAAGTGGCTGTGACAGCAAGTGGGAACTTGCTTGGCAGTGGAAATCAGCTGACAAATCCACGTCAGAAGGGAGGGGCCACAGACTGCATCAGCACTGCGTGTGTGTGCAGTAGACGGCCCCTTAACAAGTATGACATGGACCACGATGAGGCCAGCAGCCCACGGTGTCCAGGTAGCTGCCAGGGTGGGCATTTCTCCTGGAACTTGAGAAATGCAGAGGCCTCAAGGGGCAGGTGGGCTCCTTGATGCACTGGATCCGATCCAATGCTCAGCCAGAGTACTGCTTGCTGTTATGGAATCAAGTGGTGGCCTCTAATTTTCCAAATGATTATTGTGTCACATGTTTTCATTCCAGGCCTAACATGTTTAGCTTTAGGCCACAATGAAATCTTTGAGACATCCTGGAGCACAGGCAAACTGCCAGAGGACTGGAAAAGAGCTGATGTATTTCCAATCTATATAAGTTCAGGTAGGGAATGGATCCAGGAAACTTCAGACTGGATGCAGATCCAGACATTACTGGAGAAGGATTGCCTACATCCATTTCAGGCTTAGGCTGTGGCATGGTACCAAGACACTCTTGAGCACACTGCAGGGAAGCTGATGAGGAATGACCCTATTGGTGGTCCTTGACCTCTCAGCAGACTTTGATACCATTGGCCACAGTATCTTCCCAGAGAGGCTAGTGCAGTGATGGAGAACCTTTTAGAGACCAAGTGGCCAAACTACAATTCAAAACCCACTAATTTTTCATAAATTGCCAATACAGCAATTTAACCTGATTACAGGCAGCTGTGAATGCCAAGTGTCCACAGAAAGGGCTCCAAGTGCCACCTTTGGCACCCATGCCATAGGTTCACCAACACTGGGCTAGTGGGATTGGGGCTCATAGGGCTGGCTCCTAACTGATTCTTATCCTTTCTCAATGGCCAGGTTTAAAGAGTTCAGCTTGGGGTGAAGCTGTCAGTCCCATGGGCTTCTGGGTGCCCCACTGGTTGTCATCTCCCCAATGCTCTTTACTATCTATGTGAGGCCTCTGGGAAAAGTCATCCGGATATTTGGAGTCCATTTCCATCAGAGTGCTGATGACATGCAACTCTATCATTCCCTTATGTCTTCTGTAGTGGATACTTTCTTGGTCCCAGAGTGCTGTCTGACCATAAGTCTAGAAGAGATGAAGGTTAAAATGCCAAAACTGAACCTTGAGAAGATGGTGACCCTTCTCTTGAGATGCCCTCCAGAAAGGTTGGGGGAATTTTCTCCCAAGGTTAGATGGAGTTCATGTTCATAGCTCAGGTGTGCTCCTGAAGGTGGACCTTTCTTTGTGACATCAAATATCAGCTGTGTACAGTTCAGCGTTTAACCAAGTCTTGCTGATTACCCACTGATGCCCTACCTGGATGTGTGTGTGGGAGGGAGGGAGGGTTTCTGACAACATTGTTACATGAGCTGGTGATATCAAATATTGACTATGGTAACTGTGTCTATGTGGGGCTGCTCTTTAAAATGATCCAGAGATTACAGCAGGCACTTCAGCATCTTGATTCTGGGTGGTAAATAGGTTAATTCCATATAGAATAGATTTTAAATTGGGCTTGTTACATCATCTATGTATCAATGGGTACAATTGATATCAATGGGTACAACTGGTTTTTGCCTGGGTATTCAAATCTCTGAGAAATAAGAAGTCCCTCACTGAACTATCACATTCCTAGGAAATGCCCGATCTTAAATTGAGCAAGAAGCATTATGTTCAGAAAATGTTTGGGCGTTACAGAGATCAGAACATGTAAAAGTCTTTCTTTGTGTATAAATGTATTTGCATTCTTCCATTCTGAATCTGTCTGATATGATATGAAAGAATATTTCTTGCCTCACTTAATTCTAACAGCAACTCCTTCTGCCATCCAGCAAAGACAATTTTACTCAAGAAGGCTTTTAACAACTGACTGGTGACTGGGAAGTGTGTTTTCTAATTTTTTAAAAAAACATTTTAAGGTCTGCTGATTTAATATGATTAATTAATTGCAACATCACTATTAAAATAGTAATACTAAATAAATTCAATAGTTATCTATTTTATTAGTCATGTTGTGAGATACTTTGGGTTCCACTATAGGGAGAATATTGTGGGATGAGAGAGGGAGGGAGGGAGGGAGATGTAGCTACTTTAAAGCTGCTTATTAATTCTACCAAAGTTTCATGTTGTCTAATCCATTCAGTTGTGTCCGACTCTTGGTCACTTTCTAGATCAATGTTCTTTGTGCCTTTTTATCTCTAACAGCTTATTTTAGCTTCATCAGTGTCATTCCAGTGTCTATTCTGATGGTGTCCACCTAACAAGTCCTTGGGTGTCCTCTTCTTCTTTTGCTACTGAACAATCCCAGCATTATTGTCTTTTCAAGTGAGTCGGCATGCATGACATTATCTATCTATCTATCTATCTATCTATCTATCTATCTATCTATCTATCTATCTATCTATCTATCTATCTATCTATTTATTTATTATTGCATTTATAAAAAATTTAACAACCACCACTAACAATAACAAAAATAAGCAACATATTAATAACATAATTAGCAAAAGAAAGCATAAGACGTAGTATAACCAAATCAAACAAATATATGAGACATAATGCAATCATAACATCCTGCATAACATTAGCTTGCACATTAAGATTATTAACACTACAATAATTTATTGTTATTTATTTATTTGGAACATTTATATACCACTCCTTTTTCCAAGAGGAACTCAGGGTGGTTTCCAATAACAGCTAAAAACACAGCTAAAACACAGATCCCCACGGATAACAAGGCAAGTGAAGAAGAAGGTGGCAAGGAGGGAAAACCCTCAATGAGGGGCGGCAGGATCAAAGTAAGGGAAAGAAAGAAAGAAAGAAAAAATTAACCAGAAATGAGGTCACCATTTGCCTCCTTGAAAAGCAAGGTTTTTAATGCCTTTCTGAAGGCAGGCAGAAACTCTGCAAGGCGCAGCTCACTCGGGAGTTGGTTCCAAAGGGAAGGGCCAACCACAGAAAAGGCGAGGCTCCGGATTACTGACTTCCGTGCCTCACTTGGGGTGTCCACCCTGAGTGAGTGCGCCTACGACAATCGAGTAGGTCTGGCCTCAGTCACTCTCTGGGAGATTCGCTCCGCCAGGTATTCAGGTCCCAAGCCATGGAGGGTTTTGAAAACCAAAACCAAGACCAAAAGGAGGGATTTGAAAACCAAAACCGGAGAGCAACAGGCAGCCAATCCAGGTGCACCAGAACTGGGGTGATATGGTCCTATTTACGACCACCCACCACCAGTCTGGCCACCGCATTCTGCACCTGCTGCAAACTCCGGACAAGGGCCAAGGGCAACCCCACGTAGAGTGCATTGCAGTAGTCAGCCCTCGAGATCACGAGGGCCTGCACAACTGTCCTCAGGGAGGACCCATCAAGGTACGGACGGATCTGGGCGATCCTGCAGGGATGGAAAAAAGTGACCCTTGAGACCGCCATCACCTGGGCTTCCAGGGAGAGGGCTGAATCCAGGACCATGCCCAGATTCCTGGCGCTGTCCGTAGGCTGGACGGAAACACCCCCCAGACTAGGGAGGGGGGCATTGTACCTGGAAGAGGGTGCCCCGAAGAACAGAACCTCGGTCTTCTCTGGGTTAAGCTTGAGCCTGTTCATCCTTGTCCATTCCAAGACCGCCTCCAGGCACAGATCGAGGGAGCGAACTGCCTCCACTGCAGAAGAAGAAAAGGAGAGATAGAGCTGCGTGTCACCAGTGTACTGATGACAGTGAACTCTAAATCTCCTGATGACCTCCACCAGCGGCCTCTTATAAACATTGAACAGCATAGGGGAGATTGCCAACCCCTGGGGCACCCCACAAGGGAGTGTCCAAGGAGCCGACAAGTCCTCCCCAAGCTGTACCCGCTGAGACGGGCCGTCAAGGAAGGAGCGGAGCCAGCAGAGTGCTGAACCACCAACCCCAGCCTCAACAAGCCGGAACAGCTGGTTACCGTGGTTGACGGTAACAAAGGCAGCTGACAGATCAAGGAGGACCAACAGGGAGGAACACCCCCTATCGGCCTCCCTGACGAGGTCATCCTGCAGAGTGACCAGGGCCATTTCGGTCCCACAAAACGGCCTGAACCCAGACTTCAATGGATCAAGGATATGATTTTCTTCCAGGTAGGTCTGAAGCCGGTCGGCGGCCCCCCTCTCAATAACCTTGCCAGGAAGGGAACAATGGCAATCGGACGATAGCTGGCAAGATTGTCCGAAGCCAGGCCGGGTTTCTTCAAAGTGGGCTTCACCACCATCTCTTTCAAGTAGGAGGGAAAAATTCTCCCCCCAACAAGACGGTGGCAATAGAAGAAGCCCACTCTGGCATGTTCCCTTCGGTGGATTTAATGAGCCAGGCTGGGCAAGGGTGGAAAGGAGAGGCTGCCAGCCCGCAACAGGAGGCCTCTGCTCAAGAAGCAGGCCCAAACTCGACCAGGTGAGGTGACCGAGGGGATGAGGCCCCCAGGATAACTGAGGAGGGACCACTGCAGTTGGAGTCCAGGTCGGAATGGATGGCCTCAATCTCGGATCTAAAATAGGCTGCAAATTGCTTACTGGTGAAATCACCAGGAGGAGGCCCCAGCTGACCAGGATTGGAGAGGTCTCGGACCACCCGGAATAACTCTGCCTGGCGGTTCGAGGCCTCACCAATTCTCAGGGAGGCATAAGCTGTTCTAGTGCCCCTGATCACGTGAACATAATGGCTGGTCAGCTGTTTCAGTGCAGCCCTTTTTTCTTCCGTCCGATCCTTTCTCCATACGCACTCGAGCATCCTGCGTTCATGCTTCATCGCATGCAACTCATCCATGAACCACGGCGAGGGGCGGGCTCTGCAGCGAAGGAAGCGCTTGGGGGCGATCTGGTCGATAGCCCCAGAGGCCCCCACAAACCACTTCTCCACCAGGGCCTCAACCGGATCATCAGACAGTCCGCCAATGAGCTCCCCAAAGGCTTCCATGAAGCGCACAGGGTCCAGGAGCCTTTGGGGGCAGGCCCAGACAAGGGGCTGATGCTCCCCGCAGGGTGGGGCAGCGATCAACAGGGAAAAATTTTAGCAGATAATTATCTGACCATGACATGGGTTGGGATACTATGCCCCCAACCCTCAGAAAAGAATCTGGCAACATGGAGGAAAATACCAGGTCCAGGGTATGGCCAGCACTATGGGTGGGGCATACAACATGCTGGGGAAGGCTCATGGAGGTCATGGACTCCATGAAGTTCAGAGCAGCACCTGACAGTACCCTCTTGGTATGCACGTTGAAGTCCCCAACCACCAGCAGGCGGGGGGACCTCAACAGGGCAGCCGAGATGAACTCGGTGATCTCTGGCAAGGATTGGGCTGGGTTCCGGGGAGCACGGTACAGCAGACCAATACCAAACCTTTCCCGCTGACCCACCGATAAGTGGAGGCATTCTAACCCTGGGCACACCAAGGCCGCAGATCTGCTAATAGAAAGGGATTCCCTGTAAATGATGGCCACCCCACCCCCTATCCTCTGACCTGCCAGCCCACTGGATCTGATACCCAGGGGGGCACAACAGGGAGAGGGATGCCCCTCCCTCTGCACCCACCCAGGTCTCAGTGATGCATGCCAGGTTGGCTCACTCATCCACTATAACATTGTGGATGAGAGGTGTTTTGCTATGAACCGACCTGGCATTAACCAGGAGGCAAGACAGGTCAGAGGCGCTGGCGGAGTGTCTCCCTGATATGTGACAGTGAGTGGGGAGATCAGAGCGGGGGAGAGGCACCAACTGCCTGACCCGCAATCTTCTTGCCCAACCAATCACCCTGCTCCTAGCGTATCTCCCACGGCCAGACACTAGCGGAATGGGAGTCCCTGCCAGCATGGTGACCAAAAAATAAAATAAAATACAACAACACAATACAAAAACAAGGTATTACAAAATACAGCAAAATGTACAAGAAACTTAATACTATAATAATAAAACAGCTAAAAAGCAAGCAATAGAAGAGAAAAATGAAAATAAATAAAACTAATAAAATAAAGTATGGTATAGGCCCATGAGCCAGGTGTTCCAGATGGAAAAGGGTGAGGGATAGGAAGGGGCAAGGGCAAAGACGGCTTCCGAGGAAGAATAGGTGGGAAGGGAAAGCCCAGGCAGAGGGGGCAGCAGCAGGCTCTTCGATGTAGCCTGGGGGGTGGGCAGCCAAAGCCTTCCCACACAAACAACCCCAGTCCAAGTATCCAAAATGGAGGCCACCTAAGCATCACATACAGGCCTCTGTACCGGATATAGATGTCAGGGCAGGATCAATACACGGCCCAGGTCTAACAAGGAATCCAACCAGCCAAGTCCCAGTTCCAAACGAGCCACAGCTACTTCCACAAAGCCCCCAGCTGGCAGATGGTCCATCAACTCCCGATCCATGGTGTGGCTGGAGACCACCTATACAATTAAGGCAGTGGGAAGGTTATGATAGTTTTTGTTTGGTGATCTTGGCTTACAGAGATATGTTCGGTTTGTCTTTGTCTAGGAATTTCTTTTTGCTCATCCTTGCTGTCCATGGGATGTGTAGTATCCAGCACCACAATTCAAATTCCTCGATGTTTTTTCTATCTCTCCCAAATTCCAAATTTCACAACCATGCAAAGCTATTGGGAATATGGCCAGATTAATTAATTAATTACTGCAATTATTTCTATACCTCCCATATGCAATTTATTGGGAAGCTGATGTCTTTATTCTTTCAGATGTTATTTATACTGTTCATTTTTGTTTTTCCAAGCTCTATATGTCTTCTGATTTCTGGGCTAAATTTACCATTTTGATTAATTTTAAAACCAAGGAAGTTAATCTCCTTTACTGCTGCAGCTACCTCATTGTTGATCTTAACACTGACTTGCACATTCTCTGCCATTGTTATTTTTATTTTCTTGGCATTGAAGTGCAGTCCAAGTTTTTTGCTTACATCTTTGATTATTAGGATTTGTTGTTCTAGATCTCCATCAGCAGTGTTGTATTCTCTGCGTACCAAAGGCAGTCAATGTCCTATCGCAAGTTTTTACCACAATGGCAGATTCTTCTAGATATGCCTTTCTAACAACCACTTCTGCATACATGTCACTAGTGCAGCGTTTTTCAACCGCTGTTCCGCGGCACACTTGTGTGCCGCGAGATGTTGCTTGGTGTGCCGTGAAGGAGCAGCCGGAGGAGGAGGAGGAGGAGGACCAGAGCAGCGTGCAGGAAGTGGCGATTGCTGGGAAGGAGCGCGAGGGTGGGAGGAGAGAGAGAGAGAGAGAGAGAGAGAGAGAGAGAGTGAGAGTGAGAGAGAGAGTGGGGTGGTGGGCAAAGTCCACGAAGGCTTTGGAGACGTCGCCCAGCGAGCCTGAAAGAGGAGGGGGAGAAGAAGAAAAAGAAGGTGTCGCCACTTCTGGCACATCCCATGGGCTGCCCTCCAGCAAAAGAAGCCAGGGGTCCGGGGACGCGACCCCCAGCCCCGACTCCCAGCCCCTGGGCCGTGCGGAGGTGAGGGGAAGAGGGCAGGTGCGTGATCCGGCTGGTTCCGGGCGCGGCGCTTCTCGGCGGATCCCTGGCCGCCGCCGCTCGCAGGCGGGGAGGCAACTCCCCCGACGACCTCCCCCCCGCGCACTCACTGGTGTTGTTGATGAGGAGGAGGCGCTGGAGGCGAGCGCCGTCGTGGTGGTGGCGCAGGGCGTCGGCGGTGTCCCGGGCTACGCGGTGCAGCCCCTCGTCGGCGCCCAGGTCGGGGGGCAGGGCCTGGACGCGCAGCTCCGGGTAGGTGGCGCGCAGCTCACCCTCCAGCTCGCCCAGCGCGCCCACCCAGCGCACCGCCAGCAGCCAGAGCGAGCCCGGCGCCAGGCGCGCCGCCACCAGCCGCAACACGCTTCGCCCGAAGCCTGGCGACGCCCCCGTCACCAGGCACGCCTCCCGGCCCAGGCCTGGCCCGGCTTCCTTCTTAACCATTGCAAAAAGAGAGAGAGAGAGAGAGAGAGAGAGAGAGAGAGAGAGAGAGAGAGAGAAGCACCATGAAGCCACGTTTAAAAGAGGCACCTCTGCTTGTTGAAAAAAAGAGGCTTTTGCATGATGTGAGGCAGCACTCTATGTCTTCAATGTTAGTCTCCATCTGCATAACTTTTGGATGGTCCATGATGCATGATTACATGGAAATTTTACTCTCTCTTTAACTGCTCGTGTTCTCTTGTAGCTTTAAAGTTGTCTTGTAATGCTGTACGATGTCCCTCAATTCCCTGTTCTGAGACTTGATTATGTTGGGGTGGACAGGTTAAGACAGGTTGGTGGTGTTTTTTTTGTGTGTGTGTGTGGTTCTTCTCAGGACTCTGAGCAGGGATGAAAGGCTGAGCTCTCCCCGCCCCCTTTGCAGGGAGAGTAAGCCAAGAATTTCCCCCTCAGATTGATTCCAGTACAGTAACACCTCTGTGCATGCTCAGGAGCACCATTTCCTCTCTTTTTTTTTCTAGCCAGCCAAGCACACCTCAACCGTGCAGCCCATCATCCCCAGGTGCAGGGGTGGGGGGTGGGGGGTGGTCTCGAGCCACTGCTCGATCTCCCCCCCCCCCCGCTTGTTAAATTTTTTAACATTTTCTAATGGTGGTGTGCCTCGTGACTTTTTTCATGAAGCAAGTGTGCCTTTGCCCAAAAAAGGTTGAAAAACACTGCACTAGTGTAATGTACCATTTTTCTTAGAGGTTCTTCATCTGTATGGCAAGTGCTACAACATGATTCTGATTTATATGAGTGATTTCATCACATATGGAATTGGTGTGATACAATTAAAGGATAATTTTAGTTTGTGAAAAAAATATGAAAAATTGTGAACAACATATTGAGGTCAAAAGGAAAATCTGAAAAAGTGAAGTGTGGACATAAGAGACTGCCCTGTTCCTATTTTCAAGGAGTATTTTTAGGGGCAGGGGCTGGAGCTGAGGCCTGTTTTACCAGTCTAGGAGTCAGTACAAGACTTAGTCTCTCTAAAGCCATGTGATCACACAGGGGCCCTTTCGTTTCAGTGTTTGAGATGCAGTGAGTTATTCCTCAGCCTGAAACAGTCATCGTTAAATTTGACAAGTGATTGCTCTCAGCAGTAAAGCCACTCCTGCCTTTCATTCGTATATCAGGACAAGTGTGATCTATTGTTCGCCATGGTGCCTGATTTCTAAAACCAACCTCTTCCCTTTTGCTTGTACAAAGAAAATGGTGAGATATATAAGAGACGCAAATCAAGATATCATCAATTGCACTACTGCTGGGAAGTCAACTGTGACTTCTTGTTGAAGAGGAATGTTTCTTCAATAGGCAGAGCACAATTCTTTAGCAGGCAAAGAGAGAGGCCTCTTCCATCCCTTGTGTTTGCTGATGCACAACCCTTAAAGAAGTTGCTCCTCTCATTTCAGCCATATATTTGACATTAGTTTTGCTCACTTTCTTCCATCCGCAGCTTGCCAAGGCAGTTTTTCACAGATCAATTTATCATCAATGCAGCCATGCTGGCAGGACTTAATCTCGGGAAAACTTTTCAGACACAGTGGAAATGTATGCATTAGGAAACCAGTCGTTGTCTTTTGACGATGGGATGCTGGAATGCACTGTGGGGCAATGACCTGACAGGGTTAGACGGCAAACAAACAACAATGGCCAGTCCTGCTACCCACTGTTTGAGAGGCTAGTAGAATGTAAGCTTAGGTCAGGACAATCTCCTGGTAGAAGTGAAAGACACTTTTGCTACCTTTGTAATTATCGTCCCACAGAGATCTATTTATAGGACAGGTGGAAAAAAAACCTATGGATATTTTCAAGTTACCAATGAAACCAGCATTCAGCACAATGAAAGTAAATGAGGTGTTGTGCTGCTTTATTTATTTATTTATTTATTTATTTATTTATTTATTTATTTATTTATTTATTTATTTATTTACAAGAATTTTAGCCACACTAAATATAAATATTAATAAATAAATAATAAATATTAATAAATTAATATTTATTAGTATTATTTATTTAAATTATTTTTTACACTGCCTTCCTCCTCAAAAGGAACCCAAGGAGACTTAAAAAAGAATTACAAGACAAATTTTAGAAGCTGAAAACAGTGGAAGTACAAATATTTTAAAATAACAAGGCAAGTATTTTATTTTTTAAAAGGTCAATAACATCGCTACTAAAAACCCATTTAAAAGCAACAGAGCACAACAATCCAGTTTTTTTTAAAAAAAAAAAACAATATCTCTCAGGCTGCCAGGCATTGAGGAAAAGCCTGTCTGAACAGAAAAGTCTTTGCCTGCTTGTCGAATGACATTAAAGAAGGGGCTAGTTTGGCCTCCTGTGGGAGGGAGTTCCAGATGCTGGGAGCAGTGAAAGAGAATGGCTCCTCCCATTTCCCCAGCCCAAGTGCACCTGTGAAGGTGGTGGGAGTGAGGGATTAACACCCATACAGGCTCATAGAAGAGAGGCAGTCTTTTCGTTTGCTTGGACTCATTGCCACCTGCCATGTTGTTTGTGGGGTTGGAGGAGCTCAAATCCCAAAAGTAACTTCTCCATGTCCTGGGTCAGAGTTTATGTCATGTTTCCTTTTCTGAGATCATGGCAAAATGTGAACTAGTGATGTTCTAACTCACCTTGCATCCTTAAACATTACAGTGGGCCAACTCATTTATTTGATTCAACATACTATTGAAATTAAACACAATATGCCAAGCAACCCTTTGCCCACTCAGCCCAGAATAACGAGTCAAGACAAAGTTCTTGGGTATAAAATGGGGCCACAATTTTTGACAACAATTCTTAACTTTATTTTAACTCTTAACTAGCAAGAGAACATGAGTCGGAGAGCAAGGAGGTTTGGGCCAATCGGTGATATTAAATTTCCACCTTTGATAAATTTCAGTAGATTCCTGATTACTGAGTATGCTGTCCATTAGTTGGCATACCCAACAATTTAGGAATCTACCCCGCCCCTGGGCAGCCCTGGATGGTTAAGAGGAATTTACTATTTAGTCTACCTCTACTCTAAACTTCCTACAAATTATTATTATGATAAAAGGGGCTGCCTGGCACCATAGGGTCACCTAACAAAAGGGGGCTTACATGAATTCCGGTACCTCTTGCACTACCCACCATTGTGACTGTAAAGGGAAATTTTAATAGTCCTCCTGCCACACGTTAAGGGGAATGGGATGGGCAAAAACTCACTGCCACTCAGGGCCAATGCAAGGGGCAGCCAAAAATTCCCATCCATCCCCGATGGCACCATCTGGGATATCAACTGAAATAAATAACTTTATTTGTGGAATCTCATCCTCCTTGGTTACAAGAATCAGGTAGGCAAGAGGCAGGTATGGGTTATGCACTGGGTTATATAGTGTGCCTGCTCCCTGCCTCCGAGCCACCGTAGGCAGCACAAACCTCTCATGCTGGGGTCTGGGCGGGAGGCAAAGGTGCCTGCCCTCAACCACTTTGGGCAAAGCGTCCATTGCTTCCACATATTTAAGTTTGGTAACAAAGCATCCTGTGAAATGAGCAAATGTTTGCCCATATTGCTAGCTTAGTAGGCAGATTTCATCCTCTCAAATGCACAGTATTCCAGATTTTGCATCTCAGTATCTGAACACCACATACTTTTAAAGCATTTTAGCTGCAGTCAGGAATGCTTCAGTGGGATTCTAGTTCTGAGGCAGTCTACACAATACAAGATTTCCTGCCTAAATAATGGACAAATATTACTGTAGGAAAGGAATGCCCTTCCAGTTTGTTCTATCCAGAAAGAGTGAATTCACTGATGAATTATTGCACAGGGTTGGTGGCAGAGTATTTATCTTAAGAACAAAGGATATAAAAATCACAGTAAACTGAAACCCGGATAATGTGATTAGCAGTATAGAATCTCCTAAACTTTTCTTTCCCAATTTAATCTTTTTTTCCTCAATGACAAAGTTAAACCCGTAACCCAAACAATCATCCAACTGAGGTGTAACAACATAATGGTGCTGCCATCAAACCAATTCCAGGAGCTTTTGAAGAATTTTGAAATGAAATCTAGTAGTAATTCTCTTCCTGCATGAATATTCTTTATGTTAAAGTACTGATGACTAGAGATGGGCACGAAACGAACAATTTTTCGTTTCCATTTTCATTTTTCATTTCGTTATGCAATGAAACAACAAACGAATTTTGTCTCCAAAATGAAACAAAATGAACAGAAACACCGGAAATTTTGTCGTGCGTTTCGTTTTCGTTACTACAATACAGTGTACTGCTTTAAATGCTAAAAAAAATAACAAAAACATGAAATAAATGATAACAAAATGGTAACGAAACGAACGAAAATGAAAATGAATTTTTTGCAAAAATTCACGAAACACGGAAACGAACTGAAACGGCCTCTCCAAACGACAAACGACAAATGAAATGTCATTTTTTTTATTCGTGCCCATTTCTACTGATGACCACAAATGGTTTTGTTAATTGACTATGTAATCCTATGTAAATCCCCCCCATAGTACCCTAAACCAGCCAAGTTAATTTGAAATATGAAAAAGACATTTTTGTTGTGTTGGTCCTTGCCCAACCCACTCAGCTAGAACAAGGCAACAACATAGTAAACAATTAGCCATTTGCTGCCATTTTGTGACACCTAAAACACGCTTCCTGAGTGGCCATCTCACTCTTCCTGATGGAGGGCTGATCCTCTTCCATTTCCTTTGTCATTCTGTTCTCCTTCTTCACTCTTCCTTAAACACAGACCTTAAGCATGGTTTATAACAGCACAGTTTCTCAGAACACTCTGTAGACAACTTTAGTGATGACACCACTCTCCTCTGTATTGCTGAAGTGTAAAGCAAAATAGTGTGAGTATTCATGAAAGATGCCTCAACCTCAATAAGAAATCAGCCTGTGATTTATATATTATCATTCACTAAATAATATTTAAACAAACCTAATGTAAACATGTTGATCTTTACTGTGATAGGTTCCCAGGAATATATTGTAGTTGCTGACCTTTATGTGACACTATATATCTTTGGTTGCCAATAAACCTCTGGCCTTGCAGGCTCTCCTTATTGTTATCATGTTGTACATGCCACACCAGGATAAATTACTGTTTTGCTTTTAAAGGAAAAGCTCCATATATATATATATATATATATATATATATATATATATATATATATATATATATATATATATATATATATATATATATATATATATATATATATATATATATATATATATATATATATATATATATATATATATAGGTTTATTGGATATATATATATAGGTTTATTGGATATATATATATATATATATATATGCTTCCCCTCCCCCCCCCCCCCGAAAGGACATACTGTGTGCATCCACAGGGACAACCACATAGCCTCCAGAAGGATGCAGGAATATGTCTGTGTGCAGTGAAGTGATTAACTGCTACCTTGGGAAGGAAACGATATGTCATTTCAAGAAATAATCTTTTCTGAAACATCATGTTCTTCTGAAGAGCAAACACCACGCTAGGCATACTTTTTTCTCAAGATCTTATGATTTATGGATGTTTGTGTTCACGCATTTCAGGACGGTGTAATTCTAAGAGGGGCACAGACAATATATTGTAAAGACACATGAAATGTTTCTAGTATCTCGGGCCTTGCATAGGAACATAAGAATTGCCTTTCTAGCTGACACCCAAGTCTACGGACAGTACAGATGCTTAAACAAGAGGACAGAATGAAACAAAATGAATGAAACAAACCAAAAACATATCAGAAGATGTTTAAAATCCAGATTTTAGGTTTGTTTGGGAATTGCAGATGAATGCACAACAATATTCACAGACTTCTAAGACACCTTTAAACCCTTCCCTTCTATATGGAAAGGTTAGGAATGGAGTGATCTAGATGACAACCTTGCAACTTTTTGGTCTTGGTGAGAAAGAGGGCAGGGGGAAATGCAATCTCCAATGATTTCTTGCATGCTTCATTATCATTTTGTTTTGTTTTGGGAAAATAATATATAAATATATGTAGAATCATTATAGCTTCTGTGCAAAATGATCTTTTCCTGCATAAGATTCCTTATGTAAAATTTGGCAGCTTTTGCTTGTTTGTTTGCTTTTGCTTTTGCACAAGAGAACAGGCCAAAAACAAAGCAAAACAAGTGATTAGTTAGCATGGTTTGCAATTTAGTTTTGTTTCGGGGGATTAGCACCTACATCCATCTAGGGCAAGTTGTCAGCATTGTCCTTTTATGCTAAGCTCCATGGCTGGCCCTCTCCTTCGCACAATTTCAGACTCCAAAGGATGGTGGAGGGTGGTCATAGGAGAGTGTCTTGGCCAAGGATAAATAAGCTCTCATTTCGCCAGCTATTTGGGCTAAAATTTATCCAGTCTAGGGTGAAACTTGTGTAGATCACTTTGAAGTGTTGTTATTCAGAGCAGCCACCTTGGTGGCATTTTTTTGCTGCTCTCAGAATCAGTGAACTGGTGGTGGATTCCAAAAGGGATAGGTCAGGATTCTCTTTGCAGAAGGGTGTTTTGTCTCTGGAAGCAGACCACCTCAGGATCACATTGTGGAGATCCAAAACTGACCAGATGGCCAGAGCCAGCATATTGTGTTGAATGAATGGGGAGATATATGACTGTGCCCAGTGAGAGCTATTAGAGATTATTTGAGACTCAAGGGTGATTCTGCAGGCCCACTTTTTGTACATCATGATGGGCTTCCTCTAACAAAATACCAATTTTGGTCAGTGACAACTTGAGCCCTATGTACATTGGGTGCTACAGATCATAGCTTTGGGAACCATTCATTTCGCATTGGCACGGCCTCGACAGCTGCTTCCTTGGGCTATAGTGCATCAGATATTCAGAGACTGGGCTGCTAGAGATCTCAGAAATTTGCCTGACTGCTAGATTTTGGCCCTCTTTGTTTGTTGCTGCTGGTTCTCTTTTTCAGGTGTACTGCCTGCCTATCATGCCAGAGTTGTCTTGTTGAGGCACACTTTAATCTATTGGGGCCAGAACCTGGGCATGGGTGCTCGCGCCTTGCTGGTATGGAGGGGCAAGAGAGATATGTGCTGGGATGAGTTCCTGGTAACTGCATCTCAGGCTGTGAGTATGGTGTCCCCTGCCATTTTGTTGGTCCACCTTGGTGGAAACAAGTTCTTGATCCTGCAGGTCATAGACCTGCAGAATCTTAGCAGTAAGTTTCATGGCATCAGGCTTGCATGGTATGAGATTGTCCCTCATTTAGTTTGGAAAGGGGCAATAGACCCCAAACAAATTGATAGATCTCGTTATGGAATAAATAAGGAAATTGGAAATTTTATACATCCTTTTTTTTTGGGGGGGGGGTTCAGTTGTTAAACACCAACGTATTAAGTTTGGTTGCCCCAAATTATATAGAGAAGACAGCATTCACTTTTCGGATGCCGGCCTTGAAATTGTTTTACAGGGCGGTGGCTGGTGGCTGAGTTATCTTAGTTTGTGGTTTTTCTAGCAAGTTGAAAGATAATAGTTACCCAGCAGCCCTCAATATTAATGGCAGAATTTAGTATATAGTGTGAATTTAAACTTGCCCCTAGAGGTTAGATGAGGGGTGGCCAGACCATTTATTTGGGAATGCGTGCTGGACTGGTAGACAGCACCCACCCAAATTTAATTAGACTGTTTATGCCACTTACACTAACTGGAGCACCCCCCTTTTTGTTCTTTCTCAAGTCATCAATTGGTTTATTGGATCAATAAATTGTGACCAATTTCACTCCATATCCCTTGTCTTGCCTCTTTATTTCGGGTTGGGGTGGGGGGAGGCTGAGTTTCAGGTAACTCTTTCCAGCCTCGTCTGAGCATTAGTTTTAAACAATGCAGAACACCTATCTGTATTTCAGTAAGAACAAGCATTAAAAGACTTGCAGTTACAGATGTCTTCATTTCTCCTCTGTGAACATGGACAGAGCTGGCTGCTGAGCTTGATGAGAAGCAACAATTGTTTCCAAACAGATTTCAGACTTTTCGCAATTGGGTAGATGCCTGAAAAGAAAACTACAATATCTGCTAATGAAGAATTGGCCTAGTTCTGGCTAACTGTAACAGGGAAAATAAAATATAGCTCTCTTCAGTATAATTTTCTCCTGATTTACACTGAAGAGAGGAGCAAACTTGCCAGTGCCCAGTTGCTAGTTGAGAATAGAATATACCTATTCATGTTGGAACTTGCAAAAGGATACTAGCTACATTGTAGTCAAATGTAGAGGTCCCATATTCTATTATATATTGGTTTACTGTTGTCATTAAATATGCCCATGGCCAATGAATGTACAGTATGTTGGAGATATACATGCGATGAAAGTGTGCACAGTGGGGATGTATTTGGGGTTTGAAATAACTAATTTCAGAATTATTTCAACAACAAATGCCATTTTCCCCCAATCCTTCTCTAGCACGGCATGGCAAAAAAGATATGTTTGCTCAGTGAGGAGAGCAGATGTCAACCAACCTCTGGCACAACTTATTTTTTCACAAGCAGACAAGGATCCAGAGGTAGATGACATAGTCAAAGACAGACTCATGCTGGTTAGCAGAAGTCCAGCACTGGATAAATATGCTTATATAGAACCCCACAGCACTTAAAGCAGCACACGTTTCTTTCTTTTTTCAAATGTGATTGTTTCTCAGTATTAAATATTCTGCTATGCCATTTGCTGTGGTCCTTGCATCTAAAATAAATGCAAAATTCAAAAGTGCAGGTTAAACTTTGTCCCCCCCCCCCTTCCAGTGAGCTGGGTACTCATTTTACTGACCTTGGAAGGCTGAGTGAAACTTGACACTACTGGGAGTTGAGTCATAGCTACTGGACTTCTTTTTTGAGAGATAGAAACGTTTCGCTGTTCATCCAAACAGCTTCATCGGTCTGAATACAGCTAGTGCAAGAGACCTTCTTATAGTCAGCTTGACCTCTTGTCCCCTGGTCTTGATTGGCTCATAAGATGAACAAAGCCTGAATAGGCTCGTTAGGGAGACATTAGTGTCCAGGGTGTCACAGATGTATTGACCTTACTACCTTTAATTGAACCGCAGGTTCAATTGTTGTAGCTGCAGTACAGCAGTTTAAATATAAAACATATCATATAGGTATAGTTCTGTATGTCTACTATGTTTTTATTTATTTATTTATTTGTTTGTTTATTCATAGTAGTCCCGCATTTATCATGGGAGTGATGTTTTCTAACCACTAACCACCCACAATAAAGAAATTGCTGCCTAGATGCCCTGAGTACATCTGATCTCACCTGATTTCAGAAGCTGAGCAGGGTCGGCTCTGGTTAGTACTTGGATGGGAGACCGCCAGGGAACCAGGTGCTGGAGGCGCCTGGAATAGGAACCGGCAAACCACTCCAGTATTCCTGCGAAGAAAACTCCATGGACATGGAGTCACGAAGAGTCAGTCACGACTGTAATGACACAACACACACACACAAATACACACACACACATACACACAATAAAGGAAAATCTGTAATATTCAGATGCCTAGGCAACCTGCCCTGTGGGTTCTCCTGCTGGCTTGTGCTGCAGACAGGATGCTTCTGACATGCGGCTTTCACACCTTCCCGACACCTTGTTCTCCATGGTGCAGTGTCTTCCATCCCATGCGGGTGCAGCAGCAATCAGAGTCCAGGCTCTGGCGAGCAGTGCTGACCCTTGCCTGTCCTTGTCCTCCATGGGGTGGAAATATGTGGTGAGCAAGCTGGCTTGTGGTGGATTAGAAGGGATCATGTTTCCCTCTGACAATTTTAATCTATGGGTAGTGGGGCAGAAATGATGCTGTCTCCCCTGAAGAAGCATATCAGTAAGAAAGAAAAGGAATAAGTGCATCAGGTAATTGCCCTCCCCTTTCCTAAAGGCAACAAAATAAAGATTTGATCTGATTTTTAAACACCAGAATAGAATTAATCTGGTAGATTTCAACGTGGAGATGTCACATTTCAGCCATTGTCTCTTTTAACACAGATCCACATTTAAAGCAAAGTGCACTCTGCATTAAACACACAGGGTGCATTTGTGTTAAAAGAGACAAAATATATGGGATTTGTAGGGAGGCATCATGGAAGCAGGGAGAAACCCCACACATTGCCACTAGACATGGGCACGACCAGAAAAAATGACGTTTCGAGTTTTCATTTGTCGGAACGGGTCCATTTTGGGTTGTTTCCATTTGTCGCGAAATTTTTCAAAAATTTGTCGTTTCCGTTTGTCGTTTGTTGTTTGCACCGCGATTTAGCGCGATTTGACTTCCCAGAGCATAGGGGCATCCCGCAATCAGGGCCGGCGCTAGGTGTTTTTGCGCCCTAGGTGGTGGGCGGGGTGGGGGGCCAGGCGAGCGGCGGGTGGCGGCCACGGGCGGGTGAGTGGGCGGGTGGCGGCACAGGCCGCAGGCGGGTGGCGGCGCGGGCGGACGGGCGAGTGGGCAGTTAGGATATCACTTAGGATATTTTTCTTTTTTCGGTTTGAGTTTGAGTTCTGACGGCTTAATTATCGTTACCGTTTCCGTTATGTAACGGAAACGATAACCGAAAACGGAAATGACAATTTTGCCGAGTCGTGCCCATGTCTAATTGCCACTGCAGCATGTCCTTTTCTAACTTTCTTACACCACAATTCACCACTGTTGAATGCCCAGAAATTTCTCTTTCTTGTGACTTGGAAGCAGGGAGTCACCTTGGAAGCGAGGAGAAACCCTGAGTTCTATCCCATCACACGCCAGCTCACCCACCACTTATTTCCACCCCAAGGAGTACGAAGATAGGCAGGGGCCAGCACTGCTTGTCAGATCCTGGACTCCGACTGCTGCTGCACCCGCATGGGATGGAAGGGACGGCACCCCGGAGGACCAGGTGCCTGGAGGGGTGGGAAAGCCATGCATCAGAAGCACCCTGTCTGTGGTGTGAGCACCCTGTCTGCAGGGCAGGACTCCAAGGCGCCAGAAGGGTGAAAGTCACATCGCACATCTGTTACTACATCAGCACTTGCACTTACACACTCCCGTTGTGAAGGTCACTTCTCTCCAGATAAAAATCCACAATATACTGGGAATGTAATATATGAACCGCGATGTGGCGTGGGAGTACTTTACTGGATTTTTATACCACCCATCTAGCAACAAGGCCACTCTGAGAGAGCGTGTAACCAGAGCAACTGCCTATCCTTTGCTGATCATCCATGGAAGCCATAAGCTAGAAAGAAGTAGCTGTGCTGCTAAAGGTCTCTGCTCTGTGGCAGGAAGCAAACTCCATGTTGCAGTCCTTGCCAGGACATGCTCAGCCACCCACCTTGTCTCCCTGAGGGCGCTTTTACATTACCCCTAATATCCACTGGCCACTTAAATTCGGACCAGAGATCTTGGGGGTTTGTTGCTCTTCCTGTGTTCCCACCCCTCCTCACTCCCTGGCTCCTCTCTGTGTGAGGGGAGGTAGAAAGAAAAGGAGAAAAGAATGCTGGCTCACCTCCATTCTGCCCTCTCACTCTGCTCTGGGAAGCATTCCAGTCTCTTAATATCTCTTAAAGGGGCAGGGGGCAAAAAAAACAACAAACACAAGGTGAGGAGAGCCGGGCACTCACTCCTTTACATCCGCATCAGAAATTTTTCACCTCCGGAGAGCAGGTACTTGAAAAGTGCGCTGGGGCACACTTAGGTGGGCGTGGTCGCACTTAATTTTTTTTAAACTCCGGAACTGGTGGGAAAACAATTTTAAGCTCCAGATCTGGGAACCATTTGCATCGGATTTTAGGGGTCGTGTAAAAGCACCCTGAGAAAGCAGAAAAGGGAAAACAAAGCAAAACAAAAACTTAGAGCAGTGGACACCAGTGAAGGGGAGAGCAGAGAAAATACACTTCTTGGCCCTATTTTGAGTCATGTGAGGAAGTAGAAGTCCACCCTTTTCTTTGTGTTCATAGCCTGCACTACAGGAGCCACTTTCTTTCTTTCTTTCTTTCTTTCTTTCTTTCTTTCTTTCTTTCTTTCTTTCTTTCTTTCTTTCTTTCTTTCTTTCTTTCTTTCTTTCCTTCATTTATCTGGCATCTAGAGATGACTGAGCATGACTTTGGGTGAAACATAACAAGGGGCTTTGGTCCCTGTAATAGATGGTACCAGAGAAAATCTGTAGAGGATGGGGCAATCATGGTGCCCACGCTCTCTAATTTTGTCCCATGTGGAAGTTTTGTTTGTTTTGCTTTGTTACTAGCTAAAGTATTAGTTATAGCTCTGCTGAATCCACAAGGAAAAATCAAATTAAAAGATAGAAAACGGTTCAGCTCACAGAACAAACATCAATAAACGTGTGGTGTTCACTACCTGGAAGAGATTATTGTTTCCTCCCATACATTTACCACATGCCATGTCAGTGTTTGGAGGGTTTTACGTGCATGATTTACTGTTTTTGTGTGTGAGAATCACATCAACATTGTATTGACAATTCTCTTTCAGGAAACACTGCCAGCTATTCTTCATCCTGTGCATTTGTGTTGGAGCTCAGTTTCTGACTAAGCTTTAGGTCTTTGAAATGCCCTTCTCAGATGTCACTGTGACATTTGCAAGCCTTTTTAAAAAGGTCTAAATCTGAAAGCTGGAATTATCCCAATCTGAGTTAAAGCTCTTGATTGAGTTCTATAAATTATCCTCCCCCTTTTTAATTGAAAACATTTTGACATCTGTCAGATTTGAACTTTGACTCATAATTTTAAATAAGCAGAATCTTGGTTTTGCTGTGTTTCAGCTTTAGGGTGGCACACATTTTTGATAATGAAATCCTTTTTGTTCATGTTTGAATCCTATGGATTTGTAAAAAAAAAACAAAAAAAAAACATAAGCATGGTGAAATTGATTAAAATTAGGGATGTGAATTGCTCTCCTGATTCACTGACTGCCCAAATAAAGGGCAAATGGGTTGGACCAAACCGCCACTGCCCTTTTTGTGACATTCTGACCCAATCCTTGTTTGGATCTACAATAGCATTTCTGTGTTTCTAATTCTATGGACACAGCATTGCTTTGAGTCATGAGTGGCATGGACAAAACAGAAGATCTCTAGCAATCTGCAGGATTGTGCACTCTTACAACTTTTGTCTTCACCTGCCAGAAGAAAACTCTAATTTGCCCAGGGCAACACATGGAAGACAATGGCGAGGGGATTTTAAAAGGCAATGGGTGCTGTATTCTATGACTTGTTCTTAAAAGGGCAATGCAGGAAGTATTTTTTTCCACACTTTCTGTTCTTTTTCTCTCCCCTGCTTTTCATTGATCTGAAATCAATGGTTCTCTAGCTACATTGCATTGATGATTTAACCAGTGATTTTGCAGCAGGAAAGGCAGAGAGGCTTTATTTGTAAACTAAAGAAATAATACACCCTTTCATCTTCTGGAGTTTCATATTCCCCTTCCACATTTCAGATCACAGCACTTTAATTAGTGATCTAGCATCAGGGATCCATTAAAGTCCACTTCACCCTCTTAATAACCTTCCACCTGAGATCAGCCTGGCCCCCTCATTAGGAACCTTTTAACAATTGTTGAAAACTTGGTTATCTAGGCAGGCATTTCCTTTAAATGAATCATAACTAGAGTGTTTACCCATCATTAGCATCTTTATATTATTTTGCCCACCTTTAAAACATAAATTCAAAATTTCTTTCTAACGAAATGTTGCTATATTGATTTTAAATGTCTTATGTATAATTATTTAACATGCAATTATCTTACTTTTTAATTTGATTTTGATTTTCCAGATATTGTTATTGTGTCTTATATTTTATTGTGAACAGTACAGAGTGGATTTCATTGCTATATAGACACTAAAAAGTCTAATGACTGAATACCTCAGCTTGCTTGGTTAGTTGCTTTCTTTTTTCTGCAAACCATGGTTACCCCTGAAATATCCTAATAGCCCTGATATAGTTTGTACTTTTACCTGTTTGTCCCTAGAGAGCTCAGGCATATCAGAACTTCTTCCCTGAAAGCATTGAGCAATTGTGTATTAACTTTCTTGAACAGCAACTGCTCAGCATTACAAAACTTCAGGTACAATTTGCCACTAAGGAGAAATTACTCATATATCAGAGTGAGCTCTCAGTTCGTATTGGTCTATAATGATGCCAAACAGATGTGACTAGCATTCGATATGAAATGATTATGCACCCTAAAAAAATGTCCCTGAATTCTCTTCAGTTTGTGTGGGCCCCATATCAGAAAAGATTTCATACTGAAAGGATTATTCAGTTATTCTGTCAGAAGCCTTTTCTGCTGGCTGTCATCAAGGTCAAACCAGACATGATGTCAATTCACATTTAGATAGTAAATTCAGTTCTTCAATGAACCTCTGCTTTATGAATGTTGGATATTCTTTACCCATGATTCAAAATGCCAGGATATGGCCCAGTAGTGCCAGCAGCAAAAAAAGGCTGACAAATGTTACATAGTGAAGGACAGCCTGAATGTTGATAGCACCAATGTCAGCAGTCAAGATGGTCTACAAGATGCTCTTTTGTGCTCACTACAATTCACAAAGAGACATCAAGTGGGAAAAAACACAGAATCCTACTCCTTTTTTTCTCCAGTTAACCACTAGTAAGCTAACAAAATCACTTGAATTGTTGTTGGCAGTACAAAATGAAACCAAAATCCAAATTCACCACAAGAACAAAATAATGTATGTTGATTTGTGTTATTTACATAGGGATTATTTTTGTATCTTTATAATGATTTAAATTATTATAAGAATGATTCTGTAATCTTGGGAGGATAAGATAGCAGGATCTTCTTATGTGCATTTAAGAAAGTTTTCCAAAATATTGGTTAATTCGGTTTGAAATTCCCAAGAAATAACTTAGATATTTATTCATGACAATCATATACTGAACAAAACTTGTGCTCAAAAAATGTTGTAGTGTTCATGTAGATTTACTTTGAAGATATCTGCTTACTATGCCTCTTAAGAAATATGTCAACTAAATAAGAACTAGGGAATCAGGATTAAAGAAAAATCAACAATACTGCTTGATCTTATGTTTTTCATACTGTCTAAAGTTAGACAGCATAAGACTGTGGTAGAAAAATGTTTTTGGAAACAGAAAAAAAATTGGAGCAGCTGAGTTGATGTCAATCTAACTTCTGTTCAAATTGTATTTGGGCCTCTAATTGCAGAATGTCTTTGTGAATATATTTCTTAATGGCATTTAAATGAGTTATAAATATTTGGGGACATGCTTATTCTCATCATGCTATGTGGAGCTGCCATACGGATTCAAGAAAGAAGCAGTTAAGTGCTTTAAAAAGTATGTGACACACCTGTGGATTGTGTACTGGCAGTACCGGTGCCCTAGACTCTGACGATTGTTTTTTGTAGCTTTAACAGCTGCAATCCTATTTGAGAGATGATAGATAAAAGTCACCCTAGAAAGGCACCTGTTCCAGGAGAGAGAGAGAGAGAGAGAGGGAGGGAGAGAGAGAGAGAGAGAGAGAGAGAGAGAGAGAGAGAGAGAGAGAGAGAGAGAGAGAGAGAGAGAGAGAGAGAGAGAGAGAGAGAGAAAGAGAGTATAAACTTGGTGGTCACCAAACTTTCAAGTGTTGTAGAGGAAAGTCATGGAAATACCAAAACAAACAAACAAATCATTAGAATTGCATAAGATTATGTACCTGCTCTACCAGGGGTTACAGTTCTTGTTTTAAAATATATGATGCATAATAAATCATTATGCAATTCTAATGATTTGTTTGTTTGTTTGTTTTGGTATTTCATAAAAGTTCCATCCCAGCCTATCCAGAACTATCTCCTGCTCCTTCTCAATTGCTGATTGCCTCTTTGTCCCCTATCAGTTCTGCCAGCTAAAGCCTTTCACCTCCACCCTTCGTGGTCTATGAAATGCAAGGTGCTCAAAGAAAATGCAAACTAAAGAGGCACCCCTGAAAGAACCCAAACCAAAATAGAAACAAAGTTGCTGACATGCACATCTATCTGCCATTCTGTTTGAGTTTTATTATTCTTCATATGCTGCCTTTAACATACTTGGCTGGGAGGGAACCTTTCTGAGATAATTTGACTGTCAATCTAGCTGTAACTACCATAATCGTTCTCTTTCCACCTCTGATTTTTGAAGATAGCCACGACTCTGTACTTAAGAGTCTTTTCCTGTTTCTTCCAGTTATTTTTCAGTTAGAAGTAGTCATATTGTGTAGTCAGCTAGCAGGTTATGAGTCAGATAAGGTATATTTGTGTAACCAGTAGAGATGGACATGAATTAAAGAAAATAAATTGCAAAATTCTTTCAAAAATCACTAATTCATTGATTCATATTTATACATATTGATACCCCCAACAATTACAAGTTGGTGATTTCTAAGTGATCTTTGCTTTGTTGATTCATTGGGATGTACAATCCCTCCACCAAACTTCATGATCACCAAACGTTCAAGTGTTGTAGAACAAAGTCATGGAAAGTGTCCCTGCAAATTTGATGTTTCTAGGTATCTTTGTGACCATTTTATATTAGTTTATAGTAAAAAAATATGAATATACAAATTGATTCACTAATTTTTCAGAAAACATGTACATTCATTTTTGTGATTCGTTGACTTTAATCCAGGACTTAAAAATAAGGACTTTAAAAGTAATCTCCTGGTGAAGAACATCTTTCACCATGTCTGAACTTCTGGGACCTGCTTTGAAGAAGGGTGATTGACTGCACTCAAACGCTTGCAATGTTCCTTTTTTATTTTTAATAGTGGCCTATGAAGGTATTGCCTGTAACCTATTTTTGTAATTGTGTTTTGTGACAACCACACGGCTCAACTCCTTTTTACCTGGATTGAATTGCCAAGATACCACAAAAGAGCTGGCACTCCCCAGAGACCTGGAATGAGGCACAAGAACTCTCAACTTCAAAGGGCAAGACTGCTTCCACTAAGTAATATAACTTTAATTCAATCTGATTCCAATTGTCAAACCTAGTGGACTTACCAAAGCTTTTTTTAAACCAAACCCAGAATGAAGTACATGGGCATATGTATCAACCCACCCACACACACCGGCCAAGCCAAAAGGGATTTGTATATCTCGTGGTGCCAAATGGAGCTGGGTAATAGAGATGGGCACGACTAGGGAAAATGACGTTTTGGAGTTGTCGTGTGTCGGAGGCGGCATGTGTCGGCTCGTTTCCATTATTTGCGAAACTTTGCAAAAATTTGTCGTTTCATTTTTCGTTTTTTCATCTGTCATTAAACTGGTTTGGGGGGGTTGCGGGCTCCTGGAGGCACCTCTTTTTTGGGGGGTGGGTGCCTCCTATCCTCACCCGCTAGGGAAAGCAGGCTCCTTGAGACCCCTCATACATGGGGGTCTCCTCTCCTCACCTGCTGCAAAAGGGCATGCATGCATAGCCATATGGCTATGATTGCATACCCAGTTGCACGCAGAGACACAGCAGACTGGCAGAGGCACCCCTCTTTTTGGGGTGCCTTCCCTGTATCAGTCAGGCCTCGGGGGCATGGTTTGCATGATGTCACACATGCTGTCGGCTGAGCCACGCCTGCAGGAGTCACCCAGAGCCACAAGTGGTGGACTGGCAGACTCTCTCTGCACCCGCTGTGTCTCACTAAGAAGGGAATTGTACTTGCTAATAGTGCAGTGCAAGTACAGATCTGGCTTAGGGTTAGGGTTAGCGCAAGGGCTAGGGTTAGGCTAGTTACGGGTGAGGTTAGGGTGAGTATTGGGGTGCACCTCTGACCCACTTAGAAGGACAGTGTACTGGCGTATGGGTTAGGGTTAGGGTTCGGGTTCGGGTTCGGGCTACGGTTAGTGGGCTTTTTATGCCCGGTTGGCACATCCCAGAAGTCTCTGTGGTCAACCTGGCCAAGTGGCCATGCGATTGGTGGAATGGCTCCAAAAATTTGCATGGTCACTCCCATGGCCAGCCCATCATTGCGCAGGTGTAAAAAAATAAAATAAAATAAAATAAAATAAAATCAATGGAGAGAGGAAAGAGGAGACATTTTGTTGCAAGAAAAACCCACTGCTACTGTAAAAATTCTGGCAGTTTTAAAATAGCAATTTTCGCATGTTTCTGTGTGGTGCTTGTGTGTTTTTGGACCACAATTTCAAAAAAAAAAATTACGGTCACCGCCCCATTTTGGATCCCCCACCCGCACCGCATGGCATGGCGACTTGAGTCCGGCTGCCCAGGACAGGAGAGGGGGGGAGGCCGGGACCCCCCCGCCAGAAACCACCCCTCTGGTAGGTGCACTCTGCACTGCAGGCATATTTTCGCCTGCTTTTTGGCCCGGGAATGGGGGGGAGTTTAAAACTTTTTCTCTGTGCCGCTTCCGCTTGAATTGCGGCGGCCGGTGGCGAGTCCGGTGCTTTGCGACTGCGAGCGACTACGACGAGGATTTCCCCTCCCCACCAGAGCAGCCCAGGACAGGAGAGGGGGGGGTCAACCACCCCTCTGGTAGGTGCCCTGAGCCCTCACTCAGGCAGGCATATTTCCACCTGCTTTTTGGCCGGGAATCGTTTTTTTTTTACTTTTAAAAACTTTTTTTCTGTGCCGCTTGGCATCGCGGGATCGCCGCGATGCCAGGAATGACCACGACAAATCAGACCCAATTATTCTTTAGTCGGTTCGATTTCGAGTTCTGGTGGAGTAATTCCCGTTACCGTTTCCGTTCCGTAACAGAAACGAGGAACGGAAACGGGAACGGGAATTCCGCCAAGTCGTGCCCATCTCTACTGGGTAAGGCAGGAGGGTAGTGGTATATGACCCATGTTTCTTTGTTTGAAGAATGGGGGTGTGACTTAAGAAACAGCCTTTTACAACTGCCCTGCTTGCCTCCAACAAGAATCCTGACCTGCTGGCTACAACAACATCTAGCCATCGATTTTAAGAACATCATCTAAATAAGGACTTTAAAAGTAACCTCCTGGTGAAGAACATCTTTCACCATGTCTGAACTTCTGGGACCTGCTTTGAAGAAGGGTGATTGACTGCACTCGAAAGCTTGCAATGTTCCTTTTTTATTTTTAATAGTGGCCTATGAAGGTATCGCCTGTAATCTATTTTTGTAATTGACTTTAATGAATCATGTATCAAAATAATCACATTTTTCTGATTTGTATCCTTTGTATCTATACTGATTCTGAGGTACTTGTATTTTCTTCTCTTTCTCCTCTTTGTGCCCTATTTTCATAGTGTCTTGGTGTCCACAGCTTCCAACCAACAACTGTTTGAAAGCCTTTGTGCTCTCCTCACCCAGTTCCAGGAGGTTAGTTTAAAAGTGAAACATGACCAGAGCCCAAACGGTTTCAAACACTTCAGAGCCACAGGAGCTTAGGAACAGGGCTGTCTTTTGATTGTAACATTGGTGAACTCATTTGCCTCCAGATAACAATTGAAGCAGGTGAGGTACGAGTCCCAGGATGCAGCAGCTGTATTGTATGGTGAGAGAGGCAAGAGTGAAGCCACGATTCCCTGATGCCGATGAGATAGTGATTGGATGGAACACTGTTCCTCAGCTCGTGCATTCAGCTCTAGTGATTCTGCTTGTGATTTCAGTTAATAATTCAGTCTTTAAGCTGTGCCTCTGTTTCCATCCATCCCATCCTCATTGCCAGTATTGAATAGTGGGAATGAAGAATGGAGACAACCCAGACGAATGATGAACAGCTCTTTATTCGGGCAAAAACACACACAGCCAAACAGCCTAGCTGGGTTGCTTCATATAGCCAGCCTAGTATTTTCCCACCGAATATAGATGAGGTGGACATGAGTGAAAACTTCAACATATTTACACTTAATACACAACAAGGACATATAAGATGCTGAAGAATAATAGAACAAAATCTAACATCTCTTTTGGAAATGACAAGATATATGTTTGTCAATTCATGGTGACACAACAAATTTTGGGGTGATTCTATCATAACAGCAAAACATCTCTAGACCAGACTGCCACCAAGGACACCACACAAACACTATTTGATCTATGGCATGACAAAGTAATAGGAATAGAGCATATCAGAGTCTTTGGAAGCCTGGCTTATGGATACTGACCAAAACAAAAGACCATTAACATGTTATGAAATAGCCTAAGAAAACAATCATGTCAGGATACCAGCAAAATAAACACTTCGTGCTGCAGAGGGCAGAGAAAGTGATTTTTTGTAGACTGTATTTGTGAAGCACTAATGTACTGCATCATTTATTTAACAAATTAGATACTTCCACTGGGAACTGAGAGGAGGCAGAAGGGTGGATGAGGGGGATTTTTTTCATTGAAATGTGTCTTAAAGACTGAGTCGAGAACTGACCCACAGCTGAATCCATCACTGAGATGCAGTATCAAGTGCAAGGCAGGCATACATGTCATGTACACATTCTTTTACATATTGTGGATCATAATTTCAGCATGTATATACTAATGTATCTTGCTTCTAGTACAGACATTATTTGTTATCATTTATATTTTATGAACCTCTAGGTCAGTCATATATACAGACAAGGTGACATCTCTCACAAATTCTGTGGCAAGAAGGAAATTGATGCTCAATGTGATTTAAAAAAAACCCTCTCAGAAGTATTTGCTCATTCAACACATGATGGTAATGATTCAAACCAAATAACATATCTAAGTGAAAACCATAATTCATTGTGACAGAGTGTTTGCAATGTTTGTGAAGATAATTGAGTATCTGAAACAATTGCAAAGGCACCAGTTTATTACACGGTAGTTTTAGCACATTGTTTGAACTGTAATTCGGAACATTTAAAATAATTCAATCTAGAAACAAATCTACATCAATGAACAATTCTATCCACTTCATGCTAACTAGAATGAATAGCTCAGCCTCTTTCTTTATTTCTGTACCGTGCTTATCATGTCCATGAAGTTTTAAGTGTATAGGTGTTTTATTACCGTTGGGCTCGAAGCAGTTCATCCCGATTCATCAAAACAGCAGTACAGGTGCTGCTCTCTTCCCATACTCCCTCAGGCTCAAACTGCCACTCACCAGGCTCCTTGCTAGCTTCCAGCAGCTTCCCAAACTATTCCCCACTCTAGCTCAGGCTTCTCTGCCCTGTCCCCTTTTGTCTAAGTGGGGGATCAGTCAAGAGGTTGGGGCAAAAAAACCTGAACTGTAGCTGGGAGTGGAAAATCGAGAACCTCCTAGGGCTCGGTCCCACGTCCCTTTAAAAACAGTTTAAATTACTAAATAAATCGTGGCCAAAAATGTCGTCCTCACAGCCACGGGGCTTTTTGAAAAAAAAAAAAAAAAAAAAAGAAAACCCGGTAATGCTCCCTTAAGCGAGGTTTCTGTGACTCACCTACGAGGTTGGGGAATTTTTGCCTCACTTTGAAAATCCAGCTTTTAAAGAGGCAGACGCCGTAGGACCACGCTGATGATCCGGGTTTCTTTTTCTTTCTTTTTACATTGCACCGACCGGCTGTTCCTGGGGCCGATGGATGCTGGGTTTTTTTATTTGCCTGCATATAGGAGTAACAGGAAACTCTATCCGGTACGACAAGCATTAATTCCCCCCAGCAAAGTTGTCCGTGTTTTTTTTTTCAAATGCTAGCGCCACCTGCTGACCAAGGGGACTGAACTGCACTTTAAAATTTAAAAAACAGATTTTGACGTGAGAACTTTTGTCCCACATTTAAATCACATGATGGGACAAAGAGGAAAAGCCGGACCTTCAGAAGATCAGGATCGAAACCCAGGTGTGACCACAGCCCTAGAAGCTAGCAAACTGGGGTAGGTGAGTGGCTGTTTGAGGCAGAGGAGGCAGGGTAGGAGACCAGATGCTGATGATGCCTGAATGAATTGGGACAAATCGGTTCATGCCCATCTCTCATTGTGATTGTTATTTAAAGTTGTGATTGAGTAGCTCAGTAAATTTTTATTAATTACTTGATGAAGACAATGTGATGAGTACATTTTAATAATTAGGTGGCATTAAGACTATTTTGGTTACAGTTAGTAATTGTATTAGGGAAATGAGACATGAAATGAGTTTTTTTCCTTATGATAGCAACAGCTTTTCTCGATTCAGTTGTAATTCTCCCACATGACCTTTAGTATTTCAAAAAAATCTTAACTCCATTGAGACCTTGATGATATGCATGCATACTTGAAATTAACCAATCAGAATATAATCATTCACCTGAATTATGTAATCATTTTAAGGACACCCAGATCTTCATTTAATCATGAAAAAGAGAGTGAACTGCTATCCTCTCAGATGGCCTCAGTCCAGAGGAGAGGGTTTTGGATTCAGCCTAGCATTCTATTGGCAAGTACTCCTCTGCTGCAGGAAGTGCAGACTCTGAACCTGACTTTTCTCTGATAATTAATAAAGGATACAGTAATACCTTGACTTACGTCATTAATCCGTTCCAGAGGTCTAGACTTAAGTCAAACATGACTTAAGTCAAACAAACTTTTCCCATAGAAAGTAATGGGATAGTGGATTAATCCGTTCCAGACTATGAAAAATACACTTTGACCCTAAAGGGGGTGGGGGCAGGAACGGTGGGGGCAATGTTGGTGGTGGGGTGGGGTCAGTGGGGTCAGGAGCCACTGTGAGATACAGGAACCTGGACTAGATGGCCTGATCCTGCAGGGCTCTTCTTAGGTTCTTATGTTATTTATTAAAATGTTTATTAAAAGAACCTTTATTGCATCAAGAGCAGAAGCCACCTTGGACCCTTTTCCAAGGAGAAAAGATGGGTAAAAATGTTCACAATAAACAAATAAACTTCGCCTTTTGTGAAGACACAATAATTTTTCATTTTGTCCCCCTTTGGAACATGACCGGAAAGAAAGAAAAAAACTTCACGGGCGTGCTCCCGACGATTGCTGGGAGGAGGCACCCCTACCCCCATGCGTTCCCGACATCAAGGGCGCCCGCGCCGTCCCCACGCTCCTGACAAAAGCCTGAGCGCCTAAGTCTGCGCAGCCACAGTGGGGGAAACCACTGGTGGGACTGATTTGTCCGCTTTAAAAGGAAGGAAGGGGGAATCATCCCTTACACCCCATACAGAGGGGTTAAAATAAAATAAGTGAGTGAGCCCCTTCCTTGCTCCCAACTACCCACCAAATAAGTCCTGCCAAGCTGATCCCAAAAGTCCTGACTGGCCCCGGTGGGGTGGAGGTGCGCCTGCACAGAAAGAAAGAAAAAGCCCACAGACTCTGAGGTGGCATGCCCGCGCGCGTGCATTCTGGAGCCCGAGCTTTCCTCAGAGGCAGCCCAGGCAGGCATTCTCCCACCCCACCCCCACCTCACAACACACATACAAACCATAGATTCCCCTCAGCAGCGGCTCCGCCGAACCTGTGCCCAGGCGTCGGATGGCAGCGGCTGAGGTAAGACAGCCCCACATTTCCCCCCCTTCCGCAGGGGATGCATCCTCTCCTCGTCCTCATGACCCGCATGCACGCACACGCCCACCCATTGGCTCGCCTTCCGGCCGGCCAGCCCACCGGCCAGCCTGCCTGTCTGCGGGGCCCTGCGGAACATCAGGATGTTACGGCAATCGCGGAGACACAGAGCACAATCCAGCGCTCAGCGCCCCTTCCCCTCCCTCCTTCCCCTCACATTGCCAGGCAGGCAGGCAGGCGCATGCCCCTTGCACTCTTTCTGCCCACCCCACCCCATCCACCTCGCTCCTTCCCTGGCTCCCTCCCCCCACCTCTCTCTCACCCAGAAAACAGCTGCAGCAACGGCCGCTGCTTCTTCTGTGCACGCCTGGCTTCCTGGCTGCCGCCCGATTCCGGGGCCTTGCGCCGGGGCTCCAAGACGTAAGTCGGAGCCCACGACGCAGGTCAAACAGACCCCGAGTGGACGCAAGTCAAATATGACGTAAGTCAAGTGGGACGTAAGTCAAGGTTCCACTGTATCTCACTAGTGAAAAACATTGGATAGCCTGGAGTCTTGATTTAACCAGTCTTGCATAACTTTGGTTTTATATATATATATATATGTTTTCGTAGATTTTCACGGGTATAGGTATGCATGTTAGGGTGGATTCGGAAACACCCAAACAACATGAATAAACGTGATGACACCTCCCGCTTGCCTGACATCTGGAAACTAGCCCTGGTCAACAGACGAGCCTCTGTCACAAAGACTGACACCAGGTCCAAAAGGACACAAGATGCCACCACCTTCCATCCACACCAAACACAAACCCAGACCCTTCCCACAGATGAAACGAAACCACCATCCAATAACAAAACCACGACTGCACCATCTACCGCTACTCCCCACTCCAGCCACCACATGGAGCACACTTACACACGCCAAAAAAACATTGGGAGACCACAGACACGCAGCCAGACCAAAATGAATTCACAAGACACAGGACCCCACTCCACCAAAGCCCAGGATGCTGCCAGAACACCCATCACCAAGGTCGTTAAGAAACAAAAGGCTAATAGACACACATCCAGCACCTCACCCACACATGATGTCTCTAAACAGCCATCTAACCCACCAGCAGTTAAGCCCTTAACGATCGCCTCAGCCACACAGCAGATCACAAAAGAACAAACGAACCTACAATCAGCAACAGAGCAAGCAAACCACACCCCCCAGCAGTATTTATAGAAGGACTTCAACTGAGATCACGCTTTGCTTCAAGAAGAAAGAAGCCAGAACACCAGCCTGAAGATGACGAGTGAGACCTCGTCGAAACGTCGCCAAAACAACCAGATTTCTACACGGGAAGAAACCCGAATCCACCCTAACATGCATACCTATACCCGTGAAAATCTACGAAAACACAAATATCCGACCTCTACGGGGAGGAAACCTTCCAGCTGACCAGAACCTACGAGAAACTAGAAGTCCGAAGAGCCACCATCTTATGTGACATTGCATTCCTACGCAACTGCCGAGATAAAAATGTGATCCCCACAAGCTTCCAACTGAAATTCCACTCAAAAACCCCATCCAGCGAAAGGATCCTGAAAAGAACAGAACTAGCCCTAATCAGAAACGAACTACACAAGAAAAGATACCTACTAGATCAAACCAACAGAGACCTACTCACTCTCCACCTCAAACTCAGCAACAAAATCCACCCAACACTCTGGAACAAATCCAAGCAACTCGCCGCCTGGAGAGCTGAAACAGAGACCTCCCACAAGACAGACATACACACCAACAAACTCCACAAACTGGAAAAACGCCAGAAGCCCAACCCCCCACAGCAGCCCATGAAACAAACAGTTCACAACATATCAGACAGGACACTCACCATCGCAGAGACCAAAGTCCTGTCCAAAGGATTCAACTTTGCAGTCGCCCCCAGACACATCCCCACTGAAAACATCATATGCGGAGTGGAAGCCAGCCTAACCAAAATCAACCCAGATGAAGCCAACAAAATCAGACTCGAAGTCACCAATATCCTCTGCTCCAGCAAACCACCCAGAAGCAATGTACACAAAGAAGAACAAAAAGCCCTCACCAACCTGAGGAAAGACAACAACATAATCATTCTCCCAGCAGACAAAGGCAATGCCACAGTGGTGATGAACACATCTGACTACCAAGCCAAACTATCCAACCTACTACAAGACCCTGCTTACATACCTTTGAACACAGACCCCACCACCTACCTGGAAAAAACCACCAAAGCCAAAATAAAAGCCTCACCCTTAAGTGAAGAAATCAAGCCAAGCATCATCCCCAGAGAGAAATCTTCCAGATGCCCCAAGCTCTACGGCCTCCCCAAGATTCACAAAGAAGGAACACCTCTCAGACCCATAGTCAGCTCCTATAGGCTCACCCCTACAAAACCTCGCCAAATTTCTTGCCAAACAACTCCAGCCCTATGCAGAATCCATCTCTTCATACGTACAAAACTCGTTCCACTTCATAGAAATTATAAAGAAACAAGACCTACAACCCAATGACCTACTCGTGAGCTTCGATGTTGTTTCGCTCTTCACACAAGTGCCCATTCAAGAAGCCTTGACAGCTATCCACAACAAATACAACCCCCCAAGCACATCCTAGATCTGACCAACCACTGCCTAACCAACACATACTTCATCCACAATGGACAAAGATACAAACAGATAGAAGGAGCACCCATGGGATCACCCCTCTCACCGGTCATCGCAAACCTATATATGGAACACTTTGAAACCAACGCGTTACAGAAGTCCGAACATAAACCCAAACTCTGGCTCAGATATGTTGACGACACCTTTGTTATCTGGCCACACGGGAAAGACAAACTGAACAACTTCCTCACACATCTCAACAGCCTACACCCCAAAATACAATTCACTATGGAAATAGAAGCCAACAACCAACTTCCCTTCCTGGACGTCCTAATCTACAAAAAACCCGACGGCTCCTTAGGACATACCATCTACCGGAAAAAAACACATACAAACCGCTACTTAAATGCACAATCACACCACCACCCTGCACAGATCAACTCCGTAGCAAAAACCCTCATCTCCAGAACCAAACGCCTCGCTGACAAAGACCACCTAAAAACTGAATTACACACTCTCTCGAATGCTTTAATTGCGAACGGATTCCAAAAAAACACCATCACCAAACTAATCCAAAAAGAAACACCCCCCAAGAACCAAGAAACAGAAGAGAACAACGGCACTGCCCTCCTCCCTTACATCAAAGGCACCACAGACAAAATAAGCAAAATTCTCCACAAACACAATATCAAGACAGCCTTTTGCACCGAACAAAAAATAGCCAACATTTTAAGAAACCCCAAAGACAAGATTGAGCTAGAAAACCAAGGAGTCTACGAAATACCATGCAAAGTCTGCCCAGCCACATACATCGGACAGACAAACAGGAGAATAAGTGCACGCATCGCAGAACACAAGAACGCAGTCAAAAAAGAAGAAAAAATCTTCCTCTCTCTTCCAGCACATAAAAACAACAGGTCATGAAATTGATTTTAAAAGAACCAAACTCATCTCCAAAACTGAACACTTCAACAGTCGAATAATCATGGAAGCCATTGAAATAGAGAAACACCCAAACAACATGAATAAACGTGATGACACCTCCCGCTTGCCTGACATCTGGAAACTAGCCCTGGTCAACAGACGAGCCTCTGTCACAAAGACTGACACCAGGTCCAAAAGGACACAAGATGCCACCACCTTCCATCCACACCAAACACAAACCCAGACCCTTCCCACAGATGAAACGAAACCACCATCCAATAACAAAACCACGACTGCACCATCTACCGCTACTCCCCACTCCAGCCACCACATGGAGCACACTTACACACGCCAAAAAAACATTGGGAGACCACAGACACGCAGCCAGACCAAAATGAATTCACAAGACACAGGACCCCACTCCACCAAAGCCCAGGATGCTGCCAGAACACCCATCACCAAGGTCGTTAAGAAACAAAAGGCTAATAGACACACATCTAGCACCTCACCCACACATGATGTCTCTAAACAGCCATCTAACCCACCAGCAGTTAAGCCCTTAACGATCGCCTCAGCCACACAGCAGATCACAAAAGAACAAACGAACCTACAATCCGCAACAGAGCAAGCAAACCACACACCCCCAGCAGTATTTATAGAAGGACTTCAACTGAGATCACGCTTTGCTTCAAGAAGAAAGAAGCCAGAACACCAGCCTGAAGATGACGAGTGAGACCTCGTCGAAACGTCGCCAAAACAACCAGATTTCTACACGGGAAGAAACCCGAATCCACCCTAACATGCATACCTATACCCGTGAAAATCTACGAAAACATATATATATATATATATATATATATATATATATATATATATATATATATATATATATATATATATATATATATATATATATATATATATATATATATATATATATATATATATATATATATATATGTGTGTGTGTGTGTGTGTGTGTGTGTGTGTGTGTGTGTGTGTGTGTGTGTTTAAAGTATTTTTACCCTACCTTTCTCATTGAAAGGACGCAAGTGGCTTACAACACAAGTCAGGCCTCCTGGGATATCATTCTAAATAGTTCTAAATCTGGGGTAGCTGAATAGAATAGAAGCGGGGAAAATGTTGCTTTTTGCTTCAGGCAGGAAAATGTCTTGAGCAAGTCTTGGTACCTTTATTCTGGTTTCATTGTAACACTGATTTTCAATTTTTGCTTGTTTGTTTTGCTACAGTTTTTACGTACTTGAATTTTCCTGTTACCCATTGTTTGGTTTTATTTTGTTCTCTTAATTTTATTCCACCTTCTTTCCTTATCTGTAAATTGCCTTGGGGCTCTTGCCAGACCAAATGGGAAGGATATTCAATGTAACAAACTAACAACCAGACTTTCCAAATCCAGCTTTTTGTTTTGTTTTTAGAAATGTGTGCATGCTGTTACAGTCATGACCAAGCCTTTGTGATTCCATGTCCATGGAGTTTTCTTGGCAAGAATACTGGAGGGGTTTGCCAGTTCCTACTCCAGGTGCCTGCAGCACCTGGTATTTCTTGGTGGTCACCCATCCAAGTACTAACCAAGGTTGACCCTGCTGAGCTTCTGAAATCAGGTGAGATTGGATGTGCTCAGGGCATCTAGGCAGTATAGAAACATATTTATTTAAAATACAGATTTCCACACGGCTGCTGTATATGAATGCAATAGGATTTAAAGCTGAGCTTGCACAGCAATGTAGAACTGTTAAATACTGGCATAGGCTGTGTTAAAGACATTTGATTAGAGCAGTGATTGTGAAACTTTTAGAGACCGAGTGCCCAAACTGCGATTCAAAACCCACTAATTTTTTGCAAAGTGCCAATATAGCACTTTAACCTGAATACCGGTGGCTGTGAAGAGGCAATGTCAGGTGCCCACAGAAAGGGCTCTGAGTGCCACCTTTGGCACCTGTGCCATAGGTTTGCCAACACTGCCTTATGACAACAACAATCTTGCACCCTACTCAACAGGAATTGCAGTAGGGCTGCCTTACCACATGTTGGTATAAGTGAAAAAATAAGCATTCAATCTAAAGATGGTTATGCTCAGAAGCTGCACTTTGGGAGCATGATACCAATGGGTTAAACATTTTCTTCACTTACCAGACTCACAATATTCCAGAGTAATAAAACTGGATAATATAATTTTGGAGTACATGTTGCTGTGGAAGGGAGACTGGGAGTCTTTAAGCCACTTCCTGAGAGATGGAAAGGAACTAGGACTAGACATGGGCACGACTTGGCGAAATTCTCATTTCCGTTTCCGTTCCTTGTTTCCGTTACGCAACGGAAACGGTAACAACAATTACTCTGCCAGAACTCAAACTCGAACTGAAAAAAGAAAAATTGGGTCTGATCTGTCGTTGTCGTTCCTGGCATTGCGCGGTGATCGTGCGATGCCAAGCGCAAGCGGCACAGAAAAAAAGATTTAAAAAAAAAAAACGATTCCCGGCCAAAAAAGCAGCTGAAAATATGCCTGCCTGAGTGAGGGCACCTACCAGAGGGGTGGTTTCGGGGGGGGGGGTCCCTGGCCTCCCCCCTCTCCTGTCCTGGGCTGCTCTGGTGGGGGGCATCCTCATCGTCACGCCAACTCGCTCGCCATGCCATGCGGTGCGGGCGGGGGATCCAAAATGGGGCGACCGCAATATTTATTTTGAAATCATGGTCCAAAAACACACCAAAGCACCACAGAAACATGCGAAAATAGCTATTTTAAAACTGCCTGAATTTTTACAGTAGCAGCAGTGGGTTTTTCTTGCAACAAAACATCTCCATTGATTTTATTTTATTTTATTTTTTAATTTTATTTTTACACCTGTGCAATGATGGGCGGGCCATGGGAGTGGACCATGCAAATTTTTGGAGCCATTCCACCTATTGCATGGCCACTTGGCCAGGTTTTGACTGAGACTTCTGGGATGTGCCAGTCGGGCATAAAAAGCCCACTAACCCTAGCTCAAACCCTAACCCTAACCCGAACCCTAACCCATACGCCAGTACACTGTCCTTCTTAGTGGATCAGAGAGGCACCCAGAGGTGCACCCCAGTAATTCACCCTAACCTTACCTGTAACCCTAAACCTAGCCCTTGCGCTAACCCTAACTCTAAGCCAGATCTGTGTACTCACATTGCACTACAGCAAGTACACTTCCCTTCTTAGTGAGCCAGAGGGCGCCCATAGGGGTCCTCTCTCACTTTGTTCCTCCTCCCCATCCCCAGCCCAAGTGCACCGTATGCCAGGTAGTGAGTCACAGAGGCACCCGAAAGAGAGGTGCCTCTGCCTGCCACTGCAACTTGGTATGCATATCCAATTGGCTATGCATACCCTTTTGTAGCGGGCCAGAGGAGGCACCCACCCCAGAGAGGTGCCTCTAGGAGCCCGCTTTCCCTCCATGGTGGGCCAGAGGAGGCACCCACCCCAGAGAGGTGCCTCCAGGAGCCCGCTTTCACTTCATAGCAGGCCAGAGGAGGCACCCACCCCAGAGAGGTGCCTCCAGGAGCCCACTTTCCCTTCATAGCGGGCCAGAGGAGGCACCCACCCCAGAGAGGTGCCTCCAAGAGCCCTCTACCCCCCCAACCAGTACTAATGACAGACGAAAAAATGACAAACGAAATGACAAATTTTTGAAAAATTTCGCGACAAATGGAAACGAGCCAAAACGGGCCGGCTCCGACACACGACAATTCAAAACGTAATTTTTCCTGGTCGTGCCCATATCTAACTAGGACATATGTTTGGCATTATGTGGCAAACATTGTTTCACTCACAAATAAGAAATCTCTATAATCCTGCTGTTAGGATGCACTATAGTGTCTGAAGAGTATACTTGCTTATCAAAATAACATTGTTGCCCATCAACATGTTTTATTTGGCAATTATTTATGCATTTGTTTATGCTTGCATATGCTTATTTCTGTTAAAATATATTTGAGATATTGTGTTATATTTTATTTTTTGCTTTCAATATACCCCGTGACCATTTATTGCTATAGGCAGAAAAATGTTGTGCTGTAGATTGTTTGGATATTCACATTGGCTTAGTTCTGTTTGGTGCTACCATCGTCCCTAGCCTCTGCTAAAAAACAAATAAAAAACCCTGGAGCTTCTTTGGGCACGAGGATCATTGTGAGTGGAGAGACTTCTGTGGATGAGTGCACTAAAATGAATGTACACATTTAAAGCAAGGAAAGCCGCCAAAAAAATGAAAGTATTTTGTGGCCACTGTTGATTTTTTTTTTTAAAAAAAATCCACTTACCTTCAATACTAATGAAACACCTCTCTTTTTTTTACATTCAAACATTTTGTTTACCAGGTGCTGCCATATTTTAGAATATCAATTTGATGCTTTCTCTGAAAGCCTCCTCCTGCTTTTTTGTTTAAGCCCAATGGCACTCATGCAATGAGTATGAAGATAACTCTGAGCCATCTGTATTCCTTGGTTTTTCAGAAGCTGTCTTATATAACTAATTAACAATAGAAATGTGTTAATTGCATTAAGTATAAAGTAGCACAGTGACAGATTTCCTACAGAACTGTTGCCAGAATTTTTAAGCATAAATCATTTTGCTTGTACAGACCTGGAGCTAAGTTAGAGTTATTTTGCATGCCAAATATGAAAGTGGTTCCCTAAAGCAAATAAAATGAATTTTCATACAATGTTTAGATGTGCATAAACCATAGAAAACCTTACAGAATTAAAATGAACATTTCCCCCTTTAAAAATGTTCATTTTGAAGACTGTTTTGTTCCTCGGTTTAAGAAGTCCAGGATTGACCACTGCTTTAATACTGCAAGAAGTATATTGAATGTACTTGAGAATGTGTCCCGTTGAAATCAATGAGTTTTATTCTGAGAATATATGCAGAAGAAAATTCCAGTTTTCTTTCTTTTACAGTGTGTCACCATTTCCTTTCATCATACAGTTACATCACTTCCATTAACTCTGTGAAATATTCTTCAGAAGATATGATTTTTTAAAACAGGGGCAGTTTTCTTTTTCATACATTTGTTTCACCCTATATTACAGTTAGCATGTGATTTTTGAAGCATCAAATGCTCAGTTGAGATAGTACTCTCCCATGAAGTATATATGGCATGAGACACCACACCCAGCCATCTTTTATCCTTTCTAAAATATGGTATTTTGTGTTCATTGTCTGCATTTATCATGTGATGAAGACTGTCTGAATAGTTTTTTAAATCAGCATTGTCATCATCAGAACTGCAGGGCTGGGAGTGACTCGATGGATCACTGTTCTGCTTATTCCCCATAACACTTCAAGTAGTCTCTGGGCTATTTACAATTTTAATTACAGTGTGCAGGCTACACGAGGCCTGCCCAACAGGTAGACCGAGGGCTAATGGTAGCCCGCGAAGGCTACAAAAGTAGCCCGCCAGCCATCAATTTAAAAAAGTGAGGGGATAAGTTCTCCACCCCTCCCTCCCCCATCCCAAGGACCACCACTGCCCCAGCAAAGTTCTGAGTCTGCCAGCCCACTATCTCAGCCAAATGGGGCAGTTCAAGGGCCATGGTGCATTGAAATCTGTTCCCTCCAGAACCGATTAATTGGTTTTCAATCCATTCCTATGGGAAACCGCTGCACTACTTACAAAAGTTTTTACTTATGAGCATGTACTTGGAATGGATAAAATTTGTAAGTAAAGGTTTTAGTATAGTAGCCCTCAGGCACTTTGGGCTGGATAAAGTAGACCTTGGCCTGTTCAAAGTTGAACAGCCAAGGGCTACACAATCACCCCCAGCAAGCTGGGTACTTATTTTACAACCTTGGAAGGATGTAGGCGGAGTCAACTATGAGCCTGCTACCTGGGATTGAACCCCAGCCCGTGACAAGGAAGCACAATCGGGAATCAAACTCCTAACCTCTAGTTCAGCAACCAGATACCGATTTTTCATAAGTTTGCAATCATATTAACTCAAAATATATTCTTTGATAGTTTTATTAACTCACTGTTAGACACAGCACCTGGTTAGTTCATCACAGTTTTTTCATTCAGATAGCTGAGCTACTCACAATGGTGCCAGATTTGTGATCACCACTTTTTCATTCAAAAAGTACCTTCCCTCTTTCCTCCCATCCTCTTTCCCTTCCATAACTAGAGATGGGCATGAAATGAATTTTTTTTGTTTCATTAGAGAACGAAACGAAAAATGAAGTACCATTTAAAAAATGAAACAACAAAACAAAATGGAAATTTTCATTTTGTTCTGTTTCATTTTCATTTATTATTTATTCTGACAAAAGCAAAAAGCAAAGTGTTCTACTTGTATACCGCCCTATACCACTTCAAGTAGTCTCTGGGCAGTTTAAAATTTTAATTACAGCCTGCAGGCTACACATTGCCCTGCCCCAAGCAAACTTGCTACTCATTTTACTGACCTCGGAAAGATGGAAGGCTGATTCAACTATGAGCCTGGTACCTGGGATTGAACCCCAGGTCGTGAGCACAGTTTTACCTGCAGTACGGGAATTTAACCACAAGCACCTGTCTCGGCACTTGTCAAAATAAATAATAAAAATAAGTGCCAACCAGCTGGCCCCACAGGCTAGCTAGTCAGTGTTAGACTTTAAAAAAAAGTGCCAACCTGGCCCACGGGCCAGCTGGTTGGCGCTAGGAGAAAAAGAAAACAACAAACAAACAAATAAAACCCCAACCCAGCCCACGGGCCAGCTACTTAGCACTAGGAGAGAAAAAAAGGGGGGGAGCACTGACCTGGCCCATGGGCCAGCTGGCCAGTGCTGGGGGGGAGTAAAAAAAAGTGCCAACCGGACCGGCGGGGCTGGTCAGCTATAAAAAAATTAAAAAAATAAATAAAACAAAGAACAAAATGAAGTTTTTTGAAACATGTTTTTTTCCAAATAAAACAAATAAAAAAAACAAAATGAAAAATGAAACAAAATGCCATTTTGGCATTTCATGTCCATGTCTACCCATAACTGTCTGAGAACTTCCTGTATTTGGTGCACGTGTAAGCAAATTAATATTCAAATGCCTCCAACACATACAATGGTAGGCATTTGTTGTATCCCCCCCAAATTGGATAGCTAGCTACATAGATAGATAGATAGAAAATGAAGCTGTTAAATGAGAGGATTCCACTTCATTCTAAGCATTTGCAAGACATGCAAGTAGGACTTAAACATCTTTTTAGAGATGCAATTGATCACACAGAACAAAACCTGAGTGATGTCTTGATTTCATTTTGTATACTAGTCATGTATTGGAGATGCTGATAAAATATGTTTTGCAGCAGAGCCAAAAGATATCTCTGCTGCATGAATTAAGACATCTTTCCCATTTTCAGGGTTTCTTCATATAATCAGCCTTCAGTCTAGATATGTCCTAGTTCTACTTACAGTACATCCAGTATTGCCACTCAGTTTCATCACAAGAACGGAATTTGGGATCCATATTTATTCCACATTGACTCAGGATTTTAAGAGTTTTGCTGTCCTCCATATTGTTTACATATTAATATTAGATGAGAGCATTCAGTTGAGGCAATTTCATAACTTTTAGAGGCACAGTGGAGACACTACCTTAGATTTATAAGGGATAGGGATAACGTCCAATATCATGGCATTACCTCTCCATTGTAAGAGATTGAAGAAGCAGCAGAGAGAGATTTTCACAATAATTTACTAAATAACAGGTTTACCACTGTTTGAAGTGGCAGATCTTTGCAGGTAACTAGGCTACATCATGGCCTTGCTGAAGCTAAGGACACATGTTAGATTTTTGCAGGAGCTTCTGCCAGGTGATGATCTGTTCTGTTCTTCCAGGTCTCTTCTCTAATTCTTCGTTTGCTGTTTTTCTTTAGACGAGTCAAACCCTATGAGTTTTAGGCTTTGACTGGCCTAAAGAAAAACAACAAACAAAGAATTAGAGAACAGATTGCCCAGCTGCATAACCACTTGGACACCGGAACCCTCACTATGCTGGTCCATGCATTGGCAAACTCAAGATTAGACCACTGCAGTGGTTTCTACATGGGGCCCAATGAAGATGATGAAGCTTCAGTTTGTCCAGAACATGGTGGCCAGAAGGTATGTGAGAAGATACTAACATATTTCCCCAATTCTGGCTACAAGTTTGCTTCAAAAATTAATTTCAAGGTGATGATGATAACATACAAAGCCCTAAATGGCTTAGATCCTTGGTATTAGAGATGGGCACGACTCAAAAAAATTGTGTTTCATTTTTCGTTTGGTCGTTTGGGGATCCATTTTGCTTCATTTTCGTTTTTCGTTTTCTTTTTGAAAAAGTTTTTGTTTCATTTTCGGTTCGTAACGAAACAAAAAAATGAAAATGAAAACGAAAAATTGCTGTTTCGTTAGCGTTCTTTTCAGTTCAATGGATATATAAATACAAGAATAATAATAATAATAATAATAATAATAATAATAATAATAATTTGCCGCAATGAAAACGAAAAACACAGCAAAAATGGTCGTTTCGTTTCCGTTTCCGTTTTGGTTTTTGAAAAAAATTTGTTTTCATTTTCATCACGAAACAAATTGAAAAACCAAAAACGAAAATGAAAATTTCACTGAGTCGTGCCCATCTCTACTTGGTATCTGTCAGAATTTCTTCTTCCAATGAGAAATGCCCATGTTACCTACCCTTGCTGGGCAGGGTGATGGAGGGCTCTGACCCTGAGAGGGCACAAAAAAGGAAAGCTAAGAAATGGGCCTTCTCAGTGGTAGCCCCTCACCTCTGGAACGTGCTTCTTCTCAAAATACATCTGGCCTTCTCACTGGGAGCATTTAAAAATATTTAAAAATGTGGCTATTCAAACAGATTTTCCCTGAGTCTGTGATGTAGCTCCCAGTGGTATTCCTTATGCCCTAATATTTTCTGCCTCCTTTATCAATCACTTTTATTTATTTATTTATTTATTTATTTATTTATTTATTTATTTATTTATATTTATATACCACCCAACTTTCCGAAGGAATTCTGGGCGGTTCACAGTAAGAAAATCCATACAATTCAGCTATAAAAACAAATGTAAAACAAACGTGACTGATCAAGACATTAAAATCATTTTTTTAAATAAGTGGGATATACTATGGTAGCAAAAAAGAAGGGAAAAGAGAATAGGATAAACCACTATTAGTTGCCAAAAGCAGCCTGAAAGAGCCACGTTTTTGATCACTATTGATTTTTGTTTATATTTTTATTACTGTTCTTGTCGTAAACCACCCAGAGTGGGCTCATTGCTAGATAGGCTGTATATAAATACATAAATCCTTGCTTACTTACTTCAATACATTTTATTTTGTTCCGATTAGTGCCAGGGCACAACCCTGGGTGGTTACAACAAATATAACAAGAAACAAAAAATAAAAATAAAAGCATTAAAACACTGTACTTAATCCTTAAGAACAGGTGACACAGACAAATCATATAAAACCAGAAGAGGTAAAGGGGGAAGATGGGGGAGGAATAAAATGATCAGCCAGGGTCAGAGGGGGAAGTGTCCCTGAAAAGCAGCATCTTTAAAGAGCTCCTTCAGAAGTCTTTCCATGTGGTTGGAGCCACCACAGAAGATCCTACCTCTTGTAAAATACTTATCAGCCTCCCTTGTGTTAGCCACCTGGAGGAGACTTTAATGAGATGTTCTTGAAGACCTGGCAGATGACATTAACAAAATACAATCTGAGAAGTGACATGGGCCCAAACCATGGAAGGCTTTTCATCTAAGTTTCAAAACCTTGGACCTGATCTGGGAAACAATGGACAACTAGTGGCGGTGAGCGGGAACTGATGTGATGCAGTCAACTTTGCTCACACCCATTATCCAGCTGGCCACTACATTCTTGACCCATTGAAATTTTTGATTCAGGGTAGCAAAGGATTGCAGCAGGCCAGCACCCTGGACACTTCCTCCAATGTTATAAACCCAAACTAAACTAAACAGGAATTTTCCGAAATGTGGAATTCCTTTCAGGGGATAATTGGTTGGTACCTTCACTGTTGTTTTTACACCATTAATAAAGACATTTCTGGTCAGACAAACATTCAACATGTCCTCCCCCAAAGAATTGGGCAAATAAATCAACTAAAAGTGTGAGATCTGTAGATTGTGCCACCTGAATCTGCCAGGAAGAAGTCAGAATTATGAATGGTGATCCCTGTTCCCTGTCCACCATAGCAACCCTTCCAATGTATGATTCTGTGCACAGAGACACAGAAACATAAAATAGGGAGTTTTGCCTTCTCATCTTCCTGGTACAGTTCATTATACATAGTGAGCTTTTTGCAGAAACAACCTATCAATACTCTGACAGTCTGGAGGAATTAAGTACAGAATCCCACTACCTTGTTCCATAGAATAAGGAGAAACAACACTTAGTCACATGGTTTGTTGGATCCTGGCCCTTTAGACTAGTTAACCTGGGAACTGTGCAGTACACTTCACCTAATTTATCATGAGAAGGTAGCTGTGACTTAAATTATTTCCCCCCCATACCGTATTCTTGCCAAAACAACCGCTGCTGGATTGATTTAGTGACCTTTGTAGCTTCAAGCTTGAATGATTTTCTTTCATTTCAAAATCTAAAGACAGACACCGAGTTGATAGGCTTGTTCATTCCATTACAAGTAGAACTGAAGAGCTGCTCTCTATGATCAATCTGGAATCTAGGATCAAATATGTCTTTAAGTGTACATCTAGAAATACATGTCTTTTATTAAATGAAAGTTATCATTTAGTACAAATAGGAAGCCAGCTTTTATAAAGCATGGGCAGAGACTATAGCTTCTTAGGCTGCTATCTTACCTGGGAGAAGATCCAGATATTGTGAAAGTCTGGCTTTTCTTCTTTCTTGGTCACATGACTGAAGATGTGGGATCTCCATTCCCACATACAAAGAATTTTTTAAAATGCTGTTCAGCCCCATGACCAGCAGGTGGCACTAAGAAAAATTGAAAAATTAAAAAAAAAAAAACCAGCGCTGACAGCCCAAAGGCTAGCTGATCAGCACTGGGGGGAGGGGAAATTAAAAAAGAAAAGTGCCAACCAGCCAAAGGAGTTGGTGGGGCTAGAAAAAAATGAAAACAAACAAACAAACAAAGACAGTGCTGACAGCCCAAAGGCCAGCTGATCAGCACTGGAGGGAGGGGAAAATAAAAAATAAAAATAATAAAGCGCCGACCAGCCCCAGGATGAGCTGGTCAGGGCTGGGGGTGGGGAAGCAGAAAACCAGATCATATGTGAGCTCCCACAGACTTCTAGCTCACATTTTTACTGGAGCAAAAAATGCCCAACTTCTCCGGTAGGTCAAGGAAAACTCACTAAACCAGTTTTTTTAAAGCCCGGAGGCTATGGGGACAACATTTTTGGAAATGCTTTATCTTGAAATTTAATCAGCATTTTAAAGGACGTGTGATAGAGTCCTTAGTGTCTCTTTTGTGAATTCCTTTGGAAATAATGTTTGTATGGAATTATGCAAAATAGAGATGGGCACGGAACGAACATTTTTTCGTTTCCGTTACCGTTTGTCGTTTCTGTTACGTAATGAAACGACAAACGAAAATTGTGATGAAAATGCACCAAAACGAACAGAATCACGAAAATTGTGGTCGTTACGTTTCGTTTCCGTTAATGGTGACGCGCAATGAAATGAGCTGTTTTAAATGTTAAAAAACGCCCTGGACATCCGTAAAAACGCAGCGATAATTATTTATATTGTCTGATAATACCTACCAGGAGGGTTGGGGTCCTTAAAACGTTTGTTTTTGTCTTCTCCCATCACGATGTATTTTTCTTTTCCCTTTAAAATTGATGTCGCCACCAGCCACAAAATGGAGGCAAGCCATGTGATGTGGGATCATGTTCAACCAATAGCATGCCCTGGTTGCAGACTGGGTGGGCAGGTCTGGCAGCCACAGAGGGCATAAAAAGCTCTGGCAGCCCCTGTCCTCCTTGCAGTCTCTGGTGGGAGTTAGGGTGGGATTGCTGTCTCTGTGACTCTACCTTCAGTCCTGCAGCCTCCCTTTGTGTGTGCATGCTGTGTACCTCTTGGTGAGTACCCTCCCTTGCCCCGCAGTGCAGTCACTCTGCGGCTGCCTTGCACCCTGGGCAACGCCCGCCGCTGCCTTTGCGGCCTCCCTGAATACCTAGTCTATACTGTGTCTCTGCCAGCATCCATTTTCTTTTGTGTTTTCCCTCTGGTCTGGGGCATTGGGGGATGCCTGCACACGGAAATGCTTTAAAAATCACGCAAAAAGCGGGTAGAAACGACAAACAAAAAAAACGAAAAACGGTAACGAAATTTTTCAAAAAATTCCCGACAAACGGAAACGAACCGAAACAGACCTCTCAACGACAAACGAAAAACCGAAACACCATTTTTCTGTTTCGTGCCCATCTCTAATGCAGAAGCATGATACACATGCCCACATATTCTAACTGTTCTTATGTGTTAGAAATAGACTTTCTTTTCTTGAGAATACCCCTGTTTTAAAGTAACTTTGTGTACTTCTCTTACTCTCTTACTAAGACGAAATGGAAACTATTGCTTTCTACAAATCATGAAGACACAAGACTCAATGGAAAAGCCAGAAGCACCAGGAATAAGAGGAAAGACATGAGGTAGACTGAGTTAATGAGGTGGATTGAATTAATGAAGGAACCTATGATGACTTGTGCACAATATGTTCATACACAAAGATATTGATTTAAATATAGCAATGGCTTATTTGATACAAAACAGTGTCATATGTTCTTGTCAATGACCACGCCAACTACACTGGGGCTGAAATCATGTAGTGCAGTTACACAAAACGATCCACACTCCTTCACACCAAATTTGGTGCCTCTAGGACCCAGGAAAGCTGTTTTACAGAGAAGCAAAATGGTTTGTTTTAAACAAAACAAAAATACCCCACCAGTTTGTTTCATTGCTAATGAAACACTGCTTCCCTGGTTTGTTTCGTTTCGTTTCATTTTGTTACATAATGAACCGATGAATCAGCATTTGGTTTTTCGTTTGGTGCCCATCCCTAATTGCAACAAATAAAGAACTATCCATGTATAGTACCTGCGACACACAGTCATGCAAATCTCTTTGAAACAGACAATGGCTTTTTTATATTTTTAACTTACCATAATTACACCTTTAGTATACTGAAATGATTTTAACCTAAGACACTTTTTTCACACAGGGCACCAGAGAAGAAAGAATTGACAACTTTACTTGAACTAAAAAAGACTCAGGACACCATGACCATAGCAAACCTGAAGCTCTTATAATGGGAGAAGTGAAGGGCTGTATATATATGATCTTTCTGTCTTACAATTTTAAGCAAACATGCAAACACGAACATACATACATACACACAGAGACAGAGACAGAGACAAAGACAGAGACAGAGACAGAGAGACAGAAATGTACCTTCAGTATACGGCTTGCCTTTCATGTCTTCCTTGCCATCTGAGCAGTTAGTATAAATATTGCTGTATATGCTGTAGTTGCAGATATTGTGTACAACTGTGGTGTGGTAATGAAATATTCTATTAAAATCCCACCTTCTTTCTGTGTGTTTGAAAGAAGCATTTATGGCTATTAGCATCCTTCCTCAGAGACCAGAATGTGTAAGACTGATGATAGCCTTCAACATGGTGTAACTGTGTGTGCATGCATGCATGCATGCATATAGGCATCTCTACAGGGATGCTGGGGCAATGATCCATGGCAGGAGCATATGCAAGAGTGTCTCTGTTTCCTTCCTTGAAATATTGGAAGGTATATGTTGTAAATAAATCTTTTCTGTTACAGTGCAGATCTTGAATTAAGATGTGTAAACCCTCCTAAGAAATTTTACCTTTAGGAGGTTTGGCCAATCCTATTGAATTGTCTTCATTTGTTTGGAAACTTCCTTCAGAATGCATAGAAAACTCTCATCTGAGTAAAAAAAAAGTTGGAATGGGCACGAAACGCCAAAATGTCATTTCATTTTTGTTCTTTGTTTCTATCCCTCCCATTTTGTTTTGTTTCTTATGAAATAATTTTTTTATAAAAAAGCATTTTCTATTTTGTTTCTTTCATTTTGCTTTTTTTTTTCTCAGCTGGCCCGTGCGTTTTTTTGTTTTTCTTTGTTTTTCTTTGTTTGTTTTTTTAAATTCTTGTGGCGACCAGCTGGCCTACAGGCCAGGCCAGTGGTTTTTTTTTAAATTAATTTCTTATCACATTGACCAGCTGGCTCACAGACAGGGTTGGTATATATATATTTAATCCTTTTACTTTTTTTAAATTTCTTTTTGTGCCGACCAGCTGGCCCGTGGGCCGGGTGGGCATTTTTTAATTGTTAATTTTTTTAAAAAAAATTATTCTCATGCCAGCCAGCTGGCCAGTGGGCTGGGGTGGTGCATTTATTTATTCATTTATTTATTTATTTTTGTATCTCATACTGACCAGCAAGCATTTTTAATTATTTTTTTATTTTTCTTATCTCGTGCCAACCAGCTGGCCCGTGGGCTGAGTCTGCACTTTTTTTAAAACCTCTGGCGGGCCGGTGGCGGCTTACAGAGGAAATGAAATGGTTTGTTTTAACAGAAAAAACAACAACTGTTTTGCTGTTTTGCTTCATCTGTAATGAAATGCTGCTTCATTGTTTCATTTTGTTACATAACAAAACGGTGAAACAGCATTTCATTTTTCATTTTGTGCTCATCCCTAAAAAAATGTTCTTCAGTGATCCTTTTTGGGGGCAAATGTCCCTGTGAAATTCACTTCTCTCTCTCTCTCTCTCTCTCTCTCTCTCTCTCTCTCTCTCTCTCTCTCTCTCTCTCTCTCTCTCTCTCTCTCTCTCTCTCTCTCTCTCTCTCAATACACATTGGCTTTTTCTTGCATACTGATTTTGGCAGTCCTCTAGCAGAAAGGACTGCTTAATAGTCCAGTGTGATATCCCAGAGGATCTGACACAAATAAATAACCATATGTCCTCTTTTTAAGTGAGAGCCAACCTCCATTTGAAATGCTGAGAAACAACCATGCTTCTTTTGAAGGCATCCTCCATTTGAAGAACCCTTTAATCCAAATCTGATGTAAAGACAAGGAATGCTGAGGTGGAAGGTCATTGAAGCTACCTATTGTTTAAAAAAAATGCATCTTTCAAATCCTGTCCTCTCACTGGTATTCCCACATCTCACTATCCCTCTGGATTGCATGTCAATTTTACATTCTCCACCTACCATTTAATTCTATTTCCATTCATTGTTTTCCTTTCTCCAGGTGGCATGTCTTCTTCCATTATACAGTGGCACCTTGTATAAAGGAATTAATTTGTTCCAAATGAAATTATGTTAAGCAAATTTTCCTTTATACAAATTTCCCATAGGAATGCATTGAAAACGGAGTAATCACATTTTTATGTTTTACGGATTCTCCCCATAGGCGATTATGTTAAGCAAATTTCCCCATCTCCAGAATTGTTTATGTTGTACAAATTTTATGTTATACAAGCTGTTTGTTATACAAGGGTCCACTGTAGTATGAAAATAATAAATTATCTGTGGAGAACGGAATTTCAGGCAGGATGTGGTTAGACTGCAGAGCAACAGGCATGGGAACAAAGAAAGCATTGAAAGTATGTGCATGAATAGTACTAATTAGTACATGCTGACACTAATTTCCAGCACAGTCTTCACAACATTGTTGAAACAAGCATTCGCTAGGCTCCCATGCTTTCTCCCAACCTAAGTGAAATCTGCAAAGTCATAAGACCTTAGGAATGAATGGTGAATGATGCTCCCTAACATTTCTATAGGAAAATGGCAGCTGAGAATGAGAGAAACTGTCCTGGTTGAGGCAAGATCAAGCTGCAGGAATATGCAACGGCTCCATGAGAGAACCTTATTAAAAACCTGCAAGCTAAGACAAGAAGTCTCAACAGGCTGCTTGTTTGTGAGTCCCTACAGCACTAGGCCTAAAAACAGTGTGCCTTTCACCTTTTTAGGACACTGATTAGTTGGCATGGCAGGGGCAGAAAAGAAAAGAGAAGCGGGGTGAGAAGGAAAAATGAAAATGAAAAGAAAACCATAACAGTGCCCACATACATAATTATAACCAATAGAAGCTTCTCTGTCATCCTACTATTTGGCTTATATATTCCTGTACTTATTGTGAAGCAGATTTGGATCAGCATTTCCTAAACTTTTAATACCAGAGAGTTACACTGGTTTTGTTAAATTAATAATGGGAAGTGATAATATTATCAACCAATAGATCTGTCTTTTCTGTCTCCAGCCCTCTTTATGTACGTCAGCTTTTTGAGCAAATGACTTTTAGAATTACTGACAGCCATGGGGTGCATTCTCCATCTTTATGAATAATGCCAGCTTCCCCATACAGTGAGCCCTGTGGTGCAGTGATTAAACAGCAGTAGTACAGTCAAGCCACTGCTCATGACCTGAGTTTGATCCAATGGCATCAACCTATCAAACTGGGGCCTAGATATTTTTCTTAGTGACCTGCAAGGGGGACTGAGGGCTGAGCTGCTCAGCCTTGTGGGGTAAGAGGCTTTGGGCTTCTTAGTGTGGTGGGTAGTGCAAGAGGTAATGGTATTCATGTAGGCACAAGTAAATCGCCATTAAGGTGCCAGACAACCCTAGATTAAATTTATTTATTTTTTATTTATTTATTTATTTATTTATTTATTTATTTATTTATTTATTTATTTATTTATTTATTATTTTGTTGCACTTTTATACTACACCATCTTCCATGAGGAACTCTGGGCAGTTTACAGATTACAAAATATTGAATAAAACAGTAATAATGAGAAACATCAGTAGGCGGACAACAATATGAGCAAAAGAGGGGAGAAGCCACAAATCATCCCCGCCATTTTAATCCTGGGGTTTTAAAAATGTTTTCTTCATTTTGCTAGGCTTCCTGCCACTGTTTTCGTCCTCCTCTGTGTCTTTCAGCACATGGCATTCTCGCTTCTTCAGGAACTTCTTCCCAATGGTCCCCACTAAAGTTTCATACCTTCTGGCCATTTCTTCATCTGATACATCAGCCTCCATTGCGCTACCTGCCTCCCCTGTTTCTTCCATCTTGTGCCGCGAGTTCATCTGGATCATTAACTTCTCGACTTCAGGATTGAAGCCCTTAAATGACATTCTGCCATACAGGAGGTCTTCACATGGTCCAAAACTTCTTTCTTCTATTATAAAGCTCTCCTTTTCCTTCAGTTCCGGTAAATCCAGAAACCAATGTTCGTCGCTGATTATTTTCTTCTCCTCCTTCTTCAAGCTGCTTTTTCATCTCCACATCCAGGCCCCTTTGCATGAACTTCATCCGGAGCAGGTTCTTTGACAGTTTGCTCTTCACATCCCTAGCCATGGCGGCGGAAAGAGCTCGGGCAGCAGCGGGGAGTATAGCCGGACACCGCTCGGCCTCTCAGCCCTGCCTCGCAACCCACCAGGCCGCAACCCGGCTTGCGTAAACATCATTGGTAATTTTAGGAGTTAAATAAACAGAGTCAGTAAGTGAATATTACGTCGACCCGTGGGCTAGCAGATTGACCCAAGTTGGTGCAATGCTGAACAGGTGGGCAGCATCTTCCCAGGAGTGAATCTCCCTGGATAAATACAATGGTTGTAGAATGCTACATATTTATACAGCTGTTTCTCCATAAACCCTGGAGCGGTTTTGCAGGAGAGATGTGTTGTGTCCCGTGGGGAAAGGGTAAGATGATGCTAAAACCAAAAATCTCCCCCATGTCCACTTTCTGCATGAAATATATTTCCACTTTTTTTCTGCCTCATTCTCACCGCCCTTTAGATTTCTGTTTGGTTATATTTTTGAGCTTACAATAACATTGCAATGTGTCTGAGAATCCTCCATTTATGATTATTATTTCTTTCTATTACATATCTCTTCAAGATTCTGCAGCTTCTCTGGCTGACCACATTGCCTGTTCTGAAGCCCCGCTACCTCCCGGGGGGGGGGGAGTTGCCTGCTGACATCTTACCCTGTACTTTAATTGAAATGTGGAAATGCGTATGACAGTGCTTCCAGCTGCCACAGAGGTGATTGTATGGTAAAAGACAAGTCCTGCACACAGAATCATCAGCTACTTTGTGTATGAATCTTGAATTTCCCCTTCCCCATGTAAAACATTTTCTTCTTCAATGTTCTTTTTCAAGGGAATTTATTATCTATCTACTTGAATGAGGAATGTGAATGTTGAAATCCTTCTGGGATAATTTTTGGCCAGCACTAACAGAAATGCAAGAGGCCAGTGGACACTGTGTCGGACCTTTGGTCTATCTAGCTCAGTGAGTCTAATTGGCATCAGCTCTCCAGAGATTGAATCAGGAGCTTTTTTCAGCCGTGCCTGGCCAACCTGGGCCTTTTGCTTGCCAAACATATGTTCTGCCACTGAGCTAAGAAATAACAGCTTTGCCACTGTTGTCGTGTGGAATTATTTGATTCTTTCTAGAGCAAGCAGAACGCTTTGATGCTTGAAAAGCTGGAAATTGTGCAATTAGAGACAATTCGATGCTCTCTTTTTCTTGCCTCTACATAACCCAAGCTAGATGTAAAAAACTGCTACTGAATCAATTACAACATACTAAACTGCTGCGAAAGCTACAAGCACAAGCAAGAACAACCTGATCAACAGCACAAGAAAAACATCATTGCTAGAGCTTGGGTGCCCTAGGAAATTGGAACTAATTCCCTTTTGTATAGCTTTCCAATATTAAAGAAGTTACTTTTCTAGTTGCAAAACTGTGGCATTATTTACTGTGGGGGAGCAGTATCACATGGACAAATTATCATCAGATATTATGCCTCATGCTTCTGCCTCATACTATGGTTCAGTTCTGAAAGTGATGCCTAATATGTGCTCTGTACTGTAGACTAGAAGCTTGTAGCATCCATGGTGTTAAGGAATTTTTTTCAGAAAGTAAAAAGTGACATTGTGGGTGACCTTTGCCTGCCCAATTAGGAATAGAAACAGGTGTTGGGTTGAAAACTAGGGCCACAAATCTATTACACGTTAAACCTGAACCCTCCGATTTCTGAAAGAGAGAGGGGCCTAACATAATGTGGAATGCTGGTCACGATGTCCTCAACATAGCACAACCCCGGATGGCCAATGTTCATATATACATCTCCAGTCCACCAGCTGCCCACTCCCTTTGCTCTACATGGCCTGTGACCTGAGGAGGGACATGCACACACCCCACCCATTACCACAACCCTGGAAACTGCAATCCTGGGGAGTTGGATGGCTTAGTTTCCCCTAGTGCCTTGATGGGGAACCCCAATAGTTTCTACTTCCAGACAACCTGCCAGTGTGTGGCCTATTGAAAGCATGACCCAGCTCAATCTTCCTAGTGAACTTACTCCAGTGTGGGATAGGCAAAAACACACCCAACTCATCATTTACTTATCCCAATCAGATTGGTTGGGAGTAGAGATGGGCATAAAATGATTTTCTTTGGTTTCATTTTTCATTTTTCATTTTGTTACAGAGTGAAACAAAAAACAAAGTGACCTTTTTAAAAGCTGAAATGAAATGAAATGAAATGGAAATTTTCATTTTGTTCCACTTCATTTTCATTTATTATTTATTGTTGCGATCAGTGCTTGTCAAAATAAATAATAAAAATAAGCACCAGCCAGCTGGTCAGCACTAGACTATATGTTTTAAAAGCGCCGGCCAGCTTTCCCCCGGGCCAGCTGGTCAGCGCTAGGTTTTAAAAAAGTGTAAAAAAACCCATAATAACAAAACAAAACAAAATGAAGAATGAATCAATTTTTTAAAAAAATTGTTTCATTCCAAATGAAATGAATTTAAAACACACACACACACAAATGCCATTTTGGAATTTTGTGCGCATCTCTAGTTGGGAGAAAAAAATACCTGGTCATAATGCAATCAGCTACTCTCACACTAGAGACCCACACTGCTTGCCTCACAAAGAGGCTGAGACCAGGGCAGAACAGTCACCCTGCCTCCCCCCCCCCAAGCAGGTACGACACAATAGTCCCACAGTGAAAGCCAAAATGTTCCATATAGTACACACACAGCAGTAAAAAAGATTGGAGCCATGCAGCCATAAAAAAACAAAAGCAAGTATAGACTATGGCTGATACCTTCATAGGCTGCTAGAAAAATAACAAAAAAAAGTTGTTGAGCTTTCGAGGGCAAGCCCTCCTTTTTAAAGCAGGTTCAAAAGTCCAAGCATGGCAAGGGATGCATTTTGTGAGGATGGAGTTCTTAAACGTTTACTTGCCAAGATGGACACCAGGCATTCTTCTTGGAAGGCAGGAAGCAGCAAGGCCACACAACCGTGGCACCGTGGTGGAATCAGACTTTGGCAAACAGGGAAGTAACCATTACTCATTTTTTTTAAAAAAATACTTTAAAAACTATAATTGGGGTACAATTTAGACAATCATAAATTAGCTGCTTTAAAATGTAAATGTGAAATCCCTCTTTATGGCTTGCCCTTTGTTTCTGCTTCACTAGCATGCTTTCTCATTGGATTAACCAGTCACCTGAGATTGATACATGTAATCCCAAGAATGCCAGAAATGAGGACTATATATAGCAAATGTTAAAAGCATTCAACTTCCTGGTGTAAGATAACCTATTTGTTCTCTGCCAAGCATTACTGCTTTGGGCAATTATTTTGTTGTTTTACTTTCTAATAGACATGGGCACAAAACAAAAAATGAAATGCAGTTTTGTTGTGTCGTTACATAACAAAACAAAATGAAATGAGGAAGCAACATTTTGAAATGATTTTTTTAAAACAAACACTTTGTTCCATCTGTGATCTGGTCCCTTACCTGTTGGTGTCCCGCCATCACCGCAAACGCAGCCGAGACCACCCAGCCAGGCCGGACGGGTGAGAGTGGGCCTGGCCAGCCAGCCTGGCGCTCCTCCTCCTCCTCCTTCTCAATTGCTGCCGCTGCTGTGGACACCAACATGGGGGACCAGGCAGGCCGAACAGGCCAGCCTGGGCTTCCCACCTCTTCTGCAGCTGCATGCCCCAGCCTGCCTTAGAGGCTGAGTGGCCTGCTGGTAGAATGCGCCACTGCTACTTCTGAAGGCCCTGGCCAGCCTAGGAGGCTGATCGGCCTGGTGGTAGACCATGCCGCCGCCGCCGAAAGCCCGGGCCAGCTGGGGAGGCTGAGTGGCCTGGCCGTAAACCACACTGCCACTGACAATGGCCCTGACTAGCCAGGGAGGCTGAGCAGCCTGCCAGTAGCTTTTCTACAATGCCATCTCTTATCCTGTGACCCTACTCTAACTCTGGTTGTGAGAAAAAATATATGGCAAAATGGGAGGGTTGGCCCTCTGTTTGGGTAAACTGACTTATGGCACCAAAAGTAGCAAATTATACCCTTGTCCTGTAAAAAGGCCTGCCTCCACTGCATAGGATTTCAGAAATGTTCAGTCATGTATAAATTAGATACAGTGGTACCTTGTATAAAGGAATTAATTCATTCCAAATGAAATTATGTTAAGCAAATTTTCCTTTATAGAAATGGAGTAATCCCATTTTTATGTTGTACGGATTTGGCCCATAGGCGGTTCTGTTAAGCAAATTTCCCCTATCTCTGGAATATTTTAGGTTGTACAAATTTTATGTTATACAAACTGTTTGTTATACAAGGGTCCACTGTATTCTAATTTACTGCACCTCCATTTGAGGAAGCTTTCACATAAAGAGTCCTGATTACATTAACGCAGTGTCTATAGCATTTAATCTTAGAGCTGCAGAGTTGGGGGAGACTGTATGGATCTTCAAGTCCATCCTTTGCCATGTAGGCAGAGTGGGGAATCTGACTCTGCAGCCAGAGTCCTGAGATTTTGATGAAATCCTTTAATGCATTTTTTCCTTCTTGGTTGCACATATTTTCTCTCAAAGGAGTTCCATTTAAAACTAAAAAAGTTCTCCCAACCCCACTGCCGGATGTTACCCACAGATACAGTTAATGGCTGAGCAGGTTTCAATAAATGAAATGCCACCCCTGATAAGCAATTAGCTAATGGAACTTATCCAGAAGACTACACATGCTTCCCTCTGTAGCAAGTAACCATGGTATGTGACTGAAACGGTGCTCAAAGTGAATGGCAATATTCAGTTACTGCGGTTGAGCATTATGGGAAATTGTCAACATCATGATTAATAGCCCTTATGGAAAACAATTAAATTGGCATTCTGTTCCTTGATCAACTACAAAGGCTAATTTTCTTGGAGAAAAAGAAAGAAATTCATGAGCATGCATTTTTGATGCTTTGACTGGAGCTCTTTAAATGTTTGTTCATTTGTGTTTTTCATGCACTGAAATATTAATTAAGGGAATATATGTCTTCTATCAAAATATATATTCATACTGTCTTCTTAATTATTTTCCAAAGATGCAAGCTTGACAAGTGTTGGGGTATAAGGTGTCATGGGAACTGAATTAAAGATCCTGGTGTCAGGGTTCAGGCGCTGTACTGTCTCGGCTACCTGGGTTTGATGTCGTTGAGCTGGAGAGAGGTGTCAGTGAAGTCTCTCCTGTGCTCCTGACAGGGGTCCAAGATATTACTGCTGCACTTCAACCCAGTTGGACTGTACGGTATGAGGACACACCAGGTTCTTGGCAGGCTTCTCAAAACCATTTTTCTAATCGTACATTAAAAAATTGCTACATCGTGTCTTAGTCTGAGGAGCTTGTCCCAAACATGGTCGCCAATTCACCTTCAATACCACATTAACTGCCTTTTAGTACTTGTCTACATATTTTAGAACCAACAAGTCAGAAGAGACAAAGGCCGTTACTTCACCAGCCGCTCGCTTCGCGGCTAGCCTTCTTTTCTGTGCGAATCGATCGTTTCAGTCCGCACGCTCCTTCTTTTTGGCTGTGATGCCACCCCGACCACGCCCCCTTTACCGTGCTCCAAGCGGGGTGAGTGGTTCCCCTGGCTGCTGCCAGGAATCTTTTCGCTTCGCATCTTGCTTCGCTCCCAACATCACGTGTGGTCTCGGTTTTTGGCTTTTATTTCAAGTTTTTTTAAAAAATATTCAAACAGGGATATCGATGCATCGCTATATCGTTTCATCACTTTGCGCTGTTACTTCCTCGCTCGAGTAGGGGCGGTGGCGGCGGCGGCGGCGGCGGCGGCGGCGGCGGCGGGAGCAGGAGGAGCCGCTGCCGCCTCGCCCGGGCAGAGCAGGGCACCCAGGGCAGGCAGCGTGCAAGCGGCGGAGGGCGGGCGGCTGTGCCATGCGGGGCTCCCCCCGAGTAGCGGCGGCGGCGGTGGGGGGGCTGCCAATGATGCCCGGAAACAGTTGAAATCAGTAGAGCCATTGCAACTGACAGTCCAGCATCAGTGCATCGATACGCCGTCGGTAGGAATTTTTTTAAAGGACGGATGGGAAATAACGAACGTTGAAAAGTGGCATGCGAATGCGAAGGGAGCACGTGAGGTTGTGCTCGAATCAGTCTCTGGATGCTAAACAAAAAGGGTGCTTTATTGAAACAAAACCCCAACACGTTTCGGCTTGGGAAGCCTTCTTCAGGGGCTATGTTAAACTGCATTGAAACAAAGGGACAACCAATGAATATCTATTATACTTATACAGTAATTGTTATAAAATTAGTGTATATTCTTATAAAAGGCTTATAGACACTAAAATATATATGGTAATTAGGTTAGTTAGATATTTATACTTTTTACAAGCCCTTTTTACAAGTCTCTTCTGACTTGTTGGTTCCTTTGGATGCTCCAGTTCTTTTGACTTTTGGCTACATATTTTAGAACCAGAGCCCAGATGCTTAGATAAGTGTTGTGCAGCTGTAGTCCTCAAAATATTGTTATGTTGGGCCTGTAGGCCCCTGCAAATTGGAAGCCTCATGCCAATTGTGCGGGCTGATAAAAGTTGAAGTTCAAAAGAAAATGTCTGAAATATTACAACTGCCCTCTCACATCTCTGACACCTCTGATAACTCTGGAACCTGAGAATGAGCATAGAAAGAAAAATGCCATTCTTTTGTAAGATAGATATGATTATCATGAAGACTGCTGGCCCTTCTGATGTGCATGATAAGCCTATATAAAATGTTATGAAACAGACTCGGTGAAAACTCTGAAGTGCTTTCAGGTCACATTGTGTGGAATAAAGCAACTCTATCATTCCTTGTCAAAGTACCCTCGTGTATAAGAGCAGAATAAAAAAACACACACACACACCAAACTTTCCTCTATAAGGAAGTATTGGAAGGAAACTTAATATTCTAGCTTAGTTCCCAAGAGAGAAATAAGAAAGATATTCATTTGTTATTTTCTCACTGGAGATGGACCTTATTTTATTTCTATTTTGAGCTACTTTCTTTCTCACATTTATTTTATATTCCCTCGTGATGGCAGAGAATCTTGCCATTGTTCTATTCCCTAGAGAGAGGGCTGAAACACTTGTCTTTGCCATTGTCTTGTAGGCATTCAAATATGTGTCTAGTTCTGTTGTTTGCTTAACCTATCTTTGCTATATCTTATGTGGGTTAACAGAATGAACTAGAAGTCCTAAAAATGCAGACAGAGATCTTTGCAGAATGAGTTAAATGAAGGGCAACTTAAAATAAAATCTCATTTTGCAGTTCAAGATGGATCTTGCTTCTTGAACAAGTGAAGAACACATATGTATACTGCTCAATTGTTCATAGCAAACAGCAGCCTGAATGTCAACAACAGCAATGGCAGCAGTCAAGATGGTCTACTCTACAGGATAACCTCTCTTGTGTTTACTACCCACACAAGGGAAAATCCCCAGAAGCTGACTCCCTTTTCCATCAGTTAACCACTTCTCACCCAAACACAAACCAATGGTCAATGTTGTTTTTCAACAAGGGTGAATAGCGATGAGCAGAAAAGGGTACCCTGTAGACCAGTGAGCTTCCAACATTTTTAACTTGTGTACCCTATGGCAGCCCATTTCCAGAAATTGTTCCCTTCATATTATTGGGGCAAGATTAGCAGGGTCTCTCTACACTCTTCTCTTCAAGATGTCTGTGAAGATTTTCAGTCATCCAGGTGAGTTTATCTGGAAGTTGAGTCATGGCAACTGGACTTCGTTTCTTGAGAGACTGAAACATTTTGCTGCTCATCCAAACAGCTTTGTCATTCTGAGGAAAGCTGGTAGCGAGTCCTCCATTTTATAGTTCACTTTGACATCATGTCACCCTGGTCTGAAATAGGCTCATAAGATGAACAATGGCCCAAAGAGGCTCATTAGGTAGACAGTGGTCTCAATAGGCCTTTAGGTGAACAATGGCCTAAGGTGCTGAAACGGGCCATTATTAGCTATGGCCTTGGTGGTGGAGACATGAAGTGTTTTTGGTTTGTCTGGGTATTGTTGAAATCATTGCCTGATAAGTAGTCAATAGACTGTGCCTTTAAGCAACTTAAATGCTAATGTATGCACCTTTTCCCATTTTTTTTACCAAATACCCCTAACTTCCTTGTTCATACTCCTGTGGGTTTATAGAATCCATGAACCACAAACCCTTTCTCTGATGACCCATAAGTTGGTTTGTCAGGTCATCAGACCTATTTTTTTCCAAACAGACACCAGGCTATGGAGGGGGGAAATCTGCCCCCTGACCCCTTCCTATTGGCTCTTCACTCCTTCCCACTTTCCCAATCACCTCCCTACCTTTTTCCTGCCATCATTGTGATCTTTGGAGACAATGGCCTGGCTTTCCTTCTATTGTATAGACACAAAAAATAAGCATCAGCATAAAACATCCTATTCTTTAGAAAGACCATCTATTGATCAGAATGTTATTGCACAATTAAGTATATTTAAAAATAGATGCCATCAGTCATGAACTTTAATATTTAATTTTAAATCCCCCCCCCTCTAATTTGAAAGCTGCCTAGGGATCCTTTTCAATCTGGGGAAGGCTCTGAGGGACTCAGGAAGATGTGCTTTAACATCTGAAAATCACTGCCACTAATGGAATTTACTGAAATGAGATTTTAATAGTTTAGTGGTGTATCCACATTTCTCCTACCCCCTCCCCTTCAAAATGGTTCTGGCATACACACTACATGTATTTCTCATAGAACAACTTTTTTCTTATTATTCTGTCTGCATACAAAGATATTGCTTGTTCAGAAGAATGGTCAAAGAGATGCACTTGTTTGTGTTGAGTGGCTAAATTGAAATTTCCATCCTTGATTTCAGCTGTGCATAAGCAGAAAGTGAATCACAATTGTTTACTTGAAGGAGTGTATGTATATATCTGATTGCTTGGTCTTTCATCATTCTGATCGTGCAACTATTGATGTGCCAGTGCAGCCAACCCATTTAAAATGTTATTTTTTCTTTCTGCATACAGACCCAAATCAATGACAAAATTATTGTGGTGGCAATTGCTACGTGCTGTAGACTGGCTTTATGGATCTGCTGCTTCAACATAGTTTCTTCTACTACTACTTTTTATCATACATTAAAAAAGAAATAATATTCTGTTCAAACTGCCTAGCAATAATTCACAGGCAGATTTCATCACCAGGAGAACTCATCTTTGTGCTTGGGGTTGGGGTGAACCAATTTTCTCTCTATTATCTATGCATCATTGCTTTATTTTAAGTATTGCAGAAAATGGCACAACTTTGAAATGCCTTCCAGACAGTTTCTGTTTTAGAAATTGCGTATTTTCCATGCAAATCGTTCAACATGCCATGTCTCTCTATTTCTGAGTTTTGCTTCTCAGCTCAAAAGCTGCTGAGTAGGCTAGATATTAAAGACCTCATTACAAACTGTCTGCTTTGAGGAAGTGAAGATTTCTAACAGGAGTGCTTAAAATGTTCACTGAAATAGAATGGAAAATAATGAAATGTGTGTTGACTTGCATGTTATTTTTAATTTAAGGTATCAGGTGATGGTCACACACAAAAAAACCTTGCGTATTGGAATATATTTATTTCATATTTATTATAACCATATTTCACTGCCAAATAAAAGACTTAACCATAATAAAAATAATCACTTTTTTTTTTTTAAAAAAAAAGAGTAACATGGATTCCATGTAAAATGCCCAGAGTATCCTTCAGGCTAGATAGCCATGGTAAATAAATTTAATAAATAAATAAATATATAAATACATTCCTATGACTACTACATTTACCAAATGACTTTGTTGGACTCATTTCATGTCTTTAGAATCATATTAAGAGACACGGGGCACCTGGGATTATCAAGATGTTTTAGACAGCCGCACTTACAGGATTGTGGGGTTTGCAGCCCAAAACACCTAAAGGGACACAGGTTTCCTATCACACACACACACACACACACACACACACACACACACACACACACACACACACACACACACACACACAAATCTAGTTTGGGAATAATTCTATTTGGTGCCTGATAGTGTCATATTTTAGAGACTACTTGAAGTGGCATTTTAGGGCCTTTTTACACAACCCCTAAGATCCGCTGGCTCCTTAAATTCGGACCAGAGATCTTGAGGGTTTGTCGCTCTCCCTGCGTTCCCACCCCCTCCGCACTTCCTTGTTCTGTCTGCGTGAGGGGAGGGAGAAAAAAAGGGAGAAAAGAAATGCACCCTTACCTCCGGAGTGCCGGTGGAAGTTGCTCCGACCCCCCCATCACTTCCTGGTTCCTCTTAAAGGGGTGGGAGGCAAAACAACAACAACAAAAAGAAGCACTCTCCACATCAAAATTTTTCACTCTCCCAGAGCAGGTACTTGAAAGGTGCGCTGGGTCGCACTTAGGTGGGCGGGGTCGCACTTAATTTTCTGTTAGCTCCGGAGCTGGTGGGGAAACATTTTTAAGCTCCGGAGCTGGGAGCCATTTACAGCGGAGCTTAGGGGTTGTGTATAAACGCCCTTAGAGACTACTTGAAGTGGTATGGAGCGGTATATAAGCAGACCAGTTTGCTGTTGCTTTTAACAGCCTGGCTGGTTAGTGGTGATGTGTGTTACTTCCCTGACCCAGTCCTTACCCATTTAATGGGATACAGGTTGGTGCCCTACTATACCTTACTTAGTCCTTCTGGGGACTCTGCTCTGGTTTTTGTCCTGTCCACACCAATAGATAATTGTCGATTTCTGTATCTCTGGGATGAAAACGTATTCCCATGAATGGAAAAATACAAATGGCTATGATGGGCCATGGGCAAGTGCACAGTTCTTTCTGGCAGAATTATCTGCCTCCCTTCAATCCAGAAAACACAAGGAAAGGAGGATAAGTAGAAAGTTATTATGACTTTTGGTGGTGACACTACTGCACCAAGAAAAAGAGAGAGGCGGGGGGAATCAAGAAAGTGGTGGAGAAAGACAGAATCTAATTCTCTAAGGTGAACTTCTGATCTACATATTCACTTACAAGAATGCAGATATTTATTCACACACACATATGTCCTGTCCTCAGTATTGTGCAAAGACAATACTCAGGAGAGGGCATGTGTTCCCTTGAGGGGAGTGGAGGGAGGCTAGCAGTTTCCTCTTTGGGCAGCATGTCATAATCTTCCTCAAGTGGTAGCGGCTCTATCCTTTCTCCTTTCCTCACTTTCATTTGCCTCACATATTTCTTTATCTTAACATTTTAATCCTCATAAAAGATGGATTTCAAATAAGGGATCTGTACTGCTGTAATTCTAAATGTTAAGAGTTGCTGGATTCTTTGTTGCATGGCTTGTGGTTGCCACAGAGATGTACAAATATCCCTGATTTGAATAGGGTTTGGACATCTGGCAAAAGACATTGCACAGCCCTTCTGCTCAGTACCTATGATCTGTGACTCAGAATACATACCATCTTTTCATTTCATGTCAATATCTCTGGCCTCTGTTAATAAATCACACTTTCATATTAACTCTCATTAACTCTCATCTTGGCTATTAATCATAGTTAGAATTTATGCATGTGTATCTTAGCATTATGGTACCTTGGTTTCCAAGCATAATCTGTTCCAGAAGGATGCTCGCAAACCAAAATACTTGTATATCAAAGCAAATTTCCTCATAGGAAATAATGGAAAATTAGATTATTTGTTCTGGGGTTCCGGTTTCCATTATTTCCTATGGGGATATTTGATTTAATATATGGGAGCCAGCGGCTGCAGAGGACAGGATCTGCAGTTAGGCTCGGAAGCCTTGCAGAGGCCCACTGCTCCCAACAGAAGCTGCTGCTGAGCACCGCCAGGCCCATGATGAGGCCTGGAGGCATGGTGTAGGCCCACCACTGCTTCCAGAAGCTGCCACTGGGACTGTGTTGGGGAAGGGCTGCTGGCCATGGCAGTGAGGGGTTACCAGCTGTGTGGGCCAGGGGCATCTGCCCAGGGCCTGGGTTGCAGAGGTGGATACTGGGGGTCCCTCTCCTTCCTCCCTCCCTCATGGCCCAGAACACCTCTTCCTCCTTCACCAGTGCCATCTTGGGAGCCTTCTAGGAAACATCCAGGTGCCATTCTAAGATGGCAGTGGCAACAGTGACAACAACGAGGAGGAGGAGGAGGAGGAGGAGGAGGAGGAGGAGGAGGAGGAGGAGGAGGAGGAGGAGGAGAAGAAGAAGAAGAAGAAGAAGAAGAAGAAGAAGAAGAAGAAGAAGAAGAAGAAGAAGAAGAAGAAGACGACGAAGCAAGACAGGCTGTGAGGGAGGGAGCAACATCCCTGGCCCATGCTGCCATCACCCCCTTGCCAGGGTGACAGCAGCAAGGGGCTGACAGTGACGGCCATGGCTGGCACTGCAGCTGTGGAAGAGGAGGATGTGATTCCAAAATGACCACCTTTGGTGCTTGTTTTGCAAGACATTGCTCACAGAGTGAAGCAAAATTTTATTGAAAATTTTGCCCTTTTTGCAAAATACTTGTAAACCAAGGTACTCAGTTTACAAATATTATACAGAGGTACCACTGTATATCTAATTGTTAGTCATAAGTAAAGAAGGCAGCTTGACTCTATGAGGTGTATATTGCTATATGACTGGGGGGAAAAGCTCCAACCATATAATAGGTCTTCTCTATCTGGAATCAAGAGGTATGTATTTTCCCCCTTTCTGTTTTTTATCTGCATCGGTTTCAAAGCTTGTGGTCATTTAGAGATCTTGTTCTGGAAGAATGGAGGATTATATCACTTAAATGAATTAATAAACAAATGAATGAGCAAACAAATAAAAATCCCTTCATAAATGTAGATTTTGCCCCATCATTATATGTAATTCTGAGTTTTATTATCTTGTTCTTCACCAAAATAAACAGATCAAACTCAAGTTCATATTTCTTGCTCAATGATATAGGTTTTGTTGTGTATTGCAACTGAATCCTGTACCATTTAAATATTTGTATCTTGTATGAAATGCTGGAGATAACTCCTGAAAATAGAAATAAATAAAAAAAATCAAAATAAACATATTATGCAACAGTGATGGGTGTTTTTTATGCCATTAAAACTGGTTGAAAACTAGAAGATTCTTTAGGATATTGGACCATAGTGACATATAAGTAACTTTAATTTTAGAAGCAAAATAATGTAGAAATTGACAGCATTCATTCATATATTTTTTTAAAAAGATAAAAAATAAAAATCTTAAAATGGATTAGCAGTATTTTTCTTTCAGCAAAACAAAGAGGCTGATGGCAGAGACCGAGAACACCAGGCCTTGTATTTTTTCAGTGAATGAAGACTGCTAAGTGAGACTTGACTTGACATTAAGTCACACTTAGGAAACTGCCTCAGACAGCAGAAGGTAGAAGGCCATAGGAGCAGCCCACAGACATTATCCTTAATGCCCAAATCCAGTCAGTCCCCTTTCTTGGGGTTTTGAGTTGTGTGTACTGCATGGTCTGACCTGCATTACTTACACTGGTTTGGTATACCCACTTGCACCCTAAGTGGACAAGAGTCATCTGCATCTGTACATGGAATGTGGAGGGGTTCTATTTTGTTTTAGGCTTGGGAACCAAAGTAGTTTGAGCCTGTGCTGATCCTTTGATCTTTCATAGATTATGAGTTCAATAATAGCTCAAGGATGGGAATGGATACATGCTGAAGCACCACACATTAGGTTTTGTGGAGAAGAGCTGAAAGCCAACAGTGAATACTGAGACAATTTTCAAGACAGCACTAGTAACTGATGTTGTCTTCAACACAGAAATCAACACAATCTCATGTCTCTTGGGATAAAAACTGAAGACACCAAGATGAAAGTAAAGTATAAAACATAAAACTTTATCTATGTCTCTTAGGGAAATGGTAAACAGGATATTCCTAGCAAAACAACAAAACACTGACGGTACATAACAAACATACCAAAAGACAAAGTATAACAAGTAAGGCAACCGCAGCTCAGGCATGGCCATGAAGTCAGGCAAACACTCACAGTCTGGTTCACTCAGACAGGAACAACTCCTTTTGTAGAGCCATACTAGTTAAAGAGACAGGACTCATTGGTTCACAGTTCCAGGTGAGGTCCACCTGACATTAACTCTCTAATATCTGAATGTAGATCTTGCCACATTCCAACAATGTCTCCTGGGTCCATTAGTGGTCTGGATTAAGAATGAGCCAGCAGAGAAGACATTTAACTCAGAACCTGCTGTGGAGCCAAACAGGCCATACACCCCATAGTCATGCAGGTTGGATGTCCTTAAACTGAGGCTATTACGCCCACATCAAGCTTGTTAACTCCTAGACCTGGCCCCTGTATGGGAAAGGGGCACTTTCGTCCATAATCTCAGTATGCCATCACCAACAGTCACATCTTTAGACCCTGAAAGAACCAGTGGAGGGGACTGGTAGAACAGCTAGACAGTGGTTTTAAAGTGCAGGTCTTGACTGGATAATTACCTCAGTTTTGGTTGCTGATGTAAATGAGATTTGTGAACAAATAGAGAACCATGTACTTCCACACCATTAGCTGCAACCAATGCTTTGAAAATTATTGTTTCATATTACAGTTACCTATAGACATAGTGGTTTGGCAAATCTCAGATAGGAATCTGGGATTGCCTTTTCATGCTCTGACTGCAACACTATCTCCTACCCTTTCAATGTAAGGTAAAGAATTATCTCCTTTTTTGTTGTTATACAGTAGCTGGCAAGAGTTACACTAGTGAACTGCCTAACTGAAGGAAACTCCTGGAAACCCCCAAAACACCACACCTGGTTCCTTGAATTGATGCCATCTGTGTCTACCAAAGTATATTTAGAGTGGGAAATGGTACAGTAGAAAAGTACAGAATAAATCTTATAATTAATGGCAGATGATTGCACAATAATTCATTGCAACAAATCCTTGAGTGTTAACCCGTTAGCAAAGGAGTTATGAATAATGCAATACATTTAGCTTCAAGTGTTGGTTTGTTAGTGATGGTAACCATTCTATTATTATTCATGCATGCAGTATGGTTAATCAGAAACTACAAAAGGTTGTAAGTTTTGAACCCTTAAGCAAAATTTATGAGGTCAGCTTTTGGGGGAAACTATTCCTTTGGGCTGTAATTAGTACTGTGTGTATATACAACCTGGTATATTTCTGTTAGGCAGTTTGAACATCTGTCTAGATTATCTGAAGGGAGTTTTTTTTAATCATGAAAAAATGTTCATATTATATTTTGAGTGCCATTGACTGGAAGAAATCAAAACACAACGGTCACTCTACAAGCAAGCAAAGAGAACAAATGTAAGTGGGGGAAGAGAAGACTTAATTTGTATGATACCTTTTAGTACACATATTCTACACTCCCATGTACTCACCTGGATGACTGACATGAAGTGAAAGATAATTACAGGAGTCAAATCTGAATGTAACTCAGCTCTGTGGAGAATTAAAAACCCAAAGTCAAATAATCTTTGCCTTCTTTCAAACTGGGATGGCATATGTGGCCAGTTTTGTATCATATCTCACCAGTGACTATGGTGGCTATGGATGGTGAAAGTTCAAGAAGATTCCCCCAGCCTTGACAGTCCAAATCTATTGTCATTTTTTTAATATGTTGAAGTGGCTTTGCACCCCCAGACCCAAAATAAACAGGCAACACGTCATATTGAGTTAAACATTAGGCCACAACTTTATTAAATAAGTTTAATCAAAAGTCCCTAAATTAAAGGGGGGCTGCCATAGTGTAAGTAAATGATGCCTTCTTTGAGCAGATGGCCACACAGTCAAAAGGGAGAGATGTAGTACTAATGGGAGATTTTAACTATCCTGATATATGCTGGCAATCCAACTCAGCTAAGAATGCAAGGTCTAACAAATTCCTTACTGCCCTTGCAGACAATTTCATGGCCCAGAAGGTAGAGGAGGCAACAAGAGGCAAAACCATTTTAGATCTGGTCATAACCAATAAGGAAGACCTCGTAAATGGGGTTGAAGTGGTGGGATCATTAGGTAAAAGTGACCATGCCCTCTTGGAATTTGTTATACAGTTGGAAGGTGAAGTTAAGCATAGTCAGACAAGAATCCTTGACTTTAAGAAAGCCAATTTTTGTAAACTTAGGGAATTATTGGCTGTGATTCCATGGACCGACACACTGAAAGAGAAGGGAGTCCAAGATGGATGGGAGTTCCTTAAAAGCGAGATATTAAAGGCACAATTTAAAACTGTTCCAACAAGAAGAAAATATAGGAGAGGTCTAAAGAAACCGCAATGGTTTACTAAAGAACTTTCAACTCAGCTAGCTATAAAGAAAAACAAGTACAAGGAATGGAAAAATGGGAAATGCACCAAAGAGGAATATAAGCAAACAGCTAATATATGCAGGGGGATGATAAAAAAAGCTAAAGCGCAAAACGAACTTAGACTGGCCAGAGACATTAAAGATAATAAAAAGGGTTTCTTTAGTTATGTCCGCAGCAAAAGGAAAAATAAGGAAATGATAGGCTCTCTGCGTGGCGATAATAACCAGTTATTAACAGGAGACAAGGAAAAGGCAGAACTATTCAACACCTTCTTTGCTTCTGTTTTCTCCAAAAAGGAAGAAAGAGATCCACTGGGACAAAGACTAGATGAGGTAGGATGGGAATTACAACATAGAATAGGTAGAGAGCTGGTACAGGAACACCTGGAAACATTAAATGAATTTAAGACTCCAGGGCCAGATGAATTACACCCAAGGATATTAAAAGAACTGGTGGAAGTAATTTCAGAACCATTGGCAATAATATTTGAGAAGTCCTGGAGAACAGGGGAAGTCCCCATCGACTGGAGGAGGGCTAATGTTGTCCCCATCTTCAAAAAGAGGAAAAAAGAGGACCCAAATAATTACCGCCCAGTCAGCTTGACTTCAATTCCTGGAAAGATCCTAGAGAAGATTATTAAACAGGCAGCCTGCAAATATTTAACAAACAATGCTGTCATTACAAGTCAACACGGGTTTCTTAAAAACAAGTCATGCCAGACTAATTTGATCTCTTTCTTTGATAGAATTACAGGCCTAGTGCATGAGGGGAATGCTGTGGATATTGTTTATCTGGACTTTAGTAAGGCCTTTGATAAGGTTCCCCAGGGTATTCTTGCTAAGAAGTTAGTAGAAAGTGGGATAGATAGTGCTACTGTTAGGTGGATTTGTAATTGGTAGACTAATCGCACCCAAAGGGTGACCTTAAATGGCCTCTCTTCAGCTTGGAGAGACGTGACCAGTGGGGTGCCCCAGGGTTCTGTTCTGGGTCCAGTGCTGTTCAATATCTTTATTAATGACTAGGAGGAAGGAATAGAGAGTTTGCTAATTAAATTTGCAGATGATACCAAATTGGGAGGGGCTGCAAATTCCCTAGAGGACAGGATGAAAATCCAAAAAGACCTTGACAGACTAGATTGCTGGGCCAAAGCTAACGAAATGGATTTCAACAGAGGGAAATGTAGGGTACTACATTTAGGTAAAAAAAAATGAATCGCACAAATATAAGATGGGGATACTTGGCTGGAGGATAGTACCTGTGAAAGGGATCTGGGAGTTTTGGTGGACCACAAATTGAACAGGAGTCAGCAGTGTGATGCGGCGGCCAGGAAAGCCAATTCGATTCTTGGTTGTATCAACAGAACCATAGTGTCTAGATCAAGGGAAGTGATACTACCACTCTATTCTGCTCTTGTCAGACCCCACCTGGAGTACTGTGTCCAGTTCTGTGCGCCTCAATTTAAAAAGGATGTTGACAACCTCGAGCGGGTGCAGAGGAGGGCTACCAGGATGCTTGAGGGTCTGGAGGAAATGGCTTATGAGGAATGGCTTAGGGAACTGGGAATGTTTAGCCTCTCTAAAAGAAGACTGAGAGGGGATATGATAGCTATGTTTAAATATTTGAAAGGATGTCATATTGAAGAGGGAACAGGTTTGTTTTCCATGGCTTCAGAGACTAGGACTCAGGGCAATGGTTTCAAACTACAGGAAAAGAGATTCCATTTGAACATTAGGAAGAACTTAATGACAGTTAGAGCTATTCGGCAGTGGCATATGCTGCCACGGAGGGTGGTTGAGTCTCCTTCTTTGGAGGTTTTTAAGCAGAGGCTGGATGGACATCTGTCGGAAATATTGTGATGGGGATTCCTGCATGGCAGGGGGTTGGACTAGATGGCCCTTGAGGTCTCTTCCAACTCTATGATTCTATGATCCTATTATTCTATTATTCTATGAATTTCAGGCCCTTACAATTTTAGGTGAGTTCCTACATAGAAATGCGCTGTTAACTTTAATGAGCAGATTTCCATACTCTGTGGGACGAACTCCCAAAGGTAGCCTTCAGTAAATTTACCACAACCTATTAACGTACTACTGCTAAACTACAAATCCCTAACTAGTTAAAGTTATATCAAAGGCTGCCCAATTCCCTTTAATGGGACCATCCAATGAACTCATCTACCACAAAGACTTGCACTATCTGCCAATTGCAACCAATGGAGAACATGACCTACGTAGCCAAGTAGTGAGAACGGGATGGGCAAAAACTCACTAACATACAACAGCCAATCAGTATTACAATCAATAATTCCCATCTGGCCCCGAAGCAACCAGCTACTCTCATTCTCACTACAACTGGGGTGGGCGGGTGGGCTGCGGAAAAAAAGCTGTGAAGAGGAACAAGCAATGGTGGGCAACTTTTTAAAAGGCTCATCCAAGTCTGCAAAAAGACTGCAATCACATGGGCTGTTCCTCTTGTCACCTGCTTGGATTGGATGATGCAAAACATCCCCTTCTGGGTTCTTGAGCCCCGAGGAGTTGCCCTAAGAAGACACACCTCAGGATATTGGCAAATTTAATATAGTGGTACCTCTACTTACGAGCAGCTCTACTTACGAGCAATTTGACTTGAGAGCAGAAAACCGTTGGCGTTTTAACTGCTGCCTTAGAATTTTAGAGCGGTCTGCTCTACTTAATTGTTTTCCAATTTTTTATTTAATGTTTTTATTTTTTTAGATATGGCTGCTCTACCTATGAGTTGTTCGACTTATGAGCATGCATTAGGAATGGATTAAACTGATAAGTAGAGGTACCACTGTACTTCCTTTGCTTTGTGGAATGGTAAGGGAAATTAAAACAAACCAACCAACAAACAAAACCTCTCTATTAATGAAGTACTTTTTCACCTGCTTACTGTTAAAATGAGTACCATTTATTTATTTATTTAGAATATTTTTACCCTGCCTTTCTCCTTGGAAAAGGACCCAAAGCAGCTTAATGTCTATAACGTGCTTATTCCCTGTGCCAGAAGCCCAGGGAATAAAGGGGCTCACAGAGCTCTAGAAGGCCTCATTATAGAGATATTATCAACATTCTTCACAAAACAATGTGCAAAACAAACTCTGAGGTTCATCTTCATGTAGGAAATTTGAAAAATTTTGAGCCCTAATTATCTCGCTAAATTTCATTGACTTCTCGGGGAGTCTGTCTCCTGTCACTGTGAATTTGACTGCTAAACTGAGATAATTATTTCAAGGGAAGTCAAAAGAGAGGCATTAGGAGATTTGGAATAGGTTCTCCAATACACTCTGGTCATGCATAAACAAATGTACATATTTTGTGATCTTCTTCCTGTGCACCTGAAGCTTTCAGCATGGAAAAAAGAGAAGGCGAGGGAAACCACTTACACTGTGGAGTCTTCTGTTCCATCTGCTCTGCAAACAGGATATGCTCTAGAAATAAAATACCATGTGCATAGATGGTGCCATGTAAACCAATGAATGAACCATTCATCAGCTTGCCCTAAGCATATCTGATCTTCCTGATTTCGGAAGCTAAGCAGGGTCGGCCCTGGTTAATGCTTGGATGGGGGACAACCAGGGAATACCAGGTGCTGTACTCCAGTATTCCTGCCAAGAAAACTCCATGGACATGGGTTCATGAAGAATTGGTCACGACTGTAACAACAAAACACACACAGCATCCTCAGAGGAAAAGAAATTTCAGATAAAAAGCTGCAAGTTCCTTTTGAATCATACTTAAGGAAAAATATATAGGGATAGACAGCTGTGAACAAAGACTATGCATTAAAATAAATATGTCATCAGTTGTATAACATTCTCAAACCATTCCATAAATAAGTAGCCTTGATGTGAAAGGGTATGCATTGTGAAACCATTAATCCAGAAGTCCAATATATCATCCTGTACCCTACAATGTCTAATGGTTATTATTATAATATCAATCTCTCACTTTTTAATTTCTGAGAAGCCCATATTGGCCTTGTTCCTTTAATAGCATTTTAAAAATAGGACAGGACAGTGATGGAGGTGAAAATTGCCTTCATGACCACCAATGCCTGCCTACTACTGTGAATTTGTTTCCTGTATTGAATGTCTGTGAGTGCTACTGTGTGATTTCAATTTGCAATCCAAGCTCTGCACTAACCAGGCATAATGAAATCCCTTCCCTTGAAAAAGTAGCCCTGCTAACATCTTGAAACATGTTCATTACCAATGAAGAAGAAAAAAATATATATTTAAAAACAAAAATTAATTTTCACATGTTTCACTAAATCAGGTGGAGCTGCAGTAGATGTACACTTGTGCTGTGTTTAAAGAAAGATCTACTGCTGATAAAACAGGAGTTGTTCACCTCTGAGCACACTGAAGTTATGGGCAGGGGACAAGCAATTTGATTGACCAGCAGTATCATAAAAAGGAAAAAAATTTCAAGTGGAGAGAGAGAATACTTTTGTGTTGCCATTTGAGAAATGTTTACACTATACGGGAGGGGAGGCATCTGCGCCATTAGAAGGCTGCATTTCCCCTCAGTATATCCCAGTGATGGCGAACGTATGGCACAGGTGCCAAAGGTGGCACTCGGAGCCCTTTCTGTGGGCACTCGACATCACCCCTTCATAGCCACCTGTATACAGGTTTAATTACTGTATTGGCACTTTGCAAAGATATTAGTGGGTTCTGAATTGCAGTTTGGGCACTCCGTCTCTAAAAGGTTTGCCATCACTGGTATAGCCAGTTTTAGGTGAATGTGAACATGTATCCTTCACTTGAATGAAAGTAAAACATTCCAAGTTTTTCTTGATCCAGTGCAGGAAGGATGAGGGCAGAGAATCAAGGATTTAGAAAACCCTCCATCTGTCTCTTGTATCACATATTCTGAACACTGGTTGTTAATATGTTTCTCATGTAATATTGTGTATACAAGTTCATGCAGATTTTTGGGGGTGGTATCCTTTCACTGTCTGGTCGCTCATTGGCAGCCAGAGCGCTCATGGTGGGACATTTTAAAATGGATTTTCTCCCAGCCGGGGAGGGTTGGGAGGCAATCAGCATTGGCAATCCTCCGCTGCCACTTGCATTGCAACCGTCCTGGGCTGGGAGAAGATCCATGAGTCCTTCCTCTGTACAACACTTCGTTCGGCAGAGCAGGGATTCCTCCTCTTCAGCCGAGTCTCTGCGCAGATACACAGACAAAGAGGAAGTGGCTGCCTCCTCAATCAAGGGACAGTGTGTTGTGTTGATCTGTATTCCTATTATCTGTAATTGCTTATGTTGAAGTAACTGCCTTCCTGTTCCAAAGGGAACAGGCCTATTGGTTATTTCTAGTTGCTGCATTTGGATCCTCAATCCTATTGGTTTCCGCCAAAAGGCAGCTTTGTGATTGCTTGTAATTGTTCCCTCCAAAATGTATCTTTTCCTAGCCTGTCCTCATTCCTATAAATGTAGCTCCCTCTCCCCAGTCCCCAGTCTTGTTCTCTCCCTGAAGAAAGAGTTCTTACAATAGAAGCTGTCTCCAGCCTACTATGTCACAGAGCTGCAATCACTTGCTGAAATCATTAAAACCCACGCTTTTACACAGTGGAAGGCTGTTCTCCTCCTTGCAGCTGAGACAGGCACCTGATTTTGACAGCTCAGAGCGGTCAAAATCAGCTGTCTCTTGGCTGCAGGGGGGCAGCATTCTTCTGTCCCTTGATCGAGGGGGGTTTAGGCAGCCTTCCCATAATAATTCATTGAAAACCTACTACCCCGTTCCCTCCCAACTGATGTCAGCTGGTGAGTTGTTTACGGGGCCATCCCATGATCAAAGGATCCTCATTGAGCCAGGAACTGTATACCAGCCAACACAGAGATGAAGAGCCCCAATTGTGTCCCATTGAAACACGATTTATGGGACTGAGCTGCCTATAGAGTACAGAAGAGCTACATTTTTTGCCTAACCTTAGTTGAAGAGGGGCAGGGTGGCCTATATAATGTTCCAAGACCCAGCTGTAGCATGATACGCTTACTGTGGTTCTTAGAACACCCTAGAATGTCCACGCAGGAGCTGGATGAGTGGACATCTTTTACACAAACAGGAGCCCGGTTTTCAATGCATTCCTATAGGAAACTGTGCCTCATAAGATGAATTTTTCATAACATGAATTGACTTGTAGAACTAATTTAATTCCTCTTATAAGGCACTACTGTATATCTTCTGTTTTCAGGGTATATGTGGAAAATCAGCAAAAGTCTAGCTTGTTTGAAGGCAAATGTCCCTTTTTCAGACTTGCCTACAAAAAGTGTTTAAAAATGGGGGATAGAGATGGGCACGGAACGAACATTTTTTTGTTTCCGTTACCGTTTGTCGTTTCCATTATGCAACGAAATGACAAATGAAAATTGCGATGAAAATGCAACGAAACGAACAGAACCGTGAAAGTTGTGGTCGTTATGTTTCGTTTCCGTTCATGGCGACGCGCAATGAAATGAGCTGTTTTAAATGTTAAAAGTGCCCTGGACATCCATAAAAACGCAGCGATAATTATTTATATTGTCTGATAATCTACCAGGGGGGTTGGAGTCCTTAAAGCGATTGTTTTAGTCTTCTCCCATCGCGATGTATTATTATTTTTCCTTTAAAATGGATGTCGCCACCAGCCACAAAATGGAGGCAAGCCATGTGATGGGATCATGTTCAACCAATAGCATGCCCAGGTTGCAGACTGGGCGGGCAGGTCTGGCAGCCACAGAAGGCATACAAAACTCTGGCAGCCCCCGTCCTCCTTGCAGACTCTGGTGGGAGTTAGGGTGGGATTGCTGTCTCTGCTGCGCCTCTAGCTTCATTCCTGCTGCCTCCCTGTGTGCGCGCATGCTGCGTACCTCTCGGTGAGTACCCTCCCTTGCCCCGCAGTGCAGTCACTCTGCGGCTGCCTTGAACCCTAGGCAACGCCCGCCGCTGCCTTTGCAGCCTTCTTGCATACATAGTCTATACTGTGTCTCTGCCAGCATCCATTTTTTAGTGTTTTCCCTCTGGTCTGGGGCATTGGGGGATGCCTGCGCACGGAAATGCTTTAAAAATCGTGCAAAAAGCGGGTAGAAACGACAAACGAAAAAAAGAAAAACGGTAACAATTTTTTTCCAAAAAATCCCCGACAAACGGAAACGAACTGAAACAGACTTCTCAACGACAAACAAAAAACTGAAACACCATTTTTCTGTTTCGTGCCCATCTCTAATGGGGGAACAAGAGATATGAAGGGTGGAAGGATTTGAGAGAACAAAATACACATGAAAAACAGAGTAGAATCTGCCAGTGATTTGAATTTTAGCATTTCCAAATGCCATGAACTTTGTTGATTTTGCTTACTTTACTTAACACAGCAACATTGATGCAGATCCTTCTACACTTAGTTTTCAACTGTATGTGATTTGGAAGCCAGTACAAATAAGGGCTCAGAATCAAGTGGAAGGTTCCATTCATGATACTGAGGTTAAAAAAAAAGATGGCACCTCTCTAATACAGAAAATATGAGAGGTATGATAGTGCTTAGAAGACGTCAGCATTCTACTTCAAGGAGTACTGGTCAGATAGCACATGACTCTTTTCTAGAGATGGGCACAACTCGGGAAAATGATGTTTTCGAGTTGTCGTGTGTCGGAGGCAGTCCGTTTCGGCTCGTTTCCGTTTTTTGCGAAATTTCGCAAAAATTAGTCGGTTCGTTTTTTTGTTTTTTCGTTGTCGTTAGTACTGGTTTGGGGGGTAGCGGGCTCCTGGAGGGAGCTGCAGGAGTCAGCCAGAGCCACAAGTGACGGACTGGCAGACTCTTTGCACCCGCTGTGTCTCACGTACTTGCATGTAGTGCAATGCAAGTAGATCCGGCTTAGGGTTAAGACGGGTTAGCGCAAGGGCTAGGGTTAGGCTAGTTACGGGTGAGGTTAGGGTGAGTATTGGGGTGCACCTCTGGGTGCCTCTCTGACCCACTTAGAAGGACAGTGTCCTGGTGTATGGGTTTTGCTTAGGGTTTGGGTTTGGGCTACAATTAGTGGGCTGTTTATGCCCGATTGGCACATCCCAGAAGTCTCTGTGGTCAACCTGGCCAAATGGCCATGCGATTGGTGGAAAATTTGCATGGTCCACTCCCATGGGCGAGCCCATCATTGTGAATGTGCAGGTGTAAAAAAATAAAATAAAATAAAATAAAATAAAATCAACGGAGACTTTTTTTTGCAAGAAAAACCCACTGCTGCTACTGTAAAAATTCAAGCATTTAAAATAGCTAATTTTCGCATGTTTCTGTGGTGCTTTGGTGGGGTTTTGGGCAACGATTTCGAAAAAAATATTGCGGTCGCCATTTTGGATCCCCCGCACTGCATGGCAAATGGATGCGCCCTCCCAGCTTGGTACAGTCAGCAAAACCTGGCCATGCGATTGGTGGAATGGCTCCAAAACTTTGCATGGTCCACTCCCATGGGCGAGCCCATCATTGCGAATGCGCAGGTTTAAAAAATAAAATAAAATAAAATAAAATAAAATCAACGGAGACTTTTTTTTTGCAAGAAAAACCCACTGCTGTGTCAGAACCAGGGAGGTCCAGCCCCAGGTCCAGTTCGACAATCAGGATGTGGTGCGAAGGGAGTGCACTGGAATAAACAGGACTGCAGTCTAAGGTTATGGTGCATAGAAAAGAACTTGCCAGCCGCACTTAACACTGGCTCTTTTTATTCTTTTAGAACACAAACAGTTACATTAACATGGCAGGCATATATTAGCCAATCAAAGCAGTACATTTTCCCGCCTAGTTTTCTTACTGTGCTGGGTGCATAGCTAGCGTGCTGTGTGCACACCCTTAAGAGTCGTGTGCATATTCCCTGCGTGTCGGGTGCATACGCCTTGCATAAGATATGCGTGCCATGTGCAACTCCAGCTACACATCACCTATCCTATATCAAACTCTTTACAAGCCAGCACCCCATCCCCACACTGCTGCTACTGTAAAAATTCAAGCATTTAAAATAGCTAATTTTCGCATGTTTCTGTGGTACTTTGGTGGGGTTTTGGGCAACGATTTCAAAAAAAATATTGCGGTCACCATTTTGGATCCCCCGCACTGCATGGCAAATGGATGCGCCCTCCCAGCCTGGTACGAGCAGCGCAGCAGTAGCAATAGCCAAGGAGAGGGGGGCGGGGAAACCCCCCCCCCAAATAAAACACCCTTCTAGCCTGGTAGGTGCCCTCAGACAGTTTTCGCCTACTTTTAGGGCCGGGAATCGTTTTTTTTTTTACTTTTAAAAACTTTTTTCTGTGCCGCTTGGCATTGCGCGATCGCCGCGATGCAAGTAACGAGCACGACAAATCAGACCAAAATTGTTCATTCGTCGGTTCGAGCTCGAAGTCTGGCGGAGTAATTCCCGTTACTGTTTCCGTAGAGTAACGGAAACGAGTAACGGAAACGGAAACGGGAATACCGCTAAGTCGTGCCCATCTCTACTCTTTTCTTTTTACTGCCACCTCCCAGTGTCTGTTTCCTGAGGTGACAACTTCACTGTTCTTAATAGTAGAGCTCACCTGGTTCAGGCATAGACTGATTAATCTCTCTCTCTCTCTCTCTCTCTCTCTCTCTCTCTCTCTCTCTCTCTCTCTCTCTCTCTCTCTCTCTCACACACACACACACACACACACACACACACACACACAAGGTCCACAAACACTCTTTCTCCTAGTTAGTGTTGAAGGACCATAGGTCTTACTGGGATTCACAATCAAATGGTGCATTTCTTAAAACTGATTCTCTACAATAAATCCTTGAAGGCCTTTCAACACATTGTTAGAAATCCACATTCCTACTGGAATTCTTCTGAAGATATCCCCCCCCAGAGGGAGGTCCTTATGTGTATACTGAATGGTAACTGAAACTTTCTGACTAGGAGACTATGAAAGATTCTCTACTTTATTTTTTTAAAGCATGAAAACCTTGTTTTTTATGACATGAATAGGAAATTTGGAATTCCTCAATGTATCTTGAATTCTAGAATCCATTATCCTTATTTGTATTAATAGGATCTATTCTGTGACTATGAATTTAAAATAAATACACCCCAGACCCACATGCACTCAAGCAAATCAACAAGACAAGATGAGCTACACGTTTGAAGAAGGCGGATAGAGGGGAAAATATGTTGGGAAATGTATTTTACTTACTTATTGTTCAATATGTGTATAGAACATATTATAGAGAAAAGTGGATTAGATTCAGATGAGAACTGGTAGAAGAAACAGCAGTAATTTGATATTTGCAATAGATACTATAGTACTGAGAGAAAACAACAATAACTTGCTGAGGAACTACAGAGAAAAGAAGAAAGTTCAAAAGCAGGATTACAAGTGAACATTAACAAGAAAGAAAATGATGTCTGCAGGAGAATGCTTTACTTTCGTGCTGACTGCAAAGTAATCAATGTTATTAAAGATCCTCTACACATTGATTTCTGCCGTCATAATAGAGATTGCAGCCAAGAAGTCAGAAGACTGTAAGAAAGCAATGCTGCAGGTAATGAAAGAGATACTTAAGTGTAATAATATTATAACTGGAGGCCAAGACCAAGAATATGTATTATCTTCTTCTTAGAGTTTTCTCTCAGGTGTGGAGTCAGCTTTTCAGATCTTGAAATGCCACTTGGCCCAATTAACCATGTCTTCAGGGAACAGACCAGTGATTTGCATGTCCTTATTGACAGTGTCCTGCCCTCTCTGTTTTGGTCAGTCATGTGGCCACCGGTCATCAATTTTCAGGTGGTAAGCACTTTGGGCAATGGTGGAAGGTGCTGCTCTGAGGGCATGTTTATACCAGCAGGACTGGCTTTCGTCATTTTCTCTGTTATTGATATCACACATCTTTCCTGTTTGGTAGTATAATTTGTGATGTGGTGAAGTAGAGAGATACAAAATATCCAACATATTTGGCATATGTTTTGTTCTTAAGTTTGTGAAACCTGAGCAGGCCTGTTCATGACAGGACATTTTGGAGGCTATTAACTCATAAGCAACCACAGATCAGCAGCATGTTGATGACATGTTAAAAAAAACCACAGCAGCTGAATGGAACAATAAGAATGTTGTGTGGGCGGGGAGGGGAGGAAATGAACAGTATCTGCCAAGAATTGGTATACATATGCTCTATCTGGAAGACCCCAGAGTTGCTTCAACTAAACTTAATGTATCTTTTACCTATTGGCCCCCAAAGATTTGAGCCAAAAGTATTCCTGTTCTTAGAATCAGAATATCAAAACTATTTCATGGAAAGATTTTGTTTAAAAAGGGCCTGTCCATATTTTAGTACTTCCTACTACATTTCAAACTACTGTATTTCTCTTACACTTGGTCACTTTTATTATGGTCTTTGCCTTTTCTTTCTTTCCCATACTCTGCCCAGAGCCTTATTTATACTTAACACTTGTGTTTAAAGTAACTTTTAAACAGAGTTATGGGTAGAGGTGGGCATGAAACAAAAAGCCCATGGTTCTGGTTCTTCTGTTTCAGGCCCAGCCTTGGTTCAGTTCGTTTCAGGTTCATATGAATTTTTTAAAAAAATGCTCGTTTTCCCCCCTTTGTTTTAGAGTGCTGACTGTGCGCTCCTGGGGCCATGTCGGCACTTCTTTTATTTTATATTTTTCTTGTTTTTAGAGCACTGACCACGCAGTCCCTGGGACCAGGTTTGCACTCCTTTTTATTTTATTTTATTTTATTTTATTTTATTTTATTTTATTATTTTATTATTTTGGGGGTTTTAAAAGTCCTCAGTCAGGGGCTTTTTGAGGTGTCAGCTTAGGGCCAGCACCTCTACAGGACTACCTTTCCCCACCGAGTTCCAGGACCAGGAGGACTGCAGCGAGGACAAGGTGGGAGGGGTAACAAAAAACGAAGCAAATGAAATAGAAATTTCCATTTCATTTTGTTTCGTTTTTCTTTGATGGGTTGGTTTGTTATTTGTTTTGTTAGCTAACAAAATGAATAACGAATAATGAAACAAATTTAAACTTTATTTCGTGCCCATTTCTAATTATGGGTAATAGTAGGAAATGAGATATTATGCTGTTTTTCTTGGTAGTAATCTGGTTCCATCGCATGATATATACTTCCTGGCCTTTGTTCTCTTGGTTCCTACGTTGAGGTGCGTGGAGAGGGGAGGAAGAGATTGTAGCCTCATAATGAAACAACTCAGCACCTCTAGCTGCAGTTATGCTGTTTGGTGTAAATGACGCACAGATTAAGTACTCCGTCAGAAAGCATTGGACATGATAGACTATAACGGCTCTGGAAGTGATATTATGGTCTATCATGTTGACAAGCTTCAGACAATGGAAGCTGGCTCATGGAGAGCCATTACATTGAACAAAAAGGAGATACTATCATTGAAATGAAGAAGATTCAGGTAACAGTAGGCAAAACTGTATACCGACCTTCCATAAAAGTCAAACATATAATGGGTGATGATGGATGCCCTTTCCCCCCAAGCTAATACAATTTTTGAAAGTCAGTACGGAGTTCTAAAAAAAATGCTTCTTAGTGGAACCCTGATAGTGCTTGGTAAATTTGCCAGTCTTCTACTATGAAACGGTGGAGGATGAAATGCGGACAAGAAGAAAGGAAAAGAAAGGAGCTATGTGGTTTTAATTCTTTTTCTACATTCTTTTTCTACATTCTATCTTCTGCATTATTAGCTAGTCTTTCTCAGTTGAAATGATGCACAATGAGGGAAATCAGTCATGTGGGAAAGGAATATTAAAAAGAAGAGCAACATAGAGTAAGTGTTAAACCATCATTCATGGCTTCCCTCCCCCCTTTCCTGAAATATCAACCCATCCTGGAGATTTGCAGTGTATAAATGTTGAACAGGATATCTAGGTGAATGTAGGGTCCATTCCCGACTGAAATCCAGCTTCGCTCCAATCCCTGATTGCTTCTGAAAAGGTACATTCTCCCCAACCTTCTACAGTCTTCTGTGCCACTGGAAGGCCAGTTCCAGAGGTTTCCCTGGACTTCCATGGTTAGTTTTGGGACATATAAGAAGTATCTGTAGAGTCACCCTATTGGATAATATTTAGTTTGCTTCTATTTCCAAATGCCTCCATTGTTTTACTGTTCTTTTTGTTTAATTATCTGGCAAATACTCAGGTGCTCAGGCTGCTTTTTATGAAAAACAGGCAATAGTTCATCTTCTTAGATGAGCATTGCATGAGCTAAAAACATTCATGAGATATTCCTTGCATTGGTAATATAGGCTATGCAAGATATTTTTTTCTAGCCAAGGAAAGTACAACATATTAAATGTGACAACTAGTCTGTTAATATGTAAGGAATAGACTTTTACTAGAACACAGCTAACACAGTGTTTATTATTTTCTCTTCTTCCTCACAAAAACAGAACACATCATTCTCCATCCCCCTCCCCCACCCCTGTACTCAATGCCCCTGAGAAATGTCTGAGGGAACTCACCTAGTAATTTGGAAATAGGCGTCAATACACAAATGACACTCAACTCTAATTCTCTTTCTCATCTAAGTGGCATTTTGGATTTTCTGAAAAGGTGCATTGAGTCAGTAATAGGCTTAAAAGAGCCAATAAACTAGCACTCAATACAACTTGAGTTGGGTAATGGCTTCTTGACCACCAAAAGTGGCATTTGACCTGTTCTGGATGAGGTTGCATTTCCCCATAATTTGAAACCATTTAGCTCCTGCTTTCTAAGATGCAAGTGATATTTATAACTCAGAGTACCTTCTGTTAGCCTCATTTCCAGGATATCCCTCCTCCTCCTTGAGAGAGACAACTGGCCAGCAGTTACATGCTCTAACCAACATGCATCAAGGAACAGTTTACCCTGGAAGTTAAGAGTTTGGGCTGGAACTTGAGATAACTAAGTTCAAATACTTACTTGGTGATGCAAAGCACTTGGGCCAGGTATATTCATCCAGCCCAATCTACTCTCAGGGTTTAGAAGATAAAGTTCAGAGGATGAAAGCCATGCTGTGCGTCATCTTGAGTTCAAAACTGAGAAAATATTGGATATAAGTAAGAATGCAAGTAAATAATATCAGTGCAATCTTTGTGCAGCTGCATTTGAAAACATAAGTGGTGCAGAATATGACAGCTAGGATGCTAAATATTAGAGATGCTGATGTAACCTAACCACCACCACCACCACCATCTTTGAACTGCACAGCTGGAAGGGACCTATACTGTAGATCATTGGGTCCGGCCGTCTCAAGAAGTCGCAGTAGGGACTGAATTATCAACCCTTGGTTCCATAGCCAGATACCTAAACCAAAGAGCCACCACTACTGCTGCTTATGCCAGTCTCCCACTCTTGTCTGTGGGCAAACCAGTCCTGCAGAAAAGTTAGAGCTCTCTTGCTTGTTGGAAGCTATACTGCACTTTGAGATGGATCTCTGTGCGCACTATATCAAAGGAGAGTACAATGTTCATCATGTGAAGTGACAAAAATTGCTCCTTGTTGCTCTATTCTGAGGCAGTAGTTCAGCTGGAGGCTCTTTGCTTTGTTGTTGTCCTAATTTAGGGGCTTCTACTCCTATTAGTGTTGCTCCCTTTCAAATACAAGGTGAATGTCATACTCTTTAAATAAGGCTTTTGCTACTGCCATCATTATCTTTACCACTGATATTATTTAGTTTTGCTCTGCTCTGTGGAAAGCCATCATGATAGTCTCTGTCTCAAGTTGTTTTTTCAATATAAAATGGAAATAAAGAGGAAAGAAACGGAAGCAAGGGCAAGTGAGGGGAAAGGAATGGTTTATTTCTGCACTTGGGTTAGGTTACAAGGTGTAGAGTTGGGTGAGCAACATATGCCACACAGCTGCACAAGATCCTCAGGGGCAAGTCTGTAAAAACACCCCCCCCCTTAGACCCTCCCTGCAGTAAAAGAAAAAAATATTTTATTGTAAAACTTACCTTTTCCATCCCTGCTCGAAGAGGCATCTAGTAATGGTCATTTTTTCTGTATAAAGTTTGGAGGACATCTTCCTGCCCTCACAGATGAAAAAACTGATTAAATTCATTCATGGCAGTGGCTAGCACTTAAAAAAAAAAAAAAAGTCTGTGTGTGGTGGATTTTTTTTGGGGGGAAAAAAATAAGGAAAAAAAAAAGACCACGGAATAGGAAAGAAAAAAAAAAAAAAAAAAAAAAAAAACAATTGAAAAAAAAAAAAAAAATGGCCTGGGAAAAAAAAAAAAAAAAAAAAAAAAGGAAAATAAAGCTAATCAGGGGAAAGTAAATGTGTAAATCAAAACAAAAAAAGGGAAAAAAAAAAAAAAGAAAAAAACAAAAAAAAAAAAAAAAAAAAAAAAAAAAAAAGAAAAAAAAAAAAAGAAAAAAAAAAAAAAAAAAAAAAAAAAAAAAAAGGAAAGAAAAAAAAAAAAAAAAAAAAAAGAAAGATAGTAAAAAAAGAAGGAAAAGGTAAAGAAAAAAAAAAAAAAGGGAAAAAAAAAAAAAAAAAAAAAAAAAAAAAAAAAAAAAAAAAAAAAAATAAAAAAAAAAAAAAAAAAAAAAAAAAAAAAATAAAAAAAAAAAAATAGGGAAAAAAAATGAAAAGAAAAAAAAAAAGGAAAAAAATAGAAAAAAAAAAAGAAGAAAGAAAAAAAAAGAAGAAAAGAAGGAAAAAAAAAGAAGATAAGAAGGAAAAAACAAAAAAAGAAAGAAAAAAAAAAAAAAAAAAAGAAGAAAAGAGGGAAAAAAAAAGAAAAAAAAAAGAGAAAAAAGAAAAAGAAAAAAAGAAAAAAAAAAAAAAGTAAAAAAGGAAAGGAAAAAAAAAAGAAGAAAAAGGGGAAGAAGAAAGGAAAAGAAAAAAAAATAAAAAGAAAAAAATAAAAAGAAAAAAAGAAAAAAAAAAGAAAGAAAAAAGAAAAAAAAAGGAAAGGAAAAAAAGAAAGAAAAACAAAAAAGGGATAAAAAATAAAAAAAAAAAAAAGAGAGAAAAAGAAACAAAGAAAAAAAAAAAAAAAAAAAAAAAAAGAAAACGAAAAAACGAAGAAAAAGAAAAAAAAAAAGAAGAAAAAAAAAAAAAGAAAAAAAAAAAAAAAAAAAGAAAAAAAATAAAAAAAAAAAAAAAAAGAAAGAAGAGAAAAAAAAGAAAGAGAAAACCCGGGGAAAAAGAAAAGAAAAAAAAAAAAAAAAAGAAAAAAAAAGTAAGAAATGAAAAGTGGGAAAAAAAAAAAAAAAAATGAGAAAAAAAAAAAAAAGTAAAAGAAAAAGAAATAAATGGAAAAAAATAAATAGACGAAAAAAAAAAAAAAAAAAAAGGGAATAAAATAAAGAAAAAAAGTAGGAAGAAATATGAAAAAAAAGATAAAACTAGTAGTTAAAGAGAGAGAAAAAAAAAGAGGAAAAAAAAAAAAAAAAAAAATAATAAGAAAAAAAAAAAAGAAGAAAAAAAAAAAAAAAAAAAAAAAAAAAAAAAAAAAAAAAAAAGAAAAAAAGAAAGAAAAAGAAAAAAAAAAAGAAGAAAAAAAAGAGAAAGAAAGGAGAAAGAAAAAAAAAAAGAAAGAAATAAAAAGAAATATGAAAGAAGAAAGAAAGGGAAATAAAATAAGAATGAAAAAAAAGATATAAAAATAAAAAAAGAAAAAAATCCAACTGGGGTGATAAAAAGGTAGAGAAAAAGGAGCTAGGGAAAAGAACACTCAACTAATTTGAGAAACTTTATATTGTGCCAAAAATGTTTTTCAACTTATGACAAAGCCTAACACTGTGTTCATTTGTGTGTGAGATGCTCATAGGACTATTTTTTTACCCCTTCTACTGCCCACTAATGTAAGAGAGAAATGAGCCCCAGCTCTCCTCTGTCCTTCTTTCTGTGTTTTATCCACTATTCCAGAACTGGCAGTTTTTGAGGAAAAGCAGCAAACATACTGTAAAAAGAGCTAATGCTTTCAAATAATGACCCACAATTTAGCAAAGGGGCCCAAATCAATGAAAAACCACCACAAATTGGCATAACAAGAGACTTTTTGCAGATGTGGAAAATTGTTTAGAAAATCTTTGTGGTGGTAAACGACTTTTAGATGTAAAAAGCAAAATACAAGATTCGGAGCTAAAAGCCTTTGGACCATTTTTTATTAAAAATGCCAAAACAAACCTTAATAGTAAAGTTCATGGTCAAATGAAGTGTCTTGATCTGTTTAGAATATTTGGATCAGAAAACTAAAGAATGATAATTAGGGTGGGAAAAAACAGTTGTTGTTGACTATTTAAGTGGGTTGAGGATTAAAAAAAAACTACTGGGCTATAGTTGAAGAGAAAGTCACCCAGCAACTCAAGCAGAAGGATACAATTTGGTAGTCTAAGGATGAAGGGGATTCAAAAGACTGCACCAAAAAAAGATAAATAAATGCTTGTAGCAAATGTCAGAAGCATCTGGAACAAAATGTGGAGGGGAGAATTGGAGTACTTAGCAATAGATAAAAATATTGATATTATTCAGCAAAACCGAAACCTGGTTGATTGGATAATAACCAATAAGGATCAAGTTATCCCAAGACCTAAAAAAAAACAGGAGTGGACAGGAATGGGGCAAATGGGAGGTGTGGGAAGCCTTATATGTCAAATAAATGAAAAAATTATAATGAAAAAAAAAAGGGATGTGATTTGGCGTCACCATTAGAAACTTTGTGGGTAAGAGTAAATGGCCACAGGGATGGACTAACAGTAGGCCTGAATTTTATGGGCCTCTGACCCAAGCCCCGGGAAAAAACTAGCAGTGGCAAAAATAAAATAAAGGAGCATCCAAGAAGGGAAGCCTGTTATAATGGGGGACTTCAATTACCCTCACCTTAGACTGGGTGAACAATTTTTTTAGTCATCAGATATACAATATAAGAATAAATTCCTAAATGCAAAATGCATGAACATTCCCTGGACCCGCAGTAAGCATAAATCCAACTACGACGGACCAATAATACACTTACTAGAACCTTGTTACTATACAGGATCTGTAGTACCCAAGTAACTTATGCGATCCTAACCCACAATAAAACACAGTGGACCAAAAAACAAGCCAATTACACTTTCAACAATAATCACAGACTGCAAATCAACACTGATAAATACTCCCTGTCCAGGAGGTGAAAGGTTCCCCTGCAGACGCAGATACTGCCTTTATATGCCCAAACACGCTGTAAATTTTCTAAATCACAGACCCACCAAGAGACACGATTGTCGAAAAAAACCCGTGGAAACAGATTACCTGTTAAGATCCTAACAACCTACAGCAACAACAACGAGTTAAATCTGAAATTATGTTTTTGGGCCTAAATCCAGAAACACACCGTCAAATGGGACTTATCAAAAGAAATAACGTGGAACAGGACAAAAACCTTTAAAATACCATAGGAAATTCAAGATCCAAATTACAAATAACACCTCTGGCAACAGCGCGTGAATGGTAGCATTAAACCGGGCACAACGGTGACAACACAATCAATAACGAGGATTTCGTCATTTTATAAGACAAAGAGAAATGATAATTTCCCCATCATCCCCTTTCACACAACACATCATGGCAAACCAGATAATTTGTTTTACAGCCCTGTTACCCACACTGGTGGAACAAATCCAAGCCAGTTCCTGTTATTTTTTACGGAAAATCTTTAGCACATTGTCCCAGATGAGATTTTTTATGTAGCACTCTGCCTGGATTAGGATCTGGCAAGGCCTCACCAGGTATCCCAACCCTCCAAGTTAAAACGCCTGTACATGTGGGTTTCTCAGAGAGTCTCACACCACTAGAAAAGACCACATAACTCACATTATTAGAAGGTAGACAACACCTCTCGATAGAGACAAGGTCATGCTTACGATCAAGTTCCCAATTTTGCTCCGACCACAAATTATAATATTGCCCCTGTACTCCACCACTCTTACCGCACTAACCTTCTTAAGACTCCAAACGCTCCGACACATTCACCCTAAAACATATTTTAAAAATCAGTGCTAGTGGTATAACCGTAGCTAGGACCCGGTCTCTTTGGCCCAATTGGAAGCCAAACACAATGTTGAAAAAACGCAGGTTTCGGATGTACAACAGTCATATTGTACAGTGCGCAGCATACTTCAATAAGTTCACCATGAGCTCGCTGTCCCGCTCAAGCTGACACCCTGCTCATTAACCTTTACTTGCTAAAGGATGTCCCTAGGAACGCGTCAGGCCTACACTCATTGCTAGATGCAAGTGCCATATTCATAACCATCAGCATGTTGTTATGGGAGAATCAATGGAACCCATACATTTGACAGGTGTTAGTGCTCCCTGTTTCACATGGTGTTTGTGATTCGATTCTGCGCCCTCCATGTGTGTTTCTGTACTTTCCAATTTATGATCATTCTCATAAAAAAAAAAACACCCTGATCCACTCCTACATAAGATGAGCGTGCAAAGTTCCACCCTGGCAGACCCTATTTACCCTGTCTTCTGGTCCTTCAATAAAGACTACTGTTATATCAACCGTGACAACTTAGGTCAGTTTGCAGAGAATCCCTAGGGAGCCTTTAAACCTTAGGGACAATGCACATCTTTAAAAAATAAGAAATACGGATTTGACATAACCCGTTAAATCATGGAACAGCACCACTGCAGTATCCATCAAATACATGTATGCCAAACACGGCTGATTATCAGTTATAATACAAACTACCACCGTAAGCCACAAAATAACAACACCATCAGCGACCACAAAGTAAACACCGCCGCATGCGCTTGCCACAATAGAGCTACGCCCCCCCCCCCGTATCTGCAGTCTTCAGAACCCTCCCCCATAATCCATTACGCACCCCCCGCCTGGGTAAGTCAAGCCACCCCAACAGGTCCGAAGGGACAAGCCATTTCCCCGAGGAGTCTGTGAGATGGCTTCCATGAGCTTTCAGGAAAATTTTTTTCCTTCTCTGCTTATATAACACCAACCGCCATACCACGAAAAAGTAGTACCTGAGCTCTCATATTAACGATTAATTTAACAGTATAGCAAGCAACAACTGTTTCCCCGCCCTGCGCGCACGCCCGCCATCAAGCAGTGTACTCAATTGACCAACCTCAAAAGGATGGAAGTTGCTGAGTCAACCATAGAAGACTAACTACCTGGGATTGGAACAGCTCCTTGAGCACATGATTTTTACCCTACATACAGGCATTCTAACCACTATGCCATGGGAAGTGATCAAAAACACTAAAAGTCTCTTTTAGAAGCGATGAAGGCTTTTTCTAGGAATGATGACAACAGTCAGAAACATGAATTCTGGCAGAACAAATAAGCATAGGCCAACTAATCAGGAAGAGGGCAAAAGCAAAGCTTATGAGGAGTATATTGACTAAAAAATTCTCAATCAGAAACAAAAGGACTTCTTTAAGTACCACATTTGCAAGTAAGAACCCCAAATAGAGAAGGTCCATGAGGGACCATTAGATTGACAATGGAAGGCAAGGGATTATTAAAGAGGAAAACAAGATTGCAGAGCCAGACTCAATGAATTTTTTGCTATCAGTATTCACTGAAGAAGACCCACCTGCCCAACCTGCCCAAAACAAAACCTAAGTTCATATCTCATAGGAAACAAAGAATTAAAGCCAGATAGAAATAACCAGCGAGGAGGTCCTTGCATGTCTTGTTAAACTAAATGTTAACAAATCAGCCAGACACAGATGGCATTCCAGTCTCCACGAGTTCGCACAGACGCGGAGAACTAAACAGATGATAAATACTGCATATGCCTAGTGGCCAAAATCATATAATCATTTCCCGTACAAATCAGGAGTTATATCCAGCATCCTGGATGAGGTAGCGTAACGATTAACACCCTCTTCCAACACAAAAAAAGGATATGAGAGGTGATTCAGGAAATTACCACCCCAGTTCTAGTATTGACATGAGTGCTTTCCCAGGTAAAGTGATAGAAACCATCCTAAAAGATAAAATGTACTAGGCCTATAGGTGCTGCGAAGGAGAGCCAACATGGCTTTTGGTAAGGCAAATCCAAATCATGCCTAACAAATCAGATGTTGTGCAATTTTTTGCGAGAGTGTCAACAAGCCTGTGCCATATAGGGAGATCCAGTTGACATTGTTTATCTGGACTTTCAGAAAGAAGGCTTTTGACAAAAAAGGGTCCCCCCACACACATCAAAGGTTCTTGAATAAACGGCTGCTAGTCATGGAATCAAGGGACAAATCTTGTCCTGGATCAGCAACTGGCTAAGGGACAGGAACAGAGTGTAGGACTAATTGGACACTTCTCTAAGCTGGAGGGAGGTAAAGATTGGGGGCCCTCCCCCCAAGGTTCAGTACTGGGACACCCTGCTTAATTCAAACCTCTTCATAAATTATCTAGGAAGTAGGAGTACAATAGCAACAGTAGCCAAATTTTGCTGACAATGACACTAAATTAATACAGGACATAGTAAAAACTGAGAGAGATTGTAGGAGCTCCCGAGTGACCTCTTGACACTGGATGAGTGGGGCAAACCAGTGGCTAAAATGACCTTCAACACATTAGTAAGTGCAGAGTGATGCACTTGGGGCAAAAAAACCCCCAATTACATTTATATATACTGATGGGGTCTGAACTCTGCACAACAAAAACAGGAAAGGAACCTTAGTGTTCCTCTGGTTGACCAGCTCCAATGAAGTGGTCAACCCACTTGTGCAGCAGCAGTACATGAAAGCAAGCTCAATTCTAGGAATCATTAGGAATGGTAAAAAATTAATTAGCAATTGTTAATTTGGCCCCTAATTTTATATAAAATCTATGTGTGAACCCCCATCTGGAGTATTGAGTACAGTTCTGTCACTTCAACCATTCTTCCTCCAGAATAATATTATGGAAATAGGAAAAGTGCAGAGGATGGCACCAGAATGATTATGGACTAACACCTTCCTTACTATCTGATGCTGCTGGCAATGGCTGGGTCCTCTCACATCACATCTTTGAAACAAATGACATCTAACCTGATTGAAGTTTATATTAAAAATCATACATCGGTTGTGGACCAAGTAGAGTCAGGCACCAAACTGTTTTCCCCTCATGCCACGAACACTAGAACAAGAGTGTGTTGGTCCAATGAAACTTTCTGGTGCTAGATCTCAAACAAATACGTCAGCACATTGTACTTTCACAGCACTCCAAGGATCACTGGTCTTCTGGCATTGAACTCCCTGCCAGAAAAAGTGAGCAACAGCCTCAGTAGTCCTTACACAGCTTTAATCAAAGGATTGGACAAGTTCATGGAGAACCATCTCTCTCCCGTATATTTCACCACACCAGATGCAGAGACACGGGTAGCACCTGTTGGGCATGCTCTCTGAAATCATAGGCATTTAAAACCTCACCCCCCTTTATCCTAAGGGAATGGGCTCCACTTCATTAAGATACTGGATCATCTTGCTCTAACCCTGAAGCACATGGCCTGCCGCTGTGTGAGACACGGCTTGAATGACTGGATGGGCATGTGGTGCTGGTCCAGCAAGACCCTGGTTTTTTATTGTCATAATGGTTTCCATATATTTTCAAAGAACGATGTAAATAATACAGATTCTCACGTCATGTACAATAGTTATGAAAATGAAGGTTTCCGGGGCCACATTCAAGATAACTACATTCAGCCATTTACTATTTTTCAAAAAACGTACATTATCACTCTACAACTATGGTTCAATTCAATAAGGAATCCCAAGTTTGAACTCGTAAATTCTTACTTTGTGCTAGCCGCATAGGTCTCAATCATTCAGCTAACGCGCATGAAGTGATCACAACCATACTCTTCACAATTCACACATGGCATATCAGTTGAAACCGCAGTATGATCACTAAGATAGCAAAAGGTTACAGCTATTATCCTAATTCTAACAAAGCCACAGCAATATTTCTCTATTCTAATGATCACGGGTAATCTCTGTGTTTAGAATCCCCAGGATCCTACAAATAATGCTCCTTAATGATGACATGCTTGCCGGGGGGGGGGGGGAGGGTGGGGGGGGCGGTATGTGTGTTGTGGATGGGTTTTAGCAATGACATAGAGTGCGAGGTACAATTATAAAAATGTATTGTATGGGTTGTAATGAATATAAATGATAGGAAATAATGAAAATACTGCAGAGAAAAACTTTAAATCACTTTAAAGTGCCATCCCACTGAGAATCAATAATAATAATAAGATTTATATTTAATTCAAGGGATATTTCAACCCCTAAGCAGGCTCTTGCTTGTAAAGAACTCCGCCGCAGGAATGTATTATTGCGAGTCACTCTGAGTTCCTACATATAGTGAGGCTGTGGGAACATTCTCTCCACCTCCTAGATACTCTGGGGTTTCTATGCAATTCAGTTGAGTGCAATGGTCAAGCTAAAAAAAATCTAAAATTTTGCTTATTCAGGAAAAAATAAGTCAAAGTTAGTGAGTGTCACCCAAATACAGATTCTTTCCACCCAAATCAAATTACTCTTGATACACTTATCAAAAAGAATACGTTCAGTGTCAGAATACATAAAATGGGCTGAAATCCACATCATAAGTCACATTTAGAGCAGGCAGATTAATAGAGAACCTGACTCATCAAGATCACCCTGAGGTTGAAATGGTCCTACCCTACTTACACATTTGTTACTAAGATTTGCCCAAAAACAAAAAGTAAAGGGAACAAATTAAAATTATTCTAGCTTTATCCTATTGGTCTTTGGAAAGCCTATTCAAGAACGCATGACGCAGGAAGTAAATATCATATTTTATTAAAGCAGTGGAATGTTATTGAACATGTATGTCTGAAGTTCAAGTGTAGCTGTTGCACATTTTATCATTCTAGGCGGTGAGTATCTGCACGGCAACCAAAATTCCCATGAGTGTTGCTGACTACCATTCTGCTCGCTTAAGCTCTGCTTTTTCTTCTTGTGTAAAAGGTCCCTTTCCTTATAAATTCCCAGCAATCAGTTTCCCTCTTGTGCTTTCTGAATGTCCACGGGGGATTAAAGGACCATGATATTCTGCCTGGTGTGTTGTAGTTTCTCATTATTGGTGACACAATCAAAGCTTGGAAGTTACTTTTAAATAGTAACTCACTCACATGATTTGGTAATACTAGGCCAGGATTAGTATTGACAAAAGGAGAAAAAATGGAAGGGAAATCTTGCATGGCTCCCTTTTGATCCCCAAGAAAGCATTCCATGATGTGACCATGACCACTTGTTGGATTTTCTCAAAATCATTGCACAAACAGATTCCTGGCTCCATGAGCCTACCTGGAGCAGGATGAGGAAGGCTGAACATTGTCTTTCTGTCCAATGTCTCTAGTATTGACAATTCACATCATGTAAAAATCAAGCCAGATTATATTTATGTCAATAACTTTGAGGACCCCGTCCAGTTTAGGGAAGCCTTCGGGGAGCTTTCTCTGGCGGTCTGGCAGACGATCCGGTCGATGCCCTGGTGGAAAAGGTGGTATGTGGTTTCCGCCGGGCGTAGACACTGGATCGCACCTAAGCCGGGTCTCCTACGATGTCGAGGCCGCTCCTCCCCGTGGTTCACAGAGGAGTTGCGGTCGATGAAGCAAGAATGTAGGAGACTAGAGGTCGAGCCTGAGGGGCAAACCGGACTGGAAGTAAATAGGGCTGCTCTTAAAACAGCTGACTGGCCGCTATCTTTCACGCGATCAGGGACGCTAGAAGATCTTATGCCTCCCCTGAGAATTGGCGAGTGCCTCGAGCCGCCAGGGGGAGTTATTCCGGGTGTTCGAGACCTCTCCAATCCCAGTCAGCTGCGGCCTCCTCCTAGTGATTTCACTAGTGAGCCAATTTGCAGCCCATTTTAGATCAAAAATTGAGGCCATCCATCTCCGACTTGCCCCCCAGCAGTTGCTCTAAGCCCTTCCTTCGGGACCTCCGGTGCCTCACACCCCTCCGTTCTCCCCCTCCTGGATGACTTCGGGCCGGTTTCTTCGGCGGAGGCCTCCAGAGAGCTATGGCTCGCTGCCCGGCCGGCGCCACTCCCTTTGACCCTTGCCCAGCTGGCTTATAAAATCTGCTGAAGGGAACATGCCATGAGTGGGTTTTCCTCTATCGCCACGGCCCTCCTTTCTGGAGGGTTGTTTCCCTTCCCGTTTTGAAGGAGACCGTGGGTGGAAACCCACTCTTTAAGAAACCTGGCATGGTGACGGACGATCTCTTCCATAACTTCCGTCCGATCGCCATTGTTCCCTTCCTGGGCAAGGTTGTCGAGGGGGTGGCCTTCTGTTCCGGCTCCAGTCATACCTGGAGGTAAATCATATCCTGGATCCCTTCCAGTCTGGATAGCAGGCCTCTTCGCGGAAACCGAGACCACCACTGGTCGCTCTGCAGGATGACCTCCTCAGGGAGGCCGACAGGGGTGTTCCTCCCTGCTCGTCCTCCTTGATCTCGCAGCATCTTTGATACCATCGACCACGGTAACCTTCTGGGCCCGGCTCGCTGTGGGTGGGGAATTGGTGGGTCAGGCTTTTGGCCTGGCTCCGTTCCTTCCAAAGCGCGGCCGGACTCCCAGCGGGTTACAGCTGGGTGATGTCTTGTCGGCTCCTTGGACTCTCCCTTGTGGGGTGCCGCCAGACACGGTAGGCAAATCTCCCCCGTGCTGTTCAATGTTTTATATGAGGCCGCCTGGGGAGGTCATCAGGAGATATGGAGTTTGCTGTCATCAGGGACGCTGATGGTCACGTTTATCAGCTCTATATCCTCCTTTTCTTACATCTGCAGAGGAGGCGGTTACGCTCCCTCGATTCTGGTGCCTGAGGCCGTTCTGGAATGGACCAGAGATAACCGGGCTCAAGCTCAATCCGGAGAAAGACCGTGGTTCTGTTTTCTTTGGGGTGCCATCCTCCTAGGTATCAATTGGACCCTTCCCCAGTCTAGAGAGTATTTCCTTCTCAGCCTCTATGGGACAGGGCTAGGAATCTGGGCAAGGTCCTGGACTCGGCCCTCTTCCCTGGAAGCCCAGGTGATGGCCGTCTCCAAGGCCGCTTTTTATTCCATCTCCGCACAAGATCACCCAGATCATGCCCAGTACCTTGATGAGTCCTCCCTGAGGACAGTTCGTGCAGGCCCTGGTGGTCTCGAGGATCGACTAGTTGCCAATGCCCTCTACGTGGCGGGTTGCCCTTGACCCTGGACCGGAGGTTACATACAGCGGGCCAAAATGGCGGGCGGTGCCTAGCCTGGTGGTGGTTGCTCGTAGATACGAGCACATCACCCCAGTTTCTGTCCGCCTGCCATTGGCTCCCCCCGTGGTCTTCCAGAACAGGTTCAAGGTACGTAGGTTTTTGATTATTCAAAGCCCTCCACGGCTTCTGGATCTCTCAGTAGATACCTGGTTGAGCAGCATCTCTCCAGAGGGAGACCCCGGGATCCAGACCCACCGATCTCGACGCAGGCACGCTCCATTGAGAGTTGGGCACACCTCCTAGAGAGTGCGGAAACGCATCAACTGCGGAACCTGCGCCTTCTCTGTGTGTGGGGCCCTCTCTTTGGAAACCATCTTCCTTCCGACAGCTAGCGCATGCTGGAGTCCCTGCCCGCCTTTCAGAGGGCTACTGAAGGACCTACCTCTTTAAAGAAGCTATTGTCGACCTTATTAGTTCGGTTTTTTTTCCTAATCTCGCTCTCCAGCCATCTTGTTTCCTCCGCTGTATTGTGCGTGGATTTTTTTTAATGCTTTTTTATCGTGGTTCGCCGCCAAGAGGTCCCGTCGGAAGATGGTGCGGCATATAAGTCCTTTAAATCATAAAATTAATAAATAAATAAATAAACTCTGTGATTGATCCATGAAAAGACATCTGTGATGTAGAATCTCCCTATCCTACCCAAACTATCTGAAGACTCTCCATATGAACCAGAACATAGAGAAACTAAGTTTCTGGTATGCATTGCAACCTGTGTTGATGGATCTCTACCATTTTCAAAAGTATTTGCTTTGCATGAACAAAGTAATAAGAAACAGGTTGGAACTAATCTCCTTTGCTTTGTTCTGCATTAACCCATTCAGAATGAACAACTGAATGGGACTTATGTGTGTGTTCTTTTTCCGTTGTGATTCCTGTCTCCTGCCAATGACTTTTAAATAATTTTTAAATAATATCTCAGAAAATCTACTATTGTTAATCTTTTTCTAACAATTACTAATATTTTTCTGCATATAAGACAATATTTTGCCTTATATGAAGTTATATAATAATAAACAGCAATAGAGTTGAAGAGTTGTGAATCTGTAATTTAGGGTTGGAAAAACTGGAAAGGAGATGCTCCCATAGACCGAAAAATATGGTATGTCTAGATAATTATTGTAAAAACCCTTTTACAAGTAGACATTAATGTTTTGTGGGATTCATAACTTTTGTGGGTTTTGTTTATGGCAAATCACTTCCAGTAAATTCCCACCAAGAAAACTCCATGGACATGGAGTCACGAAAAGTCGGTCACGACTGTAACGACACAACACACACAACACACACACACACACACACAACAAGTGAATGGATATGCTGGAATGCCACACAGGATTATATGTAATTTAGTTTTGGCTTTCACATCACTCTCAAATTTTTGCTTACTAAGGCTGAATTTCTGTTGGGAAGTGGCACCTAGAGGAATTCTAATGACATCATCAGAAGGGTGGGGTTTTGGAACGTAAACAGCCTCTGACTTCTGTCCCACAGTGCTCAAAGATCCTTTGTAATCTCATTCTACGGAGGCCATAGGGCTACAGATGGGAAACCAGAATGTTATTACTGAAAACTGCTTCCAGAAGAATGACATTTTCACAAATAGTTACATATATTCTATTGGGGAGGATATATCGCCAAGATCTCCTGCTCAGAGGAAGGAATCAGAATTACATTTCTGTAATACCTGAAGAAATGTCCACATTGTTCTTTTCCCGCACCAGAATTTTAATACTCTATTTTCTTTCTCCCAGATGCTTTTTGCCAAATATGCTCCAAGTTATCTTGAGATTTATATGGCAAAGATTCGTAGAAGTCAATCCAGTGCATGAAACTCTGCAGATTTTTATCTGCAATTTATTTGTCTACTGTGTATTGATCATCACTTTTATTGATGTTCCCTTAATTTTACTTTTATAATTGAACTGAAATTTATTTGTTCAGTGGGAACTGTAATAATTTTGAATTATTTAAAAAATATTTTTAAATTGTTTTTAATCAAAATAGACAGAAAACAAAAAAGATGCAAGTGATGAATTTAGGAGATACTCCAGGAGATATATGCAGATCTATATATCTCAGGACATGGCCCACAAGCATGTCTTAAGCAACCCAGGAGCTAAAAAAGATCACATACTTTCTCATTCGCTGATTTTCAGTGAGAGAAATTTGAATTAAAAATATGCTGAAAATGGAGAAGGGCGGAATGCTGCTGTCTTCTTTTCTGTCCTGCTGACACTGCTGGGTAGTGGAATTACCACAGATACCAGACATCCAAGGCTCTCACACCATGGGAGAACAAGAATTGATCTGACTGTGAGCACAATGTGACATTTTTATTATTGTGAACTGATGAGTAAGGAAGAATAAAAATATGAGCCACAGTTTATTAAGTAACACGAGGCATATCTATGTAATATAACCTGTGTGACAGCTAGGAGAAATTGGGAATAATATTACAAATGTTATTTTGTTTAATTATTTCTGTCGACCCATTTTAAGTTTATCCTAAGATGCAACCCTAGGTTTGAGAATAAAACAATAGGTCACCAAATTATTTTTTTAAACTAGCCTCGGGGACATTCAGTAAAATTGAGCTGCAATGAAAGAAGTAGATTTTTAAATTGGTGATAACGCTCCGGGTACTAAAATGGCCTAAAGTTAGTTAACACTTTTCAGGTTATTTTGCTTTGAACTGCTTTGCTCTTTAGCTTAAGTAACTCCCCAATATTGCTCTGGGATCCAGTCAGGTCATTTTCGAAAATTCTCCTTTAATGCAAAGAGATTTATATGGCATGTCACAGCTGTTCAAGGATAATATATAGGGCTTAAAAGAGCCTCACTGTGTTGCTGCTCTGAAAAGTCAGGCTTTTGATATTGATATGTGAAAAAGATACATGGTACTTTGCAGGATAAGTGCATTTGAGGGAATTGCACTTAACTGCTCATCAATCCTGCCAAAATGCATTTCATTCTCCTGGGGGGGGGGTTGCTTTTGAAAATAAGGCAACTAAGGTGAGTAGCGAGCGCGTGGGGCCCCATTATAATACAGAGGGCAAAATGTTTTAAAGATCCTACAAATTCAATATACAACAACCTGTCATCTACTTTTGCTATCTTTCTCCTTTTGTTCCAATCAGGGCTTTCAGGCTCCTGAGCTTTTAACCATTGAGCTTGTAAATTCTAATGGCTTTTACATTTCACTGTCTGTTCTGATTTTAAAGTCCATTTTATTGTTACTGTACGTCCAGTTTTCTGTCGTTGCTACAAGTACAGCTTGTGAGATGGAACACTCTGCTGAGGAGCTCAATTCGTTGTTCAGTTTTCCTTAAAAAAAGAACCAGATAACCCCCAAGATATAAAATAACCCCCACCAAAATGGTCAAGTAAACCACTCCAGACTATACTTTGGAAAATTCCAAGACACATAGCCAAAGGTTGAACTGACTTGACCAATATGCAGATAGTTGTTGCCTTAAAATATGCTACCATGGAATCATAACTATGATACAAAAAGTCAGAATATGTATGGTTAGAGAACAGATTCTTTAAACTGAAGTAAGATAATAGCAGTGGTTTCATTCTGCAAGTCGTTTGCATAACTGAAAAATTCTCATATTCGAAACACAGTTTCCTTTTGAAAAATGATTGGGAAACAGATAAATAGGTTCTGGGAGTCCAAAAAAAAGAACAAAAAAAAAAGCTGGGGGAAGGGTTTTTTTTCCCCCAGAACCTCTTCATAAAATGCACTTTAAAGATATGTTGCTGGGAGCCCACCCACCCCAGCTGCCTCCAAAAAACCCCCC